>CM056469.1:8035553-8753053 GCA_029783895.1 Triplophysa bombifrons
ACCAGAAAGAAGAAGTTTAGATAAGACACAACTCATCAGGTTTCATCACTTTAAAGTCTTTATACAGGTTTTGCCCAGATTTCTATTATAATCATACCCCATTTTTAAACGAGGATGTGAAGACTTTGATATGTATCATAACTCCCTTATAATAGTTGCTTATATTGTCACCCTGTTCACATTAAAATCTTTTTTAACTTATTTGTGAATCAATTTGATTCTCTTGTTTTAGGTAACCGTTGTCTTGGGGTTTGGCCTGAAATCAGTAGGCCACTGTTGTCGTATGCCAAGAACAGTGCAGCATCACTGCTGAACACAAACTTGAGACAAGGCATACAAAGAAGGAAAGGGAGATAAACCATGTCAAATCTTATTCCCCCTTTCTGAATGACAGTCAGCCAGCAAAATTTTCAGCATTTACATATCCAAAAATGGTTCTACTGTAAGACGGGGGAGGTGTCCCGTCCGGTAGATGAGTCTCCTCGACGCCGAATAAAAGAAGATATTAGGGATGGGTGATACCACCTTTTTTTGATGCGATACAATACCGTTACTTTTTCTTGATATTTTATCGATACCGATACCGATATCGATACTGATGATGGAGGTTATTTTTAATATATATATATATATATATATATATATATATATATATATATATATATATATATATATATATATATATAATTACAATTAAAGAGAAATTAAATACTTGTACTGGCTATTAATAACAAATTTACTAAAAAAGTAATTTAAACAAACAAATACAATGTTTTCAATGTAAGAATGGTGGTAGGTTAAATTATACAATAGAAAAGGAGAGCATTCTTTGCCCTCATCAAAGCAGTTTCAGAAAAGGATGATATATATATATACTATGGACTATATGGAGTTATATGTTTACAGTCAGATATCAGAAAGGCAATGGTGAATAAAGAGGTGCTAATTGGAGTGTTCTTTGATGTGGAGAAGGCTTATGACATGCTATGGAGAGAGGGGCTTCTAATAAAGTTAGATAGGATGGGCATTAGGGGGAAAATGTATAATTGGATAATCGATTTTTTACTCAATAGGACTTTTCAAGTGAGGGTATGGACAAGTTATTCCAGGACTTATACTATTGATAATGGAACACCACAAGGTAGTGTCTGTAGCCCAGTATTATTTAATATCATGATAAATGATATATTTGGAAAATTGGACACGGTATTGGTAAATCACTGTATGCAGATGACGGTGCTCTGTGGAAAAGAGGAAGAATTATGGCCATGTGGTAAGCTGTATGCAGAAAGAAATCAAAGAAGTGGAGAAGTGGGCTAACAAATGGAGCTTTAGGATGTCTATAGAGGAAACAAAAATATTGTGTTTTTCTAAGAAAAAGAAATGACCAAGTATTGAACTCAAACTATATGACAAGGTATTAGAGCAGGTCTTAAAAATTAGGTTTTTTAGGGATCTGGTTGGATTCAAGACTTACGTTTGCATCTCACATCAAGAAAAAAGTAAAAAAGGAATTAACGTTCTCCAGTGTCTTGCAGGAGTAGACTGGGGTGCAACACCTTACATTTACATTTTACATTTAGTCATTTAGCAGACGCTTTTATCCAAAGCGACTTACAAAGAGTTTAGGAGCAAATGATATGTCATACAGGAGCCATAATACATTAAGTGCCAATACAAAGTTACTGGTTTCAACAAAAGCTAGACCACTTCCTGTTGAGATAAAGGGTTAGTGTTATTTTTTTTTTTTCGTTTGTCTGTCTAGTATTCACAGAGGAGATGGGTTTTAAGTAGTTTTTTTAATGTTGAGATATGAGAGATGTGGTTGAACGGACAGAGTTAGGAAGAATGTTCCACCGGGAAGGAGTTGTCAATGAGAACGAGCGGGAGAGCGATTTACTGCCCTTATGGGAAGGCAATACAAGACGCCGCTGGTTTGCTGAACGCAGGGATCTTGATGGGGTGTAGGCGTGCAGGAGAGTGTGGAAGTAAGCCGGTGCAGATCCAGTGATAGTCCTGTAGGCAAGCATTAGTGACTTGAATCTAATACGGGCTGCAACCGGTAACCAGTGAAGAGAGATGAAAAGGGGAGTCACGTGAGCCCTTTTGGGCTGTTTGAAGACGAGGCGTGCTGCTGCGTTCTGAACCAGCTGAAGTGGTTTGATAGCCTTTGCAGGAAGACCAGCAAGGAGAGCATCTCAGCAGTGCAACCTTGAGATTACCAGGGCCTGGACAAGGAGTTGTGCAGCATGCTCAGTGAGATAGGGTCTGACCTTTCGTAGGTTCTTACTCTCTGAAGAGAATATACTGTGCAATGATAAGGCCAATTATAGACTATGATTGCATAGACTATTGACTATTATATTATAGACTATTGTATACAGCTCAGCAGCATCATACCTACTAAAGAAAGTGAATGAAGCACAATCTCAGGCACTGAGAATAGCATGTGGAGCATTTAGAATGTCTCCAATTTCAGCCTTGCAGGTTAAAAAGGCAGAAATGCCTTTAGAAATCCACAGAAACAAACTGAAAATGGCATACTGGTGCTCTTTAAGTGGACACATAGATTCTCATCCAGTTAAGGAAGTGTTAAGAGAATGTTGGGAGCATGAGTATAGTAGTTTTAATAGTTTTGGGTGGAATGGTGATAAAGATGCAAAGGATATAGGTATGGATGGTATTGTCATGAGAAATACGGTTGTCACGTCATTAATACCCCCTTGGTTATACATAATGCCTTGTGTGGGTTTCCAATTGAAATGCATAACGAATGATTAGAACAGGTGTTTAGCTTTGGAAGTTGCAGTAAACAATTATTTGAACCAGAAGTACAACGATACTGTCCAGATATATACAGACGGGTCCAAAAATCCAGAAGCAGGAAATACAACAGCAGCTATACATATACCTCATTTGGGTCCTAACATTGTTAAAAGGCAATGATGTTTCAGTATTTACAACAGAACTAGTGGCAGTATTAATGGCAATGATGTGGGTGGAAGAATCAAGTATCAAAAATGTAGTCATATGCTCTGATTCTTTTTCAGTATTGTGCCGTTTAAAAAGTGGTAAATCAGATGCTAGACAAGACATTCTATATGACATATTACAGATCCTACACAGAATTAATCCGCTAGATACATATATTACATTTATATGGGTACCAGCTCACGTAGGAGTGGAAGGGAATGAGTCGTTGGATAAGATGGCAAGTCAGGGATTGAAGAAGAATGAAGTTGATATCAAGATACCGTTAATCAAAGCTGAAGTGAAGTGTATATAATAAAGAAAGTTGTTTTAAGAAAATGGCAAGAGAAATGGAATAAGGAGTTAAAGGGAAGACACCTTTTTAGTATCCAAGACAAGGTAGGGAGTGAAAGGAGTAAATATGGAACCAGATGAGATGACACTATTATATCTAGGCTACGTATTGGGCACACCAGACTAAACCAACATTTGCACATGATAGGGAAAAGTTAGACAAGCGGGTGTGAGCACTGTGGGGTGACAGAAACAGTGGAGCACGTGTTAGTACATTGTGAGGCATGTAGTAGTGAGAGAGCTCAATTTGTCAAAGAACTCAAAGAATTGAAAGTCAAACTAACAATTAAAGAATTATTTCAGATGGCACAGAAAGAATCTAAAATATATCCTATTTTATTAAGGTTTCTGAGAGAGTGACGTTTGTTACACAGATTTTTTTTTTGTTGACATTATTAAGTCTTGTAGTATTTCCCACTTCCTCCTCCTTGGTCTTTACACTCCATCCCAGTAGGTGGCGGATATGCACCAAAAGCTGGTTTGCCAACCGCCATTAAACGAAAGAAAGAAAGCTATTGAGAGAAAGATGGCTGCATCCAGGGGAGCAGTTGTGTTAAAGACGGTGAAGAAAATTGTCGTACAGTTATGCCCATTTGAATCGAATGTTCGCTCTACACGGTAAGAATAAAGCAAATTACAGCGATTTACATTACATTATTGTTGAAAGGGACTGTTTCGTAAAATTAAAACGTTATGTCTGCATGACTTGTCCTTAAACAGTTCTCTGTCCTAATAAATGACAACTGACTGTTATCGCCCAAAATTGTTGTCGTAATATCAGCTATACTGACAGAGTGTATATCGGTTTGAAGTTATTCAGACATCGGTTTCTCAGTTTATAGTCAGTTGCGGTGTTGTGGTTGTGTTTCAAAGCAACACTTTGTTCTCATACAACATACCAGAGGCTGTTATTGATATCACTTAAAGTCTGTAACGCCCATGCAGATCATTGAACCTTGAACCATCGAATAACTTGGTACATTGACACTGAATTTCTGGCGCTATTTTCAGTTGATATGGAGTTATTTCATACAGGTACGTCTACAAAAAACTGAATATCATGAAAAAGGTTTATATAATTTTTGTCACTCATTTCTGAAAGTGAAACCCATATATTATGTAGATTCAACACGCATAGAGTGAAATAATTAAAGCTTTTTATATCTTGAAATTTTGATGATTATGGCTAATGAAAACCCCAAATTCAGTGTCTCAGAAAATTGGAATATTACATAAGATCAATAAAAAAGATCATTTAAACAGAAATGTCTGGCTTCTGAAAAGTATTTTCATTTTTATGCACTCAGTACTTGGTTGGGCCTCCTTTTACATGAATTTCTGCATCAATGTTGTGTGGCATGGAGGCAATCAGCCTGTGGCACTGCTCAGGTGTATTGGAAGCTCAGGTTGCATTGATAGCGCCCTTCAGGTCATCTGCATTGTTGGGTCTGGTCTGGTGTCTCTCATCTTCCTCTTGACAATACCCCATATATTCTCTATGGGGTTCAGGTCAGGCGGGTTTGCTATCCAATCAAGCACAGTACCACCATGGTCATTGAACCAGCTTTTGGTACCTTTGGAAGTGTGGGCAGGTGCCAAGTCCTGCTGGAAAAGGAAATCAGGATCTACATAAAGCTTGTCAGCCGAAGGAAGCATGAAGTGCTCTAAAAATCCTGGTAGATGGCTAAATTGACTGTGGACTTAAGAAAACAGATGAAAGTAAATTTTGTAATTCATTTGGAAATCAAGGACCCAGAGTCTGGAGGAAGAGTGGAAAGGCACAGAATCCATGTATCTTGAAGTTTCTACAGTCAGTGATGATTAGGTCTGCCATGTCATCTGTTGGTGTTGGTCCACTATGTTTTCTGAACTCCACAGTAAACGCAGCCATCTAATTTTGGGTTTTAATTATCTGTAAGCCACAATCATCACAATTTAAAGTTATAAAGGCTTGAAATATTTCACTATATGTGTAATGAATCTTTATAATATATGGGTTAAACTCTCTGAAATGAGTGACAAAAAATATTTACCTTTTTCACAGTATTCAATATTTTTAGACGTACATGTAGATCACCCACTTAAGAAAATCAGATTTGAATCAATTTGAAATGAATTACTCCTGCTTATGCTATGACTTCCGTTTTTCAGTTCCACATAAACTAAAATGTTTATATTAAATGCCGTCATTGTTTTTATTTGGGGGTTTAAAATGTTGAACCTTAGGAAAGCAAATCTATCATTAAAATAATCTTCAGCACTCCAAATTTGTGCACCTTAAGCATCAGATGTTCAGCCTATGGTCCGATTAGGCTGACCCTATATTCTATATTGTTTTATAACAAGACTTGATTTTAATATATACTTATACAACTGAAGGAAGTCAGCTTGACGTTAAGTATGAGATAACTTTCTTAAAAGGACACTGTATGAAATTTAGCAGCATATAGTGGTAAGAATGTGAATTGCAACCAACAGCTCACTTCCACTGCTTAACCTTCCCTTTCGGAGCACTACAGTGGCTAACACACAACTAAGAGGTTGTCACATTCTCGCTTCTTTGCTGAGAAGATAACTTGTTTACAAAATGTGCTCTATAAAGCAGTTTGTCCATTTAGGGCTACTGTAGAAACAACATGATGAATTCCATGTAAGGGGACATGCAGTTTATGTAGATAGAAATAGCTCATTCTAAGGTAATGAAAACATAACGCTTCATTATGTAAGGTCTTTATAAACCTCTGAAGACAGATATTCATATTATGTTGGATTTCTATCAATTAAAGATCCTCCACAAAATAACACATTGGAGCTTTAATTGTGTGAACTATTTTTTTAAAGTTGGTTGTTTGCAAACATCCAAACTTTTATTACTTGGCTGTTTGATATCAGGGTGGCCCCGCCCAATAAATCAAATATTTATCATAAGCAGTTTACCTTTACTTTTTTTGAAAAGATTATTACCTCATATGTGTTAGGTGTTTGTAAATTATATTTAAATGACTGTTTGCATTAGGTGTTTCATGAATAATGAAATGATTGTATAATTAATTATTAAATAAAACCTGCACTGTGTATGTATGTAGGTTGCACAGTAAAACTGTCCAGTCCGACTCCCACATCTTATTTGCTTCTTTTCCACAGAGATTTCCTCGTCAAGGTTGGCTCTGAAAAAGCCAGATCCTCAAATATGAACTGTGAAGTAATCACAGAGGTCAAGCATGACCGATCAGACTCTGTCATTGACATCACATTCGGTGAGTAAAGTTTAAAACTGATTTTCTTATAATATAATGAAGTTTTTTCATATTTGATGTGTGATACATCATCATTATTGGCAGTGGATGGAGAGAGGCTGGTGATGAAAGGATCCAAACTAACCACTCAAGAAATGCTCTCAGCACTACAGACCCGCTGCAGTGCTAAAAACCCTCAAGCAAAAGCAGGAGACAAGAAATAGTCGACCCTTAGCATGTTTCTGTGTATATACAGTGTGTAAAATAAACTTTTGTTATTTACAATGTCATTGTGAGTTTGAGTCCCTTGTTTTCTTCTAAAGAGCAATTGGATGAAAGGATTTTTCTGGGACCCCTGAAAAGGCTTTTTTATTTTTACAAAAACAGGGCTGTTGTGATAAACTGTGTGGCTTTATGACTCTAATTTGACTAAAGAATGATGTGGGTCACATCCAAGAAAATAATGCATAACATTTAGTGCTAAAGGATTTTTAACACATTTTTGTCTATAAAACAGTTATTACATCTATGCTAATAGCTTCAAACAATATTGCATTATTATGTTATTACAAAGCACAGAAGAAGATATTTTGAAGAATATTGGTAACCGAAGAACGGTGGCACGTATTGACTTTACCTTTTACATTTATGCATTTGGCAGACGCTTTTTTTTTACACGGGTATGTGCAATCCCCTGGGCTCGAACCCACAACCTTGTGTTGTTAACTAAATGCTCTTACCACTGAGCTGCAGGTTAAATTTTTGCATTAGTTTTGTGTCCTTAGAATAGAAGTGAATGGGTGCTACTGTTGTTTGGTTGCCAACATTCTTCAAAAATATCTTTTGTGTTCTGCGGATGAAAAAGTCATACAGGTTTAAAATGACGGGTGGGTCTGTAAATGATGACAGAATATTATTGGAACATAAAGTCATTTTTTGTTTTGTATAATCCTCTGTAAAATGGCAGCATTATGAAGAGTTAAATGGATAGTTTGCCCAAAAAGGAAAATTCTGTCATCATTTACTCACCTTCGATTGATCCAAATCTATAATCTTTTAATTTCTTTGTTCTGATGAACACAGACAAAGATATTTGGAAGACTGCTTATAACCAAACAGATCTTGCCCCCCACTGACTCACATAGTAGGAAAGCAGGATTACAAACCGTTCTGTGGCACTTTTGACTCTTTGTATTTTATTATACTATGGTATAGTAGGTGGGGTGCAAATCTGTCTGGTTATAAGCATTCTTCCAAATATCTTTCTCTGTGTTAATCAGAACGAAGAAATGATACAGATTTGGAATAACTCGATGGTGAGTAAATGATGAGAGAATTTTCATTTTTGGGTGAACTGTTCCTTTAAGTCTAGCCATCTAAATGATCTTTGCGAGTAGTATCCTCTGACCCAGTAAATGTCACTTGACCGAATACTTGTGGTAAAAAAAATGTGAACCCTTCCCCGAGTTTTGGGTGGGAGTTTGAGGAACTCCAGAGAGTGACGTGTAATGATTGAATTTGATTGGCTGGTGTGGTCATGCACGTGCTGGAGAAGTTGTTAAAAAAGCACGCAGTCATGAGATGAGGGATCATCGGATCAAACTTTGGTAAAGTGTTGCGTGAAACGAGACAACATCATCTGGAAAAATGGTTGAGAAATTCGTGGGAACATGGAAAATGATCAACAGCGAAAACTTTGACGAGTACATGAAGGCGCTAGGTTTGTATTTTTGTATTTGAGGAAATATAAAAAAAATAAGAAAAAACAAGAAATGTTGGATATAACATATGCATATTTGCGTTTCTTTTCTTTTTTTTCTTTCCTTTGTGTGTAATGCAAAATAACGCTTCAATTTTAAACAATGTGCGGTATAAATTTAACTTTAAAAGATGCTGATGATAAAGAAGAAAAGTTATCGAAACGATGTTCATTTCAAACTTTACAGGTGTGGGTTTCGCAACTCGTCAGGTGGGAAACAGGACCAAGCCAAACCTGATCTTGTGTGTGGATGATCAAGGGTTCATATGCATGAAATCGCAGAGCACCTTCAAAACTACTGAGATTAAATTCAAACTCAACGAGCCATTCGAGGAGACCACTGCAGATGACAGAAAGACTACGGTTTGTAAATGACATTACTGGAATATATCAGTGGAATGTCATTAAGCTCTTTTTGATATAAAGTTAACGGACTTCTCTCTCTTTTAATCATCAGACCGTCATTACTGTCGAGAACGGAAAACTCGTGCAAAAACAGACCTGGGACGGCAAAGAGACGAGGATAGAGAGAGAGATCACGGATGGGAAATTAATAGCTGTGAGGAAACATTTCCATATTTTGAGCAGAAAGTTGCTTTTAATGTTTTAAAATGGATAACAATACATGCAATATGGTAGCAACATATTTTTGCATTATTTATTCTTATATATTCATTATATGTTTAAAATAATGATTAGTTACTTTGATATAGCTGGGATTATTATGACATTCCTATACCTTTATACATTACAAAGATATTATTTGAAATCCTAAATATTGTTTTAAATAATATTTCCTTAATTTAACTTTAACTTTCTAAAATGTAAAGAAACCTGTGTTAGCCAGTATCATACTAAATGATGTTACAGACAAACGCATTTTTGTGATCGTAATTATTTCGTTTTTATTTTTTGACAGAAATGCACAATGGGTGATGTGGTTGCTGTAAGGACATATGTGAAGGAGTGAAGTTATCCAATCTGGATTTAAAGATCCCAGGCTCAGTTCAATGAGCAAAAAGCCAACATGACCTATTATCTCTCTTATTGAAAATCTCATTTTATATTTGACACCAAAGCAATTGCTTGCTGAACACTTTCAAATGCATTTATTGTCAGTGTTTATGGTGCTTTGAATAAAATAGTTTTTATTTGTGATAAACTCAGTCTGTTTCTCCCTGTTGTTTTAATGGGCTTGGTCAATGCATGCATCAACATTTTGTTTAAAAAAATAGTAGATTTTCCTGCAAAAAAAGCAGGCAAGTTTGTGTTGAATCTTTAACTTTACACTGGTTTCTAAGATTACACAACAAGTATTGTCAGAGATCAGAAATCACTTAACTAACCACTTTCTTTCTTCAAATCTACAGTGTGTGCTATCTGTCTCTAAAATGTGTGGGTATTTTATGACTCACATCTCACAACAAAGTCACAATACCCTCAAGACATCTTACTTAATTTCAAATGAAAATGAATGCTGACTTACTTAAATACAACTGAAGAGAAAATTAAAAACTTCTTATGCGTTTTAGCCGGACACAGCATTTTCGGGCACTGAAAACGCAAACTTTTAAAAACGGGTCTCAGGCCACGTTTAAACGATGAAATACGGGAAAATGTTTCATTTGAAAAGGTTACTTTCAAAGGTTGCAGCTGAGAGTCTGTCTTTACAACGCCGTTTGCAACAGAAGGCGGGAAACTGTTAATGTGTTTTAGTTGTTCGTTTAGACAGAAACTGCGTTTTGGGAGACTGAAAACATATTTCATTCGTTTACATGTAAACTGCAAGACGGAATTCCTGAAAACGATGACATCATGCTATCTGTCCTGCAGCATAGCAAAAACAAAATATGCCAGCTTCCCGTACCATGAGCTCTCGATGCTCGACTATTAATGTTTCCCCAGCAAAATGTGGATTTGCGACACCAATAAGACCAGCGGAGACACGCTATTTACATTCGCCAGACTAAAACAAAACACACATATACGTCAACCAAGGGTATTAAAAATATCTTTTAGCTTATAACTGTGCGTGTGCCAAGGCACGTCCTGTTTCTTTACACAACAACATCGCCATCCACTGGCCTGGCCTGCATACTGCACCGGTTTTATCCGTCTTCCCGGATGTATCGTTTTGATAACGCTTTGGTGTGTACCGGAAACTTTTCAAAAACTCAAAGGAAAAACTTTTGTTTTTTATTGTGTAAACGAACTCTAAGTTGCACGCTGTTCATTTAAGGTAAATAATCTTTCTTTTATCATGATATGTTGATTCTGGCCGTGCATGGAAATATATATACTGTACTCATATATTAAAATCACAATGTTATTTATATAACTAGCTAAACACATCATACAGACTATTTGAGAAATTTCATCCAAACTTAATCAAAATGTACAGTATTCAGGGTGGTCTTGTGTTTTATTGTACATTGCAAACACTGATCATGTGCCATGAGTGTTCAATGTTCCATAATAGTCATATTTGTATAAAATCAATGTAATTTACTAATGTATTAAGATATTTTAAAACTCTTTGGTCTGGAAAATACAAGAGTGTAAAATGTTTTGCAGCAGGTTGCCAGTAACTTATTTAAGATTTACTTTACAAATTTGTTTTAAACATAAATTGACCTAGTTCTTAAATGTTCTTTTATAAAACAAGACTAATTGTAGGTAACTTTTCTTGTTATGTAAATTAATAGTAATTTAAGAAGTTTAAAATATTTTGACTAGGAAACAAAATGAAAATCCTTAGAAAGAACGTATTTTTTTGCAGTTTTGCCATGCTAATGCAAGTAATAAGACTAGTCTCTTCTTACTCATTTGAATCTCAAAAGTCAAAGTGTTTTAATTTAAAAGTAAAGTAAAATTTAACTCAAATAGAAAACAGTACTAATAGGAAAGTATATTAAGTAGAAATTAAATCTACAGTAGGTTACTGGCAACCTGCTGCAAAACTACAGCTAGCGATGGACTGATCATGTATCTACTATATGCCAAAGATACATCCACAAATACAAATAGTGCTCATGATCCCACAATAGATTATGTAGCCCTTCGGTCCAGCCCTAAAACGACAGAGTTTTAAAAGAAGTGCTCAAGTGAACTGTGTTGAAGGTTACAAAGGATATACATTTCTTTCCTTGTTTCAGAGCATTTCCTTTTCGGAACATAATTTTAACATGCGCAACAAATCTGGAATACACTGAGTCCCTACAGACTCATTCCCTCTGACCCACACAAAAAGCAGAGAATGTTCCATCAGTGGCCACTTTCCTAGCACAGGAAAACGTAGACATACACAGATTGTAATTGACTGCAAAAACAGCCGAAAAAGTGGGTAATGGGCCAGCTTTCTCTCTTCACCCTATTCAATAAAAACAATGCTTTTTCCTATCTACCAATCTGTTCAAAGTTTACAGGGCGTAAGGTGGAACTGGAAATCCCTTCAATCTAAAATCTGTTTCTATTACGTTCGACCTTCCAAACATCTTCGATCTGATGTCTAATGTACCTATCACGATCATGCTGAGATCATAGGTGCAGAACACATGGAATGATTTACTCAATAAAAAGATGTTTGTTATCATTACAAAGCAGCTGAGAGATGTTAGATAGAAGGCAACAGGTTACATGTTTGTTATCGTGGTTTTACAGGAAGTGCCTTTGGCCCAGTTGCATAAAAGAGTAGGAATTGATAAGACATAATTGATACACAGAGAACCTTCAGTACTTATTGAAGCCAATTCAACTTTATTTATATAGCGCTTTTTACAATTTTCATAGTTACAAAGCAGCTGTACAAGAGACATATTGGTAAGCAAAACAATTAAAGTTATACCAGTAAAAACAAGAAAAAGGTGAAAACACAGAAGACAGACATTTTTTACAGTATTTAAAAAAATCTAAAAGCTGTGATTTTCCGACAGCTAGGGAATCAGTAAAATAACTGTTTTTCATGTGCTTCTTGAATTGTCTTTTTTGTAATTTGATGTTTTTTTAACCACATTTCAAAAATGTATTTAAAAAATAAGAAAAACTGTAAAATTCTGTATATTAAATGTATTTTTACAATGTGCTTCTGAATGCATAAATGTAATGTAGTAATCCAGTTAGGTATAAGCAGTTTGACTTTAGTTGTTTGGATTTTAAATGATGGAAAGAAGCATTTTTTTCTGTTATATAGCATTAAACTTCAACATTAATGCTGGTGGTCTAATAGAATCTGCACTGCTTTAAAAGGACGGTTCTCCCAAAAATGACACCTTCCATCATTTTTGTCATTCCAAACATGTATGACTTTCTTTCATCTGCAAAACACAAAAGAAGGTATTTTGGACTTTGGTAAGCAAACAACATTGACCCCCATTGACTTCTATTGTATGGACACAAAAAGACTGTGACATTTCTCAAAATATCTTATTTTTTCTTCCACTGAAGAACGAGTCACAGGTTTGAACAACAAGAGAATAAACAAATCACAAAAAAATCTTTCTTTCTGGTGTACTATAGCTTTAAGGTCTGTGTTTTGCATTAAGGGTGTGCGCGGCATGCGGGACATCTCAGTATTGTGTATCAGACGGATTCACAGGGGTCCCATCTTAGTGTGTTGACCTGCGGACTGTTTTTCTTGCACAGATAACACTGCAGGAATGATATCATATCCTTTGTGTAACATCTGGAAAGCTCCACAGCAGGATCAGCGATCGCGCCCTTCCGCTAACTTTCCTCGGAACATTGGAACAGACAATACGGCCGTATAACCGTCGGCCAACGTCTCAGATAGGGGCCAAGGTTACAGTCTTTCACACCGCAATAAAACAACTTCCTCTGTTTGCAGATATCATAAGTAGCTCAACCAACATAGTTATCAGATCATAGCATTGTTACAAGTCACTTAGTATCTTTTCAAGGTCTAAGATGACCTGTGTGGTTCAATTTGTCAGTTAACTTCGGTACAGTGTTGAATGTGTTGTTTCCCAATGCTTTGATTTACAAATCATTCTGTCGACATTAGCCGGCAAAAGGGGCTTTGAGTTCATGTGCCTTCGGTCGCCTGGTGGGAGTCAGGGTTGCTGTGTGTCATATGAGTCAAAATTGATATCAGCAGGGGACAGTGGGAGGCCTGTTGCTATGCAACCAGCCTTTAGGACTCCAAATCCGGCCTGGAACACTAAAAGATAAATTGGTTACTGAAGGGCACACATCTCTGGACGAGGAATTTATTTTTGGATTTTTTCAAGAATGCGAAGGGCTGGAAAGTTGGAGTGTTCTGAAGCATGTTTGACCTTGTAGTTTGTTAGTCTTGGGGGTGGCTGCAGATGCATGAAATCGTTGGCTTTTGGTCAAATGATGCAAAATAGTAGTGATGTATAGCAAAGGGGACAAAATGTGCAGAAATATCAACAGTTAAGAAATAATATTTTTTGATTGCAATACTTACAGGAATAGCCAAAAATGAATAGAAATTCTGGTCATCTCAACTCATTCATTCGTATTTGCCACCAAGGACATGTTAAATTTGTAAGCTTTTAGTAAATATAATCTACTCTTGTCACTTTGAACCTGTATTACTTTCTTTCTTCTGCAGTACATAAAAGAAGATATTTGGAAGAAAATTGGTAACCGAACAGCTCACTTCTATTCTCTGGACACAAAACCAATGCAAGTGAATGGGTGCTGGTTAACAACTCTTCTAACGATTCTTCAAAATATCTTCTTTTGTTTACTGTGGAAAAAAGAAAGTCATACAGATTTGAAATGACAAGGGTGAGTATAAGATGACATAATTAAAATTTTGGGGCGAACTTTCACTTTAAGACAACTCTATCATGAATGACTTAACTTAACTGCCTTTAATAACATTAAAGAGACAGGTAACCATGCAAATATTTATAGACGACATTGTCTGTGAATGAGTATAGAAGAAAAAACTGACATTAGTATTGTGGGATATCATGGGGATTTAAGTGTCTAAAACTGCGTCGGAAACCATTCCCTATTCTATATACTGCATTTCCGCCATTTGTGTTGGTGTCCGAAAGCTGAGCAAACAACTTAATTTACAACGCTCATCTTTTTTTACCCATAATGCACTGCACTCTGATTTTATGTAAATCTTTTTTGAGAGGACCACAAGCCAAGACTCAAACTAGCGTAACCCAGGCACTGTTGCAGTAATGTTAAAGATGGAATTGTTTGCAACAGTTTTCCCTGAGCGGTTTCAGAAACATGACTTCAAAATCAGTCTTTTGTGTCAGGTTGTGACATAAACATTGAATTCATACCTCTGTCAACTAGACATCCGTTTTGAGCTTTTGGACACAGCAACGTAAACTTCTCATTAATTTTTTTAGGCTGCAGTTCAGGATCAATGGAACACAGTGTGAATCTCCTCATTTGAGAACAGATAAGGCGTTTGGAATTTTGTTTGGGATTCCTGTTAGATAGGTATAGTTTGGGTAACATACTGTAACACCACAGCCTAGATAAGATGATGTGCATGTAGGAGTTAAACTTCACTCCCATAACCCATCCTGCCTCATAACTGTGAAAAGCTTATTTTGCCTTACACACCGTTTTTCTGGCAGTCCTTATACCCTATGACATTAAAAGCACTTGAAACACTCACGCCTTTCCACTAGTGTCTTTGTGTTCAACTGATCCATTTCAATACATGTCAAGCAGAGAAAAATGACTTTTTCCTGTATAGTGGAACGGCCAGTGTCACTTTTTTATTTTTTATTCTAGTGAATATAAAAAGACATGTGTCCATGTGTTTTTATTTTTAAGGGTATGAGTATGGTCAACAATAGTTTTGTGAACAGCCTTTAATTACTTTAAAAGACGTACTTCCACATGCTGCTGGGGGGAGATAACAGCGGCTTGTGATAGCTTACAGGAAAAAGGAAGTAATACGTTATTCAGGGACCTTTTTTCTTGCTACTTGCTGGTAAACAAATCAATTATGATCGTGTTTAACTGGAGGAATAAGGATTTATGTGAAACAAAAACAAGATTTTGGATCATTTAGGTTTTCTGAGCCACACCTCAGATCGATGTTATTAGAAAAAGCCAAATTTAACCCTTTAGTCTACACTTGTTCCACCAAGGTCAAAACATTGTCTAATTCTGGAATACAAAGCAACTTTGAAGTCAAGGCTGTTTGCCGTGAGTCTTTGTCTGCACACAGCTGTAAGTACTGCAAACAAACACTTTCAATAGGTCAGATGTTCAGGAATGCTTTATGGCTTTTCCCACGGCTAACTTTTGATCTAGAAAAGCCGAGGGGGAAGTGGCTCATGTGATTGGACAGCCAGGCCACATATAGTGATCACCAGCTGGGTCAGTCAAAGTGAGTAGTGGGTGGTATGAGCACAGACGCCAAGCTCAGAAAATGTTAAGAAGCAGACATAATTTACTTAATGGGGTCTTGGTGTTAAATATGAAGAGCTGCAAATCCTCTGAAATAGGAATTTGGGATGCTCCGAATTCTCACGTAGGACACAAAGTACGTAAGCAGCCAAACGGAAACAGAAAAGGTGACGATGTGTTTTTCCTTTTTCGTTATGATATATGGTTGACACAAAATCATTTTGGAAAGTCCTGTGGCGTGACAAGCAAAACTCCATCTCATTACAAATAGCATTTTGTTTAATGTGAAGTTAAAAAGACTCCAGTACAAACTTCAAAGTTTCATTTAAACCAATAAGTTCACAATGATTGTAATATTTGACATGGCTTCACCCAATATTTAGTATATTAAAATTCATTTTCTTTGCATGCAGGGGAAATGTTTTGTAGAAAACAGTAAATCACAGAAAAAGTTTACCTGGGTTTTACAGGTGAAACAAATGATGAACAAGCAGAAAATCAAAAAAATACTTCCCTTTATTTTAACGTGAAACATTGATGATGTCACATGTAGTCAAGTTGGGTGCATTTCCACATTTCAGTTTGCGCTGTTTATCAAGATCATGCATTATATTGTCTTGCAATAAAAGGTTTACATATTGACAATGATTCTGAACATAACAACATTTCAAAGTAAGAAAGACTTCTACAATGGGTGTGAATGTGTTGGGATCACATTACTTCCTGGGCACTGATTCAGCATTTATACACACATCTTCTCACTTTTTTACTTTCTTAACATCAACAAAAAATAATGCCATATAAACCAAAACCAGAATCCAACTTTGCAGAGTTTGCAGCGGTTATGATAAAATGATCACGTCAGCAAAGAAAAAGTGAATCACTGCAGGATGAAAGACCCATTTTCAAGGCCAATGTGAAACCACAAGCGTTTGTTACTCTCAAAGATCAAAATTGAGTTATCTTCACCCTTTAATTTGCTAATAGTGGAACCAGAATGATTCTGTATGTTGTTTGATGGCCAAATCAAATGATACCAAGTCTCTTTGATCTTTTTGGTTTTATATATTCATTTTTATACCATGTTTATTTACCATGATACTTTTATTAATTTATTTTGTATTGTAACATCTGACAAGTGAAAACTTTGTGACTAAATGGTTGAAAAGCAAAAGCACATATACCTCGAAGAGTCCAATAATCTGAGGTATCGTTCATGTGTATTGCACAGATGAGGTTTTTGAGTCTGGAAGCACAATAATAATCATATTTGAGTCATTATTCACCTTTTCCTTATTTTATATTCATGAGTTTGTTTGTTTTGCTACCTTTCATACCTAAAAATGAAATATTGCATTTAGAAAACCTTATATTTTAGAGCCTTTGGGCGTTTCTTTCACAATGATGGCCTATATGATGATACAGTAGCACAGGTGTAGTAAAAAGAGGGAGTCTTGAGTTCCTCACAGTCTGGGAGGGTTTTTTCTTCCACTGTTTGGGTAAAATAAAGTGCTCAAACATAAAAACGTGAGTGTGTGAGGAGGTCAGGGACTCTGTGAGTAGTGTTGTGAATAATAATTAACCATATAAATAGGAATACTATAATGCTACAGCAAATGAAACATTTATCAGACCCATAACGTCTAATTAAACCGATCATTTCTTAATGTGTGTATGACAAAGGCTTGTATACACAGTTTCTGAGTCACAAGGTCAAAAAGGACTGACACACCTGTTTCCCTCCATCCGCCCTGCACAGAGGTCACACAGAATTCACATGTTGACACAATCACAGTATAGTGATAAAGTTCAAGTAAGACAATGGATTGAAGCACCAGTAGTCTTGCATCTGCGTTCTTCTTAGCTTTTGCTGGTAAAGAGAATGGCCTTTGAGTTGTACAAATACTTTGATTATCTGAATATCGACGGCAGACACACTGACACATCTCATCCGTAATCCTCATTCGTTGGCAGGTTCCATGGAAGTCAGCGTTTGCTAGATGCTGCTTTTATTTCAAACTGATTATTTCAGCGTGAACTGCCTCACGTCCTGTCAGGGACGATCAGCCTCACATGAGTCAATTCTGTTCCGCCTGGAGGCCTCCATTCAGGACTCAGTACGATCACTAGTCCGGCCAGACCTTACTCACCGCTTCAACGCAGCCCAGTCAGCAAATATGCCACCAATAGAGAATCCGAGAACAGAGTACAATACAAATAAATACATCAGAGGTTTTTAACAGCTGGTCACCACAAGTGACTGGGGATGATATTGGTTTCATTGTTTGTAACTGTCTACATTTGACCCTTATGCAATGACATGCTGATGTCAAATGTACATTCTGCATTAATAGAATTGACGCAAGAATTGCCTCTGTATGCTCTTTAAAAATAACTGATGTGGTCAGGATGTCTGGTTTGATAATATGTGTCATCAGGTTTATACTTATCTTAAACTTCGCTTTGATAGACAACCAATAAGTTCGATTGTCTAGTTGCAAAGTCAATGTGAAAGACATTAGCGACACCTTGTGGAGATTTTAAATACCTTGAGAAGACTATTTGCAGCTATATGTCTAAATTCTATATTTGAAACTGTATATTCTATATTACTGTGATTCATGCACCTCAGTGGAATAAAGTCAGCCAAACATAGTTTCTTATAAATAATGTAAAGTATAGTAGAATGTTAATATACTGTCACAACAATTTCTACCGTGTGATTGTTGATATTCTTTATCAGAGAAGTTTTCAGATATGCGATGCAGTTTATGTTGGAAGACTTTGATGAGAACAAATCATTGGAGGATCTGCAGAAGACAATTAGATATAACATGATTGATAAGATGCAAATATTGATAAACGCAAGTGGGCTCCAAAAGTAGGATTAAAAATATTATTACTATATTTATAAAAACTGAAATTATTTACTGTAACTTGTATACTCACGTTGGAACTGTATGGTTAAATTAAAGTTATCACAGCTCCACAGTATGGTTCTTCTCTTTTACCAGCACAACAGAACAGTGTTTGATGTTGTGAGTGTGATTGGAACCATTGTGGTTGAGAAAAGCCAGATGACCTGACATTTCTCAGACTAACAGCATTAAACTGATGAAAACAGGGCTGTTTCCTATTAAGCAGTATTCTCAGTATTACACTTTATTGTAAAATTGTAGGCCTACTTCAGATTTGCACCAATATGTACAAAGGACACCTCTGTGACATTGTTACAGCAGTTATTTATGCTTTCTTAGATGTTACTGAGAATTGTGATAGTGTTTAATATTAACTGACGACAAATGAAATCTGAGCACATGTTTTATGTAGACATGCTTGTAAATTTCACCTGACTGGAATGTTTAACTGGAAATACCCGGCCAATCCATAATCGTAAATTTTCCCAAGAACTGAGCTCAGACAGATCTGTTGTTAATCTCACCAAAGGCGGGGAATTGAGCTTGTGTAGTCTTCCACGCATGCATGTCTGGAATGTTCCACTCCTGTTGTCAATAAACTCAGCAGCTGGACTGCCATATGCAGCTCTACATTTCTCAGGGTTTTCTGTTTTATGCAATACATCCTAAAATGATGTATTATGTAATGCACATTAAAATCCGTATTGGTACTCAAAGTGTTTTGCATACATACACACACATAAAGCCTTAGAGAGGGTGTTGTTTACTGCCCATCGCTGTTGAAAAAAACCTTTTGATGCTGGTTTGTGCTGGTTTAAGCTGGTCATGTGCCGGGCTGTGTTCAGCCCCGACAAAAAGTTTTTTTAACAGAAGCAGTGGTGCGGTTAAAGCTGGTCATGTGCTGGTTTAAGATGGTGTTTAACTCAAAACGTTGGTTGATGCCTTAAAGGGATAGTTCAGCCCGAAACTCCAATTTGCCGTTTATTTACTCACCCTCAGGCCATCCGAGATGCAGGTGACAATTCTTTTAAGTAGAACCATAAAGAAGATTGCTTGGTAAATCCGCAGCCCTCTCTGCTTCATATAATGGGAGTATATGGGGTCCGCCCTTCTAAGAGTTCCTAAAGCACATAATTCCAAAAAGCGGCTCCTGGGGACATATTGATGTTTCTCTCTTTTGGTATTTTCATAAATTTGAACGTCATTTTTAATTATATTAGCCATACTATACAGCCTCAACAAGCCTTTCTGCAGGTGGCGCTATTCACTCCAGACAGGTTATGCCATCCTCCACCAAATACTACAAGAAGAAGATTGCGATTGTGTGCAGAGGCTGCACATTATGGCTAATATTATTAAAGACGATGTTCAGTTTTATGAAAATATCAAACGATTCACTTCACGAAAAGTCAACATGTCGCCAGGAGCCGCTTTTTGGGATTATGTGCTTTAGGAACTCTTAGACAGGTGGACCCCATTGACTCCCATTATATAAAGCAAAAATGGCTGCAGTTTAACCAAACAATCTTCTTTATGGTGTTCTCAAGAAGAAATGTCACCTACATGACCTGAAGGGTGAGTAAATAAACGGCAAATTTGAGTTTTGGGCTGAACTATCCATTTAACTTATAATATTAACTTATAAAATAAGCATTTTGCACATGTTGTAATTTTTATTGATATCCACTGGGAGGTGATATTTGTTCGTAAACACCATTATGAATCTTGTTTGATCATGCTGGAGAGTTCTTGGAAACGCAAAACAAATGTCTTTTGGCATTGTATAAAATTACAAAGTCACATTCCACAGATAGCAAAACAAGAAAAACAAGAAAAACTGTGTTGTTCTGGTAAGAAGAAATTATCGATTTAGATCTTTGGAATATATAACACCTATAACCTTAAGGCCTTCTTTTCTTTAAGAATTTTTGTTTGTCCATTCTGGTCTGAGTCCCAGGAGCAATTCCTCATAATCAAAACCTTGTGGAGTAAATGAAAAAAGATAACTGAGACAGGGTTGTGTCAGGACACTGCAGCATGGACAAAAGACTAAAAAAGTGTGTATGATACTGAACGAACATCACAGAGGTTTTATTAGTGAAGACAAAGTTTATCTGCTGTCAGACAGTAGCCTACTCATGTTTGTTTGAGAAAGGGAAAAAAGCACTTTAACAGGAATCTAACCTGCTAATAACACATGTGTGCTTTTATTTTTAAAACAACCTTCTAATAACAGATCTGTGCTCTTCTTTGTAAAACAATGCCATCCCTCGATTTACATGCAATTCCAGATAAACGTTGTTTTGTACTTGCTCCCAAACGAATTAAAATGTCAATAAATCATCATTCTAGCTGTCTGCGGTTTGCCAGTTTGTCTCACGAACACATGTGTTTAGCCACCCGTGGTCCCGCCCATCTGTCATCTCAAATCTGATTTTAACTGGGTTGCACATCTGGTTTCTTTGGCTGGCAGTGCTTGGCAGGGCCGCTGGGTTCACAGCTGCTGGCTCTTCCCACATCCTCTTCAGCGGGGATTCTGGTAAAACCATCACCATGGATAGAGCTGTACCCTGCTGAGTGTTCAACGCTCTAGGAATGATTGACAGGCCGAAAAACAGCTATGGGCTGTTTTGTTTACTCTGAAACAAGCAGAATGTTAACAACACTATTAGATTACATGTACGGTCTGTTATTCATAGCTGCTTTGAAGGAACAGTTCACCCAAAATGAAAATTCTGTCATTATTTACTCACCCTCGAGTTGTACCAAATGTGTATACATTTGTGGTTCTGATGAACACAGAAACATCTATTTAGAAGAATGCTTGGAAACAAACAGTTCTTGGCCACCCTTGACTACCATAGTAGGAGCATTTGTTTTATAAAATTTTTTGTTCTGCTAAACACAGAAGAAGAAAAAAGTATGAAGCAAACCGTTTTGGGGCACTTTTGATTACCATTTTTTTTCTCTTCCAAATATCTTTCTCTGTGTTTATAATAACATCTATCTAGATACCAATATAGATTAGCTCCCTTAATATTATAAGTATCTTTGTCGGTATTTAAAATAATGAGAATCCAGTAACTCAGAGATGACATATTTTTGTTGGCTAACCCGGAAGTAAGTGTCGCGTTGTTCCCCTTCAGTCGGTCTCTCGAAGTGTGTTGAGAGACAGACTGGGGTTTGATCTTGAGAACCTATCATCTCCGAGATTAATTTAAAACACCAATGGGCTTGGCGAATGGCCATGCCAGTCTCCGCCCCTTACTAACGGGTTTTAAAGGAAGATGGCGTCGGTTCGGAACCTTCTCGGCGTATGGTGTCGAGTTCATCTCTTCGAGAATTCTCTTCCTGCTGGATTTACGACGCAGAACAGTGGACTGCTCCCTTTGGACGGTGGATTTCCCTTCGGTGAGCGGACTCTTTTCAGCCTAAAAGAGCAAATTTCCTCTTACAGTTTCCACTCTCATCGAGGAGGGGGGACAGACACGGCAGCTGCCCCAGCGTGCTGGAGACCCGGCACTTGAGTGTTGGGTTTCTGGCACGCTGGGGCGGCCGTTGTGGATCAGATCTGCGGGCGGTTCACGATTCAGACGTTGCGTTTCAGAACTGAGCCGCCATCTCGTCTGTTTTCCGTTCCGCGACGGCAGTGGCTATGGCCCTGCCATCCGCAACGGTGAGTAGCGAGGGTGATGTGAGGATTAATGTGAGCATTAAGTCCGTCAGTCACTGGCTCGCGGACCGTTCACACCTCGTTTCGTCTGACCATTCCCTTGTTCCTCAACCACGCATCGGAAATGGTGCGTGATGTTGATGAGATGTTGCAGCTGTGTCCTTGGGTATGACAGACTTATCCTCGAGTCTGAAGGGCACGACACCTGTACTTCGAGTTGGTGTTCCAGCATGCAGTGGCACAGTTTGTTGATTAGGTGTTGCGGTCACAGCGGCTACGTTCTCTGGAATTTGCCGCATCCCCGTCTGCTTCCTGAGTGCGACTGCCGCCTCGGTGAGGTCGACCGATTCAGCGAGCGGCGGGGGTGATCGGGGGTTCCCGTGGATGTCACTCCGCCAGCTTATCATCCATGCCCCGGCACGCTCACCTGGCTCGTCCCCGATGGGCGGTGGTGTACTGTCCCATAGCGGGCAGACTTGACAACGTGCTTTCTCATAAGATCTGACAGCTACCTCCTGTCATCGGATGCGAAGCCCCTTGGAGCTCCTGCCTCCGGGCAGTCGAGCCCAAGAGGAGGCAACACAGAGATGACGGCCATGCTTCCCCGGGCTCCTAATGCACCTCCAGGTCAGCCGCGAGCATTCGGCGAGGGCAGGGCCACTTCAATCCGACGCTGACCTGGAGGTGCATGAGGAGCTTACTAAGACGTGGATTATGCTGTTCGCGGCATGCTCCTGTCTGAAGGGCTCAGGTGGCTGTTACTTGTGAAGCAGCTAAGGGATTTGTCGACCACCCAGGTGGACTAGCAGCCGTGGTGCACCGCAGATGCTGCCACTTGGAGGGGTCGACCAAGTCTCCCTTTCAGGACATGTAAGCTCTTTGACACTCGTGTCGAGGACTTATGATGCTGTGGGTTAAGCTGCTTCTGCCCTCCACGCTATGGCGGTCAATCGGATCCAAAATGCTATGGCGACCCAGTGGGTCATATGCCAGAGCATTTGGATCTGGTTGATGGGAAGGTCGACCCGGCTCCGCACTGCCACAGGCCTCGCGCCTCGGGAGATGGAGGTCATGGCGAGTGCCTGGGTCGGACGATGTCCATGATAGTAGTCCAAGGAAACATCTGCGGCTCAATCTTGCGTGATGACGCTCAGAAAGGTCCGCCTTCTGAGTGACACCGTGGAGATTCTCCATGATGAAGAAGCAGACTGCTCTGCCGTGACCCGGCCACCTATTGGTTGCTGAGGTCCCGAGCACAGCCCTGGCAACCTGAACCAGACAGCCGTTGTGGTCTCTCGTCAGGGAACGCCCCGCGGAGAGTAGCGACTCCATCCTTGCGCAGTCCAGCTCATAAGGGAGCGGTTCGGCCAGGAACAGGTGGAACCTGTTGCCTCCTCTGACTCCATCCATTGCACGCTTAGTACTCCCTGACCGAGGGTCCCCTCGGCACGGATGCCTTAGCGCACAGCTGGCCTTGGGACAAGCGGAAGTAAGCCTTCCCCCCAGTGAGCCTCCTTGCACAGGGCCTGTGCAAAGTCAGGGAAGAGCGGCTTCAAGTACTGCTAGTTGCGCCTTACTGGCCAAACCAGACTTGACTCTCAGCATTGGATTGTGGACACAGTTCCTTTGCGTACCTATCCCAAGATCGCCCGGGCCCACTAGAGTGAGAGCCTACTCCACTTGGAGTATGGCCTCCTCGTGGACTCTGGCACAAGGCGCCTCTCTGGCAGACATGTAAAGCTGCGGGTTGGGCTACGCCCAGTACTTCGCGAGGTTTTACAACCTCCGAGTGGAACCAGTGTCAGCCCGTGTTATACACTCTACCGTGTAGGACAGGCATCTGGCCTGGGTGTACGTCTGTGAAAGCGCCTTCTCCCCTCTTCATGTAAGTACAGTGCGCTATATAGCCTCCCTACTTTCCCCCAGTGGGTGAAGTATAGGCATTCCATCCATCACTAAGCATTGGCATTTTGGTAACGGACCAGCCGGAGCGGTCTGTTGGAACCAAGTCCAGTACTGGTAGAGTCACCCCTACTCAGGTGGACCCCTATACTAGGACTGTTGCCCCATACGTAGTGACTCCCCTGTTGGGTAGTCCTGTGTGTTGATTCCCTCACTCCTGATTTCCCTGTTGGTGAATCTGTGACCTCCTCTCCGGTGGCACTCCCACCTGGGTTCTGTCCCCCTACTCGGGCGGACCTTTTTTCACATGTGCTCTCCCCACCGGTGTGACCATGTCAGTGTCTCAACATGTACCTCCCATATGGCAGGATGTGGTCTCTGTAACACACTCTCCAAGAGGAGAGCAGTGTTTTCCCCAGTGCTATGGCTCCGGACGGCGCCTCACTTCGAAGGCGAATGCCTCATTCCGTAATGACTGTCAGTACAGTCTTCTCAGTATGTCCACTACTGTTGCACTTGAAGATTACGTCTCGCTGCACCGCTCACTTGTGACTCACCAGGCTAGTCAGTGTCGCTCAGCTTGAGGTCGTGATATGGCTCAGCGACATGGCGTGTAGAGATAGGTCCCCAGTCTGTCTCTCAACACAACGTCGAGAGACCGACTAAAGGGGAACGCCTCGGTTACGTCTGTAACCTTCGTTCCCTGATGGAGGGAACGAGACGTTGTGTCTTCATGCCACAAACGCTTTGCCGGTCCACTGCAAATGGGAGATACCTCTCAGGTTCCTCACCACAAAGGGTGAGTGAATGACCGCCGCCATATTCCTTCTATACCCGTACGTACGGGGCGGAGACTGGCGTGAGTGGGCCATTCACCAAGCCCATTGGCGTTTAAAATTTATAGGTTCTCAAGATCAAACCCCAGTCTGTCTCTCAACACAACGTCTCGTTCCCTCCATCAGGGAACGAAGGTTACAGACGTAACCGAGACGGTTCCCTGGACCGAAAGGCTATAAATGTCCCCATAGACTTTTGGAAAATTGCAAAAAAATGCTCTGTGATTAATAACGGTTTATGACGTTTACACGTTTTGTCTATCAAGATCATCTTTACAAATGAACACCATATTTGTTACGTTTGAAGCCAAAATACAATGTAGAAACGATGCTATAAACAGACGACACTTAAGGTCGCTCGATATCAACGTCACCACCACAAGCCTCCACTTAAACATGTGTTCTCTAAGAGGCCATGCATTATAATATTTTTTTCTTACTTGTTTTCCCGTGATCACGCAATAAACATTTGTTTTCTCGTGATCAAGACCTAATTTTTTCGTGATCTCGACATAACAAAAGTTGTTTTCTCGTTTTCACCTCTTAATTTTCTCGTGATCTCGACATAACAAAAGTTGTTTTCTCGTTTTCACCACTGAATTTTCTCGTGATATCGACATAACAAAAGTTGTTTTCTCGTTTTCACCACTTAATTTTCTCGTGATCTCGACATAACAAAAGTTGTTTTCTCGTTGTCACCACTGAATTTTCTCGTGATATCGACATAACAAAAGTTGTTTTCTCGTTTTCACCACTTAATTTTCTCGTGATATCGACATATTTCATGACGTAATTTTTCGCGCATTTTGAACAGCAGTGCTGGTGGTGCATACACGTTACATACACATACAAGCTCTGCCGCCACCAGAACACATATAGAACACAATGGACTTTATCTACGCATTAAAGAGAGAGGAGTGTTCCGGAGGACAACCTCATACGAATGGAGCCAGATAATGCAAGTTACTTGCTATATTAATATGTGTATTTTTCCTGTTTTTGGTTATTGGACGTACGGCTATTAGTTTTTAATATGACTCGGGCCGTGACAACCGCACCAGCACGGTGGTAAAGTCCCATTACGGTGGTGTACTGCCACCAGCGGTAGTGCACGTCATTATGACAAATATTGTAATAGATATGACAGGATTGCTTTATGTCACTTTTCAGTTGTGGATGGTTTTATTTAAATAATTTCACTTATTGGCAGAGCCCCTTTGGTGCGTTCGAGGGCGGCCTTGCACTGGAAAATCCAGGTTATTCTGTGGGTTCTGCATCTTGTTGTGAAATTAACAGATACATTATTTCAAAACTGGCTTTATGACCCGCTTGCTTAGTGTCGCAGCGTGCGCAGGTTTTGCCGCGGTTGCGGAGAGACATATTCATTTGCGCTCCCATCTGGACAATGTCAACATGTAAGTTTTCCATCAACGAGTTGTTAAAGGTAACGTTATTATGACAGTCTGAATAGGATAGCCAAGGTATAGGTTTAAGCAGTTTGCTTCAAATTGAATTGTTAAGGACTGAAAGGGTTAATACACAACTGTCCTGAACGTCAATTTTCTGAAAAAGTTATTGTGTCGTTATAATTTCACATTGTTGTATTAAAAGAATCTTTAATGGTATAAGTATAGTTTTTGCAGTCGTGCTATACTGTATCTCAACAAAGTATGTGTACATACAACAGGTAATCTTTTCCCCATTTATAGATGCATACAACAGTTCTAGATAATCTGTCATGTAAGCAATATGTGCACCTGTATTGTTTATTTTCTCAAATGTATACGATTACATTTTTTTTTACAAATTGTATGAATGATTCTTATTAAAGTTCTTAAATTCACCTGTTGTTTAATTGCTTAGCAACTGCTTGTATACTATGGACCATAGTCAAGTGTAAAGTAATAAAGCATTTCATTGTTTAATAACAAATTTTTCAATAAAAATACTCAAAACTTTACATAACAACATTCCATTCTATATACAGTACATTCAAAAATGTAATTGTATGTTATATGGCATATGTGCATAATCTTTATACCTAAAATATTCCTCGTGATCTCGACACAAGTGTCGGACACCTTTTTATGTGGAGATCACAAAAAAATTAAGTACTGATCACGAATAAAACAAATGTTTATTGCGTGATCACGGGAAAACAAGTAAGAAAAAAAATATTCTAATGCATGGCCTCTTAGAGAACACATTTTTAAGTGGAGGCTTGTGGTGGTGACGTTAATATAGAGCGACCTTAAGTGTCGTCTGTTTATAGCATCGTTTTTACATCTGCCGATTCTATTTCGGCTTCAAAGATTACAAATTTAGTGTTTATTTGTAAAGATGACCTTGATAGACAAAACATGTAAACATCATAAACCGTTATTAATCACAGAGCATTTTTTTGCGATTTTCCAAAAGTCTAAGGGAAAATGTATAGCCTTTCGGTCCAGGGAACCAACGCGGGCACTTACTTCCGGGTTAGCCAACAAAAATACGTCATCTCTGAGGTACTGGATTCTCATTATTTTATATACCGACAAAGATACGTTATACTTATCGCTGCTCGCCGGTGACTCGCATTGAAAATGAATGACTTCCGGCCACTTTGGCGCTCTCGACGGTGGCGGTCTGAACGCACAGTTATGTTCAAGCTGTCAATCACTGACAGACACAGAGCTATTTCCGTTTGAGTGAGTCCCTGATCAAAGTAAAAGCGAATGCGATCATCCATGATGCTGCTGAACGAGAAAACAACTTTTGTTATGGCGAGATCACGAGAAAATTAAGTTGCCATCACGAGAAAACAAATGGCTAGACGAGAAAACAAGTAGGAAAAGAAAAAACATTATATTGCATGGCCTCTTAGAACTTTCGTACGATATCATCTAACACTTTCAACAACTCGTTAGTTTAGGTTAAAAAGAAAAAAAGACTTGTGAGCAATGTGACTGGAAGGCCTAAAATGGTAACTCGCTTGCTGGTTTTGCATGCAAAAATACGTCATCTCTGAATTTCCCTATAGGTTGACACTCCAAAAAAACGAAATATTCCAAATGTCTGATATAACCTTAAACCATGGCCTCATTAAATGTGTTTTGTTTGCTTGCGTAATGTGTGATTCAGCAGGGGTGAGCACTGCAGTGAGGTGACTAATTAGGGAACTTCGCAGAGCTGGTGAAGACGCTTGTGACAATAACAAGCCCGCCGACAGGACGGAAATCTCCTGAGCATCTCCTTTTCCGAGTCACAGCTCTAAAAACAGAGACGAATTAATGACTCCATTTAATGAGAGCGCTGTTTGCAGTGATACAGAGCAAGCGTATTTGTTTACAACAGGTAAGATCTGCACAAAGTGTAGTGTCTGTTTTAATCAGAATGTCAGGGACATCCAGGGTGCATAAACGATTACTTTAACTCAGTTTAATTAATATAAAAATTATTCCATGGGGTGGCCATTTTGCAAGAAAGAAGAGATATACACAGTAGGCTACAATACATACATAAACACAACAGCATGCAGAGGATACAGTTTTTTCCCCTCTGGATTTTCCTAATCAACCAACGACCGATCAATATACAACAAGCACATGTTTTTGAAGCAATAAAAGCTTTCACTGGTCTCAGAACTGTGAGCTTTGACGATTGAAGTACACAACACATAGTCATATTGGGGGATAATCCATGGATTTTCCACTTCCTTTATTCAGAATGGAAAAGTGTGTCTTGTCTCCCCGCCCCGGTTTTTAAATAGCCTCCATTAATCCTCATGCATTCATAATCGCCAGCTCTCTGCCATTTTTATCAAATGAAGCCAAAGCTGCAAATTACAAGCGGCCCATCTTGCAGATCCCAGCTCTTCCCATCCAAAGCTGAAAGGCAGAGTTGTTAAGATGGGAGTCTTATCTTGTTTTCTTCAGCGGACAGTTGAAGAATTAGAGTGTCTTTCACACGGGAGCATTGCTTGGCATAAAAGCGCAATACTGCTGCAGTACACCGATACAACTCTAATGGTTAAGCTTGAACCGAATGACCTTTTATGTGATATTCTGAATCAGTGTATCAGAAATTCTGAAAAACTTTACTGGATATGCATCACTCATGTAAGAGGTCATACAAGGGACAGACTTCTCAAAGGTCCCACAGAGAACGATAGAGCTCTATGAAGGTTCTGGAGTTGTTGATATGCAAGCTTAGAGATGCACAAATGTTTAGATGTAATTGTGTCTCGGGTGGATTAAAGTGGAATAACTGAATGGGAGAAAGAGAACTGCAGATTTATTGGATATTCTGTCTGATGTTTAGATGTTGAGTATGGTGGGTAAGACGTCCCTGCAGGAATCCAAGAGTCTCTGCAAGATTCAGAGAGTCTCATCAAAGCCTAGCGTTACATAAGACACTTACACTATATATGCTCTATAAGGGCCATACATCATGTCTTAGAACAGACATTTCTGTTTCTGAGGTTTTTTCGTTGCAAATATAGTGTGTATTTAACTGAACACTGTTACAGTATATACATTTGTTGTAGTATACCAAATGTATAAAAGAAATTATCCAAACAGACTTGCAATGCATTCTACATTAAATAAATGTCGGGTCCCTGGGAATAGAGTCCATGACATTGGCAATGATGCCGTTTTCTGCAAGCTTAGAAACTAAAGCTGCACGTGTGATGTCAGCATGTGGCTTCACGTATCTCAAGGATGAATTTCATTGATACTCTTGTGTCTCAGAACCTGAATCGTCATTGACATATGTAAATCTGGTGTGCAGCCATGAGTTACATAATTTTCTCTTCTATACATTTAATCTACATAAAATATAAATCTAATGTTTCTATCGTGGCTAAATACTCTCAAATGATTAATTGTTTTTACTCACAAACGTATAGTTTCAGTCTCACTTCAAAAGATATTCGGCCAATTCCATGAAAATAGCAACCTTAAGATAAAGTTTTTTTTACCATACTGAAAGAAATATTTTGAGCCTACTGATAGATCAGATGTCAATGTTAAGTGGTTTAAAATCTATGTGAAGTCTCTCTTGAATTGTTTTAAGAGCCATTCCTTCTCCATTAGACATTACATTTAAATTGTGAATTGTGAATCCTTTTTGTCACATCCATAACGCATGAATTTCCCCTCCTTTGAAATAGAAAACTGATATACTCTCAACTCAACTTCATGCACACAATATGCACACGTACAAACACACATACTCTACATAGACACACACACACGGACGCGCAGACACACGGACAAGCACGGACACACAGACAAGTACGCGTGCAAGCACACGTTTAAGATAAAGGAGACAGAAACACAGGTCAAATATTAAACAGACTGTAAATTCCTATGTCTGTATGTGTGTTTGGACTTAACAACAGGGTTAAGAAAGAGATATATACAGAAGATTCAAATATTATTAATAAATACATTCTATGATAATTATATTTCAGTGTCACACATCCATAATGTTATTGAGTCATAAGGATTTGTTTTATATTTTATTTGTATATTGATAGGTATAAGTGCTTTTTGGAGCTGGGAAGAGCCATGGCATTTTTAAAATGACTCAAGAAGGAAATCCATACACACCTTGAGGGTGAGTAATATATTTTTTTTAAAGGTAGGGGGTGATTTGTTCCTTTAAGAGTTTTCTGATGTATGATAAAAAGACCAACAGGTGGCAGCATTCAGACATCCTTATACAGATTTTTGATAACTAAAACTGAACTATGTGCATACAGATTTCAGCCCAGATACGAATCTATAAAAGATCCAGATTCCAATCAACTCAATGGATGATTTTCCTTCTGTCTGATGCATTTTTGGGAGGAGATGTGATACAGATGGATTCTAGATGCAGAAGAACAAAGGCTCAGTCGATCTTCCTTAAAACTATTTAGTAATGTTTTAGGATTTTACAGCTGTCTCCATAAATGAACGCGCTTATGCCAGTAACGTGGCTCAGCTGTCAGGCCTTCATGGAAACAGCCATGAACTGTCCGCTTGAATCGTCCCGAAGGCTGTCTGGGGTTCTTTCATTCGTTCACAGATGTTTTCCTCTGTGTGGGAGTCTGAGAATGATGTGAAGTGAGTGTGGCTGTTATAAATACAAAAAAAGTTTGACTTCTTTGTATAACACGTAAACCGACAGAAACCGCGAGCGTTGAATATAGTCTGCAGTGACAGTTGAAACATCAGACCCGGACATCAGATGCCATTGATTTACAACATCTCTTCCTCACGGCTCCTTGAAGCAGGCAGCTGATTGGTTGTCTGCATCCCGTGTAAGAGGTCTCCTGGGTGCAAATATCTGAAGTAGTAATAATATGGAATGTGCTGCATCAACACGTGCTGTCAGCTGTAAAGTGTAGTACTAAAAGCACTTGGGGCTTTTTGGAGGAGCATAGAGAGAGAGAGAGAGAGAGAGAGAGAGTGGGTGAGAGGGTGGGAGGAAAAGGGGAAAAAAACAGGCAGAGGGTGAGGTTGCATTTATCACTTGATGAAAGGACTACAGTTTATGTAGTGAGGCTGTAGCTCACTACATAAATGAGGCTGATGTTCCTCCATCAATTCAATAATTGCACACTTTATCAACTGTAAGTAGACCAATAGTTTATTTGCATAACTCTGTTTTTTTATTGTTCAAAAATCATGTTTTTTATTGTGCATTCCAAATAATATCAATCAAACTGCAGCTGGATTTTTTTGCTTAAGTAATAACTAAAAAAGTTAACTAACACAATAAAAACATGTTTGGGATTTTTGGGCAAATAAACTTTTCATTTCAAATCTCGTTCATTTTGCACCATATTGGTTTTTGCATTTTGTGATTTTCAGTTGAATTAAAGTAGATTTTCAGTTGAGTTAAATTGATTTTCATATATTTCATCATTGAAGATTTTTTAAATATAGTGTTATAATACTGTCTCATGTGTTTCATCTCGTCTTGTAAGGTAAGTGTCTGGTCACACCCGTAGTGTCTATTACATCCAGACAAATGCTAAGAGTGCCGCTCCGGTTTGCATCTCCTTGTGCGATTCCAAACCCCAGTCCTTTCTGCCGGAAAAATGGTGTTTATTATGAACATTTTAGATTTTTTTTAATTGATTAATTTAAGAGAATCGCTGAATTGTAAATAACTGCCATTCTGTGAATAATATAGTAGTAATCATGTTATCCATAAAAAAATAACTATTTTAAAATATAGTTTACTCTGATTATGAGTATTTGATTTTTTTACTCTGATTACGTTATCCAGATTACATGTATCGCAGAGGGCATTTTTGTACAATATTTGCTTTATATAACCCCTCAGGTTATAGAGTATGATAGAAAATGGATCAAACAAAACTTGGTTAATGTTATGAAAAAATTATTTGTTAAAAAAGACAAACAATTTTATTTTAATATAAAAATGTGTTTAAAAAAACATAGATCTCACATGAAATAAACCAAACATTTACAACAATTTGATCAATAAATAATATTTTGTTGATTCCCACTTCCCAGTTCTTGAAAAAAAGTAATTAATTCTAGACCTTGTCTAAATAAGCTTTGTGGATGTGTTTTTGGCAAGTGTCCTTAAATTATTCCCAAAGCTGAGCTTCAGTCTACTCTCCAATCACATGCAACACTACACAACAAACATAAAAAATTGTAACATCTTTTTAATTATATGTTTAAATAAACACACTAATTTTCCCAAACTGGACATCAGTTTTAACTGTTACAAGTCTATTGAAAAGTCCAGTTGTTTGTGCAAAGAGATGCTCATTAAGGGCACCTGTCGATGAAAATGAGACGGATGTAGACAGTGACCCGAAAGGGGTGTCGCACGTGTGCCAGACAGAAAGAGTCTGAGTGGGTATTTGTGTGTGTATTTCCACATATCTGACCTGTTGCTGTTGCTTCATATGAGCGGCATGTGTAAGTGAAACACTCCGTCTGAGCTCTTGCATGGAGCATTTGTGAGGGTGTAACTGGTATCACATTACTGGAACGGGCTCAGCTACCGATAATCTTGTTTACACAGCCATTAGAAGCCCTCACTCAATGCTTCTCTGCTGGCTTGGCTGGCCTCTCCTTCACTCCCCATAAAAGTACACAGCATGGGCTGCAGCCCAGCATCTCGTGGCAGTGTCTCCTTGCACAAACACACTACTCTCTGTGTGGGAAAAAACAAGTGCTGGTGACTCACAGGCCACGTCTCCAAGCACAAAACCCCCTCTGTAAGGTCCAGCTCTTTAGCAACCCTGGGAATTCGGAACCACCGGAGTACCAACAAACTCAAAATCACCAGATGTCTATTCTCCTCTTATTGAGGGTTATTTAATTGTAGCCTCAAAACCCAAAGGATCATTAGCATTTTCAAGCCACAAATTAAATTTTACATGAAAACTGCTATTCTAAAAGCCCATTAGAAATTCCCAAGGAAGTCTGTGACTTATAAATACAGGCCCTGTTGTAGGCCTGGTTGGCCTACAAACTAAAGTTGGGATGCTAGCTGCTGAGATCTGGATGGGTTTAGGTCTAATGGTGTTCTGGTGACTGGGCCAGAAAGGCAGGTGGTGTGTATCATATGTGTATTTATGCACATGCATACAGTTTTCAGGCTTGAAACCAAGGTGTTGGGAGATTGCTTACCACCCTGAACAGGAGCCTTCAATGGGGCCTCAGCAGACGTTGCACCTGGTTTACCCAGACAAGGTATGTTCTGTATGCCGAGAGACCCGTGGCTCATGACTCCAAAATAATCAGCAGTATGACCAGGGGTTAAAGTATGGGGTCAGATTTGTTTCATTATTCTGAATAAATAAACTACGATTCGCAAATAAATACAGAGAGTTTCACAAACATTTTTTAAATCCACAAATGCACAAAAAGCGAACCATAAATATATGTTAGACGTTCCACAAAAATAAATGGAATTCACAAATAAATACAACGACATTTGCAATTAAAAATTATTTACAAATGTATTTTATTGATATATATTTGTGGATCGCTTTCTTCACATTTGTGGATCGCTTTCTGCGCATTTGTGGATCGCTTTCTGCGCATTTGTGAATCGCTGCACGCATTTGTGGATCAGTGCACGCATTTGTGGATCAGTGCACGCATTTGTGGATCAGTGCACGCATTTGTGGATCAGTGCACGCATTTGTGGATTGCTCTCTGTGCATTTGTGGATTTTGAAACATTCCTAACGTCAAGACGTGCGCACAATCCACAAATAGGTGGACTCCGCCCACTATCTACGCAAGCCAATCGGTTAACTTCCAATTTTGTTGTCCAATAGGCCACGTTCTAACTTCAGCCAATCACGTTTTGCCATGCACTAAGATTCAGGGAGTTAACATGGCGACTAGTGGCGGTCTAAAATCTGTGTTATACTAAGAAATGATAATGGCCTCTTCTTTATACTATGTAATGATCGCTTGTGTTCATATACATTGTCCGTATTGTTACATATATGCTGTATTTAAACGTGTATGACTTGATAACAGCGTGCACGGACTGGAGTGGAAAATCCCGGTGACTAGGGAGTCAGGACTGATTTGGTCTGCCAGCCTTTTTATTGTGTTTATGGACCAAAGTGCTAAATTCCGATTTTTTGCAACTGTCGGTGTACTACCAGTATAACGATGCCAGAATTAACCTGAGGGGAATCATCATCATTATGAATTTCTATGTCGTTCATAATTCAAAATAAAACGTAATTTCTACAGTCATCTCGGTTTATCCCATTCCTGAATTATCTCTGCTGCTATGGCTAAACTGTTCTGTTTACTAACTCGTTGCCATGACAAAACCATATGATACCTGTTATATACATTAACAATAGCAAGCGTAGTCTTTAGTGGCAGCAGCGTAAGTAGGCTATATTGCAAGATGATCATGTGGGACAAGTCTATCCACAATTCCCCACATAGAAATACTATAGTAGTATAATACATTTACTAAACAGTTCACATAAAGTGACAAGACACAGGTAACAAAATAATAAAAATGAATATGTAATAGACAATACACATATGAAAAACAATACATGTCAAAAGAGAACCAGATGCCATATTTTATGCATGTGCCATATACAAGTTATTAGGTGCTATAAAAATGGTGTAAGGTAATGGGATAGCTGTATTATATATTAAATCAGTAACATATGTATAATAAATAAATATAAGTGTGAGTGAGTAGTTTAGTATTGCACATATGTATTGCACAGTGAACATTTAACTGTTCAAATGTTCATGGGGTAGATGGCCTGAGGAAAGAAACTTGTCCTATGTTTGGCTGTTTTGGTGCTCAGGGCTCTGTAGCGCTGACCAGACGGCAGCAGTTCAAAGAGATAGAGTGCTGGGTGTGAGGGGTCCAGAGAGATCTTGCGAGCCATTTTACTCGCTCACTCTGGATGAGTAAAGTTCTTGCAGTGATAGCGGTAGTAGTCTACCAGTGATTCGCTCAGAAGTCCGAAATATTCGCTGTAGTATTCGGAGTTTGTATGTGTCCCGAGCATGTTCACTGAAATTGAGAGAGAATGGGCTATGTCGCCTCTACATGCAGCAAGTTTTAAATGACTTCATCGATCAACACAAAATTACAATGCTAGAGCACTTCAATAAACTTGAACGTTTAGCAATCTTTAAAAGTACGTCTCTTGATGTACACGAAGCGGAAGAGCCATTTTTTGTTAACAGACTGATTCGAGCCTACCTGAGCATGCTTGTTTTTTCTCAACAAAAACAAGTAAAACAAAATAATTGCCTTTTAATTGCAGGTCACTGGCATTGTAAACCAATATCAACCGATCCCGTCATCCCGGGACACCTTCCGCATATTTTCGTGGACCTCTGTATGAAAATGGCTTTACTGAAATGCCCAGTAATGTCCAGTGCCTTTTGTGCGTTTGTATGGAGAACTCATTCATTTGTACAATTGGCTTCAATTCATTTTTATTTGGCAGTTTCATATTTTGCTTCATACTTTTTTCATCGAAGAAAAAGTTGTGTTGCCTCCCTTGCATTCTTAATGCGCCCGTTGTGCTTTTATTTGCCATTAAATAATGGAAATAAACAGTATTTTAAAGCTGTCCTATATGTCATTTAAAAGGCAACAATATATACATAATTATAACCCAAAAATAATTATTTATTTAGCACCAGGTAAAATGGAGACGTTTATCGTTTAACACGCTACCGAGAGCACTGCCACATCCATTATTATTATCTACAGTAAATTGATCATCTGCAGTTGTAGCCTATACCAATATTTACTATGGTAAGGTTCGAAAACACAAATTGTATAGGTTTACATCATTTACTTTTGGGGTTGAATTTAAGAATATATTGTGTGCACAAGATCATAGTAAAATAATCGACATCCTTTGTCATGGCAGAGAGTTAGACAGTAAACAGAACAGTGTAGCGATAGCAGCAGAGATCATTCAGGAATGGGATAAACCGAAATGACTGTATAAATTAGGTTTTATTTTGAATTATGAATGACATAGAAATTCAAAATGCTGATGATTTCCCCCACATTAATTCTGCGATCGTTATACTGGTAGTAGCCTACACCGACAGCTGCAGTGCGCATTGCAAACTCTGCGAAACTTGACAGGAGGCACGCGCCGAGTGTTTGGATCGAAATAACTGCTTAACCATGCAGTAATAGATCATATTTGATCGAATGACAAAATCGGAATTTAGCACTTTGGTACATAAACACAATAAAAAGGCTGGCAGACCAAATCAGTCCTGACTCCCTAATCACCGGGATTTTCCACTCCAGTCCGTGCACGCTGTTATCAAGTCATACACGTTTAAATACAGCATATATGTAACAATACGGACAATGTATATGAACACAAGCGATCATTACATAGTATAAAGAAGAGGCCATTATCATTTCTTAGTATAACACAGATTTTAGACCGCCACTAGTCGCCATGTTAACTCCCTGAATCTTAGTGCATGGCAAAACGTGATTGGCTGAAGTTAGAACGTGGCCTATTGGACAACAAAATTGGAAGTTAACCGATTGGCTTGCGTAGATAGTGGGCGGAGTCCACCTATTTGTGGATTGTGCGCACGTCTTGACGTTAGGAATGTTTCAAAATCCACAAATGCACAGAGAGCAATCCACAAATGCGTGCACTGATCCACAAATGCGTGCACTGATCCACAAATGCGTGCAGCGATTCACAAATGCACAGAAAGCGATCCACAAATGCGCAGAAAGCGATCCACAAATGTGAAGAAAGCGATCCACAAATATATATCAATAAAATACATTTGTAAATAATTTTTAATTGCAAATGTCGTTGTATTTATTTGTGAATTCCATTTATTTTTGTGGAACGTCTAACATATATTTATGGTTCGCTTTTTGTGCATTTGTGGATTTAAAAAATGTTTGTGAAACTCTCTGTATTTATTTGCGAATCGTAGTTTATTTATTCAGAATAATGAAACAAATCTGACCCCATATTAAAGAGATGGTGAGTGTGTGTCCTGGTGAACACTAGAGTGTGAGAACCAAATGTCCCCTCAAAGATCAGACCAGAGGGAAACAGCTTAACAACACATGATGTTCATTTTAAAATGTAGAAATTCAATTCATGAAATGCTGAAAGGTTTGTGTGGTTGTGTCTTGTATACAATTATATGCATTTAAATCTGATCAGCTCATGAATATTAATCAGATGAAGTAACACCTACCCAGTAATCCTTGCAGGATTGCAAAAAAGATTATACTGATTATTATAAACTGATTTCCCAGAGAGTGCTGGGTTGGGGTGTAGTGCATTGTGTGATGTCATTAATGAATATGGATGAAAGAAAAGGAGGTCTTTCCTCAAATTTTTACCCAAATATTGGGCAAAATGTTAAATGTGGATTAATTGACTGTCAACAATGTTACTAAAGCATTTTGCTTGATGCAACGTTTAACACGAACCATTTGCCTCAGTCTTGACTCAGACAACATATGTATGTAGTATACTATATGCTCAGTGTTTCTAGGCTTAAAAGCTCAAAAAATGGCAACAATGTTACCATCAACTGTGGTAGTAAAAGTAAGATAGTGGACAAAATATGCACACATTTTTATAACCTTTCATCTGTTGTTCGACTTTGTGACATTTGTGACATTGTCATGAAATGTTATCTATTAATTCATGTGCGTGACACGTATTTCCCCTTTTTCGTGTCACCCGCAATCTGATTTGAATTCATACCTTTTTTACAAAGTGGCTCATTCGTGTGAATTCCTGTTTCCTATATCTCATTCAAAGGTTTTGTACTGATTTGACCTTGTGCCTGTTAGGTTAAGGGGCGGTTAGAGTAGTCATTTATCATTTGCTTTGCCATCTCGTGAAATTCGCGTTTTAAGCAAAAACAGGCTAAGCGGCTGTGATTTTGGGGTTTGGGGTGAGGTAAGGTTTTGGTAAGCCACCACATAAAATATTTACGACTTCTTTTGATGTCAGGTTCTAAATACAGTATATAAATTTACAAACATGGCCACCATTGACTACCATAGCAGGATTCTTTTTGTAATTTCTTTGTTCTGTTAAACACAAAAAATGATATTTTGAAAAATGTAGGAAACCAAACAGTTCTTGGGCACTTTTGACAACCAATTTTTCCTACTATGGTAGTCAATGGGGAGAAAGAACTGTTTGGTTACAAGTATTCTTCCCAAATATCTTTCTTTGAGTTCATCAGAACAGCAGAATTTATACAGATTTGGAACTAAAGAGTGAATAAATGATGACAGAATTTTATTTTTGGGTGAACTGTCCCTTTAATAAGAAAAAAGCCATACTGAACCCCCTCCCCTTACCCCACCATACTGGAAAGATCAAAATAGATTGTATTTATTCATACAAATTAGATAATTCATAACACAGTTACAAATTGCCGTGAGATTGTGTTGTTATATCTGTCACAGTTTCCCAAGGAACAAATATGCCACAAGTGATGAGGTTCAAAGCCAGAAGGTGTAATTTAATGAACAAAGGGTAAATCCACAGCGAAAAACTCTAACAAACTTCCACGCAACAAGGGGTCGGAACTAGAAACAGAAAGTAACAACTAGAGCTGACAAATACTACAAGATGGGTGTTCCTATAAATAGTGTCAGTGTTATGTGTAACAGACGAGGGTACAATCAAAGATGGCTGCCGGGTGTGATGCATGATGGGAGATTAAGTCCAAGGAGTCAATAGTCCGTTGCGAGTGAACGGGTAATGTTGGGGAAGAGCCATGGTGCGGGGGGCGTGGTCGGAGACTGTTGAGTGTTTGTTATAATATCTAAGTCAGTTTGTGTTTTAATATTTTATTGTACTGTTTTTAACATTCTCTTATTGGTTTTAGATAGAAAAGAACCATACTATTGGTTATATGCTGACACAAATGTGAAGATCTCATCTTTTCCACTTAAATTCTACCCATCCATAATATACAACAGCCATAAACAATCCCCATATGCTTCACGTTTAATAACCCACAGCTTTACGACCTCACTGACACTGCCCACCGCCTTCCACACAACACGACCTTGTGTTCCCCACGCAGGGCTGTGCAGTAAAAGACGATACTGTACGTGAAACGCGATACGGTCACAGATGGCAGAAAAACAGCCTAATCTGTGAACCTGCTGACAGACAGCATGCATTTAAGCATGGCCGTGCACTGCTACGGTTTTTAAAAATAGCCCAGCGAAAATGGACTAAGGGATCACACAAATAATACACCCCAGCAGAGGCCAGCCATCTGCGTGTGGCGGCGCGTGCGCGTATGTTGTCTTGTCTCTATAAACCTTGATCTACTACGTGTAGCAGAAGTCATTTGAAGGGTGCGGTAGTAAACTCTAATAAGCTCTGACTCACGGATTCCAGCTGTAATGAAAGAAACTGCACCTTTATGGTGTACAGTTACCAATAATAGAACATCACAGATTTACCTCTTGGTAATATCGTTTGATGTTTAAGTGATAGTTTACCCCAAAATGACTATTTTGATTTTATCAGCCTCCTGTGAATTTCTTTTGTGCTCAAGCTGCTCTCTCCCTTACCATAAAAGTGAATGATGACGTGGTTGTCCCTATCCACTCTTATTGTAGCCTGAGTAAAAAGATGAGAGTGTACATTGTGCTATACAGCTCCTCAGAAAAAAGAAAGTCATGAAGAATTGCTAACCAAACGTTTGTTTGAGGCGGACGGTGTCCTTAAAGGAGGTAGATCGTGTGCAGATGAATGTGTAGAAGCACTAGATTTCATACAGTTTGTGGTAGCTCAGCAGAGGTGATTACACACCACTAAAAATAGTCACGGCGGTGTTGTTTCACTCGAGCTGCGAAGCTCATTCACGTTAACAGCAAATGCATGGGTTTACAGGCAGCATATTGTGATACATTTTGCTTTGAAAGTCACGCCTTTGGAGATATAGCCACTGAAACGGTCACAGCGGCGTTGTAAATGTTTGTGGGTGGATTGCTGGTTTATACGTGCTGGAACATCACTATAAGGGAACATTGAAGACACAGAGAAGCACAAAAGGCCTTTTTCCTCACGGTGTATTATTCAGTCACTGTGATTCACCACGAGAGTGAAGGCTAAGTGTAGGTGGGGTGAGGTATATTTTTACTTCAGGGTTTTTCCCAGTGTGCTTAACCTTGGGTTATTGTCTTGGGTTAACCCGATGTTAAATTGTTTCACACATGTTAGCTGTTGGTGTTAATTTGAACCCTGGGTTATGAAACATAGCTCCACAGCAGTGATGAATGCATGCAAAAAATACCTGCAATGTATAGTGTGAAACAGTGCGGCGCTAGATTTTCTTGAAAGAACCAAACAACAAGCAATTACAAACATAACAGTGCTTGGGTTATTAAATATTAATGTACATAGGAGAATCGCATTGACGCTGTAGATAAACAGAATAGAATAGTATAGAAAAAAAAGGACATTTTGGGATGGTGATGTCAATATGTTATCTGATTGAAAATGAGTAATTTCGCATGTTTATAGATATATTTACGTAGATGCCATGCCGCAGAAAAATATTAACGATTAGTTCTCTAGCCCTGCCCCGAACCACATAGAGCGAGCATGCAATAAACATGCCATTAAAGATCGCAAAATACTGTGCTGTCAGTGCCTGGCTGTGGATGAAAAAAGTAGCTGCATAACCTTCCTTCGGATTCCGACATTAGTAATGTGTGGTCGAAGTTTAGTTTTAAAGAAGTTCCAGCTCACGTGGGTAAAACATTGAGTGTGTGTGTTCGCTTCATTTCACGGCGGATTACTTTGTGAACAAGGCAAAGGTCGACGCTGGATTTACGGATAGACTAAAATTAAAAGTTTATTCATCATGTAAACTCTCGTAACATTTGAGACCCGTGATGGTTGTGATCTTGTGTCCAGTGCGCGATCACAGGTCTCAAGCGCTGACACTAGGGGTGCACCGATCATGATTTTTGGAGCCGATCACCGATCCTCGATCACTGAAAGCTGTATCGGCCGATACCGATCACTGATTACAGGAGATATTTGAAGCTTTCTCAGTACCAGAAGAGAAAGTCTCATGAATTAACAAATGAATATTAGTAAGTAACATATTTGGTAACACTTTCCTTGAAGCGTGTATGTATAATGAATTATAAAGAGTTATTAAAGAGTAAAATGCATTATTATTCATAATGTGTGTTGAAATGCATTATATGTAGTTGTAAAGAATTATAACCAATTTAAAATGTGTAGTGTCACAATGAATTGCTTAGTGGTATAATGTATTAACTGTAATAACAATTATCTATAAGACATTACAATGCATTAAAATGTGCATTACTGTGCTTTAAAACAACTTTTATAATGCCTTAAACATACATGCTTCAAGGAAAGTGTTACCTCATATTTTCATAAAATATAGCCACCTGTGACATGAGTCCCAGAAACCCTTTGTCTTCCACAATATAAAGTGGCCGTCAAAGCAAATCTATTACATTATTTATCTGATAATCTGATATTTATTTATGCTTCTTACTGTCCTTGCAGTAGGGTTGATTCATTTAAAAATGTCTCGGTTACTGACAGCTGAGGAGAGGTTGCGCTAGACTTAGACTTTTCATTTAATATTCTATGTTTCTGTTGTCGGACATAAAATACTAATCTAATTACAAGCAAATGTTTATGTTCTTATGTCCAATCAGTAACAATGACAGGTGCCTGTAAAATGTGTTTTGTACTCACAGGAAAGCTGTGGTTTGGTCATATATGTGCTGCTTCTGCCGCTCACTGAACAGAGAAAACTCAGTGAGACATTTTTCCACTCACTGAAAGCTATTATTTATCCAAAAAGACGATATTTTATGAGGTAAAAACTCTGTAAAGACGGCACCACAGCACGCATGTGTGTTTGTGAGCACGGGATGCGGGGAGTGATGGATGCATATGCACCTCGAGTCTCTGTTGACCACATGCGCGTCAAAACTGAGCAGGCATTTGAGAGTAAGATACTGAATAGATAACACACGTCCCTTCGCGATAGCCTACCTGTCAAGGATTGCACAGAGAACCCAATTGCAGGCAGACACAGGCACGGATGGTACGGGGTAAACAAAGGATATTTATTTTATGTAACAAAAAGGCAAAACAAAAACCCACGAGGGGGAAAAACAAGACAAGAATAATATATTTAAACAAAACAAGAACAAGAACTAACTAAACTACAAAACAAACACTTGAAACAAATACTTAACTAAAACTTACTAGAAACAGAGAACACCGGGAACAAGGAACGAGGAACAAGCACAAAGCTGAGGAAACTGGAAAACATCAAACACGGGGTAAGACGTACACGTACAATGAACCAGCACAGGACAATGAAACATGAGGACTCTTTATAGGTAAACAAATCAAGAGGGACAGGTGCAAGGGATTAACTAATTAACACAAACTAGGAGACAGGAGGGTAGGAACGATGACGCAGACTAGAGAAACAAAGGATCCTGTATGATTCCACCTCAAGACCAAGAATTACCTAACAAGAAGAGGTGGAATCATGACACTACCTCCTTCTGCTCACAATCACGTTCAGCTGCTGAACCACCCGCTCTCTCTGCACTAGCTAACTTTGAAAACTACGCGCACTACTTTACGTGACTAACCCTCAAATGTCTAAAAAGGTTGCTGGTGTAAAAATGTTTTGGGTGCTTCCCGCATCATGGAATTGCATAGTACACACGTTTCAGATTGATAATACATTGTCTATTTCACACACCTTGTAGAATTGCCAGACCGGTGAAGCCATTTTCATAGCGCGTAAAATAAATGTCTCGCCAATTTTGCGTCATCTGATCGGCTTTTCTGGATCAGCCTTTTAGAGACTGCCGATCATACTTTCCAAAGTGATTATAGGCCGATTATGATCGGAGACCGATCAATCGGAGCACCTATAGCTGACACACCATACAACTATAGGCTATACCAACTATACGCAAAGCCTTGCCATCACATCCGGGAAATAAGTTAAGTAAATTTGATTAAAATCACAGGCTTCACTTATCCCGTGCGAATGCGCCACATGAAATACAGATGTGGGAAGGTCATTTATACATAACAAAGTCACACCCCCTACTCAAAACACGTTCCCGCAGCTAAGAGCTAATGTGTAACCTAACGTAACGTGTCTAACCCAATTCACAGACAGCTCCAACTAAGTTTATTAAGCAAACTGCTATCCAATCATAGCTTTTTCCAAGTCTTAAATCCGGCACGCCCATTAAAACTGAGCGTATGTCGAGCCAGCCACAACACCCGGGGTAAAAAATTGACTTTTACTTGCTGATTTTGATGTTTCTGAATGTAAAAACCAAGCGAACGTCATAAGTAGACCTCATACAATAGTATAAAACAACAAACAAGGCCACTTTATGACACCTTTAACTTGAAGTAGTTCACCTTCAAAATGACAATTCTGTCATCGTTTACTCACCCTCAAACCTGTATGACTTTCTTTCTCTTCTGCAGAACACAAAAGAAGATATTTTGGAGAATGTTGTTAACAGCCCCCCATTCCCTTGCATTGGTTACAAGAGAAGTGAATGGGGGGCTGTGCTGTTCTGTTACCAAGATTTTTTTAAATATCTTCTTTCGTGTTCTGCGGAAGAAATTACGTCATACAGGTTTAAAATGACAAGAGGGCCAGTGAATGATGACAGAATTTTCATTTTGAAGGTGAACTACTCCTTTAATCAAGGTAATGTTAGTTTATTGAAATTTATTGAAATCTAATTGAAAGTTGACCTAAATATTGTTGGAAAAACCAACCTGATCTCGCAGGAATTCGTAAATATTTTACAAAGTTCATAATTTGCATGAATTTGCACGTTATGAATCTTGCAAAAAAAACGTTTGATTACAAGAAAAAAAACAATTCCGAAGCCCCACTCCTAACCCTGCCCTTAAACCTAACGTCAGTAGCGCGAAAGCATGAATGACATCATACAAATTCATACGCTGTAGAAAAAAATGACAATTTTATGCCAGTACTTTATCCGTATATTTTACGGATTTAAATGTAATTCAATGCAGTGCAAAATTTTATATACAGGTTAAACAACTATTTGTTAGGTGAATTGCTGGGCACAAGCATGCAGCAGAATGTTAAAAGGTCTCTGGGGCATAATGGAAAGCAACATTACAACAGACCTGACAAGTGCTAGAATCTGTAGTTGTTCAGACGGCACGTGCAAACACAATATCTGTAATCCAAGTCTCAGAGAGATAGTAGTGATTTGTGTGTTAGGGAGCACGTCTGTGCGTTACCTCCGTGAGGTCAATGACGGGCCCTCATCCCTACAATATACTCTGTTGCATACTTCCAGCCTTTGTTTATTCCGAGTTTACAGTCTCATCCTCCCTGAGCTCTCACATACTAGTCTGGGCCCCTAATACATCTAAGACATCAAAGTGAATGAGAACAGGTAATTTCATAGGATACCAACCCGATTCAATCGGCCTCCTGTTTATTACCTATTACATCTGACATGACCAATCACAAACTCAATGAGGAGAATCTCAGCCAAACGGTGGAACAGTCTACATTACGTAACTCCTATTTTAAACACACAGGTTGGAAACACACACAGTCTTTGTCTGTTAGTGTAAATGTGTATTTACTTTATATGTCAAGTTTGGGTTGCTAGGGCATGTCGTCAGAATCTCAATGGGGGCTTGATTTATTGTCCTGGATTATATGAGACTGGGATACAACTAGATGTCTGCCATAGAGGGAACCCTTGACCTAAAAACTAGGAAACAAAAATATATAGGTTAATGGAAAGTGAACACAACTACAGCCACAAAAAAACCTTGAAGTACTAAAGCACTGCAGCTCTAGTTTAACAGACACATTTCACATACATCAATGCATGTCACTACAGTGTTTCAGATTTAGGGACAGGTTATCCAGTAATGAAAATCTGTCATCACTTACCCTCTTGTCATTTCAAAACTGTATGACTTTCTGTCTTCTGCGGAACACAAAAGAAGAAAATTTGAAGAATGTTGGTAACCACACAACCACGTTGTTCAAATATCTTCTTTCATATTCTGCGGAAAAAAGATTATTTGAACTGTTTGAAGTCAAAAATCTACAAACTATCAAATTTCTACATCAACTTACTGAACAATTGTATTGCTTAAACTGCCCTTATAGATCTGATTCTACCGTAGCAATACCGAAAACTTTTGACCAAAATTAGTCAAAGAAAGTTCTAAACTTCTTTATAAAAGGAGTCTTCGAGACCATCATCTGTCCCATCCCTACAGTGTGTTGTCATCATAAATCTGCTTCTTTTCTGAAGAACATACGTCTGCTGTCACAGGGGAGTTACACACACTCACAATCGCAAACATAGCTGCACACGCGGGGGGTGATGTTAACATTAGAGGATGGATTGAGGTCATCAGATGCCATTCCATCAGAGATAGGAATGAAAGATTAACGGAAAATGCAATGCCGCCCCGCACACTGACAAATCCCTTGTATTTTTAACAGTCAACATTCGTGGGGTAGAAAAACTGTGTGAGTGTGGTCTCTGCAATCTGCTAATAAAAATATCTGGAATTCTGGAGAATTTCTGTTGTGTTTGTGTGTCTAGCAAGAATAGAGCTTTCCTTGGCAACAGATCGATGTGACCAGCATTGATCTTCTGCAGTTAGACATGTTGACACGTCTCTCATCCACATTGATGTAGGCGTCACAAATTCAGGGCAGAACATTGGTACTTGTAATAAAGCAATTCAGCCAAAATAAACCTGTCACTATTTTTTCACTCTCATGCTTTTCAAATCCATATACTGTTATATTTTAAAAGGAAACACGGTTGTAATCACATTGTGTAAGAGAACTTAAAATACAGTTAATTTTTTTATTTTGTCTTTTTCTTACAGACACAGAACTTTGTTTTTAAACTGATACCAGGGTGTTTGTCTCATGTGCGTAAAGGGCACTAGTATATTTCCACCTCTGTTAAACTCACAAACCACATTCCCCTCTGACCACCTGCAGTTCACTGCCGTTTCCCACTTCCGTTGTGAAAGCCCATTCACATTTTTTTTGCCGTTGCCACTATGTCGCTCATCCATAATTCAGCAACACCCTGCTTGACCCTATTTTCATGGGAACGTACTTTGCATACTGTAGTTTGGTGATGTGAGCTGTGAGAGAGCGTGCATGTACATGTGAGTGATGGGGGTTAATGTATCTTCAGTGCTGCTCTCTTCATGTCAATATTTAACCAGTCGCTCGTTCTGGCTCCCTCTGCTTTTACTCACTTTTTCTGTTTCTTTCTTGTGTGGTGAACACAATGTTCCTGATGTTACTTTGCATTATCAGTGGACACAAAAATTTGGCTTCGTAATCTTTCATCAAAATGTACTAACATGATAGGCCTCTAAATTAAATTTTATTTTCGAATGATGTCATTAAGCTTAGTTATCCTATTGGAGGACCAATAGTCCACTGTAATTGGCTGCGAGGGATTGAGGTTTATTCGTTTTTTATTTAGCCCCTGCTGATACTGTAAGTGCAAAAACAATCATATATTTTAAAGGCACAAAAGTAATCCTTCTTTACAGATCTTTATTTAAAAGTAACTGTGTATTTAACAGAATACTTTTTATATTTCATCATTTTATTTTATTTCATTTCATTACATATTTGCACAGAAAAAAAGATTGTGAGAAACAAAATATGTTGTCCTGAGGACATCATCCACTAGGCAAAATCAGGTCGAGCGACCACTTTTTTTGAGCACTCTTAAAGGGTCTGTCATGAACGTGGGTGGTGAGGACAAGGACGGAGGACCCAGACGCAGACAGCCGGTAACAAGACATTTAATAAAATATAAATACAAAACAAACACCAACAAGGGGGTTACATAACAAAACATGGCAACGAGGACAAGCTCTAACTAAACTAGAATAATAACAACACAATAAACTAGACTAACTAAATAACAAGAACTCACCACAATGACACCAACAATGTACCAGTACAGGACAAAAAACACAAGGGGATTATAAAGGTAACTAAATCAGGAGAGGGCAGGTGCGGGGCATGAAATCATAACGTGCGCTAACAAGGAAACAAGAGGGAAGGAACAATGACAAGACCGGAGAGAGAGTATGGCAACCCATAAGTGTCAAAATTGTCTCTCTCCACATAAAACATGAGGTTCTGTCATGATCCTGCCACTAGATCAAGAAAAACATCACAAAATGGGACAGAATCATGACAGGTCAGTTTACCCAAAAAGAAAATTCTGTTATCATTACTCAACTGTCAAATTGTGCCCCAGAACTGTTTGCTTTCCTGCCTTCTTCAAAATATCTTCTTTTGTGTTCAACAGAACAAATTAATTTATAAAGCATTTTTGGTAGTCAATGGTGGCCAAGAACTATTTGGTTACAAGCATTCTTCCAAATATCTTTCTCTGTGTTCATCAGAACAAAGAATATGCAGATATGCAGAAGAAAATGTATGCAGTTTGAGACTGAGTAAAAGAAGACAGAATTTTTATTTTTGGTTTAACTGTTCCTTTAACTTTAGCATGTTAAGTCTAGTAGATGATTTATAAGATAAAATGATAATTCAAAATAATGTTTTATCTACTATGTATAACAAATTAAGTCATTTTTATTTGGGTTCGCATATGGAGAATAAATTAAAAGAGACTTTTCATTTTGACCACTATTCCTTTAAAGGAGCCATATGATACTGCTAAAATGAATATCATCGTTTGTTTTAGATGTAATGAAATGTGTATATACAATTTAAGGTTCAAAAACATTGTATTTTCCATATACCATACATGTTTGTATTTCCTCTTTGCCCCACCTCTCTGAAACACATGGATTTTTTACAAAGCGAAGTTTGCTATGATTGGCCAGTTAACCAGTGTGTAGTGATTGGTCGAATACTGCAAGTGTGTGACAGAAATTTAATGACTCTTACCATATTTGGAACACCATGTTCCAAAGCAATTGTACTGACAGGTACGCCAACCTTACTTACATTTACATTTGGGCGGTCTTAGTCAGTCTTAGCGCAGTCTTAGCGTTTCAGCCAGGTCTGGGTGAGATAGAATGCATCTTTTGTTCCGACACTTTCATTTTTGTAATTTTACGTGTCTCATACGTGGATGGGCAACTTATAACACACCAAAGACACAGAAAAACACGTGTTCGCACTATATGCCCCTTTTAATGTTTTAGATGGACTAGGCACCAGGTTGGAACGTTATTACTATACTTGTACAGATATGGATGACACCAAAGCTAAAATACATGAAGTAAATTTATTGATCACATCCCAAGTGAACTACACATCTTGTCTGCTTTCAAAAAACTATGATTCCTCATGTGATGTCCTCGACTCGGGACTTAGACTCATTGACTACAGTTGGAACTGAAAGGTTCCTTCCCCCGTTTGACCATCTGTGAGAAGAGGTAATGCTCTGAGTCTGAAGGATTTTAATATTCTCTTGCTTCTGGTTATCTCATATTCTCCTGTTGTCTTACTGCAAGATGAGTTACTTTTTATCTTCCAGCCAGGTAATGCATTATTGGGCTCTCTTCACTCTTTCTTCAATATATGAAGTTTTTACTTGAAAGCTAAACTTTCTAAAGATCACATTAAAGGCACAAAGAGATTAACACTAATCTGTCTGTATCATGCAAATTGATTAAATTGTGTGCTTTTAATCCTGTGAAACTAATATAGTACTTTAACAATAATGTAGAACTTTAGTTGTAGCCACCTCTAAATTATGCGAAGCTCTTTTGCAGCTTTAGATTTATGCCATGCAAAATTCCCAGATAATGCAATGTCTGTTTAGAGATAAAGTTCTATGCCACGTCACATGGAATGCTGAAAATTACAGGGTTGTGAAATGCTTATGTCAAACAGCATGACGCGCTGAGGTTTACGCTAAATTGTCATCAGAAAGTATCTGCCAAAGCATTCCTGACTCTGTACTGCCTGCTTGCACATGTCACACCAGTCACAAAGTACCTTGCATATCAGCTGTACTATATTACATCTGCATGTGATACTGATGGCCCTGTGTAAGAAAATATATACTCAACAATGAATGCAGTATAGTTGAGGATGTAATAGGGACCTTTGGGCCTCGAAATTTATATAGAAAATAAAAAAAAATATTCTCATAATGAAACATCCTGTATTTTTTGACAATTTTGAACAAAATTGTAATTTACAGCATATCTCTGATCAGGGGCGTTGATGGACACTTGGCAAAATTTGAGCCCAGTCCATCCGCGTTTGTGGTTGAAGTGGAAATGACACCATGTCTGATAAATAAACAAATGCTTATTTCACATTTGTTAAGACTACTATAGTTTTAAAATGTAAAAATAGAATAAAATAACATACATTTTCAAAACATAAATGCATAAATAAATGGATTTTGAAAAAAAAGCAGATAAAGGTATGACAATACATTTTCAAGGGCTGGATTCACATAATTTAACTGCCACATTTTTTCTTAAATTTGAATTTTAAAAGAAAGTTAGGAATATTTTGTCCATCCATCCATCTTCTTCCGCTTATCCGGGGCCGGGTCGCGGGGGTGGCAGTCTAAGCAGCTATGTCCAGACTTCCCTTTCCCTAGACACATCCTCCAGCTCTTCCGGGGGGACACCGAGGCGTTCCCAGCCCAGCCGGGAGACATAGTCCCTCCAGCGTGTCCTAGGTCTTCCCCGGGGTCTCCTCCCGGTGGGACATGCCCGGAACACCTTCCCGGGAAGGCGTCCAGGGGGCATCCGGAAAAGATGCCCGAGCCACCTCAGCTGGCCCCTCTCGATGTGGAGGAGCAGCGGATCTACTCTGAGCTCCTCCCGAGTGACCGAGCTTCTCACCCTATCTCTAAGGGATCGCCCAGCCACCCTGCGCAGAAAGCTCATTTCGGTCGCCTGTATCCGGGATCTTGTCCTTTCGGTCATGACCCACAGCTCATGACCATAGGTGAGAGTAGGAACGTAGATTGACCGGTAAATCGAGAGCTTCGCCTTGCGGCTCAGCTCCTTCTTCACCACGATAGACCTGTACAGCGACTGCATTACTGCAGAAGCTGCACCGATCCGTCTGTCAATCTCCCGTTCCATCCTTCCCTCACTCGTGAACAAGACCCCCAGATACTTGAACTCCTCCACTTGAGGCAGGAACTCTCCACCTACCTGAAGTGTGCATGCCACCCTTTTCCGATTTAGGACCATGGCCTCAGATTTGGAGGTGCTGATTCTGAATATTTTGTATTACCCGAAAAACGTATTAATACAGTTACATTACATTTATTTATCAATGTTGATTGATTTTCTTAGAAAATCTTAATTTCTTTATAAGAATAAAATGACATATGCTTTGTAAATCAAGTGTCCATCAACGCCCCTGATCAGAGATATGCTGTAAATTACAATTTTGTTCAAAATTGTCAAAAAATACAGGATGTTTCATTATGAGAATATTTTTTATATAAATTTTGAGGCCCAAAGGTCCCTATTAGAAAATCTAGCAAAGAAGGGAGATTCTTTCAACCTATTTTATCTTTATAACAATCTTTCATCTTAAGAAGTTTCGTGAATCCAGCCCCAGGACATTTTAATGTGATCTTCAAATTAAACTTCACCAGTGTTGCTTAGATGTGGTCTTGATAGCTACAAAACTCCTAAGTTTTTAATTTAGAAAGAGTTAAATAACTCTTGTTTATCTATGCACCCTGAGTGTAAATACTAAAAGATCATCGGAGATACCATTCTGGCTGTAGATTTAAGGATATTGCGCAAGATAAATCCCTCAACACTCTTTATTTGTTGAGTCAATGTAAGTGTAAAATAAACTTGGAGAAGTGCAATAGCAAACACCCACACAGATGCATTTGTTCACATGCCCAAAGCTTACAGATGCTTATGTTTAAGTAATAGAGATCACAAAAACAAACTCCGTCTAAAGTCCAGCACATATTAAAATTGTGATGACAGTGGTAACTCATAAGGGCAGGACACGATGATAAGCACAGGCTGACACGGAAAACTCTTCCCTGTCGTGTGTGTGAAACACATAAATCTAATCTAAAGAGACGTGTGACTTGTGGGCAGTTTCTGTTGGCTAAAAGCTCAAGCTGTAAGGCTTCTAATAAAAAAGTTTATGTTTTAACATTTACTTTGAAATTCATTTACGTTCATTAAATGAGAAAGTCTTGACATTTTCAAAGAATTATTCAAAGCATCTTTAATGTTTTTTAGGCCTATACCTATCCACAGACATGCATTTTGCCTTTTTATCACATCGCGTGTCCAGCAGAGGGCAGGACACTCTGCGAACGTCTAAAAATCACCTTCCTTCAATTCCCACAGCCTGGTAAAAGTATTCAGCACACATTTCTGCCTCAGACAACACAGAGTCGTCTCAACTACGAGACAGCTGTGGCTACGAGAATAGAGGTATGGGAATCAACATGTGCTTTCATCATAGTGAATACAACTTGACAAGATGCCTGCCGAGCGTGACTGTGCTTGCAGGCAGAGATGACCGGCATAAAGTGCACGGCTGATCTACAGATGAACGTCTGACATGCCATAGGTAGGAGGAGCGGCGTGCATGTGCTGCGGATTTGACAGGCGGTAGTTCTGTGTTCTTGGGTGTGGTGTGGTGTGAAAACAGGTACGGACAAAGCCTGTCGCTATTCAAAGAAAGTGATAGTCAAAACCATGCATCCCTCATTTAATGGGTGAGCTGGAGAAGAAGAGTGGCACAGAGTGTAAAAATCAGCAGGCCTTCAACACAGAAAATCAATAACTTGTCTATAGAGTACAGCTTCACTAATCGAATGTGATTGTTTGCATGCACAAACACATGCAGAACAATCTTCATTGGGTTCCCACTGTCCCTATAGATTCTCTCAAAAGAGTAAATCAATTGTAATGCGAAGCTGTCATAAATCATTTCTCTATAACTGAAACCTATGAGTGATATGCATTTGTTTTCTCTGATGTCATAAGGAAACCATTTGTTTGTCAACCCATAAAGATTTGATCACTTTTACCAATGTTCAGATGTAGATCTTGAGCACATACTATATTCTTAGCCTCTGAATTATGAGGGCCCATAAAGTGATTTTTTTCTAGGGTGGAATGGCATGTTATAATAACCATAGAAACTCAGGCACAAACTCTTCTGGAAAGTCCCTTCCATAACACTGCCACAGTGTGTCTATGTGTGCCATGCGTTTAACATTATGTGAAATTCCATTCACTCTCATGAAGAAGTTTAAAAAGTGGGCACATGTTCTCATAGACAAATGTATAGGTTTTACATTTGGACTGAAGTATTTCCTACAAAAAGTTACCATGATGGTGCATGCTTCACTCTAGGTAAATTTAGAAGGTTATATGACAATTAAAAATCCACAGTAGCTAGCTAATGCATTGTTTACATGGCTAATTTGATAAAAAATGTATAATAACATCTTATTTGCATAAAAAATGTGTAAATGTAAAACATAATAATAATAGCCTATGTTCTGCTAAAAATGTCAAACAAATATATCAAACAAATTCAAAGATCACGTCATCACGTGATCCGTCATTCTTGTTTGTTTATAGCCTAAAAGCGCTTCAATACTCAATATTTGGTCTATTTAGACAAAATATTAAACCTTCTTTTGTTTTTCTAGTCGAAACGTCATCGTTTCCTATACTTTATAATAACCTACAATCCCTTCGTTTAAACTGGGCCGGCATACTGCTCCATATTTGGATCACTCACACACGCAGAGAATTACGCACGCCTTCACACACACATACACGCGCGCTCGCGCTCGCATGAGGTGGGGGCATGGAGCGATAGAGCTGTTAGCTCGGCTGCTGCATACATCATTGTACGAGCGGAGGGGAGACGATTCCACCGCCGGTGCGCGAGAACGCACGGAGCCCCTGGCAACACGGAGAGCCTTTCCGCTTCCCTGCCCGTTATACCGTACAGTAAGTCCTTGCATTTATTGAACAAGCGCAAAACTGCCCGTAACCTTCGGATTTGGTTGCGATCTTGGAAATGGCTGGGAACTAAAGGACGCAGGAAGACTAGAGTATGACGTTTATTAAAAGAAACCTTGAAAATATTGACCGTGACATTTGCGTTGTTTGATTTGTCTAAGTGTGTGCGATCGACTGGGCCGGATGTTTATTGTGTGCTGTTTGATTTCACGATTAAAAATGATATAACTTTGAAGCGGGGCGGTCACTCGCGCACTGAGCACGAGGAGGGAGAGCTCTCGCCGGGCTGAAGTAACTACGCCACTCTGGCACCTCTCATCGCTCCGGTGAGACTTTCCCGGTTTCTTGGTAAACATGGATTTACCGGCAGTCTATTTTTCAAGCACTGATCATTTATTTTAAGGGGTTGTCACTCGTTGTAGCCGTGCGTACTTCTGCTGAGTCAACACTGTTGTTGCTGGAACTGTTTTGTTGTGAAAACACAATAGCGGAAGTAAGTGTTTAGTTTGGAAAACACTTAGTTTTACCCGTTTTATCCACGGCGATACGGCTTATGCAAGTGGATTTAATTCACGTTTCTGTCAATTTGAAAATGTAAGTCTAGCATAAACGTGTTGCACTAACCCTGTTTTTTATACATTTTATGTGGCTTACAACCTAGTTAGATGCCCAACTAGTCATCTTTTACACTACTCCAAAGAACTGCGCCGCTTACGATGCTGTCTAGGTAGACGGCTTGCTAGGTTTGGAGGCACAGCCGTTGAGTGTATCCCGTCGTGATGACATTCAGTTCATCTTTGCTTGTTATATAATGAGCTGTTGCTGTGTATTTTTCATGTGCTTGCGGTGCTAGGGCTCTGTGCGTTATGACCGACTTTCATCGCCGGGTTTTGTTGCATTACTAAATAGGCAGTACGATTTAGCGTTGGTTATGCAAGCAGTTTATTAAGCCAGTCTAAAGCGGATCTGAAACATCAACCCTATGAATAGAGTGTATTGGACAAGTCTACTATACTACGCAACGCATGACTTTCGCTTTCAATGTGCACAGGTTTAAAGCACACAGATCAGTTACAGATTATAGTATACTATACTATATACTATAAAGTGTATTATATACTATTACATACATTATGCTAATATGCAAAATATAGGGTCTATTATACTGTACTATCCAGTATGTGGCCTTTATTTTTTTATAAATAACAATGTGCACAGGTTTACAGTACATGTCAGTACTGTACTGCAGCCTATGTTATAAATATATGTACCGTACTATTCTATACTATACTGTTATTTGCAATGCTGTACTTTGTTGTCTACTGTACTATCAAGCCTATGGCCTTCACTTTTGAAGGTATGTCATTTGTGCACATGTTTATAGTGCAGGACATTTGCAGGATACAGTATATAATAATCTGTACTATACTATTTTATATTATACTATACAACTATAGTGTTATCTGCTATACTATACTGTTGTTTACGGCATAGATGTCATTGTGCACAGGTTTACACAATACAGGTCAGTTGGAGCCTATGTTGTTATAATCTGTACTATACTTTTCTATATTATACTATACTGTTATCTGCTATACTGGTGACAATTGTACTGTATCATCCAGCATATGGCATTTACTTTTAAATGTATATCATTGTACACAGGTTTACAGTATTGGGCATTTGCATCCTACATAATAATCTGTTTCTATACTATACTATTCTGTATTATTGTTATCTACTATATCCTTACTGGTGTCTAGTCTACTGTACTATCCAGTATATGGCCTTTACTTCAGAAAAGATTTCATAGAGCACAGGTTTACACTACATGTCAGTATGTTATAATAATCTGTAATGCACTATTCTATTAATAATCTGCTATACTATAATGCACTGTACAGTACCGGTATCTACTGTATCTATACTACATTATACTGTTGTATACTGTAAGAACTATTGTATACAGCATGACTTTCAGTTTGAATTGAGTTCACTGTGCAAAGGTTTACAGTACGGAGGCCAGTTACTAAAATATGCTACGCTGTATGGTAGTATACTGCACTGTGTTACATGTAGCTTTCACTTTTGAATAAACATCGTTGTGTGCAGCCTTATAGCACAGCTGCAGCAAAAGTGGAGCAAAAATACTCATTCTAGGCACATTGTTATTCTTGAAGGGCTGTTTTGAACAATACACAAAACCTGTCGTTCTGATTCTGCTTCACAAAGACAAATTCACTTCTAGACATTGCGTGCCCGCAGGCGTTGAGCACAGACAGAAGTAGTCACAAATTAAATAATTTACTGTGCAAGAAAGACTTGTATTGAACGTTGAAAGAGCAGCATGTTCAAATAAATAAAGGCAGATTGTTTGCATGGTCACTGTGCTACAGTTTCACAGTGTTCTGCCGAGTATTATTGCCGCATGCTTGGTTTCCTCATGCTTATTATTAGTGGACATTTCTAAGGCGCTCGGATGATTAAGAAATCCTAGAGCTTTTCATAAAAATCCTATTGTTTCTGAGCGTGGGTGGATTTAGTGTTTCCCCTTTTTGTTGGGTTGTAACATATTTCAAATGTTATAGGCTGTACCATGCATCCTCTGATTGGGAATGTCTGGTCTGATTATTCTATGAATCTTTTTGTGTGGTGGTGAATTGCTTGGTGGTATGACTCGGTAAGCACATCTGTTTGATGGCCCTGGTACCACTTACTTTTAAAAGCTAATGAGTAGTAATTAAGACACCAAGTTTGGCCTAATCACAAGTGCTCTGGTGTGTCAGCTCATTTGTTTAGTTAGACACACACGCACACATTGGCCACTTCTCAAGTGTGCATTCTGGTTCTTCCTTTTTAGTAGCAACTGCAATGTTGAAAGTTACCATAGTGTCAGTGCACTTGAGATTGATAACCTCAACAGCGCTTGTGACAGGTGCAGGCAAGGCTAACTTTACACGCTCGAGTGCCAGTGAAATATGGAGGGACACACCTCCACCTGCAGACAGTGCTTACATAATACCTCTTTGATTGGCAGGGGCAGTATCAGCCAATGGGTGAGTAGAGCCAGCTGGACCAGAAATTTGTGTACACATCGGAGGGGTGGAGCCAACCTGGTTTCACCCTTTGTTGGAAAAAGAGTTTCAAGTTAGGCCTATCCAGGCAAGCTTTCATAGTACACTCCCTCGCAGGTATGCGTGCATGAACTCCAGACCTGGGCCACATTGTTCTTCAGAAAAACAGGCAAATTAATGTTGCGCTCGTTTTTTCCATTACTCATCGCCAATTCTCTCTCTCTGAGATCTGACCTTATTGGCTTAAGCCGCTATTGTCTGATTGGAATCCGAGATAGGACATGGACTTGCACCTTGGAGGCATTTACATTCATATTCAAGCTAGTATACATTTTATTAGCACACTCCTGGGGATCAGACTAGGGCTTCAGCTATCAATTATTTTAGTAATCGAGTTTTCTACAGATTTTTCTATCGATTAATCGGGTATTATAATAAGTACTTTTTCTTTCTTAAAGAGCAATACTCAATATACAAGAGAAAATAAGCCAGGTCTCTTAAAATGAACAACTTATTTGTTTCCTTTTCAGAAAAATTTACATATTTATTGCTGAAATTTTATACATTAATATCTGTGAAAACTAAACCCAAAATGCAATATATAATGTATAAATAAGAAATATAAAAAATATAAATAATAATTTCAAAGGTAAACAACTAATTTCAGTTCATACATGAGGCATTTCGTTTATCAAATGATATATTTTTTACTATTAAATAGTAATATTTTTGTCCATATTTTTGTAAAAATACAGAATTAACCAGACTTTTATTTTGGCAGGTTGTCAGAAGACGTTTTTTTTTAGTATGTCTGTTTCTTCACTCAATCATTAAAATAACTCTGGAGATGAAGTTCATGTGTTCATGTCCTCATAAAGCACAGACGCAGACAAATTCTTGAGCATCACGCGTGTAGCATGTGTAACTGCAGTTCATACACTCAAATGGCATGTTTAAATAACAGGATTCAGAATCCACTAGTCCGCAAATAGTTTTATGGACTCAATGCAGCCGGAAAACAAGTGTCACTCACAAAATAGACTAAAGGTAAGTTAAATAGCAGTTCACCATTTCAATAAGCTACCACTTATTTATCAGCATGAGAAATACCTGTGAGCGTGTGTCTCACGGTGAATGCGTGAGACTTGAGAGCCCTGTAACATGTACAGAGATTTGCGGATTGTGTGTTAATAATAACGGTCCATGTGGAAACGCAGTGCCCCCTGTGTACAGTAGTTAAATTGATTAAACGAAGCTTCGAGGCAACAAAAATTGCCCAGATGATTTTCGGTCTTCGAATTACTCGAGGAATCGTTTCAGGTGGTATCGCTGTTACTCTACCAGTTGAGCATGAAGAAAAGGAAGGGAATGGAGTTGAATGAGCAATGCTGTTTCTAAATCATAAAAGGCTGTTTCTTTCATCTTCGCTCTATTCATTGCCCTCCCTCGCATTGGCGCAGGACACATCCCTAACTTGCTTTTGTACAGCGGTGCTCAAGAGCTTTTTTGATATCAGGATAAAAAACATTCCTTTCTACATGCAGCGAGTGGATGTCAGCGTGCTGGCTGCTCGTCTTCCGTGAGACTCCCAGTGACGGCTTTATGCTCAGATTGAAGCTTTCATTTTGCAATGAACAATGCTTTGAGCGTGAATGTACTTGAGACTGTTCATTGTTCAACGGAATTTTCGGACCGTAAGTGGGTTCTTGTGTGGTGCTTTAGCATAATCGTTAAATATCCTTATACATCCATAAGCAGTTCATTGAGTTTTTTGCATGGTTAAAAATAAAGCACTTGTATGAATAAATCACTTTTCAGTATTCATGTCAGATCCAGGCAGGTTTCAATGGTGAATTAGATTTAAGTGCTTTATGTTCCATATAAAGTGCTCAAGCAGCCATCCAGTGGAGTTGTAAATATCATAATTTCAAGTTACATGCACATGATTGATCAAGCAAAACTGAAATTCATCATCAGGAAACTTCAAATTCTAGATAATACCATTGTCTCTTTAACGGATGTCGTCCTTCTTGACGGCCATATTTGCAACGTCTCCAGCCAGCTATTTTAGTCATACTAGACCAAGTCCTGTCTACTTGAATGGAGGAAGACAGAGTTCTCTTAAATGGCTTGCTAAGGTCACAATTAATCAACATATTTCGCACAAACAGTTAAAGGGATAGTACACCACAAAATGAAAATACTATTTACATTCACATTTGTATCATTCCAAACCTGTATGACTGTCTTCTGCAGAACTCAAAAGAAAATAATTTTATGAATTTGATAACAAACTACATGGGACCCCCTTAACTTCCATTGTATGGACATAAAATCTTCAAGGCATTTCTCAAAATAAGACTTCTCGTGGCATGTACAGGTTTTATACCACTAACGTGACGTAATTCCACTAAAATCTCAGCCAGCTAGGTAACTTCCGCTCTCATAGCACTAAGGGCATTTTTCACCAAGTGATAACGATGCGTTTAGTAAGAGAATGTTAAATTTCGGCGAACCGACAGCACTACGGTTGAGCATTGTTAAGAACCTCTGTGATCTTGCCTCTAGTAAGTGCAAAAGGTCACTTTGCTTTTTTCATATTTGTTGATGTACCTTGAAACGGATAGCCTGAAGTGCTTCTCCTTTTTGGTTGTCGATCATAATCCTATGTGCATCCTGAAGCGAAACGCCACGGTTCCGTATGGCACCATATGTAACAGTATGGCTGAGATTTTAGCAGAAGTACCTTTATGCATATATCCAAGAGGGTGAGCAAATGATCCTTTGATTTATAAAGATGTACTCGGAGTCGGATATAGAGAGAATCGATGGTTCGAGTTCTGAGCAGCAGATTTTCAATAGTTTTGCTGCTCTGTGTCTGGGATCGATGACCCCTCCTAGGGTGCAAAAAGCAGTATTTCGGCTTCTCTCTCTGGGCATATTCAGACAGTAGAGCCACGATTGGTGCTACTTTGCACCCTGAAAGGAACAAAGAACAGCAAAGTGCTTCTCGTGTGCTGCTGGAAAAAATGGCTATTTAAGCCAGTCGGAAAAATTGTCTGTTATGCAGTTCATAAATGGTGAAAAGGATAATGTTTCTTGGTGTTAAAGCCTTGGGACAATGTCAGTCTAAAAGCCTCACTGCCAATTTATATTACATAAATATTATGCACAAGTGCGCATGCCTTCGCATGGTTGATGTTAGTGCTTCTTCATATCATGTTTTAATCCCACAGGTTGGCCTTGATTAATATTTAATGGTTTTCACTGTGTAGTTTGGCTCTTGAACTAACTTGTAAGGCACGTGGTGAGAAAACATGAAACTTCCCACCTATTTTTAGGCGCCATAGTGTCTTGTCTCATGTTTCACATTTCTAATAATACCCTACCATATATAAATGTTTGAGCAGTTTCAGAGACGTATTCAGAGGATGTATTAAATATCAGCACGACTGTGATTGAGACATTATCACAGTAGTTCAAATTCAGTAAGTCGACATGATTGTGTGTAGTGTTGCTTTATTAAGACAGTTCTGCTAACAAGAAGTTAATTATAACTGTACTTTGTAGCTTTTTCATTAAAAGTAAGGGTTAGGTAAATTCGGTTTTCATCAAAGTAATATCAGAGTCATCAAGTAATATCTAAATCCACATCAGGTTTTCCATTTCACACGCACAATAAATAGTACGACAAACTCTGCTTCAGCCTGGAAAATCCACTTTTCGCTGTTCTAGTTCCACTTCCACGTTGGTCTTGTCTCGAAACTGTCATTTTGATGGACAGGCTTGTAAACAATTCGTCATAATCTATTGTTACCCGTTATTATGGTGCAAGGTTACGTCAAGTAGCATCTTCGTGACATCATTGCGCCGTACTTACGGTAAACTGACTGTTTTTTCCCATACAAATGAATGCCCAATAAAGCTGTTTTTACATAAAGTTGTTTACAAATGTAATGTTTCTGTTGTCAGACATAAAATAATAATTACACACAAATGTTTATTTTCATATATCCAGTCAGTAACGACAGGTGCTTGGATACACTGTTTTCTAATCATTCATTCATTAACTCACTCAGTAGTACGCTGCGGTTTTATGTGCTGGTTGTGCCGTTGACTGAACGGACAAGATGCCCAGAGAGAAAACACCTCTGTAGCCACGTACCACTGTTATGTGGTTATGCATGCCTGTGTGCGTATGCGTGCACGTGAAGTGGGGTTGCAGAAAGGTTTTACAAAACGGACTAGGCATTTAGAAGTAAAGAATGTGGAAACACGCGTTCCTTTTGCCATCACGTTCAGGGCAGGGGTAGAAACTCCACATCACAAACTTCTGTCCTTCATCTGTGCTATGCATTACAGATCATGGGATAGCAGCGTTCCTGTAGTTCACCTAGCAAAGCATGGCGCCAACAATGGGAAATTTGGACTGTAACATTGAGCCCTGGGATCATGTATACGCCTGCTTTGCATGCGCTGTGATTCATTTCATATAAATGCCTCCCAATAAAATTACAAGGTGTCCATCAGGTTGATCGGAACATCTAAGCTAACTGAGGTTAAGAGTCTTTGAATGAGGAATTCTCACCAAGAAGACTGGAAGATGTTGAGCATTGTGTGTGTACACGTCGAGCTTTCAAGGTGAGAGTGATGTTGTGGGACCTTCCAAGCCGCACTGGTCTCACAGCAGGAATCAGGATTAAACACTTCCAGTGCAAATAAGGATATGCACTGCGAGGAATTCAATAACAGGAAAACTGCATGGATACAAACAATCTGTGGAATACCAAAATCCACCCTTACCACTGTTATTTTTGGCGTGATATAGTCTTTCCTTACGTGAGCTGTATTCTTTTAGAGGCATGCAGTCCCTAGCAACTCACCTTCAGGCTGAACATTTTGGAAAGACCAGAAAGTTTTTGGGCAGGGTGTAGGGACTTTACTACAAGCTGTACTTAGCACAGTTACAGTAGATCGAAGGAATTTCCTGAAACTAAGGTCAGCCTTGAATAGATGAAAGTGTGGTTTTGACAAAGGAGAGACACACTGAACAGAAAACCGGCTGACGCATAGCATAACGCTGCCTGCTGAGATAAACCTACCAAGAGGCCGTCCAGTTCCGTCTCATTTCCCTTCTTAACTGATGTCATGCGAATGGTGGAGCAGTGCCAGTGTTTAGAGGGAGAGTAACCTCCCCTCCTCTCATAAAGTTATCCAAGTCTTTCCAGAGGAACTCTCGGGCGGGGCAGGCAGGCATTCCTGTCTCTCACATCTCTACCGCTCGGTTGTTTCTATTTTTTCCATCTGATAATGCGTGTTGAAATATTTGGAAGAATGCTTCTAACCAAACAGTTCTTACCCAACATTGACTACCACAGTAGAAAGAAAATCATTTAAATAATAATTTCTTTGTTCTGTTGAACGCAAAAGAAGATATTTTGAAGAATGTAGGAAGGTAAACAGTTCAACATTTTTCCTGTCCCTTAGATATCTAATGTCCAAAATATCTTAAAGATTTAGGAGCTTACTCTTTGGATTTGGATTGCAATCCAACCATCCAAAACATCCTACAAACAACCCAGAATTCCTGACTGACCACGTAGCATTGCACTATAAACCACTCAGAACACCATACCAGTTCTTTCAAGGGAAAGCACCACTCTTATGATTTAAGCATTTGCCAGACGCTTTCATCCGCATGCCAGGAACATTCATTTATCGTTAACACAAAACCAAAGTTTTCTATAAGAGACGCCCTGATTCACATTTTTCATTAGCTCAGAATTAGGATGCCTAGGTCATGGGTTCAATTCCCAGGGAACACACAGAAAAAAAAATGCTTTGAATAACTGTTAAATGTTATGAGCGACTCTTCCCCTATAATGATAAATCTAAAGCTTCTTGAAAACTAGGCCACCCCTCAGACTCTCGCGCCGAGTCAACAGCTGTCAGTACAATGAAGCAGCTTTGGGATGAGGAGGTTTGCAGGTTGAATGAGCAGCAGGCAGTGGACTGATGAGGCCTGACACAGATGAATGAGGTTAATCTTAAGGCCACAGTGTGAAGCGGTTTCCCAGGTGTCGGTGGCGACTGAAAGAGTATTTACCATAAACTAGTGTGCAGGGAAAGTCCAGATATCTATTTGTGTATGATACTTCGCTCATGATGATTACCCAACCGAAATCGATATAACCATATGCGAGGGGACATAGTAGCACACAAGATTCAAGTTTAATGTATGCATTAATGTATACAATTACATTACATCATAACATAACATTTTTTATATGTTTAACAGTGTTTTATATGTATTGCAATAAATTACTGACAATACATGAAACAATTTTGTCAGCTTTTTCAATTTACCCTTGTCACCCTTAGGAGACGCACTAATAATAAGCTGTGTACTGAGTGCATCATGGAGATCCATATTAAGAGTAGTAAACTGAAGTCAACGTGTTTTCGCAGGTACAACATGTGAAATGGAAAGTATTTAAATAGCAACAAGAAGATCAATTCAGTGATATTGAGAGTTTTTGGTCGACAATTTTGTTTTCCAGGAAAAGAAGCAGGGTATTCAAAATAGATACTACAGCCTTCTTTGGGGTGATGTGTAGAACTGCTATTTATTTGGCCTTCACAGTCGGAGTGGTGAAGAAGGGAGGGGGTTTGTTTGTCACTGAGGATTCTTCCCCAAAGGGAAACATTCTGGAGGCAGCCAGATATTCATCTCATGTGAAAACACCATCTTATATCAGAAACACTGTGTAATTGTATTTATTTCCTAGCTTTAGAGTAGTGGGCAGGCCTTCTTTGTTTTTATAGCAAAGGTTTTCCTCTCTCTGTAACTTCTCTACTGAAGAGAACTGCTTAAACAGCATATATGTCGGTTTATGATGGTTTAACTGGTAGACAAGCATAGCCATGATGTTAACCAGCAAAAATCCCTGGTCAACCATCATAGTCTTTGTGGTAAAGATTGTTGAGAAAGGTTTTGCTGTTAAATTTATTAAAAAAGCTTTGTTGATTTACTAGTATACTACAACCCCATGCCAACCAAACAGTTCTTGGCCACCATTGACTACCATAGTAGCAAAAATTCTTTGGTTTTCAACCAAACAAAGACATTTAAGAAAATTTTCCTGCTATGGTAGCAAATAGGGTCCGAGAACTGTTTGGATACAAGCATTCTTCCAAATATGTTCATCATAACAAAGAAATGGTTATAGATTTTCAACAACTTGAGTAAATGAAGACCGGATTTAGATTTTTGAGTTTACTGTTTAATTATTGAGTGAACTGTTCCATTAAGGTCCCGGACCTGGACCCATGGAAATCATGATTTTGCCAAGTTTCACTGTTTCACCATTCTTTTCAATACGTTGTGTTTTATAGCTGGGCTTAGGGCCTTTTAGTCAAGGTTTCTTTTTGGGACGATTAATGGTTGGCTTTACAAATAGGCTTCAGCATATGTTCGATTGACAGGAGTATTGTTCCAGCACAAACAAATTATTTTTCAAGAACAACACGTTCTACTTGGCAAAACACTGTCAACATGGATCCACCTGGTTTTGCTATTGTAACATGGCAGTATCAAGCTTTAAATCCAAACTTTAACATAAATCTTCTCACATGGTTTAGACACCTATTTGTTTGTATGTTGATCTTTCAAACTCTATAAACTTACCTTATTAATTTTATGGTTTGATCCTTGCTATTTAAAGTATGACTTTGTGTGCATCAAATGGAAAGGCAATCTGAGGAGGCCAGTTTACCGTAGACCGTTCTGGGACAGGGTCATAATTTGGCCATTGTGGTGGGACTGCCCTCATGCAAAGCATGCTCTTGTTGAGATTACATCAGGGAAAGCATACCAGAAAGGGGTTGAGGGCTTCTTTTTCCTGTTGGGAAATGATTTAATTCTGTATCCATGAAGTTGCCACATCATTCGAGTACAAACCGAATGCTGGCACTCTTCTTGGCGGCTGACAGAGAAACAGCAGCGTTAAATAAAGGGGCTGTGTTGCGGAACATAGAATTGTGTGTTTTTAGGGTTTTGAACAACTTCACAGAGGACTCAGTGGTTTTTGAGAAATGACAGGAACCCACCCTTAGAGAAACATTATACGGTAGTCTCACAATTTGAAGTATAGTCTACTTTAAGCACAAAGGCATTCTTTCCCTTTCGTCTCCGAGGCTTTAAAGTCCAAAGACAAGGGAACATAACTGTTTCCAAATAGTTTCCTCTGTGAAAAACTCTGGCAGATGATACGCATTAGACATTGCTCTATTTACGCAGAACTTGCTAGATTAGCAGGTCTTTGTTGTGCTCCCTGCTTTACGTTTGCTAGCCAAGCGTAGCGCATGATTGTTTCATCAATAGTAATATTTCTCAATCCTGACTGTAGAAAGTGGTGGGCTTGTTGTTTGTTTTCAATCTTAAGCCAGAGGGCAGGTTTTGTAATATGTTTCAAGGTATTACACACTGTTGCACCAATTTTCTGTAGTTACTCCAATTTCCCATGTCTTAGTGTTGGAGGATAATTCAGACATATCCTTCAGACTCTAGCGTATATTTTTGCTATTGGCCTGTATGATACAGCATGTTTTGGTCACTTCTTATACGTATCACACATTTAAGATAAGCTTTTATACACTTAAGGCATCCTTGTCCCTGAATATTTTAAAAAATCATAAAAAAGAAATCATATTCTGGCCATCTGGGATTTCGGTGTGCAAATTTATTCACAACCAGATTTTACGGTCAAACGTTGTCTGTAGATGCTTACGTATTCAGGGTCTTGGTTTTAATCCTCTTCTGTTTATATTTTTCCTTGTGAACTTACAAGCCTCAACAACAGATATAGTTATGTTTTCAGTTTTATCATAGTTTATTAATATTTTGTACTAGCTTTTATCTTGAGATTTTTGGGGAAATTTTAGTTTACTATTTAGCATTTTTTAATGGGCTTTTGTCAGTATTTATTTGTTTATTTTTGCTGCTATGTAAGTTTAAATATATATTTTTATTTTTTTTATAATTTTTGTACTTCAAGTTTTTCAAATAATATTTTGGCAGATATTTGACTTCAATCAACCGATATGGTTTAAAAGTTTTAGTGAACTATAATAGCATTGTGGAACAATGCTTATTTTTAATCCTGCTGACATGCATGCATGGGCATAAATGATCAAGAGACAAATAAAAAATGGTAACAAATGTTTTGATTAACAGATTTCTTAACAAGATAGATGTTGTAACACAGTTCAAAGTAGGGAAGGAAGGAGGCAGGAACCGGCAAACATTTAACAAACTTTAATCAAAATAAACAAACAATAACACGGAAGTAAAAGGCCATAAGAACAGAATTACAAACTTAAACATGTCCGGGCCTGGTCTTCCGTAGTCCTGTCCCTGGGTCTCTTATGCTCCCGATCTCCTCCATGCAGGACCGTTGTGAGCACAGCTGATTCCCACTATCACTCATGCCACCGGGCCCACCTCACGGCTCTTCTCCCGCCTTCCTCGTTACAGACATATAACAAAAGACTTACCGTACCGATTTAAGGATCATGTTGTGAAATAATACTCTTAATTCTAACTGGGGTAATTAAATTTTCTGATCGTTACAGCAGTTTGATCACATTGACATATCAATAGGCACTATTGTTTTTGATTAAAGATGTTTTTACATCAATTGGGTCAGTTGAAAAGTTAAAGCACTGCACTGCAGTCTAATTGGGAAACTCTTTTCTTTAAATCTTTTTACAAAGCAAGCCTTAAAGTGATACTTCACCCAAAAATGAAAATTCTGTCATCATTTACTCACCCTCGAGTTGTTCCAAATCTGTATGAATTTCTTTGTTCTGATGAAAACAAAGAAAGATATCTGGAAGAATATTTATAACCAGACAGACTCCCTCATATTAGGAAATATTACTTTATATTTTTTTTGTTCTGTTGAACACATAAGAAGACATTTTGAAGAATTTAGGACAGCAAACAGTCCGATCATGTTTATCATTGTATTTTTCCTACCATGGTTGTCAATTGGGAGGGACATCTGTCTGGCTATAAGCATTCTTCCAAATATCTTTCTCTGTGTTCATCAGAACAAAGAAATTTATACAGATTCTGAACAACTTGAAAGTGAGTAAATGATGACAGAATTTTAATTTTTTTTGGAAGTATCACTTTAAGGCTTGCTTTGTTAAAAGTGTTCTGTGTTCATTTTATTGCTTAAAAAGGCTTCAGCCCCTTATATTTATTTATCAATTATTATGTCTGATGTGATTATTCATGGTAACGTTTATTTAGAATAGGATTGTAATAAAGCACAAATGTGTCGTTCTTTGTTTCTAGGAGCAGTCTTTTAAATTTTTTATCCTCAGCTGCCCCATTTTCTGTCTTTCATCCCGAGAACAGCCTGTCAGGAATACGTATGTTTGCGAGGATGTGTGAAGCTTTATGTGTGTGTATGCGTGGGTAAAATCCCTTTGCGTACTTTTGTTTTATGCTGTGTTTCAAATGGGTGTTTACTTTGCAGTATAAAGTGTAAGTAGTGAAGAGCTATTTTGGGCTTCATGTATTTGAATCTGTAAAAGAGTGTTGTGTGGGCTGGAGGCAATGCTGTGAGCCGCAACCGATATGCTGTATGGAAAATAGTGGGGTCATTGGTGAAACTTCAGCTGAGAGAGCCCCTGATGTTTGCGACCTAGCAGGAGTCTGGGATCTGTTTACCGTAGGGTCAAAGTTCATGCAAGAACCAAAAATATTTTTTTGCCACAACTGCAATTACTAATATAAAATTGAATATAACTAAAAATGAACCATTTCAAAATTATTACTGTTTTGCTGAATGTATTATTTATAGGTATGTGTTTAGGTAAAATTGTCATTTTTGTTTCATTCTGTGTACTACTAACATCATTTCTCCCAAATTTCAAAGAAAAATATTGTTTCTATTTGCAGAAAATGAAAACTTGATAAACAGGTCAAAATAACAGAAAAGATGCTCTGTATTGTTTGTATACCTAAGACCTTCAATACTGCAAAGAAAACAACTTCATATTCCCTTTTAAGCAATACAGCAGTAATATTTGTAAATGTTTTTTAGGAAAAGTTAAAAAAAAATGTTTTGTGTAATAAAAATGACATAATCTGTCATTGTTGTTACTTTTAACACCTCTTAGTGTTGTAGTACTCAAGACCGGTCTTGGTCTCGAAACCGGTCTCAAGACCATTTTTTGATGGTCTTGTCTTGGTCTCAACTGTCTTTGGTCTCGGTCTCAGACTTCGTGGTCTCAGGATTTTATTTTAAGACCTGTCAAGACCACGACTGTGGGTATTACACTAAATTGCTGGTGCATTGTCTGATTTATGTGTTAACATAATTAATGTAATTGGATGTAATAATTCTCGCTTTTAAAGCATTCACTTCGGTTACTTTTGTTACTCTTACTACTGGTAAGAGAACAATGGGGATTGTCTGTAAGAAATCTGTCAACAAAATGCATACACACAATGCCCACAATATCCGAGATGTGATTACAAATAGGTACTTGTTTGAGATCTTATTTTATAACATCTGATGTGATAAGGCTTATTGAATAATTATAAAAAATCAATAAGTTATTAAGTGACTTAAGTTTTAGACACAATTAAACACAAGTTTTTGTTCCATTTTGGTTAGTCCCAAACAAATCTAGAATCAATCAGAATTTTTGTGCATTTCTGAGCATCATTCAGCTTTTTTGAATGTTTTGTTGTAGGTCACAGATATGTTACAGTATATGGGTGATAAAACATGGAACATAAAACATCCTTCGCATAAATTTCTGCACAATAAATCACCCAAGTTACTTCTATTATTATTTTATTATGACTTTTTTGTCTTAGGGGATCCTTTGAATGAATTTTGTGAGGTCTTGTCTTGGTCTCAGCTCCGTCTCTGCCTGCCTTGGTGTTGTCTTGGTCTCGGCCTTACAAAGTCTTGGTCTTGTCTTGGTCTCGACAACTTTTCTTCTCCATTGTTTCTACAAGATGTCATTGATTTCTTAGCCCAAACATACTTTACACAACCGGTTTTCAACAGTAGCTATTGTAAATCACTGAGGATCTGCGTTCCTCCAGCGGGTTTTCTGAAAAGTTTTCAGGCCATGGAGTGCTGGCTGGGCACCAGAAGGCCTTGCATCTCAGCAGATATCTGTGCAGCCAGAGTGTGTTAATGAACAACAGTGTTGAGGAGCCAGAAATGCACACTCTCTAAAGTTTGTGTATTTGTGCGTCTATGTCTACTTTTTTCATTACATTAGCGGGGTCACCACAAACAGTGACATGGATAGAAAATAAATGCGTGCCCCTGATGTTTCGCATACACACTTTAAAGGGATGGTTTACCCGAAACAAAAATCAGTTACAGTAATCTCACTTCTTATTTTTATTTTTTGAACCCCAAGGGAGATGCTATGAAGATGTTTAGTCACTCACATCGGTCTTCAGTATTTGTGTAAATAATATCTTGCGCTACAGAAGAAAGTAAATAAATGATTTTCAGTAATTTTGGGTCTTAAATAATCTTCCTGTTAAAAATCACAAGGAGGGTCAGAATGACATGCAGGCTCAGGGTAGCGCTTTCGGAAAAATAGCTCCGCTGGATCACACGTATCATGTGTTGGCAACCCACCGCCAACAAGATTATTTTGCATGTCAGGTCAATAGATCATGATTTGATTTCTGTGAGGACTTGTAACAACTGTAGCATTATTTAAGAATCTTCATCGAGAGCAACAGAAAAAAATTCTGAGATTTGCTGTCAGACAGTAGGTTTCCAAAAACGTTTGGTCGCTTTAAGTCCCAGTGAAATGAAAATTACAATTCCTATTTTTTCATGGAATATTGCAGTGTTTATTATAAATAGTTTATCATTGGGGGTCATTCTCTTTTTAATATTCATGTGCCCTCATAATCTTCAGTTAAAATCTGAAAATACACAGACTTGGGCGGAGCATCTCCACTTCAGCTGTCCAGTTCCATTTCAAAAGGCTTTTTCCAGTCAATACACAGTGAAAAGATCAAGCCACGCCCACTATTTTTCTCATTCCAAATTCCGTTTCACCCGGAAAGGCCTCAAAATACTAAAGTAAAAACGATCACAAATTCCTGTTCAGGGGGACTTAAAATTTTCATTTCCTTGAGTTTGTCCACCTGTAGATTATATGTGTGTGCCAGATCAGAGAGATAACAAAGAACACTGGGTATGATGCGCTTTCATTACCTCCCTCTATTTGTGTGGTTCCATGAATCCTAAGCAGAGATTCTCTCTTTAGACAATGGAGATGAGCACAATTTTATTTTCCTTTTCATTGTAAAAAAAGATAGCAGAGGAAAACTATAGCGAAGAAGTGAAGGTTGTGGGAGAGATGCCTTGGACTTACAGGAAAAAATATTATTTTAAAAGTGTTTTTGTCAGGGGTGGGATAAGGAGTAAGGAAATCTGTAAGCTAAAGAGTGAGAAATGCACAGCCGTGGAAAAAAATTAAGATACCATTTCAAATTTTCAATAACAATATCAGGAGTGACAAAGTGATCCAACAGCAATGTGAAAGACTGACAGAATAAAAATTCACATGAAAGCTCATACTAGGTTATCCCAAAAATACTATTTCTAAAGTACATGTACAAATATTACTGTTGTATTGCTTAAAAGTGAATATGGACTGAATTCTTTTCAGTATTTGAGGTCTGGAAAAAATACAGAGCATATTTTCTGTTATTTTGAACTGTTTCTCCATTTTCATTTTCTGCGAACAAATGCAAACGGAAACAATATTTTTATCTGAAATTTGGGAGAAATATTGTTGGTAGTGCACTAAATGAAACAAAAATGATAATTTTACCTAAACACATACCTATAAATAGTGAATTCAGAAAAACTGCAAATAATTTATCTTTTTCGCAATCCATTTTTTGGTCATGAAACCTACAGAAGTGCTTTTTTAAAACGTTGAATCTCTCATAAATGCAATAGTTTCTCATTCATCATATAATACAGTGTCAAAGTACGTACCATAATATCATCTGATACATCACAATATAATGGGTTCCATCTTAGTACTTTTATGTAAGAGTGGGATACAGAGCTATTGAAACTGAGATGAGAAATTAAAAAGAAGAGATTCATCTGTGGATACGGGAATGGTATTCTCCTGAAGTTAACAAACAGTTAAGTGTTTTAAGTCTTGCAGAGGTGAAGTGATTGTGGTCAGACGCTGATAAATAATGCTGACGGAGGGGAGGGTAAAGGAGTGGGGTCTGAACCTCAGCGAGAGGTCTGCTGAGTGTCCTTCTGTGAGTGGCACTAAGCCAGAGCAGAGAGAGAAACTCAGTGGATATGACAGTGTTGTGAAACAAACCAGCAGCAAGATAACAAGAGAATTACAGAAGCTGAGGCCTGCTGTCTCAGAATGGATGGTGTGTGTCCCTCGAGTTCAATTGGCGAAGCACTGCCCTAGCAACAACCTAGCAAAATTGATAAAATGTACCTTGTCCTTGAATAGTCACTTTGTTTAAAGATGGCTGTCAAATGTTACATGTAAATGTGTGGGAGAAGTCGTGCATATGTTGGAAAGGTTGATGTTGGCAGAGTCATGTGGGATTATGTTTGTCATGGGGTGCATCTGTTTCATGAAAGATTTAGTGTTTTGTCAGTATTAAAGTGAAGTGTGCATGGCTAAAATTGGGCTGTAGTGTGTGATTTTCATGTCGTAGGTTAATAGAATTATAAAAGTGAAGTAAGTGCTGTGTGACTAACAATTAACCTAACAATTGTTCTTAAAGGGATAGTTTACCCAAAAATGAAAATTTGATCATCAATTACTCACCCTCAAGTTGTTCCAAACCTGCAAAAATGACTGTTCTGCTGAACACAAAGGTAGATATGTAAAAGAATGTTAGCAATTTTCAGTTCTGGGACATTATTGAGTACCATAGTAGGAAAAATGAAAATGGTTGTCAAAGGTTTTCCAGAACGGTTTGCTCTCCTACATTCTTCAAAGTATCTCTACAGAAAAAACATATATACAGGTTTGAAACAACTTGAGGGTGTGTACATGCTGATCAAATTTTCATTTTGGGGTGAACTATTCCTTTAATTAAAGATTCCTTAGGAATCTTCTATTGACTGGTCAAATTTGACCCCTTTGGTTTAGTGATGTTAATATTTCGGTCTGGTTGGGATGCTAAAGCAAACAAAACAACGTTTCTGTAGTGTGATTTGGAATATCTTAATTTATATCATTTTTATATTTTATTTTATATTTATATTTGTAGACAAGTATAAAGGGTCATGTGTTTGATTTGAATTATTTACTTTTTGGTACTTATTCTATTAGCCTAAATAAAAGGACAAATGTGCGTAATTGTGACAGGACACCAACTGGCAGTAGACGTTTTCCAGAAAGTTGGCAAAAAGTTCTAGTCAGAAGATTTGAGAAAATTAGCTTTAGTTGCGGTCTTCCACAAAGGTCAACACAAATGAGAAGAAGCGTTGTGAAAATTCAATATCCAGTATTACATTTCTCTGAGGACGCCAGAGCTAGACGAAAAACCTGTAATTTGCGCTATGATTTTTAACCAAGGTTGTGTGAGACAGACAGGAGTGAAATCTGTGTGTTTGTGAAAAGGATTCACTGACTCAACAATGGAAACTAGTCAGTTTTAAGTTCCCACATAATGACAACACCTTTGCGAATTTATTTAAAAAACCTTGAGAGACCAGACAAGTCAATTGAATGTGTAAAGAAACTTCTTCAACAAGGTACAATCATATCGTACCTGACATTTATCAATTCCCAGCTTCACAAACATTGCATAATATAAGAACGGCAAATACGAAACATTGACAGACGATAAACCTTCATGTCATAAAATGTTTGGAGGCTGCGATCAGGTTCCGGCTTTATATTACTCCTGCATAACGCTGTGTATTGTGTTAATTCATGCGTGAAGCAAGAGTCCATTGCCGGTTAACCCATATATCTTAGTGAATAAACACTTCTGGGTGGGGTGCTTGTGTGTGTTCTCACTATCTCTGTCAGATGTGCGATGCGTGACTGCCTGCTGCTTGCAGGCAAGTCATAAGTCAGCCATCAGCGGTGAACAGGAGAACTTTGAGCTGGCAGATAGGGGCATGTCTTTGCCGTTATGTAACCAACACTGAGAGTATTGTGTGCACTGCAGGTCAAATGTAACCTCATTCAGTAGCTCTCTACTTCTAAGAATATCACTCTGTATATGTCCTATGTTTTTACACTACAGTTCAAAAGTTTAGGGTCACTTCTTTATAATATTTATATACAGTATTTAGTAGAATGATCTGAACTTACCGAAGCTGTGGAGTAACAAAGAGTAACAAACTCTTTAATAAAAAGTCCAAACTAAATCAAACAAGCGTGTTTAAAGTAGCCATTTGTCAGAAATTTGTAAAGAATGTTATTTTGGCATTTTATAAGTCAGATTCTTCAGCTGTTATGCTTCGATGACTTTTAAAAGTAATTAATACAAATTTTTATAAAGGAACAGTTCACCTTAAAAAAAATTCTGTCTTCATTTACTCATCCATCCATCCATCTTCTTCCGCTTATCCGGGGCCGGGTCGCGGGGGCAGCAGTCTAAGCAGGGCTGCCCAGACTTCCCTCTCCCTAGACACTTCCTCCAGCTCTTCCGGGGGGACACCGAAGCGTTCCCAGGCCAGCCGGGAGACATATTCCCTCCAGCGTGTCCTAGGTCTTCCCCGGGGTCTTCTCCCGGTGGGACATGCCCGGAACACCTTCCCGGGAAGGCGTCCAGGGGGCATCCGGAAAAGATGCCCGAGCCACCTCAGCTGGCCTCTCTCGATGTGGAGGAGCAGCGGATCTTCTCTGAGCTCCTCCCGAGTGACCGAGCTTCTCACCCTATCTCTAAGGGATCGCCCGGCCACCCTGCGGAGAAAGCTCATTTCGGCCGCCTGTATCCGCGATCTTGTCCTTTCGGTCATGACCCACAGCTCATGACCATAGGTGAGAGTAGGAACGTAGATTAGTTCCAAATCTGAAAACATTTATTTTTTCTGGCGAGCACAGATCAAGATATCTGGAAGAATGCTTGTAACCAAGCAGTTTGGTCACCATTGACTACTATAGTAGGAAAATTGCTTTATATATATTTTTTTCTTCTGATGAACACAAAAGAAGATATTTTGAAGAATTTAGGACAATGGTGGCCAAGAACTGTTTGGTTACAAGCATTCTTCAAAACATCATTCTTAGTGTTCAGCAGAAAAAAAGTAATTTATAAAGATTTGGAACAACTCGAGTAAATGATGACATTTTTTTTCAAATTAGGGGGTTGTAACAGTACGTTTATTCGTACCGAACCGTCACAGGGAAGAATCCAAATATAGTCATCATTCCTATGCCCTCCTCCTGCGAAGGGCAGAGCCTAGGGCTGGGCGATTTAGCAAAAAAATCGAATCTAGATTTTTTCAGAGCATTTGACCGATTCACGATTTCTATTTCGATTTTTTCGTTTTTGCTTAACTAGTCAACTTAAAACATAACTACAACAATAAAGTACTGAAATAACATTCTCTTTATTAGTAATTTAGAAAAAAAACATAAATAAGGAATGTTTTTGTATTTTAAAACATTTCTGTATTGTGGCTAGTTGTTTTTTCAGTGTACTTTACAGTGGTCATGAAGGTGTAGAAGTACAACTTTGCAAAAGAAAGATGCGTTATAAAGCTGTTCCGACACTTTTTCGCGTGTTTCAGTGTACATTCGGGGAATTGCGGCTTCTGTAAAATGATTGCGGCTTGGTAACTTGTATCTTGGAACAACGGCGTGTAGCATCTTTATAAACCCTTGCTTTTCCACCGTGTGCACGGATCTGTCGTCTTCGGATGGCTGTTTTCATCTCTTAATTTTGTGCATTCGAGCCATTCAGCCTGATGTCTCTGTCGCAAATGCTGAAACAAATTAGTTGTGCTGCCACTGCCGGTTCCAACTGACTTTCTACATATCTTGCATTTGACCAAAGTTTGTTTGACGTCTGACCTCTCAAATCCAAACCATTTCCAAATCACTGAAGTAACATTAATACCTTTCTTTGATACAAGCTCATCCTGATGCGAAGAGCCAGGCGTCTCCATGACGTTAGCCGTTAACTTCTATGTTACTGATTTCGGAGTGAGCGTTTGAGACACGATCAAGTGGATCAGGCTCGCCATCAAGTGGTATTGACGAGTATTTCCAACGTATCTAATTGGATGTGCATGATAAACTGTTTTTTTAAATCTCGATGTCTCGATTTAACAAAAATTAAATCGTGTTAAAACGTAAATTCGAGTTTATCGAAAAAATCGGAAAAATCGCCCAGCCCTAGCAGAGCCCTTGAAGTTAAGACTTTGGAGTGAACAGGGGATTTGCGTGCCATTATGTAGACGGTTGGTATGCACTTAAGAAAAGGGTGGCATTTTAAAATGAAAACGATCCTTATTTTTACTGCCGTTTCCACATGCGTTTTAGAAAAAATATGCGATTACATTGGATAGTCACAGACCATTCAGACACGCTGGGCATGCGCACATAATTGTAAACAGTTGTATGGGCATTCAGATTATGGTTGTTGATGACAGTTGGTTACTAGTCACTGACCAACCAGGACAAAATGAACATGGTGGGGAAAAGCAAGGATGTCTTCGCGTGTATAACGTTAGATGAGGCAATCCATGTTATTAGGCTTGTTTGATTTTATTGGGCGCCACTCAGGCCGGTCGACAGATGACATCAAAGTACTAAGTGAGCTATTAAAAACATACGTCTCTCGATTCTCTCTCGCGAAGCTGTAATGTCACAGTGTCGATCCGTGTGCGCAGCGCAGCTTGAAGTTAAACAGGCCTGTTGTTAACACTGTTCTTGCGAGGCTGGTCATTGTTGCTTCAGGTAGCGTAATGGCTCTGATGACAGAGGCTTAACGAATCAGGGAAGCATATGCAATGATACAGACGACCCAATCGGTAAGCAAATGTTGGCAACCACGCCTGCGTATTCTTAAGTCTCCGTTTTCGTCTGTTTACATAGAAACGCTCCAAAGTAGTGTAAACCGCAGGCGCAACCGTAGCAATAGTTATGCGTTTTCAAAGGAAAACACAGTAGTGTAAACACTACCTTAGTAATGTGTTGTACTCCGGATTAGAGTTAAGTACATCAAGTTTTAGCATGTGTTTGGCCAATGTGAATCAGGCAATTAATGGCCACTCAAATGCCTGAGTCAATATAATGTCTCATTATTTGTAGAGCTTACTGTACTGCAGGGATATTAATTGATGGCATTTCTACAAACTGTTAGCTTTTAAATATTGTGATTTGGAATAGGATTATCGGCACCATGCTGGATATACTCTCATTGACTGGGGGACTTTTAATGAGTCTGTATTGTACAGTACATGTACTCTCAGGTCACATGACCTAAGTCCTAATAGATCCTGGTATGTCATGTCATATATACCTAGGTGGTGGTTGTTAAAACGTTGAAAACACATCTTTGCAAATTCCAGAAATGTCAATTGCAGAATTTTTTTAAACAATTTTTATTGAAATTCTGTTAACTCTTTCACAGTGGAACCATTGCATGCATCAGTGTTGGCATTTGAAGTCACATTGACTAAATCCTGCATACATGGCATTTTGAATTTACTTGCATGCATAAGAATTCTTTGTGTCTATTCATATCACTTTGCAATATTAGTATGTGAGTAATATCTCCAGGCCTGTCTCGAAAAGGAACAAAAACAGTTCTGCAGGTTTAACTGTTTGTGGCCAGCTGTCATCTAACATCACACTTCTGTAATTGATCAGAGAGATGAGCGAGAAACAGCAGCCTGCAGCCTTCACCAGCTGTTGAATTGTTGGAAACAGAAACTGAGAGTTCTCTTTGTGGAAGAAGGACAAGGAAATAGCTCACTAGATACTTAAGTGCTGGTTTTATATGTGACTGTGTTGTGCACACACATCTAGTTGTGAGCTGTTTAGTTTGTCTGGCTGAGCACTGTGGTTTGGTTTTACTAGGCAGTCATGTACAGCTAACCAAAAGCTACAGGCTATTTAAAAGAAGAAAGTAAAACGTAAAAAAGTGTGTCAAATGCAATTCCAGCAGTGAAGTTTGCAGTCAAAACTTGAAATATAAACTTAAAGATAATTTATTTATTTCTAAATATGCTTTCCTGTAGCTCAGTGGTAAAAACATGGCGCTTGCAATGCCAAGGTCGTGGGTCCGATCCCAGGGGATTGCATTTACTTCAAAATAAATGTATAGTATAATGCAATGTTAGTCGCTTTGGATAAAAGCGTCTGCCAAATGCATAAATTTAAATGTAAATTACTAATCCTTTAATTACTAAACTTTACTAATAAAGTTTATATGTTTCTTACTCCCTGACATCAGAAAAATGTCAGTCTGTTTTTTATGTAAATTGAGAAAATATACATGGGTTATGGATGTGAAAAAAAGGACACTTTCTGAGAGATTAAATATTTTGTATGATTTTTCTGAAATAAAATGCACAAACCAGAAGCAATAATACCCAACACATGAAGAAGGGATGGTTCTTGAGAACATAAAAGTTAAAATTTTCATGTGCCCATTTATAATGAATTAATAATGATTAAAACTTTAGGACCACACATGACAGTGCAACATCCGAGCTATTAGTGTAGTATAATCCTTTGGTAAAAACATTTTTTCATGGTATGGCTGACCTCGGATGATTTTTGACGATTTCTTTCCTTTGTAGTGTACTCTAAAATATATAGTATCCAAATAGAAATAAACTGTTGTTCGTCTATTGCACAAGAGCAACAACAACTAAAATAAAACTATTTTAAAGCGTGAGGTTGGTGGTATCGGGACTATGCATTAAAAGAGCAGCAAGTTGATCCGCTGCCTAAAATGACTTTAGATCTGAAGCGTGTGTACAGACCAAACTTCACTTGCATTTACAACAAGACAACTGAAAGATTCATGTCCACTTATAGATGAAACAACAGAAAAATGTGTCGAGTTTGTTTCTGACGGCCTATGACTTGAGAACAACTTCAATATATTTATAAGCCAAATGCAGCAGAAGCTTTATCATAGCGGACTTACAAACGCAGCACCTCAGTGACATAGCAGCCAATAGTATTCATTTATTTTGTAAGTATAAAAAAATTGCCTAATATAAAAAGTTAACATATATTATTGACGGGAGTGTGACAGAATCCTGCTGAAGCAGAGAGCAAGACATCGTGCAACCCCTAGATCAGACAGCACATCCTAAAAGCAAATTTGAACAAAGGCATTTAAACTTTGATGTGACAGCAAACATTTAGTGACTGTACACCCTAAGTACCTGACTCACTGCGGGTCACAGCTTCTAAACAAGATTAACTACTGTTAACTGAGAATGGATTTGACACAACATTATTTAAAAGCACAAGCAGCTAGTACACAAATGCACAAAAGGTCCTGCCCTCCATCCTGCCTCTTAGTTTGTAAAAACAGGCCAAAATGAAAAAAAAACCAGCATGAGGTTCGAAGCGAGAAAGGGACTTGTGAGAAGTGAAACATTTTAGTGGAAAAGAGAAGAAATTGTTTCTGATTCAAACAAACAAAGATTGGTTGCCATGTCGACAGGCATCTATAAATAGGGTCCAGTGTTTGTTTTGTGAATGCGGTCTCCCCCAGGAGCGCCAGAGACCCTGAGAGTGATTTTGATTAAACAGCCATCAGCCCTGGAATGAACCATTAAGCTCGACTACGGGGTTGGATGGTTAAGATAAAACATTATAGCTGAACCATAGGTTGCTAAAAAAACACCATAAGTGCACAAAATGCACACCCACTCACTTACTTGTACATGTTGAAATGGACACTTGCTAATGGATGATACGGATTTGTATTGTTTATGCAATTAAAAGCAGAATTTGTACAGAAGAGAAACATGCAAATATAGCAGACGGAGTATGATGTGGTTGTAGAGATATGATCATTCCAATTTAGAGCAATATGTAAGAATGGCTTAAATTATATTGTATTCTTTCTCAATTCTGACTGTATGGGTTTTGAAGAGGAAGTTGGCATTTTGTAATCCAGGTCATTTATTTACTTTTTTGTAACATTTGATATGTGTTTTTATTGTATTTGATGGAAATCCCAAGCCTTAAATATTCCGGCTTATAGTGTGGCTGCTGAAACTATTTAAAGTATCTTCTCAACTAGTCTCTTGTTACCTTGGTTACATATTCAAGACGAGTGATCGAGGCATTAAAAGAGGATTTCAGAACTCATTTATTTTTTTAAACGATAAGTTCAGATTTGTATCTACCTAATAAAAATTTGCTTTATCAGATTCGTGAATAATTTTCATGTATGCTCCAGTCGCGAATGCTGATTGGTCAGTTCCATCCATCCTAAAATACAACACCGAATATTATTATATCACTCTATTTGTATAAGAATGTCTCTTTTCCAACTTTGCTAATTAAAATAATGATTTAATAAAACATTTTGAACGGCACCTTGAACTGTGATTGTATTTACAATGTTGCACAGCTTCTTATTTCTTGTTGTTTAATTTCTTTGTATTTGTATGTTGCAGGGAATGGTGAGGGTAGTTGGTGGCAGACAGACGCAGACGTGGACAAGCAGAGTGGGAATCACAAACCATCCCCTCAGACGACCGGAGGAGAGATTTACCCATCCTTATCAAAGTCGATTTAACTGGACCCATCTCTCCAATTGAGCCTCGGAACCTTCTACCTGTTTAAGATCTACCTGTCTCCTCCTATTGGGTAAGACAACAGCATTAACTTCCTAAGGGTGTGAAATGCTTTTGAGTTTTAATCTGGCCCTTGAAAGTTTTTGCATTGACTTTTGCACGAAGCTTGTTGTACGTTCTGGGCTCAAACTAAACAGAGGTTGACTGGAGCGTTTTTGTCAAATGTAATAACTAAACCTGGAACAATGGTTATCACAGCTACATTTATTTTGCAAAGTTTCTTTCTCGGTAGCAATTGTGTGTTAAAATGGGTGGCGGAAGGTCATCACACAGTTGTGCTAAAATGTATCAAGTATCTATTTTCTTTCTCTATCTCTTTCTCTTCATACTTTGATTACTCACTTCTTATCACTTTCAGTTGCTGACTCACTAGTCTCAACACTGGCTTCTTTTTCAAACCCCTTCTAAAGTCTGCCAAACTTTTTTGGAAGTCGTCTCCATTTCTCCAGTTCTTTTTGCCGCTCGCTTATATTTTTCTGGAAGTCTCTCCTTTTCCACAGACTTTGCCTTCATTTTTTTTGTGGTCCGACCTCTTCTAATTTTCCAAGTTTCTTACTGGACATTTGTGTGCAGAATTTAGCTGGCAGTGAATGAATCACGATTGAGCTGGCATACAATTTGAATTCCCATGCCCACTGTATTCGCTCCAAAGCGGTTCGATCCATTCCATGTTGAATTATTTATTCGAAGTTCCACGGATTGTTTACTACAGAAAATTAAGAATTGAAAAAAAAAATGTATATCATTCTACAAATTCATTGCATGTTCGCTTATTTAATATTTTGTGCAATGTAATGAAAGTGAAAAATGAAATGAAATGAATGTGACCTATTTGTCAGATATGGTGACCCATACCCGAAATGTGACCTCTGCATTTAACCCATCCAGAGAGTAGTGAACACATGCACAGCAACCTCTGATCACGAATCCGACTCTGTAACCATTAGGCCATAACTGCCCCTGTGCATGTATATGCCTATAATTTTCCATCAATATCGCTTCCGCATGCTTGGCTAGGGGTATGCTTGTAGCATGTCTGTAGGGACTTTTTCTTTTGCAGTTGGGCCCAGCGGAGCATGGATGATCCCGTCAAGAGTGTCTGTTCAGCTTTGAGTTCTGACAAAGATCTCTCTGCCTCTCGTGCCGTTTCACACTTGCTCGTTTTCTCCTCCAGCTGCCTCTATACTGTCTAAATGGAAATGCGCTCAATCTCTCTTTCCCCCTCAATCAGTCTTTCGACACACATTTACATCCATCTCTCCCTTAGTGCTTATCATTTAATATGTTTATTAATGCTTTGTGGAATTGTCATTGGTACTGTTGCTACAGCCAAGGAAACATAATAGAGAACATTCCACATTTTCATTTCAAATCCGCATTCCTAAATGTATTGTGGTCATTCCAGTCCAGTGTCTGTTTAATTTCAGCGAAATCAAACCTTAGGACTGACAAAACGTTATTCAACAGCAATGTAAAAGACTGACAGAATGACATAGGAAAACTGTGATAAGGATCAAGGTTATCACATGAAAAGTTGTTTTGAACTTTTCCTAAATAGACGTACAAATATGACTGTTGTATTGCTTAAAAGTGAATATGAACTTGTTTTCCTGCAGTATTTGAGGTCTGAAAAAATACACAGCATCTTTTATGTTATTTGACCTGTTTCTCCAGTTTTCATTTTCTGCAAACATGCAACAGAAAGAATTTTTTTGTTTGAAATTTAGGAGAAATATTGTAAGTAGTTTGCAGAATGAAACAAGAATAATAATTTTACCTTAACACATATAAAAATTGTAAATTCAGAAAAACTGAGAAAAATATAGATTTATTTCCACGGCTGTATATAAAAGAATATAAAACAGCTTATTATACTCCAAATGTTAAATGTAAGAAGTCTGTAAAAATATACCAAAAAGAATTAGTAAAAAAAGTTACAAATAAGAATATTCTATTTTCTGTTATTCACAAAGTGAATGATATGCAGAGTAATCAAGATAGGATCTTGAAACTAGTCTAATGACAGTCTTTTGGAAACTTAATGACCTATAAAAAGAACAAAAATCATTAAAAATATATTGAGATACTTTCCAGGAGATATTAATCTTGTGTCAGGCAACGTATTTGATTATTTTCATTTATTCACTTGTTTTTTGTTTACTCTTGCTGTATTTTTTATTTGGTGTGTAATGAAAATATATATGGAAAATTCTTCCAATAGAAGAGTGTGGTAAATGTCATATTTAGTAATTGTTTTGTGGTTTCAGAATGTACATTTCTGAAGTGTGTTTCTGAGTGTCATGGATTGGCAGTGACTCGTAAATCTTCCTGAAGGCAACCTGTGGCTTCCTGGAGGCATAATTGCTTAAAGCAACTTTGTACTATATCACTACAGGTTAGAGATGAAGGCTTTGCTTGTGGCACTTCTAGTTGTAAGTGCTACCCTAAAATCAAACTTATAACTTTCAATCATAACTCACTCATACTACTGTGAAATTCAATGACATGAAGACATCACTAGTGATATTCATTACAATTTGTTTTCTGTTAGTAAGTGTTTATTTAATTGTTGCAATACCATTTCACTTTACAATGTTAAATTGCATAAAGTTGGCATTTTTTAACTGAAATTTAATAAGGGCATCTGTACCCATCAGATATTCTTTTTAAACTATAGAAATAGGATTGAATCTATATACTTTATCAGTACACGTGTGACCTGGGAATCTTATCAATGACCTGGTGCCGTACCCTGCTGTAATACTCGAGCTAGGAACGTTTAGCCTCTGATCTGTTTTCCATTCATTTTCTTCCTTTCTGATTTTTTATTTGCTACAAATGTTATCCCCGTTCTGTTTCACACTCTCCTGATCTCTAATTACTAAACAATGAGTTAATTACCTGAGTCAGAGCTCATGAATTTATTCATACGCTCTCTGGCACTCTGGTAATTACCAAAGGCTTGTAGAGTGCCAAGCTGAAAGGTTCTCCCCCCACAGAGGGGCTGTTCACATCTTCATAATGATGCTCTTTGGCCTCAGATTAATTCTCTGTACGGGGAGACCTCAGCGCTGTAAAGACACGACTCGTCAATCCATTTCTCATTCTCACTTTTATGATTCATATGCAAGTCTTGACCACTTGTTGTCCTCATGGATAAATATTTACGATTCTTTCTCTCGAGAGCTGCGTGCAACAATAAGTCTTGCATAACCAATGTTTACAACAGCAGCTCTTTAAAAAAGGAGATGAAAAAGTGAAGGTGTTTTTTTTGTGCACGGAAGGCAGAACTCCATCGACTGACTTGATTCCAATTAGCCCGTCCTGAAGTGTGTCTTTGTGCTTTTAAACAAGCTCGGTGTCTGTCCTCTCCAAAGCTCAATGCCAAACAATCTATTATGTGTAGAGATACAGTGCTGTGTACAGAAATCATTGCATAATGATCTTTAATATCAGCCGCTTATTTATCTGTTGCCAAAGTACATTGATTTAGAGTGACGGGGAAGAATGGCTTTGTAAAGTGGCTATGTAGCCATTGAGATTTAAGAGTTTCTTTTTGTAGTGGAGTAGGCGGGGCGAGACCGTGGTTCGAGACCGGTGAGTAATTGTTAATGAGCGCCAGCTGTGCGCGCACCGGTCTCGAATCATGAAGGAGATCGGGAGCATATAAGAGAACGAGCGACCGGACCGTCGAAGAGAGAGGACCGGGCCCGAACATGTTTTATGTTTGTTTTATGTTTTATTCGCCGGCCGTCGACCGTGAGGGGCGGCCGGCTATCATTTTACTTTTGATTATGTTGGATTAAATGTTTAAATGTCTGCCGGTTCCCGTCTCCTTCCTTCCCTACTTTGAATCATTCTACACTTTTATTCTGGCAAATCATTGCAAAATGTTACAGTTTAAAAGAAAGAGAATAAATAAGAGAAAATTTTGTCTTTTGTGCTGATTTCAAATATATAATTCATATATATTATGATAATATTACATTAAAAATATGAATATATTTGTAGTATTCCTGTAGCATAACTGGTAGAACATTGCTTCCGACACACATACAGATGTCAGATGTATAGCTTGAATGCAAAAGTCGCTCTGGATAAAAGCATCAAACAAAATGCTTAAATGTAAGACAGTTTTAGAGATTTTGGTCTTTCCCCATTCGGGGAGTTTTGTAATTGTTGCAAAGAAGCTGTACATAAAACATGTGAAACAAACAGACAATAAACACAGATTTAGTAAAAAATAATAAATCATATAGAAATCAAGAAGAATATAGATTGTTTAAGCTGCAACAAAATAAACAAACGTTATGTGGCCCAAACGTAACTTTCGGCAGACTTCAGCAAAGAAACAATTAGAGTAGAGTAGATTATGTTATTAGAATGAATATAAACTAAATGCATTATTCTATACTGTATTATAGAATACACAATACATGGTATTATTGCAAGTCCTCGAAAGAATATTTGCATCACATACAAACATAACCATTCAATGCTTATTGACATAGGAAGCCTTGCATGACAAGAGACCAGACCAGCCTAAAAGAGACTTAGACACAAAACAAGAGGCAAAATGTTTACAATCGCAACATAATCAATGCATCTCTCTGTAAGCACTACATACATTTGTGCTGTTGAGATGCCAGTAAATGGAAATGTAGCTTTGAAGAGGTCAATGTCACATGAACAGAGTGAAGAAAATTGAGTCGATTTTGTTGTTATTTTGTGTGTGTGGCAAAGCCTTTCTGTTAATATTGTTTGCAGAAATACGCTGGATGTAGTGAAATTCTTGTCATTTCCCTCATGGCCCAGATAGAGAATAAGAGGAAAGGTCAGCCGCAGGCCGGATGTCTCACAGACAATGTGTAATGTGTTTAAAGGGGCTGCTGTTTACATAGAAGTTTTTATCGAACAGGTCCTTCTCTCTTACCCTTTGTTCCTCCAGATAATGAAACAAAACAATTGAAACATCCTTATCTGTTGCGCTTGCAAATCCATGTTATTTTTTTACGATGTTACATGGATTATAATTAGGTTTATGCTAAGGCTATTATATCTCTGTGTCCGTGTATATTTCATCAGCTTTTTACTAAGGAAATTAATTTCATACCACGTACAGTATACATTACTGTATACATCACTTCCTCACTTTGAATTGATCTATATAAAAGTTAAAAATGATCTTCTGATTTTGTTATATCTGCACAATATTAAACATGGCTTGTCTTGTCATAACAAGGCAAAGTCTCACTTGGGCCTGAATGTCAATGAAATAAATTCTGTGTTTGCATTCAGATCTATCATGTCGACCATAAGTCTACGGTGATGTTTTAGAAAATGTTTGTTAATGTATTGTGGTTATTTTACATTCCTGCAGACTTTTTTGGCTGGTTCAATGACTTTGGCCAAAGAAGAGAAGAAAGAGGGACTTATATTTCTCATGTGAGATTTTGAGAAAGAGTTAAAGGGGACGTTTAGCAGGGACGTACCCAGTCCTTCGACACACTGAAGTCGAGAGAAAAAAGACATGTGGCAGATGAAGATGCGAGGCGTTGAGGTGACGTGTTTATCATAGGCATAGAGCGTGCAAATGTTTTCTCATGGCAGACAGCTTCTGTAATGTGCTGCAAGATGCTAGAGGTCTTTGACTGACAGGTTCTGCCGGCTCTGATGCTTCCTTAGAGGAATTGAGACAGTTATCTCTCCTCTCCCTCCGTCACTCTTTCTCGCCTTTTAACTTCTTGTTTCAAAACGCTGAGACCGCCTCTGTTGGCCGCATTTTGAGGCGTCAATGGCATAGTTGCTGTTCAGAAAAGCAGCATGTAATGCAGTAAAGATAGATATCTGGCAACTACAGGTCACTATGGTATAGAAACGTTAATACAATATTTTATATCTAGTTTCTCTTTTATATTTTTTGTTATTCAGAGTGAAACCTGATTCATTTCACTCACTGTAAATACAGTTCTTGGAATGCAAACCTGAGCTTACACATACAGTATCTGTCACACCCTCGAGAAAATACAAACATTGCACAGCACTGTTGAATCAACATACAGTACACTTCACATGCCAAAGGCACTCATTTATTCATTTAAATGCTGTTGTACAGATGCACCGTGAACCACATCTAGTCATTGTCAGAACGTGTATTTTGTAGTCCATTCTCAAAAAAATCATGCATTCTGTAAATATCTCTGCAAGTGTGTTCCCTGTGATGCTTTGTCTATCGTCCTCTCTTCCGAGAGAGAGAGAGAGAGAGAGAGAGAGAGAGAGAGAGAGAGAGAGAGAGAGAGAGAGAGAGAGAGAGAGAGAGAGAGAGAGAGAGAGAGAGAGAGAGAGAGAGAGAGAGAGAGAGAGAGAGAGAGAGAGAGAGAGAGAGAGAGAGAGAGAGAGAGAGAGAGAGAGAGAGAGAGAGATTAGTTGAATAGCTCTCTCTGTCTGGTTGAATGATTCAAACACACACAGACACAAACACACGCACAAACACGCACACACACACCCACTCACACACACTCACACAGCTAGTGAGAGCTTCTGATGCAGATATTTTTAGAGCTCGTTGGCAGTGGGATCCAGGGAGATGCGTATGTGTGTGTGTCTGTGTGAGTGAGTACTACAGACAAAAGCAGAACGTGATCAGAGAAGTAATGTCACTTCAAAGCACAAAGGCAGTGACTCAGTGAGTGTATGAATCTCCTCCCAGTACAAACACGCAACCAAAACCAACAGACACTATTGTTTGACCATTATAGACATTAATGACTAACAATCAGACTCATCTAATATTAATAAACAGAGACCTAACACAAACCCCAATGGGTAAAATTTGTAGAGTGTCAGTACATCACAGATTTAAAGGGATAGTTCACACAAAAATTTAAATTCTTGAATAATGTTCTCGCCCTCATGTCATTTCAGACCTGTATGACTTTCTTTCTTCTCCAAATCTCAAAAGAAGATATTTTAAAGAATGTACAACATTGGCCCTTATTGACTTCCATTGTATTAACACAAAACCACTGAGACATGTCTTAAATATATCAACATTGGCCCTTATTGACTTTCATTGTATAAGCACAAAACTACAGAGACATCTCTCAAAATATATTTATTTTGTGTTCCACACAAGAAAGAGTCATACACAGGTTTTGAACCACATGAGGGTGAAAAAATTGTGGCAATTTTAAGTAAAGCTGCGTTCCGACCGCCAGCGACTGTCTACGAGATCATTAATAGGCGTTCCTTGCTTTGGTTATCCTAGAAACTTTACAAACAAACCCTGCAGTTACAGACGGGAGATGAATGACGTGAGCTCCGCTGCTATACTCCTATCGGTCGCTCCTCAATTGCATAAAGTTGACCAAATCTCAACTTTGTAGAGTCGCTAGACATGCCCACTTCCTGGAGCCAACAGTCACTGTCACTCGTGTCACTAGATGTCGCAAGGCTACCATTGAAATGAATGACATTGCCTCACTTTGTCGCTGTCGGTCTGAACGGGGCGATATGTACTATCCCTAAGATGTTTACGTAACAAACATGTCACAGCAATTAAGCAAAGTTTGTGTTTCATATACAACTTAAAAAATAGCGCAGTGCACTAGTATGCACTTTGTTGTCCATTCTAAGCAGAGCGGGGCTGTGCTTACCAACATCACTGTCCATACAGCTCAGTAAAACAGTGTCATTTGACCTCCAAAAAGGGCATGTTTACTATGTTGCTGTTATGCCAGCACTCACTCTTCAGCTATGCAATGTAAACACCGCCCTGCCTTAAATGGAGTCACAGGGACTATATTAGCTCGCTAATAGAAATACATTTCAATTAGCATGGCTGCTCTTCCAGTCTTAGCTTAATCCTTCATGTGAGTCATATGTCAGGCTAAGTCCAGGCAGCCATTCTGATGTAAATGAGCACAGCTCTGAATAATTAAAAATGCCTCGCCACTTCCCTTGTCCTTTCCTTGGTCGTCTCTCATAAGTCATCCACATATACAGAGATAGACCAGGAATAGTTCACCAGAAATGAAATTTCTTCATATTTAACTCACTCTCTGTCATTTTTAACCTGTTTGACTTTTTCTATCTTTGGAATGCATGAGGAGACATTTTGAAGAAAGTGCTGGTCGATTATTTTCAAGCTTTACTATGAACTGTCGAGTTGACGTGATATGGTGCTTATGTGTCCTTTTTGGCCCTTAAAAGCTTCAATAAACAATGACAGTATTTGAATTGATTGTCAAATTATTTGTTTAACATTAACGTTGATGTCAGAGACACCTCTTATAGCTTGTTCATAGGGACGACCTGTTATTTTTGGCTGCTTTAATTTAAAGAGTGAGGTGTGGTTGCCGTTCGCACAATTTCTCGCTTATTTTCTCTTTTTTTTTTTCGCGTCCTCACACTCTCAGGTGTTCCACTTCAGTCGCAGCTCTGAGTGAGAGAAAACTCGTTTAGTGAGTGAAAGTGTGGAATTCGTAGGTGTGAACGCACAACGTTTCTGTGTTTGCTGTCGCTGTGATTCGCTATACACGCTCGCATACGACTGCAGTGTATGACAAAACCAGAGCTCATTTACACTCTAAATAAAGGTATTCATGCTTTTCATTTTATGTGAGCGCTTTGTGTTTTAAGAACACGTCATGACTGTCATATTATGAACGTGAAAAACGTATGAGAGTGAGCAGAAAGCATCAAAACATACCTAACCCAGCATATGCTATTTTTTTCAACATGGAGGGCTGAACAGTATTGAATAAAAAATGAAAAGTTTAACCAAAAGTGAAAATTTTGTCATCATTTACTCACCTTCTTGTCATTTCGAACCTGCATGACTTTCTGTCTTCTGCAGAACACATACAAAGATATTTTATAGAATGTTGGTATTCAAAATATTCAGAATGTCTTATTTTGTGTTTTGCTGAAGAAAGTAAGTGATACAGGTTTGAAATGACAAGAGGTCGAGTAAATGATGACAGAATATTCATTGTTGGGTGAACTATCACTTTAAACTTTGTCAGCCCAATGTCTGTTAGCCTATTGCAGAAGCAAATCTATACGTTTTGGAACATAAAACTACATACAGCATGTGTTCTCTTTTGAAAGCTTAGAACCTCAGATTTCTTTGCAGTCCCATTTATTTAGCATTTCTGTTACAGGTAAGAACATATTAAGGCCTTAATTCGTCTTCCCAAAACCCACCATCCCCCCCTGTGAAAGTCATACGAAAAATATTACATTTCATATTTATATCACACAAACTCACAAAACATGAACCATATATCAAGGTAAAGCTCTCACCATTAAGGACATCATCTTATACCAATGTAACGCCTGAGTAACATCACATAGAATAATAGTCAAATACATTTTGACAAAAATATTTCCGCAATTTGTTGTCACTTTTAGAGATTGTTTTTGTAAAATGAGCCAAGTTTTATTAATCTACAAATGTATGAAGGTAGGACACTCTATTAAATGTAAGTTAAAATTCTAAATATGCACCAAAGCTGAAGAGGTTAATTATATAATTAAGTTAAGTAATATAACCAGCAAACATTTTTCACATTGTGTTCGGAAAAAGAAAGCATCATTCCCTTGCCGTTCACTTAAACTTTCACTATACTTGACGTAATACATTCAAGTTTTCTAATTATTTTGTTATTGCATACCGTTGATATGTATGCAATATTTTTCATAAATTGATATATCTAGTAGCCCTAATGTTGACACAGGATATTTGATCATTCGCTTGGTTTTATTTCCATCTCTTGCCACAGTTGCGATGATCTAAGACTAAAACTTTTATCACTTGTGAATTAACCATAACGCAAAAAAAATGACGCAAAACACCCTTCTTTAGCTGTTACCGGCCTTGTTAGCATGCCAATCCCCTGTCTGTCTTTTTATAAAACATGAATTCTCATGACCGCCTCTGTAACCTTACGCCCACCACTCCTACTTCCCGGTATCTGTTTTCACCTCAACTCTACTCATGTCTCCTTATATGTCTCCAGCTCACTGACATGCCTGTTGGAGGTTTCCCTACCCATCAAAATACACATTTCATCGCCTGACAGTGATAGACACTGACAGTAGCCCATCCAAAGCCACGGACCAATACGAGGGAGTTAAGAGACGGCAAAGTCTGTATTTATGGCGGTGTCTTTGGGTGGCTTTCCTGCAGGTTTCTTCTTCTGACAGCCTTGGCTAGCGCACGGGGCAGGCTGCTGTCACAGATAAGACAAGTGACAAATGAGCCAGTCGCTGCCTACACTGGTCTTACATTTAAAAATGACCCGGGACGCCACGTGATAGATCCCACACCATCGGAATCAAGGCTTGCTGATATAATTTGTGTAACGGCTCAGTTTTAACCCCTTCAATTAGTTTTTTGGGGAATGTAGGCTTTTTTATGGTGACATAGACTAGTTGAGTGCAGGCACTGCCATCCGTATAGCAAGAGTGTTATTTTACGCTCTTCTCATCTCCATGGTCACAGGGCACACTGGAGTGCTGGTGCCGTGTTGTGATGATGCCCTGGTATCACCATGACTGAAGAGAGAGAGTGCAAGATGAATGAGACAGGATAGGAACTGAGCTCTTGCCCACCAATCCATCAAAAGCCAGTCATTGCCACATTGCCCCACTGCCTATCCCTCTTTCTTTCTCTCTCTCTCTCTCTCTCTGTCTCTCTCTCTTGCTCTCTCTTTCACACACACAGACATAAACATCTGTCTTTTCATCAACTTTATTTGTAGTTTGTTCTCTTCACACATTGATTTATGTGTATATGTCTAATTCTTAGATGCTAATGAATTCTGTGGCTGTGTGGTGCACTTGAGGACACCACAGCTTGTTTGTTGCTGTAAACCCAATGGCATCATGATGTCATAAGGGGCATTTATAGTAGTCGTCAGCTTTGAGATATTAGATGTGACATACAGTCCAAGGCATGTGCCGTAGCATGAGATTACCCTGTTATATATTTAATGGCTTTCTTTTCTCATGTCTCGCTGCCTTTAATGCTCTTTTGAAACTTTAAATTAAAAATATTCATATAAAATTGGCCAATGCTGTTTAATTAATAAACATATTAATAAATATGTTCTTGTTTTATCGTACATGACACGCATATGTTTATCATGAATAGATGTTTGGCCTATTCTAACATAAATTACATTAGCATGTGATAACTCCACCTCTGAATTGTCTTAAAGTGATACTCCACCCAAAAATTCTGTCTTGGTGGGGGGGCCCCACTAATTTGTTCCAAATCTGTATAAACGTCTTTGTCCTGTTGACGTCCTAGAAATGGCAGTTGCTAACATTTTTTCAAATATATTTCTTTGTGCTCTTCTGAAGAAACACCTTTATATAGGTTTGGAACAACTTAAGTGTGAATAAATGATGACAGACATTTTTCACAGAGACCGCATGCGCCTTTAGATAATGTTGAAGCTGAAATGTGTAATTTTTTGAAGCGGCAGTCCGTAGGATTGGCCTCTTTGTCGCCATCTCAGTTTGTAATTGCTACTGCAGGTGATGTGTGGAGGTATTTCTTTACGTGAGTTGTGATTCGGCACTGCTCAGCTGCGCGGATGAGTCTGATGTTTGGAGTCGTTGCCTTTGACAGTGCAGCGGTGAGAATCTTTACTGTACACCAGTAGCGCATAATAAACACAGATAACATAGCAGATGATATAGCACAAAACTAATAAGAACATAAACAGACACAAATAGCGCAAATGGAGGCTGTGTTGAAGTGTTTAGATATTATTTCGGGTGCTGGGTAATTTTGTTATTTCTCATGGAAACTCCCGTGAACTGAACCGGACAGAAGATCCCCGAACACGGGTCTCAAATGCTGACAGGCACGGTGATGAATCATTATACACCATACAACTATATATACTACATGCAAAGCCTTGCCATCATATCCGGGATGTAAATCCGTGCTAATTCGCGCCACATCAAAATACAGATGTGGGGAGGTAACGTAATTTCTTAATCACACGAGGTCCCCAGATAATACTAATCCCGTTCGAATAGGTCTTAAATTACATTTAGCGTATTGATCAAAACAAAGAGAGAAAGAACAACCGTCATCGTTGTCTTTCCGAAACCAAATTCAAACATTCAAAATTCACAGTTTTTCAGGAAACAGAAAAAACACTCGTTTTTAAACCATTAAATACTGTGTTGTCAAAGTTGACAAGCACTTTCTAATACTTTCTAATGGTAAGATTTTTTCAAAACCCATCCAAAAACAAAGGATAACTAATAATAATGATTTATGACAAAAAAATAAAAACCACAAAAAATGGAGATGTTATGGAAGGACAGTGACGATATTGTGTCCACTCATTACAGATTTTACTTTGACATTAATGTCGTTTCGTTTTCACAACAAGGTTGCATCACAGCCTATTTGACTGTCCGAATTTGTGGGAATTTACGTCACTGATAGGTCACTGTGTGTTTGATGAGGATGTGGTCCAGGCAGTTGAGTCAGTGGAGTAAAAGAACCCCGGTGTTGTTTAAAACTGTGTCCTGAGCTCTTTTCTCATAACCTCAGGCTGCATGGCCCTGGTCCATAGGCTAATCATACTATTTTGAAACACATGTTGGATAACCACATTCTGAGACTGCCAAGTCATATCCTGTTTAAATGTTTGTCTGAGCGTGTAAATTGTGTTTGGTGACTATTGAGGTCTAGGAGGAGCAAAATCACAGTCCTGTGATGAGAAACAGGACGAGAGAGGATCGCAGTAAAATTGATGGATATCCACATTCGTCCAGCTCATTGTAAAACACGAGGATAGCATGTGGTTGTGCACTCGAGTTGGTTTAACGCAGTATGTTATTCTTCGCCACATGCTGTATCTATTGTCAGTACATTTATAATCTTTCCTCCTGCGTCGGCGTGAGATCTGTGTGTTTGGAGAGCTGTTACTTTAGACCTAAAAATACAAGCCGAATTCACAGCTACGATGGAGGCAGCACATGTATTCATTTCCTTATGGGTTTGCTGCAAAGCATGCGTTGAAAGGGAAAAAATAGATGGTGGGAAATGGGAATGCCTGTGGGGAGAGAATGATCGCAAGATTGGTTTTGAACTCTCTGACAGCGTTCTTTCCATTTTTGGACATATTTATGTTACTTTTGTGTACTTTTCAGTACTTGTCCTTCCTTCTCACCGGTGAATCAAAGCATTTCACATGCCTTTAGAGAGGATGAGGTTACTACAGCGAATGAGTTTTAAATACCCCAAATCCTCCTACTCATCCATTCAGGACTGTTAAGATGTGATGATACCTGGTGATCCCCAACTTGTGTGTTCATCTTTGTGCATAACTGCATACTTTAGGCCCAAGGTCCATGTGGCAATGATTGAATGATACTGAAAGAAATCAGATCCATATAAAATGTTTGTCTCTTAGACATGAAGAGGTCATAAAGTTATGGATGGTGGGTGAGCTTGCAAAAAGAATTCAGAATTTCTCAGTTCTGAATTGCACATAAAAGTCTCAAGAGGAAACTCATCGATGTCTCTCAATCTCTGCAGGAAATGAATTACTCTTTCGTCTTCTGCTTTTCTCATGCACCCGGAGCCTTGCTTTGAGTCAAGGTTGTGTTTTTTCTCTCCATCACCCACAATTCCAGAGGGCTAGAGTGAAAAGCTCAAGGGCTTGTTCTGTAACTGCCCTGAGGTCGTCCATGTAAGCAGGACTGGTACATAACCACCAATAATTACACTGACCCTGGGTCAGTGTCATGTACACAGTAACAAGCCGTAGTGTGAGAATCTGTTGTTTATGAGAGAATGATTGGTAAAACCCAAACACAACACAGTATGGAATGACACTGTGAACGGTCTGTATCAATTAAGTTATTTACAGTAAACCCATACTTTCTTTTTTCCCTGGATAGGATGTTACGCATGACCCAATACATTGCATTAATTATACACCGCATGACCGTTCAACCCGAGACACCATCATGATCTCAATGTTCCTCTGGACTTAGATACAGATAAATGGATCAAGGTGATTTTTACTCGGCACTTAAAGCTGTCCTAACACACTGGGTTTCTCCCAATCTCATATTAATCTTGAGTACCTATAGAGTAGTATTGCATAAGTCGTGTCTTCATAGAGTTTTTAGTTTGATCACATTTATAAAATATAGATACAGCTGTACGATGACTTCCGAAATCATACGGCGCGTGCGGGAGGAGGGGCAGGCTGAACTAAAGCACATTGTCAACAAAACACAGACATCAGTTTCGCTCACTGCATGCGGTTCATGTCCGGCACCTTTTAGCGCTGGGGCGGCTCCATATATCAGTTTCAAACGATCTCCAAATCCAGCGTTATATCCACAGTTTATATAGCATTCATCACCCAAATGCAGTCAACAAACAAACACCTGAACTTCACGAACATATGCTCTCTATCTCTCCTGAACACAAGTGAAAGTGATGTCTGCGCATGCTCCTTCTCCTGCTCTCCTTGATGCCGTGTGGGCATGCCGCTAGAGTTGTCCATTAAGGGACTAAGAAAAATGGTTACAAAACAGTTATGTATGTTCGAAAAACTCGCTGGGGGAGTGTATTGAGTACAGAAATACTTTGTAATATGCCCAAATCGTTTTTTGACAAGTTGACAATGTTAAGCATGAGAAGACAGCACGTTTAACATTGTAAAGAAGTCAGAATGCATGACGCATCATAGCAGCACCCCTTTAAGATCATAAAACATTTCTCTTGGAGACGTTTTTATTATGTGGATTTGTTCATGTGGAGCTCTCTACAGTATATGTGTTATGTGGTATTGCTGATAAATCGATTAGTTCACTCATCATTTTAATGAAAATCGATTAATAATATTCCTGGAAATTTACATCCTGGATAGAGACTAAAACATTTTTGGGAAAAGTCTGTTTCGATTATCAACATTTTTTTATGTTATATTTACTCTTTATTTTATGTATGTAAATTTAGCAAGGTACATTGCATTAAAGGTATACATTTTTTTATGATCTATATTTAGTATTAAATCAAATATATTTTTAATTGGCATTTCTTTTGTCTCATCCATAGATGAGCTTGGATCAATAACTGTAATTAACCGGCTTTGTTGCAGTGCATTCTGGGATTATCTTATTCTTAAAAGGACACATGTAATTTTGCCTTTAATTATTTGCTGAAATAAAATATACAATTAGTCATTTAGCAGACACGTTTATCCAAATCGACTTACAAAGAGTTCAGGGAGCAATAAGCGATATGTCATATCTGTTTCAACTCTTGGAAGGAAGCACAATGTTTCATCAAGCTTCACAATGGTCCTTGCAGCCACACCACTCTGAAGTCTGAAGTCTCTCTCTCTCTCTCTCTCTCTCTCTCTCTCTCTCACTTTCTGTAGCACTTAAACTTCCCTTTTACTGGACTGAGTTCACTATCATATGACTAGCCCATAAACAGATACACTGTGTTCACAAACATTACGGACAGTCACAGAGAAAATCAGCTGCTGATAACCGCAGCAGCCATGCGACTGTAGGTTAATCATTTTTAGTGAGAGTTGATCATTTCTGGTGACACGAACGATAGAGACCTTTGATGATGCACTGTGGATGTGTCCAACGACTAAACAGAGTTGAGAAAAGGTGATTTTGATCCGTCTCCGAGATAATGTAGACAGGTGTAGCCAAGAGGAAGTTATTGTTACTGTGATCTTACTCTATATGATCTGTCTCTGCCCAGATGCAGGGATATAATTAAAAAAATGATGCATGGAAAACCTTGTCGGAAATTGTTTGTATTTCGAGTGTGCTTCACTGACGCATTGGAAATTTGGAAGCCACAGTGAATGCGTGCCGAAATCAAAGCTAAAGGGGGTCCAACAAAATGTTGGTGTGTGACCCATTTTTTAACAGGCAGTTTATTTCATATCAATATTTTATGTTTAAAAACATACTTTTGAGGTCAGTAGCCATGTAATAAGCGGGATAATGTACAGTCAGCTGGTCGTTACTACTTTGTTTCGAGCCCTGATCACACAGTCAGGTTTTGTTCTGCGATATCACTGTGCATTATCCCTTGCATAACTCATTGGTGTGAACAGCTCTTAACAGGGAGTCTAGTAGCAGAAAGGTTTACTGGAGACCAGAAAAACTCCAATGATAAAATCAAGGCTTTTCCACTGTGCTTAGAACCCCTTCCTGACTCTCCTGGGTCTGTTCTGGAGAGAGAGAGAGAGAGAGTTGGTGAATCCTTTGTTTCACATTAGACTTGTGTGTGGTAAAATCATTAAGCTCAGTTGATGTGGGTTCGTGTGATATCAGCAACGTGGATAATATTCTTGTTGGAATTTAGTTTCAACGATGGCCCCTGGCCAAACACTTCCCTTATAGAGTACATTTTTGTACTATATCGGAATAAAGCAAGCAGTTTTAAACTAAAGAGCGTGGGAGTCCCAGGATTGTATTGGTACCGTGGACATTCTGCAACTCTACAGTATGAACCCACAGCGAGGAAAACACAGATCCTTGTACGATTGTGCTTGCAAGCTCACCCGGGGAACTCTGTCTCGATTTGTCAATCGTACGTGCATGTTGGTGCATACACCAGTATGCGTGCCCGTCCCTGTGCACACACGCGTGCGTAAGTGGGAGCAGATTCGATTGATTGAGAACTAAAAGCCCCGCTGAGGGCTGCAGACAGCTGCGGGGAGAGAATGAGCTTGCGGAATGTGTGGGCCTTAATGTAGATGCATTATCACAAGCGATGGTCCATTAATAATGACACAAGTAATTTGCTGCCCTTCCTCCGCACAGCCCAAATGGGATAAAAAGCCACGATTGGTTCATTTTGCAGAAAGCTGTTTGTCAAACTGTTGTGGATAGCACTAATCTGCCACAAATAGAAGGACGACGTGGTGGAAGCAAACTGATTATGCCGGCCCCAGCACTCCCACACGGATCTCCATACCCGCCTCGCCTTCAGAACCGTTTAACTAGCGGTCCCACAGGGACTTTAGTGCGCGCAATGGAGACCTATCAAATGACAGCAAACCGAAATCTGCTGAAATGTGCGAACATTTCCTACATTGTTTTTAGTACAGCCTGTTACCACACCAAATTATTAGCAGATGAGTGCCGGATTCTTCAGAGAAATTCAAGTGCGTGTGTGTGTGCAACTACAAAAGTGCCTAATTGCATGGGAGAAATTGTTTATGCTTTAAAGTGAATGATTAGATCAATGAATAATCATTTATCACTATTTAGTGTTGCTGTTGTTTATTGTGTAAGATGTGAAATATTGTCTGTGCTGTCTGAGATGGACAGGCCATCTTTTCCAGGGTGGCTCCTATGATAGGCCCTAGCACTCCTGTGATCCTTCAAGCATATTTGTAGAATGAATGCGTTTCTAAATAATCATACTTGAGAATATTTTATTGACAAAATGGACAAAATAATCACATGAACGGTACAGTATTTGCAAAGAACCGTGAATATTATCTTGTCTTGGGGATGTACTCTTGTCATTTTGTAAACCCCACAGCAACATGGTCACATATTTTCCCAATATTTTCCTTTATATTAACTGTCAATATAATAAATCGTTTCATATATACAGCAGTGGAAAAAATTAAGAGACCATTTTGAATTCATTCTCAACTTTTTTGAAGTAACTATTTATAGTATAGTGTTTAGGTGAAATTATAATTTTTGCTTCATTCTTTAAACTACTAACAATATTTCTCCCAAATTTCAAATAAAACTTTTGTTCCTATTTACATTTATTACTTATTTGGTGAAACAGGTCAAAATAACAGAAAACATGCATTGTATTTTTCATATTCACTTTTAAGGAATACAACAGTAATATTTGTACATGTGTTTAGGAAAAGTTCAAAATCATGATTTTTTTTTAAAAAAAATACATACATACTTTTTTATCACAGTTTTCATGTGTTTTGTCATATTGTCAGTCTTTCACATTACTGTAGGGTGACTAAGGGGATGTCACTCCTGAGGTTTGATTTTGCTGAAATTCAACAGACACTGGGATGGTCACAATACATGTAGAAATGCTGATTAAATGAAAATTTGGAATGGTCTCTTGATTTTTTAAGTCTTTAAGTCTTAATACATTGAATAATACCTCATCAATTTTGTATATAAATTGTAAATAAAGGTACTTGCTTCTGATATATAGAAATGTACTATATTGTATATTACATTTAATGTAGTATGTTTTTGTCTGTATATTCCCATATATTTTGGTTTTCGTAGTGGAAGATACCTTGGCATCTACATAAAATTCTGAACACATAAAGGTTTTTATTTATAGACAAATATCTTAACAAGTTTGCTCAAGAGTGAGTTTTGTGTGTAAGGTTTTTTTCAAAATGCAACTGAAACAATAGGATAGGATATTTTCTGTGTGCAGGAAAAATCCTTTTTCTTGCAGCATCGGTAAATTCGAGCCTGTACTCCACTATCAAGCATCTGTTCTTGTGTGCATGCACCAATGTTGGGGATGAATTGCATCGGCTGCAGCTGCGGTGGACTTTTAGACTTAAGTTTGTGAAACCATTTGGTTTCATTTTCCTGGTCTAGCAGAAATGCTAAGCCTGCTATATGCAAAGGACCGTTGATGGTTGTAAAGTCGACAAGCGAGCTGTAGGCTGCTATGTTTCGCTGCCCACAGAAAGAGCTGTAAAACCAGCTGGGCTCCAAGTCAAGGTTGATTGCATTACACACAGCAAAGTGCAAAAGGATCGGCCCACGTCGATGGCTATCTCTGCTAATGACCTCTACCTTGTGTTTGCATTAAAGTTTATGGCAGGGACCGCTTATTATGGCCTAGCATCAGATACTCAGCTTGACCACACGTTTCTTAATAATAGGCTGAAATAATCCGTCAGGTCCCTCCTGTGATGCAAAACTGTGGGATTTAGTATTTACTTTGTCACTGTGTTTGCAATATCTTCTATTTTTTGTCTTAAGTTTTTTATAGTCTTTTTGCCTTGTAATCAGTTATGAACTAGATTATTCAGTGATTCTGTGTTGCTATAGACAGACACACTCGCCTGGTCCTAAATTAACTTCCTGTATTTGGTTAGTAATAATATACTTTTTTATATTACATTTATATTCATAATTGTATAAAATGAAATTAAAACTACTCAACAGTTATTGATTCTTTTCGGAGGTCTATCGGAAGTTAAGTTTGGGCAACAAAACGTTTGTTTATGTTGTTAGCGCGGAATCCGTCTATGTATCGCTGTATCTCTGTGATTATCTTTTTATCACAAACCGTAAAGTTCAAGAAGGGGGAGTCAGCAGACATGCGCGTTGATGCGAGTTAGTAGGATGTTCCTCCTGAGCGAGTGTATCTGATGTTACCGTGCTTGGCAGCTGCTTTGCATGCTTTTATTTGATCTTGTGCCCGTATCTACAACACCCTGTGTCAGAGCTGTTCTCTTGTTGAGGCCACATTTACCCGATACGTGTGGAAAGCCTACAGATCTGGCCTCTTTTACTTAAACATGGCCACTGATATGGGTGCAAATTGAAACATGTGCTCATACGGATGCACTCGCTGCCCTCGCACGCATGCTCACACACTGGTTTAGTAAATGCAAGTAATCCCACCCACTGTTTCAAGAAATGACTCATCATAAACACTCATTCGGTCGGACTCTGTTGAGTACACACGTCCTGCTCAACCACACACGCATACACACACTGTAGTAATGAGAAACGAAAGCCACATACGCAGTTACTGACAAACACATGCACATTGTGATAGCGGCTATGGTTGCGAGAGTGCAGAACTAGATAAATAATCACATAACACTATACTTAGTATGATATTACCTTTGCATCAAATTTCAAAGAATTGTTCACGCTAATGCGAGGGTGTTTCTTATACAGCATCTATGGAAGTCACTCTCATTATTCTCTCTTTTGACTGCCGTCATAAGAATCTCTCAATTTTTTTCATTTTATTGAAAAGAGGTGAAAAAAGAGAAAACTTATCTTAGTCATCTGCTAAATTTATCTTATCTTTAGTCATCTGCTAAATGACTAAATGTTAATATAATGAACATGCAACAAAATTCAACAAATCGTTTATTAAATACAATTATTAGACATTTAAATAATAATACAAATGAATATTGACATAAATGAAATATAATAAAAATAGTAAATATTAGACACTAGCCGAACATAGACCGGAAATCAACTGGGGGTCAGGCGAGCGTGCATTCGATGAAACGGTCTTTAGAAGTTTACCCAACTATATGACGATTTTCGCTGCTAAGAATCCCGGAAATGTGAAAAGGTCAGTTTGGGCCATTGTGTGCAGTCCACCTTTTTGTAACAGATTTGCAGGATTTTGGTCTCTGTCATTTTCATTTTTCATACTATTGTATTTCCAAGATTTGCACTCTATTCTCACCTATCGTTATGGTCAGGATGTTTTTAGAAGGTTGGTTTCGCTTTTAAAAAAACATCCAACATAGCTTTTAGTTACAGTCATGAACCATGATTTGCATTATACCCGATCTCACTCACGACACCATGTGACTCAGGAGTGCTGCTTTGATAGTGACTGCCACATAACACGCAAACACATTTACTCACATGCATGCATACACACATCAGTAAAGCTGGCGGAATGGTTACCCGCAGCAGGAAAACCACACGGCGTATGTAAATGTGATGAGAGGGAGGTGAAAGCACGGCTCCCATGCAAATGTAATGGAGACCTCAAAGACGAAGGTTATAAATAGACCCACGGGATGCGGTTGCCTTGATGAACACCACGTTGCTCTTAAAGCGACACGTACAACCCGTCCAAACACACACTTCTTCAGGGCATTTCAAGGGGTGATTTTAAGTTCACTTTAGTGCTCAGAGCGACAAGTAACCCAGTTAAACGGAGACCTGTGACATGTGTTCACACAGGTTGTGTATCGTGCAGTTTGTTTAAAAATAGACATGCCGTAATTTTATAGTGTGAGAGATGAGAGAGTCGACGAGAGGAAAAGAGAGAGAGAGGTTTTAGGAAAAGAGAGGTAATAAGGCATGAGATGTCTTTACGGGAATGTCTCAAATAATGGCTGAGGGTTTGCCAAGGGTGTCGTGTAATATAGCACGCTATTCTGTTCTCCTCACGGTGCCAGGCTGTGGGACGCCCTAAAAGCTGCTTGTAAAAATGTCATACTTTCATACCTCGTTCACAACGTGTTGTTACATTCTATCGAAGGCTAAGCTGGAGTTTTCATACACCGGGGTTTCCCTTCGTTTGCTGCGCCTGACTGCTCTGTTTTTTTGTTGTTGCTCACTTTCATGACCTGGAGGTGTTTAATCTGGTTTTCTGCTGTTTACCATATTGTACAGAAGTAGGAAAACCACCCACCTACCCAGCCAATTGTTTTTTTTTGGAATTGTGATTACAGAAAAACAATCTTGTGTTAATTTCAGTTTTTGTACATTGGTTTCTTATTTCTATTTTTGTAGCATTGGTCCAAAATCCATTTAAATAAATACTAAAGGTCTCCTCATATGACCACTTTCAACAAGTTGGTATGATTTATTAGGGTATGCATGAAATGTCTGGAACATATTTTGCTAAAAAACACTCAATGGTCGTGTAAACAACGACTTGCCTCGTCAAAACAGCTCTGCTCACAGCAACCCGTTTTAGTGCATTTCTCTTTAAATGATAATGAGTTACAGCGCACCCCACTCCCCTGTTCCGTCCGGCTTGACAGCACAACACCCGCGTAGTACTGCCATGGCAATCGTTTAGCTAAATTATGTTTCCTGAATTCCTATGCGGTTAGTTTCGTTTTAAACATCTCAAATCATTCGTCCGGAGACAAACCAATCTTTCACAGCAAACCGCTCCTACGTTGTGCGTGTATGCTTGCCTAAAATCCTCGGATTGCGCACCTGCAGATCTCATCGGAATAACGTGGATTTAAGCGCTTGTCGTTGACAAGTTATAACGTTAACTGTTACACACACAACGTGAAAGCATAACTAGTAAGCTGTGAGTGATTTTTCAGCCTAAGCATGAATGATTAGAGATGTTTAAAACGAAACTCACCTGCAATGTTCGCCCCTGTTCATTAGCAAAACAAACAGTTGCCTCAGCTAAATATATTAACGCACATAATGTATTAACATTCATACAGTTAAACTCCAAGTGTCCATCTGCACTTATATACAGTAAGTTTAACACTTGGCTTTGAATGTTCTATTTAGCCCGTGACTGACTCCCTTCACTATCATATGCTAACGTTATTCTCCTATATATATGGTACATTTAAGTCAATTCAGACTGTTGATAAATATTACTCACATCGTCAGTTTTGTCTCGTTCAGTCGGTCTCGATCCCTCTTGAGGAACAACTTTGAAGCTAATCCTGCTTGTGCTGCCCCAGGTTGATAAAGCACTCCGGTTTGAAGTGATTCGCACAAACAAGGAGGTTTTTACTTATGGTTTCTGAGGGATTTCCACTAAAAATAAAATACAGCCACTGCTTTCTCTTCCTAGGTTTGGACTCATCAACATTGCATGTTATCCACGAACTTTAGGCATGGCGTCACGTACACCGCTGTCGATTGTGAAAACAACAATGGCGGAGCACGGTGGGTGGAATTGTGTAGAATAAGGGGCAATAACATTATAATAAAATCTGAAAGGCTTGATTTCTCACATGCTTGCATGGAAAGACGCATCAAAACAAACTTACAGGGTTATTATTTTTCACGTTTTCTGGGTTGCTAGATGCACCCGTATGGGATCAGATTTGTTTCATTTTTCTGAATAAATAAACTACGATTCGCAAATAAATATAGAGAATTTCACAAACATTTTTTAAATACACATATGCACAAAAAGCGAACCATAAATACATGTTAGACGTTCCAAAAAAATAAATGGAATTCACAAATAAATACAATGAGATTTGCAAATAACAATTATTTACAAATGTATTTTAATGATATTCATTTGTAGATCGCTTTCTGCACATTTGTGGATCGCTTTTCTGTGCATTTGTGAATCGCTGCACGCATTTGTGGATCAGTGCACACATTTGTGGATTTTGAAACATTTCTAACGTCAAATCGTGTGCACAATCCACAAATAGGTGGACTCCGCCCACTATCTACGCAAGCCAATCGGTTAACTTCCGCTTTTGTTGTCCAATAGGCCACATTCTAACTTCAGCCAATCACGTTTTGCTCTGCACTAAGACTCAGGGAGCTAACATGGCGACTAGTGGTGGTCTAAAATTTGTGTTATACTAAAAAATGATAATGGCCTCTTCTTTATGCTATGTAATGATTGCTTGTGTTTATATACATTGTCCGTATTACATATATGCTGTATTTAAACGTGTATGACATGATAACAGCGTGCACGGACTGGAGTGGAAAATCCCGGTGACTTGGGAGTCGGGACTGATTTGGTCTGCCAAAGGGCTAAATTCCGATTTTTTGCAGCTGTCGGTTTACTACCAGTATACCATGGCAGAATTAACGTGGGGGGAATCATCAGCATTGTGAATTTCTATGTCATTCATAATTCAAAATAAAACGTAATTTCTACAGTCATCTCGGTTTATCCCATTCCTGAATGATCTCTGCTGCTATGGCTGAACTGTTTTGTTTACTGTCTTACTCTCTGCCATGACAAAGGATGTCGATTCTTTTACTATGATCTTGAGCTAACAATATATTCTTAAATTCAACCCCAAAAGTAAATGATGTAAGCCTATAAAATTTGTGTTTTCGAACCTTACCATCGTAAATATTGATATAGGCTACAACTGCAGATAATCAATTTACTGTAGTCAATAATAATGTATGTGGCAGTGCTCTCAGTAGCGTGTTATACGATAAACGTCTCCATTTTACCTGGTGCCAATTATTGTTGGGTTATAATTATGTATATATTGCTGCCTTTTAAATGACATATAGGACGGCTTTAAAATACTGTTTATATCCATTATTTAATGGCAAATAAAAAAACATTGGGGGCATTAAGAACGCAAGGGAGGCAACACAACTTTTTTCTTCGATGAAAAAAAGCATGAAGCAAAACATTAAGAGACGTACTTTAAAAGATTGCTAAACGTTCAAGTTTATTGAAGTGCTCTAGCATTGTAATTTTGTGTTGATCGATGAAGTCATTTAAAACTTCCTCCTTTTAGAGGCTACACAGTCTATTCTCTCTCAATTTCAGTAAACATGCTCGGGACACATACAAACTCAGAATACTTCAGCGGATGTTTCGGACTGCTGAGCGAATCACTGACTACTACCGTTATCACTGCAAGAACTTTACTCATCCACACACCCAGCACACTATCTCTTTGAACTGCTGCCATCTGGTCAGCGCTACAGAGCACTAAGCACCAAAACAGCCAAACATAGGACAAGTTTCTTTCCTCAGGCCATCTATCCCATGAACAGTTGAACAGTTAAATGTTCTCCCCACTGTGCAATAAATTTTTGCGATATTAAACTACTCACTTATACTCATATTTATTTATTATACATATGTTACTGATTTAATATATCATATAGCTATCCCATTCCCTTACACAATTTTTATAGCACCTTATAACTTGTATATATGGCACGTGCATAAAATATAGCATTCGGTTCTCTTTTGACATATATTGTTTTTTTTCATATGTGTATTGTCTATTACATATTCATTTTTTATTATTTTGTTACCTGTGTGTTGTCACATTATGTGAGCTGTTTAGTAAATTTATTATACTACTACAGTATTTCTATGTGGGGAATTGTGGACAGACTTGTCACACATGATCATCTTGCAATATGGCCTACTTACGCTGCTGCCACTAAAGACTACGCTTACTATTGTTAATGTATATTACAGGTATCATATAGTTTTGTCATGGCAGAGAGTTAGACAGTAAAATACCAATATAAAAATACCAAGATATCAATAGCCGATTATTTGGAGTGATGTCTGTCGATACATATATTTCACCACTCTTTGAATGTTTTTAAAGGAACAGTTTGAAGTAATCGCTGCTAGAGGGCACATGATCAAGACAACAACAATCGTGTAGCTTGATGACGCTGTGTAGAACGAGGAATGATGGGATATGTTGTCTTCAACTCCATTGCTGATGGTACCGCTGATACATCAATCAGTAATAAAGTTTTATAAATGTTGCCTTTGATGAAATCATTTTATTTCATTAAAATGAATTAGACCCGAGTGATGTTAGGTTTAAAACTAAATTGTTAGTCATAGATGTTACAATAATAGTCCAATTCGATGGTGTGATAACACTGCGCAGTTTTAAGTGTTCAAATCAATCATAGTAAAAGTTATTTTGATTGTACCCACATTATTTGCAATAATGCTAGACGGACTGACAGTACAAACTACTTCCGCATCTGTCTACAACATTGTCAGTAAAGGCGGTAACAAAGGGTAACACGGATATGACGCCATTGACAGGCGACCTAATTGTCCACTGTTTAAAATGGCGACTTTCTCAGGATTTAAAAGCTGTTGGAAACATTCGAGATATTGTTGTATAGTAAAATATATAACATTGGCCTAGTAGTTTGTGGATATTTTACTGCGAAATTCTTACAAACTGTACCTTTAATTCATATAATGACTGTAGTATTCGACATCAAACTGGTGATGTTTCTTAACATTTTCTACATGCAGAGCACAAATTCATTGCACTTTCCTGTCCTCTTTTGATTGACAAGATATATCAGCCCATATCATCGGCTCTTTTTAAACTATTGACCGATACCGATTATTGGCCCATATTTCAGTGCACTTCTAATATTAAGCATCAACTGTGTTGATTGGCTGAGATTGTGCCGCATTTTGGCTTTAAAAGTGGAAACTTGTGGCATTATGCCTGCTTGGGACATTGTGTTGAGGGAGGGTGTTCTGCGCTAGATAAGAAACAACCATATGTACGACTAAACTATAAAAAGTTGATGACGGCTGTTTTGAAAGCTCTCAGGCTCAGCACCACTTGTTCAAACACAAACCGAGACCATATGTTATCCTAACCACACCCAGTTATCATCATACTCCAGGTTCTTCCCACTGTGAATTCCTCTGGTCTGTGTTGGCACCTCATCGGATCAGATATTTAAATTTTTTGGAGTAGTTGTAAAACTGTAAATTATGTGTGATGTTGTGATGTGTAGATCTGTATATTACAATATAGGTGGTTATTTATTCACCTGTCAATCCATTTAATGCAAAGATCTGATTGAATAATTTATAATGCTCACATTGAGGTGAATCAAATCAGTTAATGTACAGTCAGTGCAAGAATATATTTACATTATGAATGTGTGAATATGCATGCAGGTCCTAGAACAGTTACTTTCTTAATAGAGAACGTACAGTAGATGTGAAATACAGTGCCACCTTGTGACCAAAATAGGTACTCACATCAGTCACGATTCAAGTCATTTGTCCACAGCACATTGAGATTCTTTGTCCGTTCCTCTTGAGAAAGATAACAAATTACCCAGTCAATAAAATATAAATGAATATATGAAAAAGGATACAATACCAAGTGCAATAATATAAAATATACAATATTAACGGAATAGTTCACCTTCAAAATTAAAATTCTGTCATCATTTACTCACCCTGTTGTCATTTTAAACCTGTGTGATTTTCCCTCTTCTGCAAAACACAAAAGAAGGTATTTTGAAAAATGTTGGTAACCAAAAATCGTTGGTCCCCATTGACTTCTGCTGTATGGGCCAAAAACTAATGCAAGTCAATGGAGACCAACGGTTTTCTGTCTCCAGCATTCTTCAAAATATCTTATTTTGAATTATGCAGAACAAAGAATTCATACAGTTTTGCGATGACAAGTAAATAATGACAGAATTTAATTTTTCATTTCATTTTTGACAAAATCATACTTGAAACAACATGAGGATAAATAAATGATGACGAATTAAAATTTCTGCGTGGACCTCCTTTAACATCCTAAGGATATTTAAACTATATAATGTTATTGAATATTAATCAGTGCCCTTATATTCTATAAATTATGTATAAGTAAGACTTTTTGTCGGCAGAAAGGCTCATATGCTTTGCTTTCAGGCTTGTCTCGCAGTAGGGGGTCCACAAAAGCAGAGGTCTCTATACAATACATGCCCCTACAGACCCCCTAGCAAGAGTCTCCAGCGTTTGAAGATCTTCAGAAATACCCTCACACATCTTTTCTTTCTTGTTCGGTCTCTTACTCTTTTTCTCTTATATTTATCTCACTCGCGTCTCCCGCTCTCACTGTGTTCTCTCACTGGCTTTTGCCTTATCTGTCCATCTGCCTGTGTATCTCTAGCTTTGATTCTTGTTTTTCCAGACAGATCATTTTTTTCTGGTCTCTTATCCATCTGTCTCTCTTTGCCTCTGTAAGTGCCCGTCTGGTTTGAGTCTGTCTGTGTGCTTGTGTGAATTGCTTGGGCAAGTTAATAATTGGACGTGTTCTCAAAGTGTGCAGTAATGATTACAAAGAACAAAATCTTGCATGTACACACACATTTAAAAAGCCTACGCATATCAAGAGTGGTTGCTTAGGCGCTTGATTAGGTGCTCGATTAATTTGCTTGTCCTCTCGTTCTGCTGATAAAGCTGGGCTGAAGATACCTTTCAGCATTGAAATACAACATACTTCTGCTATGATGTGAAAATCAACTGCATGCAATTTCTTAAAGGGAGAGTTCACCCAAAAATGACAATTTTGTCATCATTTACTCACTCTCAAGTTGTTTTAAATCTATATAAATGTATTTGTTCTGTTGAACACAAAGAAAGATATTTGGAAGAATGTTTGTAACCAAACAGTTCTGGGGCACTGTTGACCACTCATTTTTTCCCTACTAAAATAGTCAATGGTGCCCAGAACTTTCTGGTTTCAAACATTCTTCCAAAAATCTTTCTTTGTGTTCAGCAGAACAGCAAAATGTATTCAAGTTCGTAACAACTTGAGGATGAGTAAATTACAGAATTTTCAATTTTGGGTGAACTATTCCAATTGTGTCCTTTTTCTTTAACATGAGCCACTTGTCCTTGACCTTTGTGTTGTGCTTCACTTTTTCCAAATATTCAAAGCCGTGTCACATGTACATCTTATTCATTTGCTTGTCTTGCTTTTGTTATTAAGAGCTTGTCCCTGTCCAAAAGGAAAGCACACACACACATCCTATTATGCAAATGTTCCTGTAGCTCAATTGCATAAGCATTACAAAGGTCATGGGTTCAAATCCCCAAGGAACACACGTACTAAAAGTATTTCTTTAATGCATTGTAAGTCACTGTGAATAAAAGAGTCTGCCACATCCATGAATGTAATATAAATGAATGTCGCAATGTGATTGGTTGACAATGCTGTCAGTCAGTGTGGCGGAGTATATGAACCAATGAGGCCCTCCTAACAGAACGGCATAGAGAAAGAGAGACAGAGAGGAATGAGGTCAGTCTGGGGTACGGCAAGGTAACCTGATAGAAGTACCTGGCCCTCGTACTATCCACTTACTGATGCGTTTGTCCCAGCGCAGCCGATACGTTAACACAGGCAGGAGAAATGCAGGAAGCACAAAGTTATCTGTACTTCAATCCCTCACAATGACCCAAAGACGGGCAGAGCTGGCCCGTAATGAGCCTGTCAGGGATTGAATTTTACTACTTAAAGTGTGACGAGGGGCTCTGAGTGGCTTTTTGTGCAGTTTTAAATGAGTTTGGGTGTGTTTGTGTGGTATTGTCTGCGCTGTGTGTGTGTGCGTGTGTGTGTGCGCGTGTGTATGTGCGTTTAATGTGATCCTCTCCTCCAGCTCTTGCTTTACCTCTCCAGTAGTTTAGTACAAAAGGGAGGTATTGAATGGTGATTGTAGGTTGAATGACAGGCTTTGTGATTGTTAATGACAAGATTGCTCTTGCCATGATTTATTTGTGCTGGTGGTATCTACAGCTGAGGTATCAATGTTCACCTTCACTTATACATTCTCAGGATCGTCTGGGGTCATTGTAGGCGAATTGCATTTGTGCTGAATCTTGTAATGTGCCTTTTAACAAATGTGAGCTTAAGATTTAAGTAAGCTGTTTGAATATATATATATTTATATAAATGATATTAAATGAGTATACAATACTTTCATTGCATGAACACAAAACCACTGAGACATTTCTCAAAATATCTTCTTTTGAGTTTCACAGAAGAAAGTCATATACAGATTGAAACAACACAAGTGTGAATAAAAGATGACAGAATTATAATTTTTGGGTGCTCTATTCCTTTTAAATACCTCATATGATCATACTTAAATTATTATTAGCATATATGTGACTCTTGACAACAAAAACAGTCTTAAGTAGCACAGGAACATTTTTAGAAATTGCCAAAAATACATTGTAGGGGTAAAAATGACAGATTTTTCTTTTTGCCAAAAATCATTAGGATATTAAGTAAAGATCATGTTCCATGAAGATATTTTATAAGTAAATGTATAAAAACTTTCTTTTTATGACTGGAGGGCCTGCTACAGTGCCTCAGATTAACAACCTCAAAAGCGATTTTCTCAATATTTAGATTTTTTTTGCACCCTCAGATTCCAGCTTTGTTAACAGTTGTTGTTCTGCCCCATTGTCTCCTATCCTAACAAATCATATATCAATAGAAAGCTTATTTCTTCAGCTTTCCGATGATGCAAAAATCTCAATTTTGAAAAATATACTCTTAAAGAGTACCTAGCATATGTTTTTTTAGGTCCTACTTTGGTTTATGGAGTGTCCAACAACAAGTTTACATACAATGTGTAAAAACACTAAAATGTCGTAATGATAGGCAGTTATTCGTACTCGTTCTTGACTGACTCTCATATGATTCGTTCAGCGATTCATCCGTCTAGGCCCTGCCTACCCGCTAACCTTGTGTCATGTGATTGGTCAGATGGTGTAGTCTGTTGTTATTGGTCAAACGCGTTCATCATTTGTCGCAAATGGAACCCCCCTACCATCATTACAGGATTACGGTTTACATGTGGTTGGATGTCATGAATATTATGTGTGTAGCTAGAGATGACGGCGATTTTACCCTACCAATTTGAGCCCGAGTCTGACGAGGAAGAAGACGCTAATCCACAACAAACTCCACCACGACTGGAGCAGGATGTTTGTCAGTGGCAAGTGACAACTCTTGTCATAAAAACTCCCAGTGTGACAACATGCATGTTGTGCTTTTGCTCATCAATGAAATAAAATATGATTTTTTCTTAAAATACTGTTAATACGTTAGTAATACTATTATTTCGTCTTAAATGTGCGTTGTCGTGTTACATAGATAGAGCATTTCAGAAAGTCGACGTTATGAAAAATGATTGTAGTTTCACCCAAATATATCTATATAGGTTCACGTGCGGCAAATGTTTCAAAATGCAACGTTAATAGCAAGATAAACAAACTGTAACACCCCAGAAATAACGGTACATGCTAATGTTAGCGTTATATGCATTAGCTAAACACACACATAAGGTACGAAAATATTTCTTGAAGTTACGAAAAAATCAATAGTCACACTTACAGGTTGGGATTCGGTGGAGCTAACAGGTCCAAATAGAGTTGGTATTCCCCCTCTTTCAAGGATCGCCATTTCACATACCCTGCAGTGAACGCGGCAAGATTATTAAACCAATCTTCGGTGAAATAACGCACGCATAGTACAGCCCTGGGGTTATACTCCTTAGGTATCGTTGGAAAAATTAATTGTAACCATTTTTCCCTCAGACGTTCTTCCTTTGGTAGTTGAAATAAGACCGACTTAGTTTCACACCATAGAACACAGTTTCTAGACATGATACACACGCATCACGAACGAGCGACAGTGTTTGGGGGAGGAGAAATAAGTTTTCGCGTCAGTCTCAGCAAAACGTAGGCGGGGACTATGTGTAGTGACGTAGATACGCAGGTGAACTATTCCACTTCTCTTTTGTGTGATTCAGAGTCGACTCCCATTTTCACAAGCAAATAACTTTGATATTTATTCACCTTCGGACTTACAACTTGGCAGACAGCTTACTTTTAAACACGGCAACAGAACAGATTGCATAAAATGTAATTTTCATGATCTCATGCTACGTACTCTTGGTTTTGTCGTCCAGGGTCACATATTAGTAACTGTAGTACAACCATAGTAGCCCTCAAATTGACAATGTCCTCATTAAAAAAAAAAAGTTTAACCATGGTATTTGTAGTTAAACTGTGCTAATACAAATGATAATCAATATGGCAAAAATCATGGTCACCACACTTTTACCATAATAAAACCATGGGTTTGAAATGGTTCTAAAGCATTTAAGCAGTCGATTTTCCCCAATAAAATACAGTGAACTGAAAAGCATGTCACGGTTACAAATTGCTCGAACATATTAGAGCCCATTTATATTATACGCAACCAAATCCATCCTCCAGAATGAGTCACTGGTCTGTGTATAAATATTGCTTTTTCCCTGACTGAATAAGCTCGTCCTGTCTCATTATATTAAATGATAGAATGAATAGACCGTATTATTGCTGTGGAAACAGGGAGCGTCTCTAAGCACAGAGGCTGTGTACAGCCATTCCTCATCATTAAAAACACAGTGACTCGCCGCATGCTCGGTCACAGCGCTTAAACGCTGGAGATCAGAGATAAACACAACTGCCTGTCCTGGTTAGATCAGCATCGGTGTGAGGGAATTTCCAATCGCTGGGTGCTTTTGGGATGTGTGTGTGTGTGTGTTTGAGAAGCAGACACACACAAACATGTTGTTTCTCATTGGGTGGATCAAGCCATCTGGTGTTGGCTGCGATGAACTCATTGCTCCTTGCCTATTGATCAGAGCTACTGCTGTAGTTATGATGTCATCATCATCTGCCTCTCACTCACGCAGTGACAGAGCTGACCTTGAATGATTCGAGCTACTGAGCATGCTTCTCTGTAGGACTGCGTGTGTGTGCTGGAAGGAAAGCTTTCCACCTGCTGTCCTCTAAAGCACACACACACCTGCTAGATTCCGGAGAGCCGTTTCATCTTGTTTTCTTTTTGTCTGGTGAGAAAAGAGATGCTGTTGGTTTACCATCTGCAGAAGTAAAAGGTCATAATGACTCCGTGTGCATAGCGTGCACAGACACATGGTGAACATCATGACAACTGCTTGAGGTTTATAGGGCATCGTGCATCGTTATATCTTGTGCGGATGGCGGTAGTTTAATCGCTTCAGATGTTAGATAGAAAGATCACACTGAACAGTCAGATAAGCTTGTTTTCTATTTCTTCATTTTCTTAAGCAGTAAGATAATGTGGCTTAATAGAGCTTCAATGCTTAAAGGAATAGTTTACCAACATATATTTTTGCTTAGTTTCTCCTGAAATCTTGATTGTTCTTCTGAGGAAATATAATACAACAATAATGAGACACACAAGAACCAATGAGATTTGAATGTATCGACTTTTTATGTAAATTTTGCTCATAGATATGCTTGTTTGGATTACAGTTTTAACAGCTCAAAATAACACTAATTTTCTCTAACATGCTGATCTTTTTATTAACCCGCCGGAGTTATTTGCATTACTTTCATGATGCTTTTTGGTGCTATAAAAAATAATATGGTGCCATTTTAATATAAACTTATTTGATTTTCAAAACAGAGTCATACATCGGGGATGGCATGAGGGTGAAGAATTTACATTTTTTTGGTGAACCTAGTGAGTTTATAGAGGTTAAATATCTGAGTTAGCCGGTCAGTTTGACAGACAAGCTTCTATCAAGACGTTTTCTCGCTTTTAACTCTGCTGTATATTTAGTATATTCATTTATCTATGCTTACAGTTTTGAAATCCATGTCAGGAAATATTATTCGTGTTAAGCTACTAATATATGACGCACATCATCATCATAATAAGGATTGTGCAACTGGTTTGGGATTTGTGACACATACACATGCACATACACCATTTTCGCACATAAACATACACCGTTTTCACATATACACATACACCATTTTCACATATACACATAAACCGTTTTTCACAAATACACATACTCTACACTGTTTCAAGCATACACATACACCGTTTTCACACATACTAATACTTATACTCATACACATACGCACGCACACATACTGTACTTGAGAGGAAAGAAGGAATCTTGAACAGTCAATCATTTACAAGTACAGAGTTTTTTGTAGTGGGGCTGTTGACCCCTTAACCTTCCTTCAGTATCTGAATCTGTCACACACATCATCCTCTCTCTTTTCTTTACTAAGCAACCTCTGTTACACTGATGGTATTGACTTACTGCTTGTCCTATATCTGCCCATGGGAACCTAACACGATGCACTGTTGTGTAACTCAGGCACTCGCACACACACAAACACCCACACTCATGCTGTACTCTAGTACTCTAAAATGGACTTTGTTTGGTAAATTCTGGGAAAATATTTTTTAGGAACATCAAACATCTACATGGCATATAGGTTATCTGTGTGTGTGTGTGTGTGTGTGTGTGTGTGTGTGTGTGTGTGTGTGTGTGTGTGTGTGTGTGTGTGTGTGTGTGTGTGTGTGTGTGTGTGTGTGTGTGTGTATTCTGCCGTTCTGACAATATTGGGTAAAAAAACTTTTCCTCAAATCTGAGAGAAAAAGGCAGATCAGTGCTTGTTGCTGAAAGTGAAGTGTCAATATACTGTTGTAAGAACTAGGGATTCACTGATACAGTATCGGCTCGATACCAAGCTCATGTTCTCGTAAAGATATACCAATACCAAAGACCGATACCTCGTCTGACATTTGTGACAAGCACATAAAAGGATGTATTTTTTTATGAGTTTGAGGTGGAGTTGTTCGGAATAGAGAGGCTATTCTATTTTTATTAGTTTAAGTGTGTTGTGCTTGGAAAATTACCACCTTACCAAAAAAAATTACAGGTACAGCCATCGGTATCCGCGAGTACCAGAAAATGTATTCTGGTACGCAGACTCTGTCTTTAAAAAATGGTATCGGAGCATCCCTTGTAAGAACTGAATCTTTGGGTTATAAATGTGACACCAAGACATTAGCATTTTGACCCTGCTATAAAACACAGAATGGGGAAATCACATCCTTCTTTTTTGCAATGGGTATAAATAACCTTAACCTTTTACATTAGATTTTATATATATTTCAAATGATAAGGGAGCTTGCTAATAAAGTACTATTGTGCTAGATAATGTCCAAAAAATAGCAGAAAATCCCTTTCAGTGTCATTAGTTTTTCAAAATGATCTGAACTCAGTCGAGCTATGATCTGGTGAGTAGGCCAATGACAAAAAGATTCAGCGATTTCATTTCAAATCAACTGCGGCAAAAATCAAGTGACATTGAGAACAAGTGTTCAATTTACTTTCTTTCACATCTATTTGATATTTGCATTTGTTACATTTGTGAATTGTAGTGATGTCAGATTTTGCACGGAAAACTTTGTGGAACCTTAAAAGAGCGTTGAACATTTGGCCTGGTGTTTTATGGGGTGGTTGTTGTCATGTCACAGTGATTTGAAAGATCTACGGTGTGGAAATGAGGAAGACCGTTGCCATTTCGGTTTCTTGATTGAAGTTGATATGTTTTATTTTGTCACGTCAGATTTATCTGTTATTTTGTTGCACAATGTATAGTTGACAGATGTGCACTTAAACTGCTCTTGCATTTCACCTTAAACACAGACCTGAACTATCTGGGCAGTCTTGTTTACCCAACACAGAAAGTGGATAAGTTGATAGTAACTTCAGGGGAAGTCACATTCAGGGAAATATTTACAGGACGCTGGCAGTGTTTCATTAAAAGACTGAGCTTGCAAAAGTTGCTCCATTGCTGTTTAAGACCTGCGGTCCCAGCTGAATTCACATGATGCATCAAAGTATATAGATTTGATTTGAAGCATCTGTACTCTTGTTTATGGTGTTTTTACAGTTTTACAGACACTCAAACGACTAATGCAATCCGATATGAACAAGCGGTGTCATTGTGTTTTAATCAAACTCTAACTTCGAGGAATTAGTCTCATGCTTGGTTACCTATTGATAAACAGAACCTGGTGTAATAATTTTCACTGTAGTAACACAGCTATGCTTGTGACTGTGAGTTTGACTGATCATTCACACATTGGTCGTGGTTGAGGCTCTGAAGCTGATCTGAGGTGTGAGTAGAGGTAGGACATAAATAGTACAGTTTTGCGCTAAAGAATATCTTTTTGTTGAGTATTATTCATAAATGCTTATGAAATATTACGAGCAACATGTCCTTGGCGTTTTAGTTAATACTACAAGAGGTTAGTGGCAAATCTGTTATACACAAAGGTTATTTTCCAATTATGATGAAAAATAATGGGTCATGATTTCCAGTTTGTGTGTAAACAGTAAAAGCAAAGATGTTGCATGATACCACACAAAAACATCCAATCAGAATGTTAAAAATGTATTGTACTGTCATGTGAAGTAGAGATGTGGACCAATGACATTTAAGAGTGGGCGGGGCTACCAATAGAACGCAAGCAATCGACAATACGTGTTTTTGATGTATTGTTTGTGTCTGGATGGTGTTAAGCTTGTCTTTCTTTTGTTGTGGGATGGCATTCCCAAATGTATAATTTCCATAATGTATTTTTTAAGGGAAGTTACGTTTATTTCATGGTGATTAAAACAGGAGGAGAATTTTTCCAGCAGGATCTTTTTGGATTATTTGGGTGATTCGATACTATTGGTTAATATTTTCACAGTCATGTCGTCTCGATTACATTAACAGAAAAACTGTATGCAGAGTTCTTAAAGTGTTTGTCTTGACATTTATCTCTGTGAAAGCCTCAGGCTCTGTAAAGTGCAAACTAGAGTCTTGAGAATGTCCCACACTTTATATTTTCTGTAATCATTAAACTATGGTATTCTAATACTGCCAAAAAATAAAAATAAATAATGACAAAAATAAATCCATAAAGAAATGTAAAAAAGCAAAAATAAATAAATACAGAAATATTTATTCATTTTTGTATTTCTTTTATACATTTATGTTAATATAGTATATATGGATTTCCACATTTGTACATTTCAAATGTATTTGCACTCTGTGTTCGACTGCTATGTATGAAGCAAGACACACCCCCTCATTACCATATGGACACAGAAATGTATAAATAAATAAATGTAAAAATACATATATATTAACATAAATGCATAAAAGAATGAATAAATGTTTGACTAAATAATATACATTTAAATATTTATTCTTCATTCACTTTTATATTTTAGAAAATTATTTCTTTATTATTGTATTTGTTTATTTGTAATTTTGGCAGAATTGGAATTCCATATCAAACAACTTTTCATAAAAATATTATTAGACGTTTTGTACACAACATATTTATTCATGTTGTGCATGGAGATATGTTGTGTTCAGTGTCTATAGATCCAAGTCTTCATGTTTTCTATCGTTCAATAATCTCAATCATTCCCTCCTTCATTCACATGTTCACACGTCCCGTTATCTGTCCTCGGTCTTAGACTCCTGAAGCACTAATGGCTGTTGTCACAAGTTTTACTGTACCCACCCGCTGCGACCATCTGTCTGGTCTCTCCCTCTCTCTCTCTCGTCAATGATACTTTATTAGCTTGTCTGCCAAAATACAATGTTGCCAAAGTGGTACAGAGTATAATTTTCAGAATTGCTGCAAAAATACATGTAAAAACTTAAACGAAGCCATCACATGAACGCAGTTCTGCTTCTTTACTGAAACACATGTGTTATAAGCACCGGGCAAAATCACTTGGAGATAAAATGCTGCCATCTTATTCTCCAAAGGAAACAGTTTATCTTGCACGTAAGACCCCAGAGAGGATACACTGATTTCTTGCTGCAAATTGTGTGCTGTGGAGTTATCTCTGGTTCTTCTGGCTTCACAGATCTGAGATCTGCTGTCCCGAGAGAAAGAATGGGATGCTGTACCCCTTTATGCCAATCGCAAAGAAACCAAAATCTCGACCCCCCCAGATCAGGTGTGAAGGAGCAAACACTGATCTGAGCGTAGCTCGTGTTTATTTCAAGAGCACACTTACTACACACCCACATCTCCTCTGTGTTGTCTTGTTACACGGTTTCCATAGCGGTCTATTCTGCGCGTGTGTGCCTGAAGGGAGAGCGCTGCGAGGTGACAGAGTAGCAATAGGGTAAATGCACCTGTGTGTTGCTCGACGGGTCGTTTTCATTCAAAATCAAGTAGATCATGTCTTCGCTCCACGAGGTTAGGAATCTGCATCCTGTCTGTGGATGTACATGCTGCCGGTTCGGTATTGTTGAGTAATGAGTTTGTGTGTTCGTATGTGTCCTCAGGCGTTTCTGGAGGCCTGCGCTGAGACTACGAGCAGTGTTGGATTTTTAACCACCTCAATGGGCTGCAACACACACTGAACACCAGAGGGCCGAGCTGAATGAGGTATGACGACATTACACTCACCCACAGAAAGAAATCTGAGATCACTATGAGATGTACTGGGATTTCTTTTATGTGTTAATTGTTTGTAGACAGCACTGGTATTAGAGCAAATATACAGATTTTTACCCTAAGAAACAGATGCCACAAGGGTCTATTCCAGAGTTTTAGAAGAGATCTCAAATGTCTTAAACTTGAAGTTCCTGAGAGCAATAAAAACAAAAGAGCAGTAAACGCAATGTACAGCTTCTGATAGCCGTGACCTTTAATTCAAATGCCTTTTCCCACTCGTGAAGTGACATTATCTGCACCACAATCGTAAAAATAACTCTCGCTCAAGCTGTGTCCTACTCACCCGTCAACTCAAACTCTGATTGGTGGAGCAATAATGAAGGTCTGCCTAGCAACAGAGTTGTGTTTACCAAACAACACAGCTGGGTCTGAAAGGCACACTTTCACATAAAACAGATCAGGGAAAAGCTAACTAGTTTTATGCGATGAGCCACAGCGAAACCATCTGGGACCTCACGGGTTTAATCGGTCATATTTATTCATTAAATAAGGCTTCATGCGTACTTTAACGCAGAGTATTGCTGTGGCATGCATTGACAGGAGTTTTGTCTTCCCCATTGTGTAATATTATTCCAGTGAATTACATTGCAAATACCAAACTCTAGTTTACTGTTCATGATCGAGAAGTCAAGAAGGGAAATTCCTTTCAAGGGTCATATGATTAATTACATTTTTTGTGTGTTTGGATACCATTATTAGTTCCTGTCTTCTGTGAAGAAGCGCCCCCTACTGGTTATTCTTACTTTCTATACAAATGTCTGCCTTCTCCGTAAATTATATTACTAATTTTAAGATGTACCTTTTTTGGTTTAAAATAAACAAAAGCTAGTAATTGACTATAAAATTTGTATTTAAAACAGTCACCTTACCTTACCCGGATGCACAACAGTTTATAATAATGCTTTATATATTTAATTGGACGGATTTTGTGGGAATTTTCAACTTGATTTGACTTTAATCTGAATAAAGAAAAGTAAATGTAAAGTAACCTGCAATTTTTTAAGCACACCCAACAATATGAGGCAAAAGTTATCGCAGTCAAGATAAAAATAAATCGCAGTAAAATAAATTGCAGCTTTAAATTAAATATTTTAATATTGAAGTAATATAAATAAATTTAAATGTAAAAAGACATTAAATCAAATTAATAAATAAATTAAAAGTTTATATCAATTTAAAATGACATTTCTTAAATTTCTTACCATTAACTCATTCGCCGCCAGCCTCCTTAAAAAAAGTTTCCAGCCTACGCCAGCGTTTTTTTTACATTTTCACCCAACTTTAATGGCTCACAGTAAATTTTCTGTGAAGTATATATGGACAAACAATATGTCAAATGAAAGAACAGAGTCACAGCTTTTAAACATAAACAAAAGAAACCGTATTCTTCTATCTTCATTTGTTCGTTTTTTATCAATCCGTATATGAGGGTAGGTTTCTACAAAAATGCATCATTTTGATTAAATAGCTGAGATAATTAACGTTTTTTGTCAAAGATTCCGCCCAGATTCCACTCAGAACAATCAATAAAAACCGCTCAAACATATACGTTCTAGGTTCTGGGATTCTGTACTTTTTCCCAGTGGTGTGTAATAGCGCCACCTGCTGTTCAGCAGTACAAACACTGATTGCCGTAATAACTCGTCTTTGGCTGGGAAGCGTTTTCATGACTTGATGCCCTTGTGTTGAAATGGACTTTACATGTTTGATCCATGCATGTTTCTTATGTTATCGTATGTTCTAAAATGTTCCAAACATTTGTATCTTACTTTAATGTGAGCGGTAATATCTGATATTTTGTTTTCAGTTTTCTCTTCTGATGAGTGACCTAGAAATGTGCAGGATTTCATTCATTTCACATCATAACGCTTCTTTGATATTTATGGAAGGCAGGCTTGTCAAAGGGTTGATATGAGCTCATTTTGAGAAGAATTAATGCAGGCTTTTAAAAATTAGAACTTCATGAGCCGAGTCTCTCTCTCTCTGTCACATACTCTGTTTTTCAGCTTAGACGGCTCAATTGTGCCAATGGCTCCTTTAACCAATCATGGGCTTTTAGAGTAAAAGCTCTCCACCAGTAAAAGGTCACTGGCCTCTTAGTGTGCGTAGTGAAGCATAGCAATACATCACAACCCCACTGCTGGGCTTTATCAGCCACATCTCAACACGTTCTTCACATTCCCGTTTTGCATAGTTTCTCAAAAGGCAAATTCTTTTACATGCACCCTTAGGTTAGCTTGGACAAATGGATCTTTTTGAAGAAATGCATGTCTTAGCGCTGTCTAATGCATTGATGTCCATAGATATGGTGTGATGTCATTATCTAAAAGATCAAAGTGTGGCATGCTGAACTCATTCAACTGGTTGTCTGTGATCTTCTAAACATCAAATGACTTCCTGCTTCAAGTGATTTCTTAAGCGGTGCATCCTGAAAGTATCATACTATTGAAGTTTTGGTATGTAAGTGCTGCAAAAGCCACAGCGTTGTGTTAGTCTTGTGTGTGTGTGAGACTTCAGTGAGTGAGTGAGGACAGCAGCGCTATTCTTGGCTGCTGGGGGAAGTCTTGGCTTCCCGGCGCATGGGAAAAGAGTTCTTGGCAGGAGTAGTAGTGACATTCCATTGTGCCTGAGTCCCTCTCCCGCTCGGCACTTATAACTGTGTCCTTTCACACCGCCATCCCAGCGGAGCGCTTTCTAGAAAGAGAGAGAGAATAAATAAATTACTAGCGAAACACAAAAGCGCCTCACAATCACGCGTCTACGTTTTCACCCGTCTACAAAGGTCTGCCTGCACCTGTTCTCTCTCTAAGAGGACGCTTTTCTCTCTCAGTTTGAAAGATTCACATGCAGGCACGTATCAGACGTCTACTTAGTCCAGTCTTCCTGGGGTAAAATATTTTAAATGGAAGGCCGTGGTTCCTGTGCTCTCCAGTGTTACACATGTTTGTCCACAAGCTGTCTTAAACATTTGTTCTTAGTTTCCGGAATCGTCTCCGACTAATGTGCCCTCTGCGTATTGTGGGAAAGGCTTTTGGTGTTATTGGTTTCGCCATTCGATAGCTTTCCAATTAGAAGTACAAGAGACAGAGATACAAAGGTGGTGTGGGGGAAAGACCAGAGTATAGCACATATACTTAAAGGGATAGTTACCCCAAAAAATGTATTCTGTCAGCATTTACTCACCCTCAGCTTGTTACAACCCTGTTATTGTATCATTTTTTTTGTTCTGTTGAAAACAAAATAATATATTATGAAGAATTTGGGATAGCAAACCGTTCTAGGGCGTACTATGGTAGTCAATGGTGGCCAAGAACTGTTTGGTTACAAGTAGGCTTGTTGCGATAGTAGGTGTTACCGGGGATACACGTGTTTAACCCGCCTACCGGTTACATCACTTGCCTATCGCGGCACCGTCCCCACTGTTGTTTTCATACGCTTTATAGCAAAAAGCACTTAATTCAGTAAATGACTGAGTACAATAACGCGCCAGAGCGCCTCTTCTCAATTAAGCTTAAGCGGAACAAGTGTCGCAATAAAGTTCAGCAGCACGTGTCACATTTCAATTATGGATTTCAGATTTCAGAGTTAACGGACAAGACGATGGCGGAAGATTTGGTTTCAAAGCGAAATGCAAAAGCGCCTATTCGGAAATATTTTGGATTTAAACCTAATGCCAACATGGAACCTGAAAATGCAGTTAGTATTCATCTTGCAATAAAAAAGTGTGTAATATAAGCGAGTGTCGTACTGTTTAGTGTATTTTTATTAAGAAAAATAATGAACCAATCATGATTCAAGCAAATGCCGCTGAATTGCCACTTATTAATGGGAAAGTAAATAGAGACGTGTGCACGACCACATTTTCGGCCGCCCCGAAATCCCCGACATGCAACCCGGTGAGACCGGTTCTACCGGTGTTTTTACACATTGAATAACCGGTGGGAAAATTCCGTAACCGCAACATCCCTAGTTACAAGCTTTCTACCAAACATAGAAATGTACACAGGTTTGGAACAACTTGGGTGGTAGTAGTTCATTACAGAATTTTTATTTTTGGGTGGAGTATCCCTTTAAATTGTGATAAATAACTAAAAAGTGATATTTAAGTTAATTGTAAGTTTGCTTGTAGTTTTGCACACTAATATTAATGGAATACTGTTGTAGTACATAATTATTTATGCATTTGGCAGATGTTTTTATCCAGAGCCACTTACATTGCAATATACTACACATTGTATCCGAGGATGTGCAATCCCCTGGGATCGAAACCATGACCTTGCTGTTTCTAGCGCCATACACTAACCAATAAGCCACAGGAAAGCTAATTTACTTGAAAGGGTAGTATTTCAGTACTACTTATTAGTGTACACTAGTGCAACTCTACTAAACTTGAGTACTAGAAACAAGTTTACAACTTCGATTTTTGTGTGTACTGCAACAATACTAGAAGTTTACTATTTTGATACCCGTTTTAGTTTATTAGGGTAGGCTATACTCCTAGTAAACTACTTATTTAGTAGTTTTATACTGAAAGTGTACTTGTACTTTTCTTTACACAACTAATAGCCAAGTAAACTTGGAAAAGCCTACCTATTCTACTAAATAGACTACACTGTAAACATGTTTGCTGTAGTTATGCTAGTTGCCAGTAACTTACTATAGATTTACATTTATATAATTTATTGGCAACAGTTTTTTCAAAGATATATGAACATTAGACATTAACAAGTCTTTATCTTTACAGAAACAAAACGATAAAAAAAGGCCTGGTAAACAGAAATCCACATAAACCTTTTTCTGCTTGGGGTAGGCTTGAACATCAGCACGTGCGCGACCATTGCCAACAAAACACAGACATAAGTTTCACTCACTTCATGCAGCTCATGTCCGGCATCTTTTAGTGTTGGGACGGCTCCATATATCAGTTTCAAACAATCTCCAAATCCAGCTTAATATCCACCGTTTATATAATATTCATGAGCCAAATGCAGTGAACAAGAAAAAAAACTGAACTTCGCAAACATATGCTCTCTCTCTCTCTCTCTCTCTCTCTCTCTCCTGCACACAAGTGAAAGTGACGTCTGCGCATGCTCTTTCTCCTGATCTATGCTGCCGTGTGGGCATGCCGCATGCTTTTCTGGCAGAATTGTCCAATAAGGGACTAAGAAAATTTGTTACGAAATAGTTTTATATGTTAAAAAAAAACTTTCTGAAACCTGTACGATTGCGGGGGGGGGGGTGTTTCGAGCACAGAAATACTACGTCATCCCTTCCCAAAGTCCGGACTCTGGTCCGGATTCTGACTGGGAGGGAATTCCTTCCGGACCCGCCAAGTTCCAAACATACACACACACAGGCGTGCCTCGCGCACAAACCAGTGAATGGGACCCATCACGTAAAAAACGTTTCTTGCAGTTAGAAGCGCCTTTTCTTAATTGTTTTCATATTTCAGAGAGCGTTTTGCGCGCTGCTTTTATGCGTGCCGGGCATCTTTAATCGTGTTTACCGACTTCTTCAGGTAAAGCGTGTAGATAAAATGTTGCCGGTACAGCCCCGTTAGCGCGTGGTTTTGCTTTGCCAACTCAACTTGTCTTTCTCTTGGTCTATTTGTGCAGCGACCGGCAGAAAACAGAAGAACATTCAACCGACAGCGTTTCCAAAACTCTTTCACTGTTTCAGACTGCCTGGGCATGTGAAAATGGATGTAGTTTGTTTGTAAATATTTGCATAGTTTGTTGTCCAGACGGACATTTATGCCTCACAATTCACTAAAAGTTATTTCATAAGCTATTTCATAAGTAGAAAATATGTAAATGAGAACGGCTTTTTGCATTTTGTTGTATAAAAATGCAGTACTGTATGTAACAGTTATGACAGTAAACGCAAGTATGACAAGAAGACACCATGATTATAATGATAAGCATATGAAGAGTTGATTTGCAAAAATTAACTTCTGCATTCAAATTATTATTGATGAAACTGCAGTTGGGTTCTTTTGATTAAGTGATAATATAAAATACAGCTAACTAACACAATAAAAACATGATTTAAATTTTTTTTTACGGAGTTATCTGTTTTTCCAAATAAACTCGTCATATAGTGTTGATTTGTTTTTTTATTTATTTAAAGTTGTTGTTAATTTTCATTAAAAGCAAGTTTTGTAATAATAATAGTACCGGACCTTTGACGTTGACAAGAATTCAGATTCAGACCTTTGAATATAAACTTCAAGAACCCCTGTACTACGTCATTTGTCCAACTCGCTTTTTGACCATGTTAAGCATGAGAGGACAGCACGTTTAACATAGTAAAGAAGTCAGAATGTATGACACATCGTTGCAGGGATTGTAATATATATTTAAATATATTGTATTTGATACTTATATGTTTGAATTTCATAAAACTCAAAAGATTTTGGCATCTGGCTTTGTTAGATATGCATGCAGAGCATTGCAAACAAACATATTGTGTGTGAAATGAACTTTTATAGAGGTCACCCATTGAGTCTGTAGGCAGGCAGCAGTGAACACTGCATAGCGACTTAGTGAATCAGAATACCAACCTCAATGTTTCTTAACGCACAAGTTTGACTGTAGGAGTGAACTTGAGCGTGTACACAAATTTGTGTCTTGTACACAAGTGCCACACATTGGGACGCAAGATCTCCTCTGGTTTTGAAGATGTATATAAACTTGTTCGCTGCTGTGTAAACTAAATCAAACGTATACAGCATCTGTTACATGTTAAAGTCTGTGATGTATAGCAACTTTCTTGCTGCACATCTATATTCATGTATGCGTTGTTTGCACAAAACAGAAAAACAGAGCAAACATGATAGAGCTGGAGTTTTGTCTCCTACAGCTTCAGTGAACCTGGTGCTTGAAGATTTTATTTTCTATTGATAAATGCATTTTATCCTATATTTAAATGAAATAGTTTTACTTTTGTTTTCAAGAGGATTAACATTCCCCCCACTAGACGAAAATACTGATGTTATCTTACAACTCTTTAGTTACATATTACATTAAGCCTCACCCAGACTGTTAGTGGCTACAGGAGCCCGGATGGTTTCAGCTTGTTCTTAGAAAACCAATTATATGTTATATTATACCTCCAAACAAGAGGCGAGAGATTAGTTGCTGCATGTGAAAGGTGACCTGATGACCCCGGTGCGGGCATGCTGTAAAACTTAGATTGACCTTGAGTTCAAGGGTGGGACGCTACATTAAGACACACAAGTCAAATGAGGTGTCCCGTTACACGAATCTGCCTCTGCATAAATCTACAGCCTGCTTACTGTTCAACATACAAGTTCACTGAGGTTATTTTCAACATCATTTCCTGTAAAAACAGGGTCAAGGAGAAGGGAATCACTGTGAGATGGCAAACTAATATTCTGAGAAATGTTGCGCCGTATTCTTCCATTCATTCCCGGTTCACCAATTGTCACAGCCGAATTTGAATTATCGAGTGTACAGTTGATATTTGTTAGAGTTTGTTTAATAGATTACGAACAATGAATAATAGTTAATTCTAAGAAGACATGCTTCACAGACCTTATGTTTAAGAAACAGCAAGGACAGAAGATGGCGTACAATTAAGGTTGTATTTGTTAACAGCAGTTTAAGAATTAGCTATCTTGAAATAACAATGAGCAATTTTTTCAGCATTTATTGATGTTTTCTTAAAGGTCCCATGTGTAACTTTTTGGAGGATCTATTAAAAGAATTGCAACTTAATGTACATAAGTGTGTCTTCACAGGTATATAAAGACCCTACACAATGACGAGTAGCCCTAAAAGGACAAACTGCTCTTCATAGTGCGCTTCGTAAATACATTAATGTCCTCTGGCAAAGAAGTGAAAACGTGACGACATCTTAGTTCTGTTTCAGCCACCGTAGTGCTTTGAAAGTGTGGGGTGGAGTGCAAGCCGTTGGTTGCAGTTCGAAACCTGACCACTAGATGCCACTGAAATTTCCACATTGCTCCTATAAGACCAAAACAATTGTTCTGGTTTGTAAACTATTCATCTTTTTATTTTAGAAAATGTTTTTGTAAATGCTAATATGAATACTAAATCATCACTTTGTAGTTTTTTCGACCTTAAAATAATGTCTCTAAAATAATTTCAGTGGTAGAACAACTCTTAACTTGATGAATTCTACTCCTGCTGCTAACTGAGCACCCTCATAGTGGCTACAACCACACTGTAAGTTCAGTGTTCCCTGCCTGTGGAAGAGTCCAAAATGGTTTCCAAACGACATTTCTGCATTTGCCTGTTTCATCAGTTTAGTCAACAAATTCACATGTATTGCGCTGCCCACAGGAAAGCTTATACAGCAATATTATTTATGACACTGGTAATAGACAATTGCGCTTATTAACCACATGGGGGAGTCGTGAGCAAAAGTTATATACTGTGTGGCTTTAACTAAATGCTGTAGAAGTTTTGTTCATTGTTTTTTAATGTTAACTAATGCATTACCTTATGTTAACAAATACAACCTTATTGTAAAGTGTTGCCAAGTTTGTATGTTGATGCAACCCTCAAAAACACCTGCGACATCCGCAGGATTTTCATTGTAGTATAGTTCAGGCTACATTTTTCACTTTAATAAATTCTGTCCTTCAATCTTTCTTCTGGCTCGTGTGGTTCTCATGCAATCATGTTTTGTGCTGTTTACAGTAGAGGTGGTCCGCGTGGGGGCCGTGTCAGCCCACTCATTTCTCACCATCTGTTTTACCTCAGCATTATCTAAAAGTTTAATTCGGCATGAATCGAATGATCACAGTATTGCTGAAGTAGAGGACTGACAAAAAGTGACATTAGTTTTATATGACTGCGTCTTATTAAAACAAATCCTTGTTGTGAAATAAAATTGTAACAAAAAGGACAGTTTTCTGGTTGTCACACTTAGTGGAGCGTGTCAACCATGTGATGAACTACACCTGTAGTCACTTTGTCAGGGCCTCCTCTTGAACATGAGGGGAGACGAATTCTGAGAAAAGTTGAATTATCATTTGTGGACAGATGACACATTTTTGTTGTTCCAAATGCATTTTCTTGGCTAAAGTGTCCTTATGCCTTTTGAGGCCATTATGAGTTATTGGTTTTGTCCCAAATGAGGTTTTGAGTCTTTCTGTGGTTAAGGATCACAGCAGTGTCCTTGCGTCTGTTTGTTTGGCCGGCATTGCAGCACCAAATGAGGCCACACCAAACACATTCGTCCCATTTTGTTACAATGCCCTTTTCTGTCAGGTACATAAAGACTTGCCTGATTTACCTTTTGTTAAAAACTTTGAACGGGACGGCCATTGTACCTTGGTGCTTATTTGTGTACTGTATGTTAACTGAGATTCACTTATTGAGCTGTGATGCTCTGTATTTCTGGATTCTGCGTGATGCAGCAGTAAGTTGATCTTCACATCAGTATGGTTTGCATTTCAGTGTCATGCGGTGTTAAGGTGTGAGGAGTTGTTTCACACTGTGTAGAGGAGCATTGAAGCAGAGAACTCTCACAGCGTTACAGCCCGCCAGCTGTGTGTACATTCCCTATACATTGTTTTCCTAAACACTAAATTGAATTGGTGCTTATGTGTGCTTTGGTTAAAGGCCTGAGGCACGGCTTAAATAAAGGTGTAAATATTTATGAAATATTTATCTATTTCAACTATAATAGCATCTACACAAATGTCTGAGCACTTTAAATATAATGCATTTCGATATTTAAAAGATAGAAAAAAATGCCATAAAAGTGATAGCAACATGTTGTTACAGTCGTAAAAATGCTATTTTCAACTTACAGCTGGGTCAAGATGGGAAAACCCAACAGTTGGGTTAAATTTACCCATTAAAAAATATTTTTATTTGACTCAGCAATGTCTTAAAACAAAACAACCCAGCTTTTCTCTTGAAACAACCCGCCATAGGTTATTTTACAACCCAAAGATTGTGTTCACCCCTTTTTGACCCAATGCTGGGTTGAAAATAACCCCAAATTTTTATATAGTATGGACTTTTCTATTCTCTTAAAGAGTAAGTAACATTAGATCATCAAAATAACATTTCATGCAGTCTGTTATGTTGCCGTGTTTGAAAGTAAGCAGTCTGCCAATTCACCGAAGGTGAATGAATTACAAAGTTTTTGGCTTGTAAAAAGGGAGTCGATTCTGAATCACCCAAACGAGACGTGACCTAGTCCGAGTCTCTATCCACCATGTATCTACGTCACTAGAAATGTAATCTTTTTTTACAAAGTAAATGGCTAGGCTATCATTTTAATGTCCACTTTGTTTAAAATTCTTTAAACGTTACAACTTTTTATCTATTGTTTTCACTATGTATTACATTAATTTAAAACTGTGTCAAGCACAACAACCCTTTGGGGGGCATGGCCCGCGAGTGTCCCCCCTTGGGGCTGGACCTTCAAAGGAGTATAACCCCATGGTTTTACCGTGTGCGCGTCATTTCACCAAAGATTGCTTCGATAATCTTGGTGCGTTTACTGCAGGATATGTTAAACGACTATCCTTGAAAGAGGGGGCATTACCAACTTTATTTGGACCTGTTAGCTCCACCGAATCACAACCTTTAAGTTTGACTATTTATTTTTGTCTTAACTTCAAGAAATATTTGTGTACCTTATGTCTGTGTTTAGCTAATGCATATAACGCTAACATTAACATGTACCGTTATTTCTGGGGTATTACAGTTTGTTTATCTAGCTATGAACTCGGCTAATATAAGTGTTCAATCTATTATTGCCTATCTACTATCTACTATCTTCTATCGTCTTTGGTTGTTTCTTCGTTAGACTCTGGCTCATACTGGTAAGGTAAAATCCCCACCATCTCTATCTATACACTGTATTTAATAGCCAGCAATGATGGTTGGCGTTCCATTTGCGACACATAATGAACGCGTTTGACCAATCACAGCAGACTCCCGTAATGATGATAGGCATTCCGTTTGAGGCACATGCTGAACGTGTTTGACCAATCACAACAGACTACAACATCTGACCAATCACATGACACTAGGCTAAAGGATAGGAGGGGATTTGCCAGATGAATCACGGAACAAATCATTATAGAGTCAGTCAAGAAACTAATGTAAGAATAAGTGCCTATTATTACGACATAATAGTGTTTTTACACATTCTATGTATATAAACTTGTTGTTGGACACTCCATAAACCAAAGTAGGACCTTAAAAATCATATGTTACTTACTCTTTAAATAAGATTTTTTTTTATATATTACTGATATTTAACTAACTATACTATTCCCTAATGCTTTACTGTCCTTGGTGCAAATGGGCTAAAGTGTGCTTAAAAAATAATTTGGCATAAAACAGAGGAGTTACCATGAGACATTGAAGGCCTTGAAGAGGAACTCTACTGTCACCAAACATGGAACATACAGTATATTGTTTTCAACATTAGGGCTAAATTCATGGACCTTATGTGCATTGTTTCAAGAGTGCCACAAGGTAGCAATAGATCCTGGGTGCTTCAACCCATCATCATTGATGGCAGATATTTTTAACCTTTGGGTTTTCCTTCTTTCATCTGTAAGGCTTGTCCACAACGGGATGATAATCGCGCGCATTTATCGTCGATGTTTAAAGCCACGTGACTAGACATGTGAGTGCAGCAATGTGAGTGTGCACACCGAAGCGTAAAACGGCAAGCATCATTTTAAAAAATGATGTTAAACTGGCCAACCAAAAAGATTGATGCATTTGTTCACGTGCCTGGAGCTGCTGAAGTTACAGTAAAACACAACTTGGTGGCGCTCGAGCACAAAACGTTCTTTGCTGAGCACACATTGACGAAGAAGCAGCAAGATTAATTCTTATTTTGTGTGACAAGCGAGTGTCAGTTGCAAAGCACCACCTTGTGTACCGGGGAATTTCTTGTTTTTCAGTAAGCACCATCTATGTCAGGGAGTGAATTTGCACGTTCAAGATTATCGTCCCGGTGTGAACAAGTCTTTAGATTATCTTTACACAGTGAAAGTGTTTCCATCCATACACTGATTTCTTGGCTTTTGTAATATTTATTTAGTGTTGTGTCATAGGTTTAGGGTGTCTTTGCGTGAGTGCCTGTATTTGCAGTTTTCCTATCAGTGATTCTGTCTTGAAGGGTCATGAGTGAATCTCAGTGAGGTTATCATGGATTACTTGTGTAAAAATGGCCCCTGTCCCTACTCTGCACTCTGTGTTTGTCAGCACATCAGCGTGTTCTGAGAGTGTGTGTACACACTCCCGTGGGATTATAGAGTAATAGAGCAGCTTAGCGTTGCTTTGCTTCAGCCTAATCCATCACACATACACACGCGCACTTTCATCCCCACATTGATACACACTTAACATAGCAGAGGATTTGGGAGCACTTGTGAATGAAGGGATCGCGACATGCTGAATGGTGATTGGGCAAGACACCAAGCACTGTTGATTGTTTGCTCTAAGGACTAGTAGACACGTAAAATTGATTTTAGACACGCCATTTTATCTCCAGCGCACGTCTGCACGTCTCCAGTCATCTGCAGTTATGTGCATTTTATCTGTGCTTTTTGATGGGATTAAAAACCGTCTCGGAGTTGAATTCTTTATTTTTTTAGATAATTCAGTGTTTGTATTATTTCAGAATGACAGACGGAGTCCCTTGGCAAGGTCACGTCTGTTTGTACAAATTTATTGGTATGGTTGTTACTTTGATAAATCATCATCTGTCATTCATGTGGCATCAAGGCAAAGTTTAAAAGATAACTGGACAAGCTTATTTTTTTACAGATATTTCAAGTGGATTGGTGGATTTTTTTTACATTTTATAAGCCTTTTCCACATTATTCATATTCAAGTACGTCTTTTTACCGTACGTCATTCAAGTATGTAAAGTACCATATCAAACCACACTGCTGCTGTCCTTCCGAAAGCCTGTATCTCCATATTTCATGATTTTTATATGTTTGTCACTGGGTTTTACAAATATCTAACTAATTAAATAGTATTACAACAAAGTGCTTGTCAACTTTGAAAAAACAGTATTTAACCATTTATAAAGTACAGTTAATAGTTAGTAACAGTATAGTTACTGTTAAAAATGTAAAAATCTGAGGTTTCGGATGGACAGCGATACTGTGTTACTATGGGTGATGAGTTGGCACTAAATCTGACTTAACACTCAAAACTTAATAATAACAACTTAAACTTAACAACTATAACTTAATGGGTTGCGATTCATGTCTAAACAAATGTATTTTGTCCCAGAGCCCTTTGAAAAACTTTTATCGTCCTGCAGCCCTTTGATTTATAAAAATGCATACCTTACCCTTTAAGGAATAGTTTACAGAAAAAAATATTTTGTATATACTAATAATAATAATAATTTAAATTTGTTTTTGTTTAAATTTCTGGAATCTAAGGGTGCAAAGGAATCAAAATATTGAGAAAATTGCCTTTGAAGTTGGTAATAAGAGCCACTGTTACTGGTCATCCACTCACAAAGGTTTTGATATATTTACAGTAGGAAATTTAAAAAATATCTTCATGGAACATGATCTTTATTTAATATCTTAATGATTTTGGGCATAAAAGAAAAATCTATAATTTTGACCCATACAATGTATTTTTGCCTTTTACTAAAAATGTTCCCCTGCTACTTAAGATCCAGGGTAACATATGTGTTGTTAAATTAAATTAAATATTATCTGAACACAAACTTTTAATTCTTTTCTAATTATTATAAGTATTATTAGTTTCATTTAAACACATTAGATCCTTTAGATTGCCTCATTTAGATTAAAAGTCAATTTGAATGTGAATCCATCCCCCCTCCGTACTCTGATAAGGCCCACTTTAGAGACCTCGCTCTGATTGGTTTCTGATAGGCATGCACTAAATTCCAGCCCTCTCTCTCTCCTCCCACGGTTTTCCATTATCAGAAAGAGAAAATGATTCCTCTCTGTTATACAGAGATCATTCAGGAATGTACAGTGTACTCGCACACGCTAAGAAACACTCCACACCCACACAAACTAAGAGCCGACCACTTGTGCTCTGACTGAAGTGTTGTGGTCTCACAGAGTCGGTCCAGCATTCAGCCGTAACATTTTGCTGCAGCATTTTTGCATAAGGAACATAAAGTTAATCTGCAGCCATCGTTCTCTCCTCAGGGCACAGTATGGGGTTAATGCTTCACTATGTAACCCTGCTGGGCATGCTGGGTATGAGTGTTGCACTCCTCTCCCCATGCCAATCTGTCTTTCCAACCGGCAAATGAATCATTGTTGAGTTGTAAGTATTCAGAGCCAGATAACACGAGCAGGGTATGAATGGACCACATGATTATAGAAATGATGGAGAGGTTGATGAGTTGTTTTTCACCTGTGATTTCTTTTTCAGGGTTTATGTGGAACACTTCCATAATGTTTTTTTGTCATTTTTTTATGCTGATAACTCCAGTTTTATCCAAAGCGACGTACATTTCATTTCACTATACATTTGTTTTTTATGTGCAATCCCTGGGATTGAACCCATGACCTTGCCGTTGCTAGCGCCATGCTCTAACCACTAAGCCACATCCTTTGTGTTCATGTAGTTCAACTGGTAAAGCATTTCATTAACAGCTCAATGGTTATTCGATCCCACTTAACAGTTTGAAAAATGCACTTTACACCTGCGACTTCTTTCTTTGGTGTTCATGTGGAACACTTTTCTGGTGTTTTTTTGGTCATTTTTTATGTTGATAACACCAGTTCCCATCCACTTTCATTATACAAAAAAATTATGTTAATTTAGCTCAACTGGTAAAGCATTGCATTATCAGCACAAAGGTCATGGGTTCGATTCCATGGAACACATTGATAAGAAAAATAAATGCATGATTAAAAATGACATGCATGTAAACACTGGCTGTTAACGAGGATTTCCTTTTGTGTTAAACAGAAATAAATTTGTACGGGTCTGTAGCATCAGTGGGGGGCAAATCCAACCTGATCTTTCCGGAATTTGTAATTACTTTACAAGCTGGCTAATTCGTATGAATCCGTGCGACATGAGTAGGACAAAGAAATCAACACTGAAGCCCCTCCCCTAATCCCGCCCCTAAACCTAACTCTGGTGTGAAAGCAAATCATACTAAAACATGGAACTAAGATTTTACAAACTCATACGAATTATCCATCTTGTAAAAATGGTATAGAATTATAGATAGAATAAATAGCGAGATTGCGTTGAATGATCATGACAGAATTTACATTTTTCTCGCATGCTGCGAGTCTTGTGTGGGAGACCTCTGTGATGCACATATGTGCGCGTGGGTGTGAGTAATGCGAATGTAAAGAGCCTTTCATGTGTCTCCTTGACGACGTGTCTCTAGAGTCAATCCCTCGTTGCACAGATAGGCAGAAGCAGAGAGAGAAAAGCCACAGCTGAAATACACAGAGTCACGTCCACTCCCTCCTTCGCAGGTGTGATCAAAGGCTCGCTGCCATTCAAGTGTGCTGTAGAAAATGCATATCACTCTGAAGCCATTCACTGTGTGTGTGAGTGAAGGACACATCTGGTTCCATAGCACTGAATGGTGAAGAGGTTTCCTGTGGCGTTTCATTTGAATAAGGTTTCAAATCGATGTGCTGTCAGACACTTAAGAGAACTTTTCACAAGCTTCCTTGGTCGCTTGAAGTGTGTGTAACACTGAGGCTTTCATCGTCTGCATAGAAGTTTATGTATGTATTTATACAACCGATAGTTTCAGCCCTTGATGGCGTTCAATAAAGGTTTTTTTTAATTTTATTAAAGGTTTTTTAATTTGTGATTCCCATCGCTTCTATCTTTGTTTTACTATTTCTGTCTGTCTTCCGAAATAAGTTCTTATCTCCGTCTCTCACTCGCTCGTCAATTTCTCAATCTCTCAAGTGACTGCACGCGCTATAGAGTAAACAAACAGAAAATAATTGAATTACCCCAAAGGCCCAGAAATGGAGAGCATGGCTAATTTGTTTCTACGGCAACAGACAAACCTTCCCGTGCATCTTGTTTTATTGACTGCTGTTCTGTAAACAACACGCACGCCCTCGCCTAACAAGGGAACTCCTTGCATGCCTGTCATGCTCTGCTCTTAAAGTTCATTCGCATTAATGATCTGGAGCACCAGCTCAAAGCACCGATGATCTCTGACTGCCTCAGACTTTCCATGACACATGACCATGATTATATTGACTCACAGGCCGGCCCACGTAGAATCTGCACCTGCAGACTTGAACAGAATTGAAAGAAGATTCTGCCTATCCCCGGCTCTTATTGTCGTTTAGCAAAAAATATATATATTTTTAAAATGTTTATTTTACTATATATATATATATATATATATATATATATATTTCTATCTATAGGTACAGTATGTGTATAGGTACAGTGATCATTTTGTTTCATTCTGTGAACTACTAACAATATTTCAACCAAATGTTGAATTAAAATATGGTTTCTATTTGCATTTATCTGTAAAGAAATGAAAACTGGAGAAAGAGTTCAAAATAACAGAAAGGATGCTCTGTATTTTTTAAGATCTCAAATAGAGAGAAAATAGATCATATTCACTTTTAAGCAATACAGTAATATAATTAATATTTAAGTAAGTTAAATGGAATAAGTGATATTTGCATGTAGGAAAAGTTCCAAAAATATTTTTTAAATCTTAATTTCCTAAGGTTTGATTTTGTTAAAATCCAACAGACACTGTGACTGGGCTAGAATATCTTATTTGTGTTATATATTGAATCCAACACACTCAACTAAAGGATTATTAGGAACACCTGTTAAATTGCTCATTAATGCAATTATGATGGGGGTGTAATGGTGTGGGGGATGTTTTCTTAGCACACTTTAGGCCCCTTAGTGCCAATTGGGCATCGTTTAAATGCCACGGCCTACCTGAGCATTGTTTCTGACCATGTCCATCCCTTTATGACCACCATGTACCCATCCTCTGATGGATACTTCCAGCAGGATAATGCACCATGTCACAAAGCTCGAATCATTTCAAATTGGTTTCTTGAACATTACAATGAGTTCACTGTACTAAAATGGCCCCCACAGTCACCAGATCTCAACCCAATAGAGCATCTTTGGGATGTGGTGGAACTGGAGCTTCGTGCATCCCACCAATCTCCATCAACTGCAAGATGCTATCCTATCAATATGAGCCAACATTTCTAAAGAATGCTTTCAGCACCTTGTTCAATCAATACCACGTAGAATTAAGGCAGTTCTGAAGGCGAAAGGGGGTCAAACACAGTATTAGTATGGTGTTCCTAATAATCCTTTAGGTAAGTGTATACTAATAATTATTATATTATATTATAATATAATATAAAATTTATAAATATTAAGTAATTAAGTTACAAATCAAAATAATTAAATGTTAGATAATGCAATATAATATCATATTATAATTGATAATTTATTAGATATTTCAGAAGCCATCCAAATATTAGGACTATACATAAACTTTTAGGCATTTTCTTGTAATCTACAAGAAGCATACATACTACTGTTTTATCTTTTCCTATTGTGTTGATCATCTTGGATCTCCTGGGTCTTGACTAAATAAGCTTTGCATGTTGCCTTTTTTGTAATTGTTTGGCTTCAGTTTACTCCAGGCACAAGGACACACAGTTTTTATTCTTTAAAAATATATCGGAACAAAGCTTTGGACAACACATTTTCCACTACTCTAGCTACCAATACGATTTGATTACTCTTAGCTCTCATTTAATGCCTTTTATATTATTTAAATCCATTACACACAATTCCGAAGATTTTTGGTCAGCTCAGACGGTTCAGCCAGAAAAACAAAATGTAAAGATTAAGGTTGGGCTTTTATCTTTAGTGAAAATTTTTATTGTCCGCTTTGACTGCGCCATCCTCACCACGGCTGAGCAGAATATATATTTATCAAAACTGCTTAGCTAACTAGGTCATAAACAAACTCTCTAGCCTTTAGCTATGAAGCTGAGCTATGCTGCTCTCTCTACCTCCACCTGCTGGTGAGTTCACAAAACTGCACAAGCGCTAGATGCCACAGCAACAGTAACACAAAGCTGTTTTCTGTAGTATTTAAATGTCGTGTTGAGCTTTCAATGACAAGGTTTTTATTTTTTATTTAGAGGTTTCTGACTGAATGAGCTGCGATGTTTATGCACAGGCTTTGATTCACATGCCCTTGTGTTTTCCTTGAGCTCACCTGAATAGAGCTTCTAATCCTGGGAAGTCTCTGTGGAAGTGAGTATGTGTGTGGGTCTGTGTTTGTGTGCGCTTGTGCTGAAGCGATTATTACCTTCAGCAGTGTGTGGGAGTGCGTACCGCACGTCCCGGGCATATTTACTCATCCGAGCAGTTTGTGTATATAGATCTTCTCATCGCTCTCCGGTTTAATCTCCATCGCTCGCTTTATGACCCCCCTCCCTAACGATTTCCCTCGTACTTTCGTTCCCTCCCTTTCTCTTTTTATCTCCTCCCTCGTTCTCGCTCTCTTTGGTTTTTCGCTTTCTCGTTCTTTAGCGGTGTAGTCCAGGCAGGCTGCCACCTGGCATGTGTCTTTTTCTGAATGAATACCTGATGAAGTTGGTGGTGCGCAATGAGATGAGGTGTGGGAGGAGCTGAGGGAGTGAGTGAGCGAGCAAGGGTGGGGAGCAGAGCAGGCAGCTTCAGCGAGGCCTTGCATAACACGTTTAAGTACTGCAGGCAGGGCTCAGACCTCAGGGCTGTCTGTGTGACACTTGGGCCCGGCGTGGCAGGGGCCAGTGCCTGGATCACAGCCATGACTTAAACCAGGAGGCGTATCAGTACACGTCGGGCATACCGCTGTACCTCCTTATGGGTGTCGGGGTAGGGGAGAGCTATGCAAATGGAATTTGTGAATCCTATGGTAAGCTTTAACAATACTGTTTAAGAGTTGTTTTGTGGTTGACTGTGTTTAGAAAGTATTCTTTGAGCTGAAAATGAGTTGAAAATGAAACCATTTCTGATTTGGTTTTATATAGAGAAACTTGAGCCTTACTAAAATGACTGTGTCAGGAATAAAGGCTGGGAAACACTGAGTTGTAGTACAGCTCTCTCTCTCTCGCTATCTCTCCGATTCATGTTCTGTATCTCTAGGAGATGCAAGTCATTGAGCTACAATTCTCTCTCTTATATATTTTCTCTTTACAGCATGTATCTGTTCACTTGTGTCATTTTCTGTGCTGTTCATTGTAGAGAACAGGAGGTGGGAATGATTGTAAAGGCAAGAACAGTTTGTGTAAAGTATCTTCCCACATTTTTAATGGATAGTCTGTCAGAAATGGAGAGAGTACTACTGTAGGGGTGTGTCTTTATAGTGTAAGATCTATGAAGGCTTTTGTGCAGATACACACTATGGAATTTGTCACTGACTGGTGAGACTGATGTGTGAATAACACTTTGAATGTCCATCTAGTTTTAAGTGTCCGGTGTCTGAATCGGTGAGAAGTTTATTATTTTTACAAATACAATTTTTCACAGCAAGATTTTAGGTTACAATGTTCAGGTGTATTTGAATAAGGGATGTGTGCATATTTTATATTGCGTCACTGATCAACTTTTATTCGACATTCTCATTTTAGCTTTTAATGCATCACTTTTACAATTCTGTAATGTAACAGGAATGTTGAATTTTTAAAAGTACAAATAATATATGTACTCGCTTAAAAATATGAAAGTTTGAAGTCTGTGTGAATGTCCCTCTACAAAGTTCTTCTGCAGAACACAATAGAAGATGTTTAAAAAAAATTTGGTAACCGAGCAACAGCGGTACCCTTTGACTTTATTTTGTGACCATAGTTTAACTTTGATTTATTTAACACATTTTTTTGTGAAAGGATTTACACATTTTTTTTAAAGCTGTTTAAATTGAATAAATGTAATTAAAAAAAAAGTAAATGGTAGTAATTCGACTATTTCTGTTACAATTCACCTAAATATTAGCGTATATAAAAATATAATCTGTTAGTTAAATACTTTCATTTTAGTTAAATTTCTTTTCATTAAATAAACTTAAATAACAAATGTAATTTTGGGAGAAATTTACAGTTGGATTTTAATACTTTTAAGTATTGTAATCTTTACAATTAAGATTTTGTTAAATTAATATAGCTTTTTATTTTTTATGATATTTACCAAGCCTGGATTAATTTTCAGAGTAAATAAATAAATAAACCTCCGTTGTTTGGTCAACAACATTCTACAACTTATCTTCTTTGAAGAAAGAAAGTCATTCAGGTTCGAAAAGACAAGAGGGTGAGTAAATGATGAGAAAATCTTCATTTTTGGGTGAACTATCCCTTTAACAGTGTGTAAAACAGTATCTGTGTTTTCTTTCAGATTACATTTTTTATTCAGTCTTGCTTTTAGACATTATTTGTTTTTGGGCGTAATTAGTTCTTTCAAGTTTAAATCCATCTGGTCGATTCAGCGCATCTCTTAACAGGCATGCTAAAGTTATGTTGACTTAAACATTGTCATTCTCGTGGTCATCTCCCATTGACCCTCTACAGATGCACACAGCCTGCACATGCACACAGTGCGCTGGATAACATCTATTGTTGCAGTACATCGTGTGCGTTATTGCAGTCAGAGTGAGGTTTTGTTGCAGAAAAAAAGGCATTCTGGGAGCCCGTGCTTCCTCCCATTCATGTCTATGTTAGACTCCCAGTGAATGTCTTTGATTAATGCCTTTGATTCGTCCCTGCTGTTCTCTGGGGCCCCGGGGACATGATTCATAGTGTTGCCGGGGCTGCTGGAGGACAATACGTTTAGGTTTCAGGTCATCTGATATTGTTCCTAGTGTGCTCAGCAAGATCCATCTGACAAGGCTTTTATGTTGCTTTCTCTCTCTCTCTCTCTCTCTCTCTCTCTCTCTCTCTCTCTCTTTCTCTCTCTATCTATTCTCACTATGCTCTCAGTTTACAGTGCAGAATAGAAGTTTACTTCATTATGTGCTTGTGTTAATGAGTATTTGAATGAATTTTCGTGCTTGTCTTCTGTTGCTATGTGCTTGCAATTTTACAAGCGTGCGTGTGTGTAAGTTCAGCATAGTGTTCCCTGTAATGTAGGTCAGTAGATTTCTCTCTCCCTCCCTGCTATGTGTGTGCCTGCTGAGTTTAATCCTCAGGGATAAGTAGGCAGGGTTAGAAAAGACTCGACTGTAAAAGATTAGGACTTGGCTTTCCCCGGGATACCGCAGAAACACAACGATGCGTATTTGCGAGTGTGTGCGTTTACGCGTGCCCATAAATAACCAGCCATTGGCATTAGTGCCATTAATCGTAACTGGCTGTGGAAACAGACGTGCAGTAAAGAATGGTGTTGGATACAGTCAGTTGAGTTGAGAATATACTACATCCTCTCTATCTGTCTCTCTCTCTCTTTATCAAAACATCTGTCTCTGTCTCTTAGCGTCTGTCTTCCTTTCTGGCTGTACTGCCTTTGTAAAGCAGTAACACTGACAGACAAAAAAGCAACTAGAAGTCATTTGTTGTTACTACGAGTTGGAGATTTTGACTTGAGTTTTGGCGACAGACGGGGATAAAAAGCATTAAAATTTAATGCAAATGTGGAGTAATATGATGAGGCCGGAGCACAAATGGTCTCTACTGTGAGATGGTTCATGTTACTTTGTTTGATTTGTCTCGTGACTCAGTATGATTTAATAAAAGCTTTTTGTGCATAATTGGACGCATGGAGTATTTTTATTGGGTGTGATTTGATTTACGGGGAACATAGTATGTCGTGTTCTTCTGTATAGACTGGATCCAGACACTGTTTGTAAGAACATCAAACTATCTGATTCTCAAGGTTTTATTGAAGGCATCCTTTCAAGGACAGACCATAGAAATTTCCCAAATTGCTTTTTTAGAGGAAGCTATAATACCATCTAAATGATATTGTCATCTACCGTGCATGATTGTTGAAATCATTAATTAAAATGATTATGATAATGGGGTTATTAACATGCTTGATTGCCCTTGTCGAATGCAAATGATGCTGCAAGGAAGAAAAGATGAGAGGTTGGTGGAGGTCTGCGAGGGAGATGAAAGATATGAGCAACAGGAGATAAATGAGAGTGTAATGAATGGGGATAAAAAAATAAAAAAGCAGTGATTGAGAGAGTGCAGAGAATAAACACTCTCCTCGATGTCAATCGGCCATCAATCAATAATGTTCATCTGTTGTGTGACCTTTCTACACTACTTGGATTTAAGAACAAATAGAGACAAGGTTCCTGCTGATTGTAATCAACTAAGAGCTGTTGTGTCTGCTTTTAGAGGACGACCTTTGTGAAACAACCTGTGAACATATCAAAGTTTTGCTGAATTTCAAATTGTAAAACGTTGTTTTGAAGATTGCAACAGGTTCATTTTCCGTCCAAAAAGTATTTCTGCAGTTGCCATACCATGATTGGATCAGATTAGAATATGTGATGATTTAAGTCGGTTAAGATGTTAAATGAATTTCAATACATGTTTTGAATAGCAGGCGCCGATGTGTTCCTGCATCTTGGTAAACGTGGATATTCTGATATTTCTTAAAAAATGTAAGAAAGAAAACAGACAAAAAGCACAAAGTCTTTGTTTGTTTATATTCAAAAGAGTTTGAACTTAAAATTGCTATTTAGTTTTGTTATTTGACATAAACCATTTGAGGAATAATAAAAGGGTTAATTTCTAATTTGTATCAACTCATTTCGGGGGGGATCATGAATCCCATCGTTAGCTGAATCTTTACATCGCTAGTAATGCCATGGTATTATTGCAATACACTGCAAGTCAACAGCAACATGGTATTACCATGGTAACATGACGAAAAACATTAAGACCAGGGGTTTTCTTACTTGCCAAGGACCCCCAAATAAGATGCCCCTTTGTGAGGGACCACCTTCCTAAAATACATATATATATATACAGCGTGGAAATAAGTATTTGACACATCAGCATTTTTATCGGTAAGGGGATTTCTAAGTGGGCTATTGACACAAAATTTCCACCAGATGTAGCCATCAAGCCAAATATTGAATTCATACAAAGAAATCAGAACAATTAAGTATACAAGTTCAGTCATAATAAATAAAGTGAAATGACACAGGGAACAAGTATTGAACACATGAAGGTAACAAGGTGCAAAATGGCATAGAAATCTAGGAGATCACCTGAAATCTGTCAGTATTGAGAGAGAAACCCTGCCCCCTATCAGTACTAATTGATATCAGCTGCTTTAGACCTAATTGATGGCCTATAAAGGCTTCTCATTACCTAGGAAGCACACAGGAAAGACTTCTTGATGGGTAAAATCAAAGAACTCTCTGTAGATCTTCGTAATCTTATTGTTGAAAAGCATTTTGATGGGAATAGTTATAGGCGCATTTCCAGAATGCTGAATATTCCTGTGAGCACTGTGGGGGCCCTTATCCGGAAATGGAAAGAGCATCAGTTCACCATAAACCGGCCACGATCAGGTGCTCCACGTAAGATCCCTGTCCGAGGGGTCCAAAGAATAATCAGGAGAGTTCTACAAGAGCCAAGAACCAGTCGGGCAGAACTTCAGGAAGACCGTGCATCAGCATGTACTGTTGTTTAAAAGAAAACTATAAGCAATGCACTGAACCGCCATGGCATCCATGCACGCTCACCACGCAAGACTCCATTGCTGAACAAAAAGCATGTTGAGGCTCGGTTAAAGTTTGCGAAAGAGCATTTGGAGAAGCCTGTGGATTATTGGGAAATATAGTATGGTCAGATGAAAGCAAAATTGAACTTTTTGGCAGTCATTCTACACACCATGTTTGGAGAAGAAATGGCACTGCCCTCCACCCCAAGAACACCATACCAACAGTTAAGTTGAGGGGTGGAAGCATCATGGTTTTGGGCTGCTTTTCAGCAAGGGGTACTGGCAGACTTCATATTATTGAAGGCAGGATGAATGGAGAAATGTACCAGGACATTCTGGATAAAAATATGCTGCCATCTACCAGAAAGCTGAAAATGAAAAGAGGGTGGACAATTCAGCAAGACAATGATGCCAAACACAAGGCCACGGACACAATGAAGTGGTTTCAAAGAAAGAAAATCAAGCTGCTTGAATGGCCAGTCAATCACCTGACCTAAATCCCATAGAAAATCTATGGAGAGAACTGAAGATCAAAGTTCATAAAAGAGGCCCAAGGATCATTCAAGATTTAAAGACCATTTGTATGGAAGAATGGGCCAGAATCACTCCTGAGCAATGCAGACGACTGGTCTCTCCATACAAGAGGCGTCTAGAAGCTGTAATCACCAACAAAGCCTTTTCTACAAAGTATTAAATAAAGTGTGTTCAATACTTATTCCCTGTTTCATTTCACTTTATTTATTATGACTGAACTTGTATACTTAAATGTTCTGATTTCTTTGTATGAATTCAATATTTGGCTTGATGGCTACATCTGGTGGACATTTTGTGTCAATAGCCCACTTAGAAATCCCCTTACTGATAAAAATGCTGATGTGTCAAATACTTATTTTCCCCGCTGTACATATACAGATTTTGTTAAAAATGTTTAAACATGATTAGATAAATAGTAAATGTGATATCATAAAGACAACATATTATTTTTAAACTTAAATAGTTGGGTATTCTATAACCCTGAAGAGAAGCAGAAAAGAAGAGATAAACACTAGTTCAGTAAATTTTTACACTTTAGTTTTTTTCTGTGAAATTTTCTGGGGACCCCTTGCAATCTTCTGGAGGCCTCCTGGCGGTCCCGACCCCAAGTTTGAAAACCCATGACATAAACAACGCTGGTTCAGCTCTTGTCCAGAAGAACTTCATCTGTTTCATTTACCCAAACGTCTACACAAAATACAACCACCAGAATATTTTAACCAATTTAAAATGTTAAACAAACATTTTTAAGATTTAATTATATATGTAAAATACTCATTATAAATACATCAAAACTGAACGTGGAAAGTGCTTCTGGACAAGTGTTTACCTCTTGCAAAGTGGTCTTTACATATTATAAAAACATTTTACACATTTTTTCCTACAAACTATAGAAAAAAGCTGCTATATAAGCGCCCGTAGAGTAGCTTTAAGGGTGGTTTCCCCCATACAGCAGAATGTGTGTGATCTTCTATAGCACTGCGACACTTGTTAAATCATCAGAGCCCTGTTTATCATGCAAAACCACCCGCCCACTAGCGCTGGACAAGAGACGCAGCTGAATGTGTCCAATCAATAGAGCTCAGGGAGGAATGTCAAACAAGCCATAACACTGCACAACATCAATCTTTGATCACGTGGCTGCCCATATACCCTGGAGTGTATGGGAGATGAAACAGCATTTGCTCCCTACTATGCTGGAGAGCTGCGGAAGTGTGAAAAATCTGTTTCTTGCTATATGAGTGAGATGACTATATGTTTCCCATGATCTTCAGAACGATTACGGCAAATTCGCCCCTTTGCGTTAACTCAATGTTCCAGGTCTACATCCACTCCTGTCATGTTCAGTCTGAAAATGAGCGACGCCTGGTTGTTCCATCCAGCAAGGCACCAAATCGCTTTCAAAAACCTTTATTCATTTGGTTCCCCTGTGGGGGAATGAACAGCCAGACTCCACCCGAACTGCAAAATCCTTCACAACATTAAAAACAGTCCAAATCATACCTGTTCGACTGACCAATAACTGGGTCTAAAAAATATAAAAATCTTGTCCGTTCTCCTACTTGTAAGTCGCTGTGGAAAAAAGGTTCTGCCAAATGAATAAATGTATGTTACCCAGTCTGGAAAAACCCAGCTAAAGTCATTTTTGTTAATTTTTTTTTGTTAGTTACTGTTTTCTATATAATATAATTCTATGTAATGTAAAGGGCATTCTGTGAACTTAATCCATGAGTAAATCAATTAAAAAGATTGAATGTAATGTATTTTCTGTGTTAAATAATAAAATGTAGTATCAATGATATCACTAGTGCCCATAATAATCATTAAAACATTTATAATATTTAACAATATTAATAATATATACAATAATTGTCGGTGTATTCTGAAACCTTGAATGTCCAAAATCACTGTTTTTCAGGAAATGGGAGAAACACTATACTTTTAAATAATTAAATACTGTGTTGTCAAAGTTGACAAGCACTTTTGAAAGCTTTTTATCTGTAAAATATTAGCAAAACCCAGTGACGAGCATAAAGGATGACTAATTATTATTATTTATGACCAAAAACATATGAAGATATGATCTTTCAGAAGGATAACAGCGATATAGCATGTATTATTTAACATATATTTTAATATAAATATTATACATATATAACACACCATAAAGTACATACAGTTTTATAACATACATCATAAATTTGAGTACTGTATCTTAACATCTATAAAAAATGTCATTAATAGTTTTAAACACACATTGGCAATTTTTGATTTTTTTTAGCTATAATCACTTTGATGCTCTTAATCCCATAATTAGATTATCCGACTTTATCTGGGATTTCACAGACAGGGTCAGAAATATCTTCGCTTTAAAGGACTCTAAAACTTTCTTCAGTTTAATCTAGATCGTATGAGCCTCATACATATGAGTGTGTATGTGTTTATTATTGATGATGTTCATAATGTGTGTTCAATCTGGCCCCATTGAGGGGGGGAGCATTTACACACTACATGAGCATTCCTGCAAATGACAAGTAAAGAGAATGATCACTGCATATCCTTACTGCAATATTTTTAGGAAACTGTTGAGTTAAACTAGCTTTCACTTTTAAGATTTCTTCGTCTTGCTTTTATAGTGCCTTCTTTGCGCCACAGAAGTAACCCGACTGATGACATAAATGTGTCTGTGTGTATTTATTTTAGGTTCTTCCTGCAGTCCTGGAGACTCGCTTTCGGAGGGAAATGATTCCGCATGAATTGCATGGACGGCTCTCCCACAGCAGGCGTGACTTCTGTTGCTTACGACTGAAATCCGTGTCCATCCGACCTTAAGCACAGGACACATTCCCTTCCACCACCACTCTCCTCTCTACCCCGTCCCCAATCCCATCCTGATTAGCTGGAGGGAACGCTCTGTTACTGAGATAATCAGAGATAAAGAGGAAAAGAAAATTAGTGAGAAGATCCAGAGTGGTACAGGACAACCATGAAGTCAACCCAGGAGCGGAGTAATGAATGCTTACCCCCCAAAAAACGTGAAATCCTAGCAAGCACTCTGCCCTCAGAGGAGAGGCCCATGTTTGTGGCGCCTGCCACCGAGAGCCAGCGTGGGGGGAACCTAGCCTGGCTTGCCAGTCTGGCAAGCGGGTATGACAGAAGCAACAGGCACACCAGTACCTCTGCAGAACATGATGGGCCTCAATACAAACCGCTGCCAGCCCCGGCTGAGAACGCACCTTCTTCGTCCACGTACTCGACCAGAGTTGCAGTTCCCACCATACCTTCAGTGTACACGTCACCCCTCTCTCAACATGCAGGCACCATTCAGTACACACCCCTGCCCCAAAACCTGCACTTCATCAGCCCTCCATACAGCTACATATCTCCGTTAGCATCCCCTTCTGCTCCCACCATCACCACACAACGTGAGACTTACGCCAGAACCTCCAGTTCTCCAGCATCTAAAATTGACCAACACCATCAATTGGGCCGTCCGCCAGGCCTTGTCACATCTGACAGCGCCCCTTCACCCCACTCCACCCAGTATGTCCAAATTGCTGGTTCTCCTATAAGCGTAACTTCTCGGACTGCTCCATCTCCCCATGGTCACTTTCCCCTACACTTTCACCCTCACCACACGCTTCCCATCAGTGGCACCTCACAGGTCCTGGTTCAATATCCAGATGGATTTTTACCAAAGAGGGAGGACACCAGGCGGGAGGTGCTGAATGGAGAACTGGAGAAGGATCGTCGCTTCGAGTCTAGTTCAGGGAAGCAGGGCAGCAGCTCTGCCAAAGGGAGCTCCTCCATACAACAACACCAGATTCACCAGCACCAGAGCCCACAAAATTACGAGACTCGCCATGTGGTGCTCCCTGCTGACTATACTCAAGATAGCACAGCCATGCGGACCTCATTGGTGCTGGTACCCAACAGTCATAGCTCAAGTAGTGCTGATTCCGGATGTACTCTGGACAAGCTCCTTCCACCTACATCCCACAGTGAGAAAGGAGGGATATGTGCAGGCAAACCGGTCTCCCGCACTTCCTCCACCTCTTCGGCCCATATTTTTGTTCCTCCCCCTCCACCTGCAGACAATCTGAGGGGGGCAGTTACGACGCTGTCTTCACACGCAGTCATCCAGACGACGCACAACACCACAGAGTCACTCTCCCTGGGCCTTCCCTCTACTAACTTTTACCCCTCACAGCACCCCATCATTGGTTACATCGCTGGCACAGGACACCAGCACCCTCTCAGCTACCACCCCACCCTGTCCCAGCACGTAGTCATTCCTGGAACTCAACCAGTCATCATCCCAGTGAGTGGAACAGACGCCGCCGCCACCTCAGCTACACCGCCCTTGCCTGCCACGCTGCCCCATGCGTTTGTCACCTCGACGGCACCCAAAGTAGAGTCTTTTGAGCCTCCGGCCCGGTTCGCCCATCCTGCTACATCAGTGGTTCAAGCCCAGTTACACTTGCCTGTGGTTCCAGCCCCTGCCGGCCTGCTAGCAACTCCACCTCCCTCGTCGTCCCCAACACTGCCCCCTTACTTCATCAAGGGCTCTATCATCCAGCTGGCAGATGGGGACCTCAAACGGGTGGAGGATCTGAAGACGGAGGATTTTATTCAGAGTGCTGAGATCAGCAATGAGCTGAAGATTGACTCCAGCACCGTAGAGCGCATTGACAACAGTCACACACCCAACTTCGCTATTATACAGTTTGGTGTTGGGGAGCATCGCTCACAGGTGGGATGTTTTTGTATTACTTTTACAAAATTGCTGTTACTTGATACTACTGTATAGTATTTACAGTATATTTTCACTCCAGTGGTGTATTATATATTTTCCTATATTTAATATATTCGCTGTTAAAGGGATAGGTCAACCAAAAAATTTTGATTCTTTCATCATTTACTTACCCGAACAATGGCTGTACCAAATGACTTGCTTTGGTTTTGTGCCCTTACAATAGAAGTCAATGGGTACCTTCGTGTTCGGATACCAATTTTCATTTTTGAGTGAACTTTCCCTTTATTCTTTTGTAGAATATATTTTATATAGGAGGCATATTTCAAGACTGTTGATTTAATTTCATATTTAACAGTACACATGGCATAAGCTGATATGTTTTACACTTTTTACATTTTTTACAAATGGCGAGGGATCAGTTTCCTTTGTTTTACCGTTTATACATTGTTATCATCTCAGTTTGCCTGACCATATGTTAGCCATAAAGCTTGTATTCTCTCGTGCCTTACGGGTGTGAATGTCCTCCTATGTGAACTCCACCTGCACCCAATTATTGTAACTAGAAGTGGGGTAAATTGGCAGCTGAAATCATCTCTCAAACCCTCCGCTGGCTGTCCCCATGGCATCTTTGTTTAGTTTGTGTGGGATTCACTGGCAGAATTGAGTCATTCCTTATTTCGGCTTCCTTCTGTTGTACTGTGAGTGGGCTGTATGAAAAATCTGTTTCATTTGTCTGGGAGTTGAGATGAGTTGGGATGGGGCCACCCACTCTAAACAGCTCTGAAGTCTGTCAGTATGAGAGGTGCTGATTAACAGATGCTATTATGCCAAAGAATTCATTCATATCATCATGACTTTTATATTTGCCTGACTTCTCTTTTCCCCCGCAGGTCAGCGTGGAGGTGCTCATAGAGTATCCGTTCTTTGTGTTCGGCCAGGGCTGGTCATCCTGTTGCCCCGAACGGACCACCCAGCTGCTAGAGTTGCCATGCACCAAGCTTTCGGTGGGCGACGTCTGCATCTCTCTCACCCTTAAGAACCTAAGGAACGGCTCTATCAAGAAGAACCAGGGGCAAGTGTTAGATGCACCCACCCTGGGGCCACCCCTGAAGTCACCCAAAGTGAGCGGCGTGCGAGGGGGCGTTCGGCACACGGAACAGGAGAACGGACTAGGGCAGTGCGTGGATCAGGGAGGCGGCGGGGGCATTCAGGGAAACAGAGAGAATGGAGAACTAAGGTTTGGAGAGAGGAACATGTTCAAAGCACCAGCGCCCACCGAATCGGAGTCCAACAGTAAACCCACGGGTCGCAAACGGAGATGGTCAGCACCCGAGGGGCGCAAAATAGAAAATCCAGACGGAGAGCCTCCTTTGACGTTCCCCAAGCCTTCGTTTATCCCTCAGGAGGTTAAAATCAGTATCGAAGGCAGATCAAATATTGGCAAGTGAATGGACTATCAGAGCTTGAAAATGAAATTATTCAGAATGTTTTCTCACCCTTCACTTTGATTTCTGACTTTCTATTCAGATTACTGTACCTTAAAGGTAAATTTATTCAGTATGTACATTATCACACATCACATGTTAACATTGTAAGAGATGCATTCAATATTACGAAGGCAATTGGTGCGACTTATTTAATTGGACAAAAGGTGGGATACCAAAGCACGACCACCTGAGAGGTGTATACAGACTGACTAGTTGTAGCTAACAAGGCCAAGACTTCTTTATAGTCTCTTATTGTTTGGCCCGGCAGTAGACCTAGCGGTATAAAATATTCATCCACCAATCATGAGATGTTTAGTGAGGGAAGATGGACAAAATTGATAATGGTGGCGGAACGGATATCACTCCTTCACTGGTTGCAGGAGTTCACATGATGTCAGCCATCTTGTTAATGCAGTTTTATCTGATGATTAACTGTGAGATTGTTCAGTCCTTACAATCATCATTGCAGTTAGATCTGCACATAGTATATTTATCCATTCAATAGTAAAGAAGAGGTTTCCACCTACCATGGTACAGGCCAGGAGAGATGATGTCATCAAGCAGTGCCACTTACTCCTAAAAGAGATGAAACTCAAATCATTTTGAACAGGGAAAACGGATGAGTCTATTTTTATATATATATATACAACTGTCTAACCTTTTATTTTTGTAGTTTTGCATGTTTTCGTTTTCCGCGAACCCTCCTATCGCACCCGACAGGTAGATATTCGTTCATTTTCGCTATGAATGTGTAAACCTTGCAATCAGGGGTCCTTTTTTTTACGTAGACTGAAGATGGATTATGGTCTATGTATATATGCATGGATATGTCTTGATGCATACAAACATGATGGGTCGTTAGTGAAGAGATGAGATCCCCCAGTCGTTTTTTTTTTTAGTGCAGAGATATTTTGGAAGAAAGAGAGAGAAAGTTGTCTGGGAAGGATGGAAAGAGTGGTAGTCCTGAAGCACTTAACAAACTTGTTATACTCACTAACTGATAGTTGAGTCAAATTACTATAAAGATGATTATTGTAAAGTTAATGAATACTATTATTACTATTTCTACTAATATTTTATGTTGATTTTTCAACGTGAACCGTACTGTATGCTGTATAATGAATTAGATGTCGTACGGGACTCTCGAGGCTCACGAGGGTCGCTTGTTCTGTGAAGGGAAGAATGTAACGGGTGTCGAAAGAAAAAAGAACAGATTTGACTGCTTTAATGGAAGCAGTTTTAATGTCTCGTCTGATTGGCCCAGAGTGGCACGAATGGGCGTGGCCTGTTAAACGACTGCCATTTAAAGCAAAAAGAGACTCATGAAAGTGTAAATGCAAGCGAAAACAAGTATCGGTCTGTTTTGATTCGCATAGATATGAGGGGATTGAAGGCTGTCCTATACATTGTGTATACGCGTGCGAGTTCTGTGGATTCAAGCGTACGCATATACATGTATAAACACGCTCGTACACGGCTACAGTAATTTTCAATCGTGTTGAAATGTCATGTATTTTTTTGTACATTAACATGTATAGAACTGCATATGCTATATCTATTTTACTGTATGAACGCGCAAGACTACATGAGCACGTTTTCAGTCCCGTCCCCATACAAGAACGTATGTGAAAGCAGTCATGTAGTAATTTCAGTAATCTGTTGTATATCCGTGTGTGTCAAAGAGTGTGTGTGTGTCCGCCTATGTGCGTAGTGTGTGTTTGTGCGTGCGTGCGTGTGTGTGTGTGTGTGTGTATAAAACCACACATATTTTGAATAGATATTTAAATTCTACTTAAAAGTATATTGCAATTTGCACATCTGGAGAGATAGTGACATGATTTATGTTTGGTTTCACAGCCGGCACAGGACAGGGCTGTAAACCCAAAATGTAGCAGTTTCTTGACAAGTTTGCCTGGTTCACAGGACTGATTGGGTTAGGACACAAAGATTGTGTGTATAGGGGTGGATAGAGTCATAGCCTGTGACCTGCACACTTGTCGAGTCTTTGGATTGGACAGGCTCAAGTTTGCTTGAGTGGGTGAAGATGGATATTGGTAGTGAAAAAAAGTATGGATGGATGGATGGGTTGACAGATTTATTGAGTGGTGGTGGGTGGGTGAGTGCACCCCATATACAATTTGAAAATGCTTTATTTTTTATAATAAAACAGGTTCAGATCAACACACACAACAATCGTGCTTTTTTTTCATTTGACATGACATCTGTCTCCTTTGCGTGTTTGTATTTCACATGGATCGTATGTATCTGCTTCAACCAATCAGACTTGATATTTTTTGTTCAACATGTATTTTGTGGGCCAAAAGCTATGATGTGATATTGTTTGTTCACTGATATGCATGCAGCAAACCATCGTACAGTTACAGTAAATGGCAAACCTTGCATTATTTTCAATTCTTCTTCTCTTAAAATTATCAACGTTTTTGCTTCATTCACACGTTCTGCCCCCTTCTGGTCGCACAGTGCGTTTCCATTTACACACAAAATGCATTCCGAACAACGGCACGTAGCAATAACCCTTAGTCTTGTCTAGTGTTGAACCAAAAACCGGACGTCAATGCCTGAATTTAGCCATTGATTTGTTCGACCTCAGTTTGATTTTGCGGTTTGCACAGCCAGCCATCAGTAACTTCAGGGAGAAATGTAAACGTTAATATGCAGTAACAGAGTCTGTCCCCCATCTTAAACCCTACGGATAGTGACCTCCAGATTTTTTTCAGGTGCCCATACAGAACCAGTACGCCTCTCATGGCCACCAGGCCCAGAGTATGTTTACCCAGCCGCAACCATTAGCTACCTTCTGTTGCCTGGCATGTGCGTGCAACCGCTAACCGCTCCATCCACCTGCTCGGCCCAGGAAAAGTGCCGTTCAGGAAGGCTTCATCTCCCTCCTTGGTCTCCTTTTTGGTCTGTTTTTTTGTCTCCTTCATAGCCATAGAACCTTGACAGTATTTGTAATTTTTCTGTTGTCTAGCCTGATATATGATGCACTTATAAGAATTCACAAATTATGATTGTCTGCTCACTCACTGTCTTTAATGAAATACAAAAGGTGATAATACTCACCTACACACCTATTAGAAAAATATGAGTCAAAAAATAAATCTGTGTTTTCATCCCTTTATGTCTTTCAAAACCTGACTTTCTTTTATGGAACACTGTTGTAGGTGAACATGGTGACTGGTTGTCAAATCTTTCAGTGATATTTTTTGGTGCTTTAAATCGCTCTTGTTCTTATCTATCGCATCATTTGCTCGCCCTCATGTCATTTCAAACCTTTATTACTTTCTTTCTTCTGCAGAGCACATAAGACATTATGAAGTACGTTGATAACCCGACAACATTGACCCCAATTGACATACATTTTATGGACATAAAAAGACATTTCTTAAAATATCTTTGTGTTCCCGAAAGAAAAAGTCCTATACAGGTTTGAATGACGCGGAGTGCATGAATGATAACCATTTTTATTTCAGTGTAAAATATTCTTTTAGGTTTCCCGAAAGAAAGTCATGCAGATTTTGAACAACATGAGGACTGAACGGCCTATACTTTATTCAAAGTAGTAGAAAAACAAAAATTCTGTCCTCATTTACTCACCCTCTTGTTATTTCAAACCTGTCTGACTTTCTTTCTTCCTCAGAACACAGAAGAAGATATTTTGAAGAAAGTTGGTAACCGTACAGCACTGGCCCCCATTCACTTCTTTTATATGGGTACAAAACCAATGCAAGTGAATGGTGCCAGTTAACAGATTTCTTCAAAATATCTTCTTTTGGGTCCTACGGAAGAAAGTAAGTCATACAGGTTTGAAATGACAAGAGGGTGAGACAGAAGGTATCTATGATAGAGTTTTCATTTTTGGGTGAACTGTCACTTCAAGATCAAAAGAAATACAAGCACATATATTTATGGGGTCCGTAAGAAGCTTTTAGTCGTACTATTTGAAGATGTTTTGCTATTCATTTGGAAAACAGTGAAATATTCTCACATAACGAAAGCAAATGTCCAGTTACAAATGAATTAAATATGCCGGACATTCAAATTCACATATAATGATCATCACAAAGAGAATCACAAATGCATATGTGGTACAGCGCGCAGACTTTGGTATAATGGCAGTCTCAAGGGACATAATGAATAAATAAAAAATGATCTGTATTGCTTATTTCAATAAGAATCTGAAACCCCATCTGTGACATTATAAACTGCACCCTCTTCTGTCTTAATATTTGTTACACATCATTTCTTGACAGTTTGTGCCACCTGTATGTAGCGTAGTTTCTGTAGTTTTCATCCAGATTCCTTCTCTAGTTTGAAACAGCCTTCAGGTTGTGTGATTTGCTTTTTGTGAGGCGATTATTGTATTTTCACTTTGTAGTGAACACCTGATTGCACATCTGCTTTTTGTCTGTGTTCCTCGCTCTTGAGGATGAGTTTGATGAAAACATGCTTTCTGTTAAACATCAACATATTTTTTTCCCCTTGGGCTTTACTCAGGGATGGGAAATAGGTGTGAATGTGTTTGTGTGTTGAGGGGGCACGTGTTTGATATTGAAGGGTATGTGTAATTTTACGTATATTATTATTTTAAGGTGTGTGTTCAACTGCTGTAACAGAAGCAGTCATGTCATTGGCCCTGTGCTTTGGTTTTCACACACTGTCTCTACACCATATGAGGCCTTCCTAACACACTCTGTCTGTCTCCATCTGTATCAGTCCGTCTGTCCGCATTAGAAGCTGTCTGTTCGTCTGCCTGTCACAAGCTCAGATCTTCACAAGCGCGAGATACTGAAATAGACTGAATGAATGCGAAACGAATCGTCAACCTCATCAAAGTGGGGACCACTTTTATAGAAACCAACAAAAACAAAATGCACATTTTTTTGTCATTTGTATAGAATAGATAGACTTAATAATACTGTTTCAGCACTTTCTAATCCCAAGGAAGGGCGAGGAGTAAAGAGAACGTGGTGACATCTTCGTCTCTCCCCTCCATCTCTGCTCGTTCCTGGGTCCAACGCGTTGAGATGCGAAGGGTAGAGAGGTGAAATAAAGTTCTCTATAAACCTACTTTCTTTTTTTTTTATTATTGATTTGTGCTCAAACACCATTGTTCTTTATTTTCATGCTGGTTCTATATTTGACGTTGCTTCATGTGTTTGTACTTTGCTGTGGTCTCCTCTGTAGCACTCTTTTACTGAGGCAGGAGATGGGAGAAAGTGTTTCAATGAATGTTTTGAAATGTTTGAGCAGCGACTCTCTCATTTTCTTGTTTTTACTTTTGTTTTATTGGCACAAAAAGACATTAAAAGACGAATGTTAGAGTTTCAGCAGTTTGAAAAATAAATCAAAGTTTCTTTTTCTTTTTGTGGCTGTTTTTGAAATTTCTTTTTAGTTTATGTTTTTTTTTGGCTCACTCTTTTTTTGTTTTTCTCATATAAGAGAATTAAAGATCAGTCAGGTTTTCTCTGTTAAATTGACTGTTGTTTGACAATTGTCCGAACCGCTGGATAAATAACCTCAGGCTGAGAACTTCTGCCCACTTTATTTTTGGTTTGTTTTACCCTGATGTATGGGCTCCTTGATATGGGTATTGTTATTAGTCTTATTACAATTATAAATATTGTTGGTTCTTATTATAAGCATTCAGCCAAATGAGTGCTGGATAGTCAAAACAGTGCACACTCCTTAAGAAAAGGAGGCATGCCCTTCAAATGTCTCATTGGTGAGCTGGTAAACTGACAAGCACTTTCTCACCGATGTTCAATTTAGGCCAAACCCAGCCCGTCTGACCAGAACACACCACAAAAAACTTGTTCAAGAGACTTTTTTGAAACTGAGCGCTGTTGGCTTAAACTGGACACTCGTTCCTGGTTGACCACTGAGAACTAAAAGACCACCGAGGGCCTAAACCGACCTGTGTACAGATGCTGTCTTCACGTACCCAATGTGTCACACATAGCAATCAACGTGTGTATTTATCCTTTTGGAATTTGTTCAGTACACTCTCGAGATTAACATATCTTCAAGAAAAAGGTAATTTTTGTAACTTTGAATTTCTTGCCAATGAATGCTTAAGATGTCTCTGTAAAATTGTACTTAATAGATTGTCTGTGAATTGAACCTAATTTTAACACGTCAGTCAGCTCCAAGCAGGTTTTGTGTACATTGAATTCTGAAAGGAGAGTGTAGGCGGGTTCTCAACAGTGGGATGATGATTTTAAACCAGAGACATACAAATACGTTGGAGCTCCCCCTAGTGGGTTGGAAGTGATATAACACTATGTCAGGTAAACAGCTGAGATGTTGGGTTGGGTTTATTATTTGTGCACGCATGTTCAGCCACCTCTATTATTTTCTGTTTGTTTTCACTTTATCCTTTTGAGATTGCAATGTTAAGATTGTGTTTTGACACACAAAGGAAGCCATCGGTCAATCCTCAGGAAGGAGCTGGTTCAGATATAGCAGTAATCCTGCTGGACTTTTGCAGGTCTTGTTGTAAAGAGATTCGATGTCTTCCATTGGAAGGAAAACGGAAGCTGTTTTTAGTTTTCTTTATTCACTTGCCTTTGGGCACAAACATCCACGATCATTAAACCACTGGATTGGACTTAACCTACTATCGAAATTATTGAAGGGATGGATGGTCAGTTGCCATATTGCTGAGTCAGTGTTGTTATTTCCATACTGGCGCACACAGCATGCAGAAATGTTAAGAATGTTAGAGAAAAACTGAATGTCCCATCCCATCCAAAGGTTGTGGAATTGTAACAGAGGATTATGGCCAGTAGCAAGAGATGGGTCTTGGAAGAGGAGGTAGTGTTCTGCACCTTACTTAGTAAAGGAAAGATAAATGTATATGAAAAAATTCAGTTCTAAAGCCCTAGGTAGAGATCATTATGAGACAAACTTTTGTCTATTTGTTTGTTTATTTCCATATGCGTGCATACTCTGTAAGTTGTGTAAAATATTGTACTTGCACTAGCTTTTTAAAAAAAGAAAACTAATATAAAAAACATTGAAATTCTATTTTCTAATTGTGGTGTGTCTATTTGTAGGATGCACTCACGTTGTTTCTTGGATTTTTTGGTCCCTTTCTTTGATGGTGCTTGCCGGTTTTCTAGTTAGAAATTATTTCATTATTCTGAACAACAAACAATATTTGATTCAGATTGTGAACAAATTTGTTTAAAAAAGAAATTGTCTGTATACCAGTACAAGTTTATTGTTGCAGTATACACATACTAATAAAAATTACAGTGCCAATTGCAAATGTGCGTGCCTTTTTGGAGTCACTTTTTTGTGAGATGTTAGAGTCGAGCTGTTTGTTTTGTGACCTTTTGTGAGAAGGGAGTGGAAAACCAAGACCTTGTAGATTTTGGGTGTAGGGCGAGTGTATTAACATGCTAACACATACTGTACTGTGCACCTTCCAGCATAGTTTAGGGTGAATGTGGGCGAATGTGCACAGACTGACACAACGTCCTGTTGCTGCTTATTCTTTGTAAGATTTCAGTAACTTTATTACACAGGTTCACTGTCTGCATTCCTGATGATGTTTGCACATATTTATTTGCATAAGGCTTAACTTTGCATATCTGACAGGTCATTGAAAATAACTTTTGGTTGTTTCATCACTGCACATGCATGAAGACTGTGGATTTTTTCCCTCAAAAATATAAATAATATTCATGTGTCCATACAACGCTTCTGAAAAATAAAGGTACACTTAACCATATGGTTGTATTTGTTTATAGTGCTCATTAGCTAACATGAACTAACAATGAACAATACAGTACTTCTACAGCAATTATTTATCTTAGTTCATGTTAACATTATTAACTGCATTATTAAAATCAAATGTCGTAACTGTTAACATTCATTTTTACACGACTCGTTGGAATACTTGATTCCGATTGGCCAGTCACAACATTTGCACATCCGTTTTTTTCCAGATAACAACCGCCCAAAACTAATAACACACGGTAACCCGGATGCAGCAAATAATGTTTACGTTTTTTTACAAATTGAATATATATTTTTTAATAACATATATGATGTTATATTTACAAATGATTCGACCAAATTGCCTGTTTGTGAGTTTGAACATCGTTTCTTACCTTAAAACCAAGAGTAAACGTATTTCCTTGTGTAATGTCTGGATTCTTTAAAAAGTTGCTACAAAAATATTTCAAATTCATATTTCAAGTAACCACACGAGACGATTCGCATCAGGTCCAGATCACACTATCGGGGCTTATTTCTGCGATAACAACCTGCTGCCTGTACATTATCCCTCTCTTAGTTATTGCATTCACTAATGTTGCACAAATACAACCTTATTGCAGTTTAACCAAAATAATGATGCTTTACAATCCCATAGAAGAACCATTGTTGGCCCATAGATGAACCATTGTTGTTTTAAAGAACCAAGCGTTCTTTATAAAAAGTTCTTAAAACTAGAAATGTAAAAATGCTTCTTATTTGGTATTGCTGCAAATAACTACATTACTTTCAGATGTTATTCAACTTTAACAAACAATTTTTGAAAAAAAGATATTTGATATTTTGCCTCAACAAATTACATAAAAGTACGCAAGTCATACAACAATCACATTCCTCATTTAGATATGTTTATTCGTCCATATGCAATGGCTTACATTTCACAGCTTCAATACAGTATTTTCTACCTCATCAAACTGCACAAGGCTTAATGTTGAACACGTTACAGTAGTGATTTTACATTCCTCTGATCTACATCCCACCACACCCATTGTACATTCACAAAGGAAGCAGGCCTGCAGATAAAGTTCCCAACAGGACACAACGCATCATATCAACTCATAGCAATTACACGCAGGGACGAGTTAAAAGTGGCAGAGAATATTCTCTGTTGCTGTGTACAGTAAATAGTCGACTAACATGCATCATCTGACCTCTGATCAGTAAACGGCTCATAGAGAAATGGTTGTACGGTTACAAAGAATGACTAATTTCTCATCTGTATTGTCCTGTCAGCTTTCTTGATAGCTTATTAAATGTTGTTTAAGTTCAAATCAACCTTCGTCCTGTACAGCCTTGAATTGACTAACTTAAAAGGGATTAAAGGAATAAAATTTAGCAATCCTGTAGTGTAGGTATACAGCAAAGTTCCTGAGTAAAATAGTATCCCTGTGTGTGTGTTTGCGAGTGTGTTTTTTATGGAATTTGTCAATGATTTAAAGAGATACAAACATATACAGATTCACAGAGTTGTCAAGTTCTATGTCTCTTGATCATTACTGGAAATCATGACTTTAAACCTATATGTGTGGGTTTGGTTTAGAGCTGAAGCATTAGGTGAACATTTGGCTGGACTGCTGCGTGACTCTGATGAACGTTGTCCTGCGGCTCAGTTCTTTGAGTTTGGCAGCTCCTACGTATGTGCAGGTGGATCGCAAGCCGCCCAAGATGTCCCTTATGGTGTTTTCCACATCGCCCTTGTAAGGCACCTGGACTGACCTGCCCTCTGACGCCCTGGAATCCATAAACACATGTACATAGATGCACCACAGATGTGTGTTTTACATAAGCAACATCAGTTATTTTCGTGTTTCTCCGGCCATGAACTCTGATTGACATATATATTTGAAACATCAACTTGGATGACACATGTCTAAATTAATATTTAAACATCCTCACCTGTACTCGGCTACTCCCCCAACATACTTCTTCATGGCTGTGTCTGAACTCATCCCGTAAAAAAGCTTGAACTTCTTGCCGTCTTTCTCAATGACATCACCAGCAGACTGATCGTGACCAGCAAGCATCCCTCCCAGCATTACAAAATCTGCCCCTGCCCCTAATGTCATATTCACAGTGATACATTGAAGCTTCATAGGAGGAAATAAATAATAAGCTATAGGCCTACTAGAAGCTATAAAATAGAAAATATTATATTAATATTACAATTGTTTTATAAGCTATAAATAATGATGTAATTCATGTTTCGATGAACTAACCAAAAGCTTTGGCAACATCCCCTGGGCAGCTGCAGCCTCCATCCTACAAAAAATAAAGCTTTATTTTAAACGTCTGCTTAATACATTTACAGTTGTGTTCAAAATTATTCAACCCCCACTGAAATTGATTGTTTTGGTCGGTTTGACATTGATTATGATCATTCAGTCATCCTGCTTACAATTAAATCAAAGAGGCACGTGTAGGTCAGACAAATATAACATAACATTTATAATTAAATAACCACAAATGTCTTTTCTGAGCTCACATCATTATCAGTTTTATTCAACCCCCAAGTGACATTCAATCTTAGTACTTAGTACAACATCCTTTTACAGTTATAACAGCTTTTAAACGTGAAGCATAGCTTGACAAAAGTGTCTTGCAGCGATCTACGGGTATCTTCGCCCATTCATCATGGGCAAAAGCCTCCAGTTCAATCACATTCTTAGGCTTGCGCACTGCAACTGCTTTCTTTAAGTCCCACCAGAGGTTCTTAATCGGATTTAAGTCTGGTGACTGCGATGGCCACTTCAAAATGTTCCAGCCTTTAATCTGCAACCATGCTCTAGTGGACTTGGAGGTATGCTTGGGATCATTGTCCTGTTAAAAGGTCCAACATCTTCCAAGCCTCAGGTTTGTGACGGACTGCATCACATTGTCATCCAATATCTCCAGAGAATTCATGGTACCTTGCACACGCTGAAGCTTCCCAGTACCTGCAGAAGCAAAACAGCCCCAAAGCATGATTGACCCCCCGGCATGCTTCACAGTAGGCAAGGTGTTCTTTTCTTCATAGGCCTTGTTCTTCCTCCTCCAAACATAGCGTTGATCCATGGGTCTAATTTTGTTTCATCAGTCCACAGAACACTATCCCAAAACTTCTGTGGTTTGTCCACATGACTTTTGGCATACTGCAGTCGACTCTTCTTATTCGTTGGGGACAGCAAGGGGGTGCGCCTGGGAGTTCTGGCATGGAGGCCTTCATTACGCAGGGTGCGCCGTATTGTCTGAGCAGAAACTTCAGTACCCACATCTGACAAATCTTTTCTCAGTTCCTCAGCAGTCACACAGGGACTTTTCTCCACTCTACGCTTCAGGTAGCGCACAGCAGTCGAAGTCAGCATCTTCTTTCTGCCACGACCAGGTAGCGTTTCAACAGTGCCCTTTGCCTTGAATTTGCGAATGATGCTTCCTATGGTGTCTCTTGGTATGTTTAACATCTTTGCAATCTTCTTATAGCCATTGCCCTTCCTGTGAAGAGTAATCACCTGTTCTCTTGTCTTCCTGGACCATTCTCTTGACCTCACCATGTTTGTAACCACACCAGTAAATGTCTAGAAGGAGCTGAGTATCACAGTCATTTTAAAGCTGCCTAATTGGTGCTTATTACGCTTTATTGCTGCTCCCTGATATCCACAGGTGTTTTCAATACCTGATTGAACCTCTGTTCTTCAGAGTGGTAGTCTTTAAGGGGCTGAATAATTATGTCAATGAAGAATTCACAAAAGAAACATTTATTACTGTATTACAAAACTAATTGATGTCATTTTAGTTGCATATGGTTCTTTAAGAAGTCCTTGTAGGATTTCATTCTGAACACAATTACAAATGTACACTAAATTCCCTAAAACCATTTACAGCATTGGGGGTTGAATAATTTTGAACACAACTGTCTGCATTTTGCGGACGACTTTACTCCGTCAAATACTGTGGAGTGCATTAAATACATTTTATGTATGGATGAATGTTCACTGGGGATAAAACCCATGATATTGGAATACAATGAATTATCAACTTGGCTCCAGGAACATTTACTAAAGTTACGTAAAATACAATTCAGATTCAAAACGAAATTATGATTCAATATACGATACGATACGATTAGGGAAGTAGTTTCCATCCTAGGGTGTGTGTGCTGCTTATTTAAAGGGACAGTTCACCCAAAGATGAAAATTCTGTCATCATCTACTAACCCTCGAGTTGTGGCAAATCTCTATAAATGACTTTGTTCTAAACATAGAGAAAGATATTTGGAAGAATGCTTGTGACCATGACCAAGCAGTTTTTTTTGCCACCATTGACTACCATAGTAGGAAAATTAAACTTCTTTGTTCTGTTGAACACAAAAGAAGATATTTTGAAGAATGTAGGAGAGCAAACAGAACTCGGGCACTTCGGATTACTATTGTAATTTTTCCTACTATGGTAGTCAATGGTGACCAAGGACTGTTTGGTTACAATCGTTCTTCAAAATATTTAGGTGAACTGTCCCTTTAAGTGCATCCGAAGTTTAACCATAATGACCACTTAAAATGAATCATGCTGAATGATTTTAGTGTTAGTGACTTTATAGGAACTCATATTAGATTTGTTTGAAAAATGGGTTCTTGGGCTACATAAAACCGAAGGTTGAGACTTATACATTTGAGGATACTGCTCTCTTGTGGTAATGTGATGTAACTAGTCTATGGCTTCCCAACTGTCAGTCACAGCATTGTATTACAGATGATACATTTTGAGATCAATTTTAAGAAGACTTACAGAGAGGATGTGTCCTTTGAGTCCGTGGGCAGAGTCAGCGCACTCAATGACAGCGCTCAGCTGCGGGTAACCCACACCGGTCTTAATGCGTGTAGTGCATACGGAACCTACAGATGTGTAATCAAATATCATGAACATACTTTATTCCAAAGTTTAAGTTATTCATTCTGAGAATATGAATTAAAGATGGGTTTGCAATTGTATAAACTGAACAACTGATACCTGGCCCAATGCCAACTTTAATGATGTCAGCACCAGACAGAATGAGCTCCTCCACCATCTCACCTGTCACCACATTTCCTGCCTATGTGGTCAATATCATTGTAAATCTTTTGGTTATAGTTAAACAAGCACACAAGATGTATGATTTCTTTAGTGTATTGGTATACGTTATATATTTGGGCAGATCATCTTACCATAATAGTATGGTTTGGGAACTTCTCATGAACTTTTTTTACAAACTCCACAAAGTGTTCTGAGTAGCCATTGGCCACGTCCAGGCAGATGTACTTGATGAGAGGAATGGCTTCCAGGATGCTGGAAAGCTTCTCCAGGTCTGCTGCTCCGCTGCCTGAGCTGGCAGCAATATGCTGAAGATGACAGATGCAAAAGGCTTCATTTCATTATTCAACACAGGGAATGTGTCAGTATGGTTGCAGTGTGGGCTTAGTGATTTGAAAAGTACTTTTTTTGTATTTAGACAGTCAATACATAGTATGGAGATATAGATCACGACTGTAAAATAAAGTGCAACATTATGCTACCCAAACTGGAGGCCCCTGGTAGGTCATAGCGGTATTAGAGGGGGCTGTGGCTTATAGGCAAAATAAATACAACAACATAATTACGAGTTTCACTGCAAACAGATTTTCAGAATTGATTTGCAAATGTTGTGGTAGCCCACAAGAAAAGATACTGTGGTATGCTATAGAATTCACCGTTGTAAACTGTATACACAGTATATTTATAGTAATTATACTATGGTATAAGTATAGTTTATACTAAAGCATACTATATTATAGTATAATTTTCAAATATACTATGCTATGGTCTGTTGTTATTGTAATATTATATTAAGTGTACAAGAAAAGATACTGTGTATTCAACTTCGTAAGCTGCAGTAAATTGTATTATACTACAGTATAAGTATAGTTCATACTGTAGTATACTTTATTATAGTAAAATTGTAATATACTGTACTACAGCTTGTTATAGTAATATTATAGTAAGTATTCCATCGTATAAGTATACTATAAACTGTACAATAGTATACTACATTATGGCAAAATTAAAATACGCTTTACTATAGTACATTTTAGTACTATTATAGTAATTATAATATAGTATAGTACATGCTATAGTATAGAATATAGTAAACTATAATTTCTAATTTGCTAAAGTATATTAATGTTATTATACTATAGTATAAGTATATATACACCATACTATAATATAGTCGAATACTTTGATATATTTACTATTCAAAAACACTATTGGGAAATACACTTTACTATAGTAAGTACTACAGTATATTTCATATAAAAAAGAACGTGATTCAGATGAAACCCTTCCAAATACATATTTATATGTATTCTATTCATATATTTTACTATCGAAGCAAAACAATTTATGGGGACCTTAAAGCTTTGTATTTGCTTTTTGGGGACAGATTCATTTTTTATTATTATAAATAATACATCATAGTTTTAAAATACGTTTTCGCATGTTTTTAACATTTGGTTGCATTCAAAATTCAAGTACTTTACAGCTCTTTAAATGTTTGGGGTAAAAGTTCTTGACTTGAAAAAAATACTCCATTTTTCATTTACTTAAAAAGTAAAAAGTATGACATACAGTATCTTTTGTGTAAGGAAGTAAAATTTATCCTAAGTATAAACAAAAATGTACTTGCGAGAAAAAATACTTACTTTCCCACTCCACTAGATGGATTGTAACTCTAAAATAAACAGCTTTTGCATAGATCAGAAAATCAATGTAGCCTTATACCTCTAGGCACTCTGGGTGGCTGATAGCAAAGGTCTTCCACTCCTCCAGGGAGTAATGCTTCTGGATGGCTGTAAAGAGGGTGTGCTGAAAGAGAGAGCAGAGGAAGTCTGACACATGGCAGACATCTGGCACCTAGACAGACAGAAAGCTCTTCATCTCAAACCAAGGAAACAGAACCCAGCGAATAATGTTTCAGTTAGATTGTGATAATCACATTAGTGATCAGAGTATAACAAGACTTTCTCTGGGTTGGATTTCAAAGGCTCAGGTCCACATCAGTTGCTGTGCTTTATTTAAAGACGGACTCACCTTGCTCAGCACCTGTGCCATCTCGAAAGTGCCAGTGGTGTCCATGTTAGCAGCGATGATTGGGATTCCATTGTATGTCTGCTTGGAGTTGCGGAATGTGAAGGTCCTCTGCAGGTCTACCTTTGAGAACCAAACACAGGAGCAGCGGTGATAAATGCTTGTAAATCAAGTTGAATAAGTTCTGTTCTGCAGTGCTTTCAACCTTTTTCAGTTTCTGTTTCCTAGTATCAAACCATTGCATTGCTAATACAATGCTAAACCAGCTGAGCCAAGTCAAAACCCAAATATGTTTTGTCACAAGTCAGAAAAAAGCCATGTTGTGATGTAAACAGAACTTTTGAATAACATATAAATGTTGTCAATCCAGCAGAGAATGTAAAATAAATATGACACATTATCTTACACATTGCTGTCTTACATTCACATTTATTTTTATGCATTTTGCAGACGCTTTTATCCAAAGCGACTTACATTGCAGTAACCTATATATTTATATTTAGGTATGTGCAATCCCCTGAGATCGAAACCACAACCTTGAATTGTTAACGCAATGCTCTTACCACTGAGCTACAGGAATGCTTCTCATGCTTAACATGGTCAACTTGCCAAAAAGATAGCTGGGCGTATTACGTAGTATTTCTGTGCTCGATATACTCCAGCAGCGATCGTACAGGTTTTGGAAAGTTTTTTTCGAACATATAAAACTGTTTTGTAACAACTTTTCTTAGTCCCTTCTTGGACAATTCTCCCGGAAAAGCAAGCGACACGGCCACAGGAGAGCAAGGAGCGCAGGAGAAGGAGAATGCCCAGACGCCACTTTCACTTGTAAGCAGTATAGAGAGAGCATACATTCGCTAAGTTCAGGTGTTTATTTGTTCTCTACATTTGGGTGATGAATGTTACATAAACTATGGATATAACACTGGATTTGGAGATTGTTTGAAACTGATATATGGAGCCGTCCCAGCTTTAAAAGATGACGGAGTGAAACTGATGTCTGTGTTTTGTTGACAATGGGTTCGCAACGTACTTTGGTTCAGCCTACCCGTCCCCCCTGCACGTGCCGTATGTTTTCGGAAAAAAACGTAAAGCTGTATCTATCGTTTATAAATGTGATCAAACTAAATACTCTTCGAAGATACAAAGTATGAAATACTACACTTTACTGTAGGTACTCAAGATTAATATGAGATTGGCAAAAACCCTGTGTGTTAGGGCCGCTTTAACTGCAGAATCTCAAATCCACAAGTGGCTGCATACATTTCGGTTTTGTTGTGCTAAATCATTCATAGATTTGCCTGACAAAGGTCTGTGAGTAGCAACCCGATAATCACAAAGCTCTTTCTCTCAAATTTACTCTCTTCCTATTTTTCTCTCATGCACAGATAGATGGTCACGTTCTCAGAATCGGTTCTTGATCACTCATTTTCACTTCAAGTAACTGTGCACACAGTCACACTACATTGGTCTACACATCCTTTATTGTGCTGCAGGGAGCAAACTGTCCATTTCCCATTTGTGGAGAAATATTGGAGCTATTTCAGTCATGGATCCCTTTAATAGTGTATTGTTGGTGTTCTGTGATTGACTTGCAGATTATACTGTGAGAGGCCTTCAGCTGTTGTTTGGTATTCAAGAGCTTGTGTACTGTATAATCAGTCGCCATTGCTGTCTGTATGTTGACAGTCATCAGATGAAGCAGCTGCAGTAAAATGTGATCAGCCCTTTTCCTCATCTAGGGGTGAAATGCAGAGAGAGAAAATCCCCCCCAAAAATTGTGTTAAAGGTCCAGTGTGTAATTTCTTTGTAGGATCTGACAGAAATGCAATATAATGTACTATTGTATAACTATGTCTCAAGAGGTGTATAAAGACCTAACATAATGAAGCGTTATGTTTTTTATCTCAGAATGAGCTATTACTTCATACACCGCGGGTCCCCTTAGATGGAATTCACCATGTTGTTTCCACAGTAGCCCCAAACTGCTCGACCGAACACATTTTGTAAATATGTTATCTTCTTCAGCAAAGAAGCTAAAACGTGACGACATCTAAGTTCTGTGTCAGTGTAATAGCGGCAAGCTAGTGAAGTGCTGTGCAGAATGTAAACCTCATTCCCCGGCCTCAAGGACGCTCTGGCGACAAACGCTAAAGACTTCGGTCTTTAGCCTCCTCGTTAGAGCGCCTGACTCCCATGCCGGACCGACCTGGTTCAAGGCCTGCTAGGAGTGGTGCAGTTTGTTCTGGTTTCATCAGCCACCGATGGGTGGAGTGAAGTGAACAGATTGATGATAATTCCCTACCTCTAGATAGGGAATTAGATTAACATTGAATACACCGGACCTTTTAGACCCCTTGCCAAAGTGAACAGAATATAACTGTATATAACTGTAGTATTAGTGTAAAATACTTAAGTTTTAGTTTTATAAATATGGGTAATAAGGAAATTCTGATCTCACAAACATTATAGAAATTATCTAAATGCGAGATACTAGCATCTCCCCCAAGCGATCGTACAGGTTTCGGAAGTTATTTTTGAACATATAAAACTGTTTTGTAGCATTTTTTCTTAGTCCCTTATTGGACAATTCTCTCGGAAAAGCACAGAGAGCATAGAGAGCATAGAGAGCAGGAGAAGGAGCATGCGCAGATGTCACTTTCACTTGTGTGCAGGAGAGAGAGAGAGCATATGTTTGCGATGTTCAGGTATTTGTTTGTTCACTGCATTTAGATGATGAACGTTATATCAACTGTGGATATAAAGCTGGATTTGGAGATCGTTTGAAACTGATATACAGAGCCGTCCCAGCGCTAAAAGATGCCGGACATGAACCGCATGCAGTGAGCGAAACTGATGTCTGTGTTTTGTTGACAATGTGCTTTAGTTCAGCCTACCCCTCCCCCGGCACGTGCCGTATGATTTCAGAAGTAATCGTACAGCTGTATCAATCTTTTATAAATGTGATCAAACTAAATACTCTTCGAAGATACGACGTATGCAATACTACTCTATAGGTACTCAAGATTACTTTGAGATTAATCTTGAGATGTAGCCCGTGTGTTAGGGCCGCTTTAATTTGTTTATATAGTAATGTAAATGTGTATATAAGTTTTGATCTTGTGTGACTCAGTTGACCGGCCGGGTCATGAAGTGCAAAAACACAGTGGAATCTGATTCTATTTACATCTAGCACCCACCGTGCCACAGGTCTATTTTTAACCGTGTTTTTAACCGTGTTTTTCAGAGCTCGTGATCTCAGGTTGCTCTTCCTCAGCCTGGATGTGTGTCCCTGAAAACTTAGCTGAGCTGGTTTCAAGACACATCACGCCACAAAATAAAGACAAAACAAACAAACCATGTTAACCATCAAAAAAGTGGTAATGGAAATATAATTTATTTAACACGAGCAAGCAACACATCATCACATTAATCCCTTTGTGTTTGTACATTATGCCAGACATGCCGATTGCCAACAAAACACAGACGTATGACTTAGTTTGACTTACCACATGCAGTTCATGTTCAGCATCTTTAGGCACTGGGAACGCACTGGGACCGCGCCATCTATCAGTTTTAAACAATCTCCAAATCCAGGGTTATATCCACCGTTTATATAACATCCAACACTGAAATGCCGTGAACAAACAGACACACCTAAACTTTATCGCAAGAGTAACAACGCCTTGATGGGAAGCGGGTCATATTATTACAAACATATGTATAGTATAATGAAATGAAAGTCGCTTTGGATAAAAGCGTCCGCCACATGCATAAATGTAAAGGTCTCGCTTTTCGGGACGGGGTCTTTCGCTTCACCTTGCCGTGCTTTTGGCGAATAAAAGGAATAGGATCCTTTTGACGACACAGGGATAAAGCTGTTGGAGTGATAGGGTTGACAACAAGTTGACCATGTTAAGCATGAGAAGCCAGCACGTTTAACATTGTAAAGAACTCAGAATGCATGACATAGCATGATAGATCCACTTTAAACCAGCACAGATTGGAGCCAAAATAAGGGCTTTGCTGTCATTCAGACTTCACCAAGGTCATTTCACTCCTATTCTCTGCACTCCTATCACATATGCATTATTAAAGAATGAAAGCCCCTCTGCTGAATTTGAATGAAGCCTTCAGGGGCAGAAAGTTTAACAAGACAATTGAAACAGATTTCTCTCACACACACGCACATTCACACACACAGAGCAACCAGACGTTCTGTCTCACCTCAGATCTGCTCTTCAGACTGCTCCTCTTTGGTCTAAAAAGGACATCTTTAAAGTCCAATTTGAGGTCAGCATCCACCCTGGGCATAGTGACAGATCTTGGAGCCGATGAGAGTTTCCTGAGGCGGGCTGTTTCGGTCAATGGGCTGAAGCTCCGGGCACCAAACCCGAATCGGCAGAAGAACTGCGTATTTATAGTAGGGCTTTCACTGCCCAGGCCCCCATTGCTTTATTTGGCCAGGCCTGTAGTCCCTCTCTTGTCCCACTCTCTCTTCTCTCGCTCTCTACTCGCCCCTCCTCTTGCATTCACTCCAGTGTGGTGACGGCTGCAGCAGTAGCAGCAGTGATAAATATGTTTTTTGTGTGGCTGCCAGTCACATCACACGCAGAATGGCCCCACTGCAGCTCAGCTCAGTACTGCAGTATGATCACAGAGCACCTGCTGTCCGGCTGGGGTACTGCTTCTCTGAATCAATACAGTGCACTCTTGGGAGATGGAGGGAGGGCAGAGGTTGGAGATAAATGATGATGTCTGATTTGTCCTGTTATTGTTAGTGTAGGCTTGTTGTTGTACTATATGCGATGCATTAAATTACATCACACATGAGAGTGATTCTTTATTTTAAAGTTTGAATCGATTCATCTTTTTTTATTCACAATCAGTAGGGGCTTGGAAATTTCTGGTAATCCCGAAGAGCGTGATAAACAGAATCAGGGGCACATTCAAGTTCAAACTGGTGCCCAACGTTTGAACGACACGTTTCCTGGAAACGGTGTGCAACAGGGTTTGAGATACATTTTCTCTTGTTTGGTGTGTCAAGAATGTCAGTCCAATCAGCAGCAACGTGTATATAACCCACGTGGTATTAAAGAGAAAGCTCGCACAATGGGTCCAAGTAAAGTCGTTTACAAATATGTCTGCTGCAGCTAGGTATACGGAACAATTGAAGATATTAGAAGACATATATTTTGCAGTATTAAACAGGTATTTAAACAAATTAAATCAGGCTCCAAAAATTCCTCAAAAAGAACACAAAGAATGGCCTTCTCAGCTGCCATAGTTGCAACTCTAGTGTCATCATAACAGGGATGTTCAACCCGTTTCCGTTGAAAAAACGTTTTGTCAGGGCTGAAAGCCGCCTAGGTGTGTTTGATTAGGGTTGGAGCTAAAGGTGCGGTCACACCTGCCTTTTTGCTCCATCGACTTCCTTTCAAACGCATGCGAATTCACCAGACCCGGAAATGCAAGCTCCTGTGAAAAGCTTCACATTCTGCTACGTTCTAAAGTTCAAGTTTGGTCACGAAATATGCAGATATAAGGTTTCAGAATGACAGCAGCAAAGGTCTGTTTCATAGGTCAAACAAATACTAAAAAAAATCTGTAAATGGCCTACATTTTAGCTGTCTGTAAATGGCCTACAAGTACGTGTTCTGTACTTTTGAATATGCATTCATCAAAGTAATTTTTTTGGAAAATCCATGATTTTTTTTTTAAAACTTTTTATTTTGTTATGATGTGTCAGATGATCATGCATTAAGCAATCAACTTAATACAAATTTCAAATAAAGAGTTAAGTAAAAGTAGTAAATGAAGACTTTGGATTAAAATATTTTTGTAAATCATGTTTTTATTATTATGTTTTTTTAAAGCCACAATAACTAACAAAATACAGCTAACTAACACAATAAGAACATAACATTAAAAAATATGATTTTTGAAAAATTAAAAAAGGAGTTATCTCATTTTGGAACCATACTCTTCAAATATTCAAACTAAAGCTTTCTGTAAACAGACAGTACTGAATGCTAACTTTAAAAATCTCAAAATCATGGAAGTGGAAATTAATGACTTTAATGGACTCCATCCAGTTTGAGGGTCCAGGCTTGAGCAGGCGAGTTGGGCAGATCAGGCACAAGGACAATGAGTCCTGATAAGTGCAGTGGGGCCCATTTCAACGGCTCAGGGTTCCCCAACAAAGTGACCTGAACAGAGATTCAGAACAAACACTGAGACATTCTTTAAATAGGTTAAGCGTAACTGTTTTTAATCGTGACAATTTACATTTTGTTCCTAAAAATTGTTCCATGGCATGAATGGACCAGTGTTATTTATTTTGTAAATATTTACCACAGTTTTGTCGGACGTTACGGGTCCAGAAAGCTGAAACGTGTACTGTTTGGGATTTGTAGTAAAGATGGCATACACTGTGCTGCCTTTTGAGGTGTACCTGGAATTGAAAGTACATTTAAAATGCTTAAACTAATGAAGCATTCAAAGGTTAAATAGAAGAACGCCAAAGACTATCTAAAGCTAAAATTTGAACCCAGAACTATCCAGAAAAGTAATACACCATTTTGCAACGGTTCGATCACGAGAACATTGTTCGGTCATAAACACATGATATGGTAAAGAATTCAAATAATTTATGACGGATAAACTATTCCACATGATCAAATCATTCATCACATGATATGATAAAAGAAAAACAAATACACTTACCAGACCGGTACAGTTGCATTTTCAGCCTGAACTTTCCAAGGCTTTGTGGCATAGATGGCTTCCCCGTTGATCTTCATCCAGTCACCAATACTTCTGAGACGCTCCTCAAAAACAGGTGGAATCATCCCATCTGCTGTTGGCCCCACATTCAACAGGTAATTCCCCCCTAAGGCCACTGTGTAGACCATGTCCTGGGACAACACCACAAGAGATATTTTGACTCTGGGATCACATGAAACTCTAATCCATGTTACTCTGATAAACTGTTTCCAAAATGAAATAATTATTTGATACATAATGCACTCAAGACACCAGCGTACCTTTATAATGGCCGGCAGATCCATCAAGTCACTCAAAAGCATATTTTTACGATACCCCCATGAATACTTATCCACCGATTGGCATTTTTCCCACTTGTGTTTGGGCAACTGTCCGGGGGTGTACTTGTCAGCGCAGTTGTAATAACCTCCATGTTTACAGTAACACCCCGCTCCCCACCTGTCATTGGTCACCACTACATCCTAAAAGCAGTGCAACAATGCAGCATTCAGCATTTGATTAAAAATAAGGAACTGTGTTTTAAAATCAGTAACTCATGATGTGAAGATCTTACTTTGACGGGACTTTCATTGTAGAGCCAGGCTAAAAATTGTGTTGAGTTCCAATAGGTGTCAGGTGCCTCCCAGTCTCCATCTGACCAAAGCAAATCTGGTTTGTACCTGAAAACACAAACATATTTTGCCATCACATTAAAATGTTTTATAAATTAAAGCTATTGTATGATGTAAAGGTTGTATAACTTTCTCTTTTCAGTCATGTGCCTTTACAAAGAATATTTATTAAAGTAAAAGTGTATAGTTACTATTTATGCCTTAATTATTGAAAATGACAGAGCACATTTACATTTTTAAACAGCTGCACCGTTATAATTCGACCTCAGATTTCAAATTTAATCAACCACATTGTGCTCTAACGATCTCATCAAACTACATTTTGCGACACAAAAACAGATGTTTTACAAAGGTTTGCCTGGGCTCAAATCAAACTAAACGAATATGCGGGTGCAGCTTCCATTTCAAGTGAAATAATCTCTCGTCAACTACACTGAATTCTTTCATCAACTATACCTGAAACTTTTTTTATTACAGTATTACATATTGATGAATTTCACTTAAGTCGAGCAATGCTTTATTTCACTTGTGTTTGTAAGATGTACTTCATTAATACATATGAATGAATTTCACTACGTTCATTCAATGTTTTTATTTCACTAGTGTTTGGAAGAGTCAAATTCAATGATAAAGGCCTAAATGGCTCCTCATAAGTAAGCATGTTTTTCGCTGCTTGCTTGCTATTTGTAACCATACATTTAACTACAAACATTAATGTGCAAATATGTTTATTTTAAGGATATAAGGTAATATATATGTAATATACAAGGTAATATGTTTAATTTATACATTAAATCAATAAATATTTAAAAATATATAAAATAATAACAACTGTGGTCACTAGTGAACTTTAAGGATTAGAATTTACCTTGTGATAAGATTGCGAAGTTCTGGCATAGCTTTGTTTTCTACATACACCTGGGTCTTAAACCCAGACTGCTTGTCACTCAGGTAGAGGGGATGAAACCACTCATACAAAGAGTTGTACAGTCCATAATGCAGAGACCTAACAAAAGAAATGCATGTTAATTTAACAAATGCAACCAAAACGACGCCAAAAACACACATAATTTTCATACAAAACCAACGTACTTCTTCCTTATAGCAACGCCCAAATCTCCAACGAGATCCCTGTGCGGTCCAGTATCCACAGAGTTCCAGTTCCACGAATTCGGGGAGCCCCAGTTCGTGAATCCTTCGTGATGTTTCGAGGTGAGGACCACATACCTGCACGAAAAAGTCACATATAGATATACAGAACACTGCAAGTGTAAGAAGTATAAAAGTAAATACACACTTCGCTCCAGACGCCTCCAAAATCGCAGCCCACTGATCGGGCTCAAAAAACTCCGCGTGGAAATGAGACGCAAACTCCTCATAAGTGAATCCAGGTGGATAGTTTTTGGTTATGTAATCTACATAACTGGGATTATGGGCACCTCTCCAGTACCACCAGAACCACTCGCTTCCAAAGGCAGGTACGGAAAACACCCCCCAGTGAATGAAGATGCCGAACTTCGCCTCGTCGTACCATGCTGGAAGAGGTCTGGAGTCCAAACTTGCCCAATCCGGCGTGTATTTAGCGACGATTAATTGTGTGCATAATACCGCACAAAGAACCAACGATAACTGACTCATCTCTGATTTGTGGCGAAAGTGCGAATGCAATCTGGAGCTATCTGAAAGCTCGCTGATCTCTGGATAAGAGAGACGTTTGTGGCTAAATTAACTTTCTGTTGCACACATAATGCAGTTATTAAAACCGGCCAAACAAGTGTGTGTTTCCTGATCGATCATATGACATTAAACATGTGACCAGGAATTTATTTCATAAGTCGATCGGTCTGAACTGCGTAGAGTCGTACGATGTCGAGAACATTGTTCACTGAACAACAAGTTGCCTTAATGCCTTCTGCTTTAAATATTACTCAAATTCATGGGCGTAAATCCCGGGGGGGGCGGAGGGGACACGTACCCCTCCATCCGAGAGTCCCCCCTCCAAATCAATTAAACTCGCATTCTCTAGTGTCATAAACATATTTATGTTTACCTAAAGTAATTGTGTAATTAGAAGAAAATACAAACGCAAAAAATGCGTTTTAAGTTTAGAAACTGTTGAGTTCCCCATCCCCTGCCTCTCACAGTGGTTTGGCCCACTGCCTGCTCTCCCCGTTCATATCACCTGCGCATTGCGCAACACATTCAAGTCAGGTGTGCGGCTCAGTTCATAGTGGTTGTTGAACTCCAGTAAGAAGGCTATTTTATTCACTTAAATGAAGTGATTCTCTTTAATGTAGTTGATGCTGATTCATTAAGAAATTAGTGGTTGCAAAAAATGCTGATTACCGATGTATTTTACATGAATCTGCTATGTTAGCGATTAAAACGTTACATAGCTAGTTAACGTTAGCTTGTTACATATGACGTCACACACTGCAACTAACACGCCGAAGCCGTTTCCCATGCATTGTTTTATTTTTGGCGACCTGGCATGATGTGAACATTAACGGCCACGATTAACAACACACAGCCGCGAGCATTACGGTTACAATTTTGTGACGTTGGCACTATATCTAGTGTCCACAAAAGGTGCACAGCTTTCATTCAGTTGGAGAAGGTCGTTTTCACAGCATCTATTGTGTGCAGTATGTGCGCGGCGGATAAGCTAAATATTCAGTTTACTGATCCTCGGGCGATTCGTCAACGAGTACAACACAGAATTTAAGCATCTGTCACTGTTACTGACTGTTTGTTTGGATACACGAACATGAACAAAGTTTGTTGGAGGATGGAGTACACTACAGAAGAAAATAACAACCACTCATTTATGTCGACGTACGGTGATTTTGTCAGACGACGTTGCAGTACAAATCAGGATAACAAGTGTTTAAAAAGTGACTCATTGTTAACATGTAGTATCATGGGTAGTGTGTTTTTATATTTGTTTCCTGTCTTCACAACAAAGACAAAAAAAATTTAATGGGTAAAAATCTTTTTTGTTCTCTTGTATTACAGTATGTGACAGTTCAGTTATAATATGACTGCAAGTCTGCATTATAAACCTTATGCATATTGTCGCTTTGTGTCGTAGTAGGTACAGTTTTGACTGTATATTTGTCTCCCCTTCAAACATTGCTCTTGAGAAATTGTATGTGTGTTGTTCCCCCCTACTGTTAAATGAGATTTACGCCCATGCTTAAAATACACAACGAATGCAAGAGCTGTACTTGATAGTATTTGTTAATAGAATGTAAATAAACAATATGACTTGTTTGGCAAGTAGCAAACGTAAACAAACCCAATAAAAGCCAAATTCCATAACCTTTTTTTAATTGTACAAAATAATCCTTAATATTAGTTTCTCAAAGACTATAGTTCTGGGAAATCCATATCACAACACCTTTATACAAAATGGTAAGACCATAAGTATTTTTCACATGTGAAAAATGCTTTTAAATGTCACTAGGTCTACATTTAAGAAGTCCACGCCTGAAACTGTATTTTTTTCAGTATTTTAAGAACGTAAATCTATTTTACTCAATTGCACTGACACAGACATGTTATTTCTGTCTACAAGGTGTTTTCTTGATTATTATTTTTTGTTTGTTTATTACTTAGAGTATGTATTGATTACAGAATAACACTAACGTTAAAAATGTGTTTCGTTTATAAGAGATCATTGGCATGTATGTAAATTCAACCTTAGAAATAAGTGAAATAATAATTGGCTCTGTTGTATACGTGCATATGTATGGAATTACAATAATCAAGACACTATTGCAGCAAAGCAAAACCTGTCAGACATGTGCATTTGTTACAAGTCTGTTTTGAACAAACACTTAAAATATTGGATTACAAGTTAAGAAAAGCCATGATTAAAAAAATTAAAACAGTTTATTTTGTTCTGATGTGTACATTGTCTAGGCATTATAAAATCAAATAATTAACAAAATATTACAAATGAAGAGTAAAGATCAAAAATCCTTTAAGATTTCTTTAAACAGATAGTCCTAAATGCACACTTAAAAAAACTCTAAATCTTCGCATTGGAAATGAATGGCTTTAATGGACTCCATCCAGTTTGAGGGTCCAGGCTTGAGCAGGTGAGTTGGGCAGATCAGGCAAAAGCACAATGAGTCCCGATGAGTCCAGAGGAGCCCATTTCAACGGCTCAGGGTTCCCCAACAAAGTGACCTGAAAAGAGATTCAAAACAAACACTAAGACCTTCTTTAAAAAGGTTAAACGTTACTGTTTTTATTCATGTGATAATTTACATTTTGTTCCTAAAAATTGTTCCATGACATGAATCTAATATTCATTTATTTTGTAAATATTTACCACAGTTTTGTCGGACGTTACGGGTGCAGAGAGCTGAAACATGTACTGCTTGGGATTTGTGGTAAAGATGGCATAAACTGTCCTGGCTTTTGAGGTGTACCTGGAATTTAACAAAAATGTTAAACAGAAAAACTAATGAAGCATTTACAAGTTTATTAGAAGAATCCCACAGACAAACTAAAGCTTAACTTTGATCCCAGAAGTGACCAGAAAAGTAGTACTCCTTTTTGCTACGGTTCAATCACAAGAACATTGTTCAGTCTTAAACGCATAATGTGGGAAAGTATTCATCATAAAAATCTAAATGATCAAAGGATCAAATCATTCATCACATCTTTTCATAAAGGAAAAACAAATCCACTTACCAGACCGGTACAGTAGCATTTTCAGCCTGAACTTTCCAAGGCTTTGTGGCATAGATGGCTTCCCCGTTGATCTTCATCCAGTCACCAATACTTCTGAGACGCTCCTCAAACACGGGTGGAATCATGCCGTCTGCTGTTGGCCCCACATTCAACAGGTAATTCCCCCCTAAGGCCACTGTGTTGACCATGTCCTGGGACAACACCACAAGAGATATTTTGACTCTGGGATCACATGAAACTCTAATCCATGTTACTCTGATAAACTGCATCTTCAATTAAAATATGTTTATTTGCATACATAATCCACTCAAGATAAGCGCACCTTTATAATGGACGGCAGATCCATCAAGTCTCTCAAAACGATATTTTTACGATACCCCCATGAATACTCATCCACCGATTGGCATTTTTCCCACTTGTGTTTGGGCAACTGTCCGGGGTTGTACTTGTCAGCGCAGTTGTAATAACCTCCGTGTTTACAGGAACACTCTGCTCCCCATCTGTCATTGGTCACCACTACATCCTAAAAGCAGTGCAACAATGTAGTGTGCAGAAATTTTAATAAAAATTAGGAACTCTGTAACTCATGAGGTGCAGCTCTCACTTTGACCGGGCTTTCATTGTAGAGCCAGGCTAAAAATTGCGTTGAGTTCCAATAGGTGTCAGGTGCCTCCCAGTCTCCATCTGACCAAATCAAATCTGGTTTATACCTGAAAACACAAACATATTTTTCCATCACAGAATTTTTTTATATGAACTAAAGCCATGTAAACTGTAAAGGTAAATGTCTCACTTTCTCTTTTCAGACATGCACCCTTACAATTTTTTTTATTTTTGTTAAGTTACCATGTTTTTGTAGATTGATTGCCTTTGGTATTACTAGTCTTTCTCTATTTATTTTTTAATATTATGGTTAAACCGCACTTATGGACATGAGTATTGCAGCTACTATGGTTTTATAAAAAAGTTAAGCTATTGTTAATTTTAGTATAAGTATCATGTGTCCAGTACAATTTACCTCGTGACAAGATTGTGGAGTTCTGGCATAAGTTTGTTTTCTACATACATCTGGGTCTTAAAACCAGACTGCTTGTCACTCAGGTAGAGGGGATGAAACCACTCGTACAAAGAGTTGTACAGTCCATAATGTAGAGACCTAACAAAAGAAATGCATGTAAGTTTAACAAATGCAACCAAAACAGACATAGTTTACATACAAAACCAACGTAGGCTACTTCTTCCTTATCGCAACGCCCAAATCTCCAACGAGATCCCTGTGCGGTCCAACATCCACAGAGTTCCAGTTCCAGGAATTCGGGGAGCCCCAGTTCGTGAATCCTTCGTGGTGTTTCGAGGTGAGGACCACATACCTGCACGAAAAAGTCACATATAGATATACAGAACTCTGCAAGTGTAAGAAGTATAAAAGTAAATACACACTTCGCTCCAGAAGCCTCGAAAATCGCAGCCCACTGATCGGGCTCAAAAAACTCCGCGTGGAAATGAGACGCAAACTCCTCATAAGTGAATCCAGGTGGATAGTTTTTGGTTATGTAATCTACATAACTGGGTTTATGGTCACCTTTCCAGTTCCACCAGAACCACTCGCTTCCAAAGGCAGGTACGGAAAACACCCCCCAGTGAATGAATATGCCAAACTTCGCCTCGTCGTACCATGCTGGAAGAGGTCTGGAGTCCAAACTTGCCCAATCCGGCGTGTATTTAGCGACGATTAATTGTGTGCATAATACCGCACAAAGAACCAACGATAACTGACTCATCTCTGATGAGGCTGTTGCCTTTTTGTTCTTTAGTAACGTTAGTTATAAACTCGAGAGTGCGAATGTAGTCAGGACCGATCTAAAAGCTCGTTGATCTCCGCATAATAGAGCCGTTTGTGCCTAATCTAACTTTCTGTTGCACACATAATGCAGTTAATAAAACCGACAGAAAGTTTGTAGTTCCTGATCAATCATAAACATTTGACCCGGAACTATCGCTCTCGCGATACTTCTGTGTCATTGTCGATCGGTCTGACTCTGCGATGCGCAGCGTCGTACATAATCGTGAACAACAAACGTTGCCTTCGGCTTTAAATATTACTCAAAATACACAACGAATTCGAGAGTTGTATTTTTTATATCGTTTTTGTTAATAGAATGTAAATAAACAATATGATTTTTTGGCAAGTAGCAAACGTAAACAAACCCAATAATAGCCCAATTCAATAACCGTAAAGTTTTTTTATGTAACAAGTTAAGAACAGCCATGATAAAAATGTTTTAAAACAGTTTATTTTGTTCTGATGTGTCAGTTGTTTAGGCATTATACAATCAAATAATTAACAAAATATTACAAATTAAGAGTAAAGAACCAAATTCTTTCCTATAAGATTTCTTCAAACAGATAGTCCTTAATGCTCATTAAAAAAACTCTAAATCTTCACATTGGAAATGAATGGCTTTAATTAACTCCATCCAGTTTGAGGGTCCAGGCTTGAGCAGGCGAGTTGGGCAGATCAGGCACAAGGACAATGAGTCCCGATAAGTGCAGTGGGGCCCATTTCAACGGCTCAGGGTTCCCCATCAAAGTGACCTGATAAGAGATTCAAAACAAACACTAAGACCTTCTTTAAAAAGGTTAAACGTTACTGTTTCTATTCATGTGATAATTTACATTGTGTTCCTAAAAATTGTTCCATGACATGAATCTAATATTCATTTATTTTGTAAATATTTACCACAGTTTTGTCGGATGTTACGGGTGCAGAGAGCTGAAACGTGTACTGTTTGGGATTTGTGGTAAAGATGGCATACACTGTGCTGCCTTTTGAGGTGTACCTGGAATTGAAAGTACATTTAAAATGCTTAAACTAATGAAGCATTCAAAGGTTAAATAGAAGAACGGCAAAGACTATCTAAAGCTAAATTTTGATCCCAGAAGTATCCAGAAAAGTAGTACACCTGCTATGTTTCGGTCACGAGAACAATGTTCGGTCATAAACACATTATATGGTAAAGTGTTCAAATAATTCATAACAATCAAATGATCACAGGATCAAATCACTCATCACATCTTTTTTTAAAGGAAAATCAAATCCACTTACCAGACCGGTACAGTTGCATTTTCAGCCTGAACTTTCCAAGGCTTTGTGGCATAGATGGCTTCCCCGTTGATCTTCATCCAGTCACCAATACTTCTGAGACGCTCCTCAAAAACAGGTGGAATCATCCCATCTGCTGTTGGCCCCACATTCAACAGGTAATTCCCCCCTAAGGCCACTGTGTAGACCATGTCCTGGGACAACACCACAAGAGATATTTTGACTCTGGGATGACATGAAACTCGAATCCATGTTAAATTGATAAACTGCATCTTCAATTAAAATATGTTTATTTGCATACATAATGCACTCAAGATCAGCGCACCTTTATAATGGACGGCAGATCCATCAAGTCACTCAAAACCATATTTTTACGATACCCCCATGAATACTTATCCACCGATTGGCATTTTTCCCACTTGTGTTTGGGCAACTGTCCGGGGGTGTACTTGTCAGCGCAGTTGTAATAACCTCCGTGTTTACAATAACACCCCGCCCCCCACCTGTCATTGGTCACCACCACATCCTAAAAGCAGTAAAACAATGCAGTGTTCAGAATTTTTATAAAAATTAGGAACTGTGTTGCTCATGATGTGCAGCTCTCACTTTGACGGGACTTTCATTGTAGAGCCAGGCTAAAAATTGTGTTGAGTTCCAATAGGTGTCAGGTGCCTCCCAGTCTCCATCTGACCAAATCAAATCTGGTTTATACCTGAAAACATATTTTGCCATGACAGTAAAATGTTATATAAACTAAAGACATGTAGGCTGTTAAGGTTAATGTTTCACTTTCTCTATTCAGTCATGCGCCTTTACAAAAAATAAACTGTTTTTATTTTAGTGCAGTAACCATGTTTTTGCAGATTTATTGCTATTGGTATTACTATAGTATTACTTTATTTGTTTTACAAATATTATGTATAAACATCACTTCTTGAAGTGAGTATATTTGCAGTGGTTAATTTTAGTCCAAGTATCATGTGTCCAGTACAATTTACCTCGTGACAAGATTGTGGAGTTCTGGCATAAGTTTGTTTTCAACATACACCTGGGTCTTAAACCCAGACTTCTTGTCACTCAGGTAGAGGGGATGAAACCACTCATACAGAGAGTTGTACAGTCCATAATGTAGAGACCTAACATTCAAAAACACGTAAAAGAAACGCAAGTTAAATCAACAAAGGCAACCGACACAGATGCAAAACACACATAGTTTACATAAAAACCCAACGTACTTCTTCCTTATCGCAACGCCCAAATCTCCAACGAGATCCCTGTGCGGTCCAACATCCACAGAGTTCCAGTTCCAGGAATTCGGGGAGCCCCAGTTCGTGAATCCTTCGTGGTGTTTAGTGGTGAGAACCACATACCTGCAAGAAAAATTACGTTAACTGATAGTCTACGACACCATCATTGCAAACATACAAATAAAAAAACACACACTTGGCTCCCGAGGCTTCTAAAATAGCAGCCCATTGATCGGGTTCAAAAAACTCCGCGTGGAAATCGGGGGCAAAATCCTCATAGGTGAATCCAGGAGGATGGTTCTTGATCATGTATTCTATATAGCTTGGGTTAAGTGCGCCTCTCCAGTACCACCAGAACCACTCGCTCCCGAAGGCAGGTACGGAAAAGACTCCCCAGTGAATGAAGATGCCGAACTTCGCCTCGTCGTACCATTCAGGCAGAGGTCTAGAATCCAAACTAGACCAATCCGGGGTGTATTTAGCGCCGATTAATTGTGTGCATAATACCGCACAAAGAGCCAGCGACTGAATCATTTCGACGATTTAACAGAATGAGTCTGGTGTTCTCTTTGTGTATGTCCGCATTCACTGCGGTCGTCCAAGAGTAAGTGCAAGCGCCTGTCAGTACTGATCCGAGAGCACACTGAACTTTGCATAAGAGAGATACTTAGGCTTACTTAACTTTTTGGAGAACATAATGCTGTAATAAAAACAAGTTTGTAGTTCCCGGTAGATCATATGACATCAAACATGTGACCACAGAACGTGGTTTCGATGCAAAACTGCTGACAATCGCAGCGCTGCGCGGTCAAACTGGCGCGTGACATCGAAGTATCGCAGGAGAGAGTCGAACGCCAAGCTTTCGCATCACTCTCGCGTTACTTCAATCATTCAGATCAACAAGTATATGTTTTGTAGGCAATGGACAACAGTTGTAAATGTTGCTTACGTAATGGCACTAAAAATGCACAACGAATGAACTGCAAGAGTTGTATGCATTCGTTTTTAATAGTTTTGTTTCCTTATATTTCAAAATAAATATACGTCTCAAATAAAGACAAATGAGCAATAAACAATGACTTAGATTTTTGGGCAAATAGCAAAGGTAATACAGTCAGTCGTGGCCAAAAGTTTTGAGAATTACACAAATATTAATTATCACAGTCTGCAGCATCAGGTTTTTATGAAGGCGATTGCATACACTCCAGAATGTTATGAAGAGTGATCAGATGAATTGAACTTTATTGTGAAGTACCTCTTTGCCATGAAAATGAACTTGGTCCAAAAAACATGTACATTCCATTTCAACCCTGCCACAAAAAGACCAGCTAACATCACGTCAGTGATACTCTCGTTAACACAGGTGAGAGTGTTGACAACTGGAAACTTTAAAAGGAGGTTGGTGCTGGAAATCATTGTTCTTCCTCTGTTAACCATGGTTAGCTGCAAGGAAACACGTGCAGTCATCATTGCTTTGCACAAAAAGGGATTCACAGACAAGGCTATTACAGGCAGGGACAGACTGATATTCTGCAAAAGGTACAAGGATAGGATTGGGGAAATGTCATTTTCTCAGATGAAGCCCCTTTCTGATCGTTTGGGGCAAAAAAAAAAAAGATTGTCCGGAGAAGTAAAGGTGAGCGCTACAATCAGTCCTGTGTCATGCCAACAGTAAATCATCCTGAGACCATTCATGTGTTGGGTGCTTCCCAGCCAAGGGAGTAGGCTCACGCACAATTTTGCCTATGAACACAGCCATGAATAAAGAATGGTACAAAAACATCCTCAGAGAGCAACTTCTTCCAACCATCCAAGAACAGTTTGGTGATGAACAATGCCTTTTCCAGCATGATGGAGCACCTTGCCATAAGGTAAAAGTAATAACTAAGTGGATCGGAGACCAAAACATTTGTGGTCCATGGGCAGGAAACTCCCCAGACCTTAAGGCCCTTGAGAACTCTGGCAAAAACAAGCATTGATTATGCAAGAATGGGCTGCCATCAGTGAGGATGTGGCCTAGACGCTGATTGACAGTACGCCCAGGCTAATTGCAGAGGTCTTTAAAAAGAAGGGTCAACACTGCAAATATTTTTAATAGTCTTTGCGTAAACTTAATGTTATTGTCAATACAAGCATTTGACACTTATGAAATGCTTGTAATTATACTTCAGTATACCAAAGTAACATCTAACAAAAACATAGAAATAACCAAAGCAGTAGACTTAGTGAAAATTATTATTTGAGTCATTCTCAAAACTTTTGGCTACACAGGTTACACAACCCAATAATAAATTAAATAACAGTTTTTAAGTGTAAAAAACTATTCTTCATTATAAATTTCGACAAAACAATATTTCTGGCACAGACTTCATTCTCACAACATGTGTAAAAAAGATGGCACGACCATAAAAATGGTCCTTGAACTGATTCCCTTCCTTTCTAACCCTCCCCCGAAATAGCTATAGGTGTGTGTGGAGAAATGCTACCGCAAATTAATATACAACAGATTGCCAATTAAATGCAAATTAATCTACATCAGATTGCCATTTTCTGCAAGCTGTCTGGCAACATTCTGCTTATCGTCCTCTTCCTGTATAGAAGAAATAGCACTAGGCTCCGCTTCATCTCCTTCCACAACGAACACGGACCAATCAGAATCTCTAGTGCCCCTCTCAACAGCCTCATTTTGGATATTGAGGTTCATAGAGGAGGGATCCTCATTTGTTGTGGTAACAAAGGTACAGCCGTCGCAAAGTCCAAATCGCTTCATTCCATGGGACACGATGCCTGAGAACACACGCCGACAGCCTTTACACACAATGGGCCAAGTGGAGCGATGGACCTGTTCATAAAAAAAAAACAAATCAAACGCATTGAAATAAAAGACTGTCAAAAGACTAAAAGAACAAATCAAAATCAATCTTGTGATTTCATTTGGCATGATTAATATCAGAATTTTGAATATGTTAAAACTAGGCTGTGCATGTATATATTTTATCCTTTGAAATAAAGTTTTGATGCATTTAATCCCTTTAACCCTCCTGTGATGTTTGGCATCAAATAAAAAAAAACCTAAAGCAACTTTGACATCCTCTGATTGTATTTTTAAACCTTGAGTATTGATTATTGTCAGAAAGAAAATACATTTATTTGAAACATATGAAAATAATAATTAGGATTTCAGTTATTTTCGTGCATTCTTCTCCCATGCCCTCTAGAGGTACACCTTGAATGGTGAGAGGTTAAAAAGACATTAAAGAAAAAAATCCTATAAACATTTTTGCCACTGGTATTTTTATGGTGTTTCATATGTAGAGGAAATTTTATTATTGTCAAGCTTTGAAGAAAATTACTTTCATAATTTATTGAATCTCATGTCATTACTGTAGAATTTTTTTATTCAAAACTGGTTTGGAGCTGGTGAAATGTTGTATTTATATTATAACATTTTCCATGCAGTTGTGCATGCCTTATTCCGACAAATTTTAATGTCAAATTAAAGCTGCAAGCAGTGATGTGCGGGCCCTCGCGCAAGTGGCACCGCAACCCTGTGCCACCACGAACCGTCGGCCTCAGGAACAGCAAACGGTGACCAATGTGCATATCGGGAGTTATATTATAGAAACACTGTTGTTTATTTACATGTACCAGATTTCCTGCTGCCAGTTTGTAATGCAATACAGCAGGCTAATATTGACATATTTTACAAGTCTTTCAGGGCATGAAACTAATCAAACATGTTACGTTTGGAGCAGAGTGGACAATGGTCTCATTCACTAAGCATGCGCACACACAAATGTGTGTGTGTGAAACCGGCACATGAACATTCAAGGTTAAAGTCTAGACCATTTAACATCACAATTTTTTTCACATGAGACTAACCAAATATGATGTTCACCTTATTAAGGCTCTAGGAGGAGTTTGTTAAGTATGACACCTGGAAATGGCAAAGATGCACTGAACGTGCAGTGGACATTGAAAATAATTGACTTCTCAGTGGGTTTAGAGCACGGGTCAAAATGGTTTCTTCCTATGTATGGAGTAGATAGACAAGTAAGTGCCACCGCAACCTGATTGCTTAAGGAAAACAGTAAATGAGAGGTGATAAAATTAATGCTGGCGAATTATTATAGGAATCGTTATTTATTTATATGTGCCACATTCCCTTTTGCCAGCTGGTGGCGCTATTACTTAAAGTCCAACTGACATGGATATTTGCACACGCCAAATATGATGCTGACCTGTTTGAATCTCTATGAGCAGTTAAAACAGTTTGAAACATGCCATTTCCTGTTTCCTGCAGGTGGCGCTATAACTGTGTCTGAATATTACCATGTAAAGAAAAAAAGTAAATAATAGGTGATAAAATTAATGCATGCAAATTATAGTAGGATTTGTAATATATTTATTCGTCCCATATTTTCTGTTGCCAGCTGGTGGCGCTATGACTCCATCTGAATATTACCATGTAAAGAAAAAAGTAAATAATAGATGATTAAATTAATGCATGCGAATTATAGTAGGATCTGTAATATATTCAAACGTGCCATATTTCCTGTTGCCGGCTGGTGGAGCTATGAATCTATCTGAATATTACAATGTAAAGAAAAAGTAATTGATAATTGAAAAGACAGGTTCTCCGCAATTTAGCTTCGCAGAGGCCTTAAGATGAAAATGACATGAATATGATGTTGATCGGATAAAATCTCTGGGAGGAGTTTGTTCAAATACGACGCGTGGAAATTGAAACAAATTACAAAATTCAACAGGAAATCAAAAATAACGGACTTCCTGTTCGGTTTAGAGATGTGCCCAAGAGACTTTTCTTAATGATTCAGGGTGTTACATGAGCCTACCAATTTTGGTGCATGTACGTATTGCGTAGAGGTCTGGGCAGTTCTAGGTGGCGAAAGCTAGCAAATTTGCCACGCCTAATTTTAAAACCCCTATCAGACGTCAAGTTTTGCAAGGTCTGATGTGTCCGGCCTTAATTAGGTGAATTTTTAATGCATTACACAAATAGGCATATGTAAAGTATATCTCAAAAGGAAAACTTTCTTCAAGGGGTTTATTTAGACTTACAGATATAGCATGAGTGCGCAGATGTTCCTGTCGTGTAAATCGCTTGCCGCAGACCTCACAAGGATACGGTCTTTCTCCTGTGTGGCATCGGATGTGCCTTTTCAAAATGCCCTTCTGTTTGGCCGTGTATGGGCAGTATGGACATTTGTGCAGCCTCCCTATGTGAAAACATAGATGTATTACAAAACATACTTGCTGATATACAACAAAAAGTCACATTTTTGTTGAAATATTATTTACAGCTCTCACCCGGGTCATCCCCATACCAGTCATTCTGAATCTCCATTCCACAGGGACCCCCGGCACCAAGCATGTCATCCACACGACCGAATCCTCCAGAATACCCCATACTCTGTGAAAAGTTCTCATCACGGTTATGATTGGCTCCACCTCGAAACACCACATCTGGGAACTGCTTCATTGGACAGGTACCAAATAAATTGGAGTGCTCTGTGCTTGGAGCCGGACTACCATCGTCTGGTCTTTCCCCGTCGTTATTTGGGCCCCGATAAAGAACCGTGTCTTTGGATTCCCGCGAGGACTCGCCTTCTTCATCAGGGTCGTACTCGATTTTTGGGTGCACCAACCCCAAAAGCAGACCTGGGGTGGATGAGTTGATCAAATCTGGGCCTGAATCACTCTTTATTGGAGCATTCATAGATGGTTGATTTGGAAATCCTCCTTGTGAGCTGTCACTCTCTGAGTCTTTGCTGCTAGTGGCTGCATGTGTGGAGAGAGCAGCCGTCGGAGCAGCATCAGGGCTGAGCGCCTCTGTGACCTGAGAGCTCCTTTGGTATATTTCAGAAGTGGATGCCACTGGAGCACTCGTGACTGGGGTCGCGGTATCATCCGACTGCTCTCTTCGCTTGAATCTCTCCCCCTCACGGTTACAGATCTCCAAAGATGATTTTATGTAGCCCTTACAGAAGTTCACCACGTCGGTCATCTGGAGGTAGCTTGCAGCTGACATTATTTCAATGACGTTGTTGCTTCGCAGGTCGAGCCTCCCCGAATACAGAAAGTCCAGGATGGAGGAGAACGCATCAGCTGTGACAATGTCCAGAGACGCCGTGCTAGGCCTTTGGACATTGTCCTGCAAATAATGCATCAGAAGGGCACGAAAATAACCACTGCTGGCGAAGAGAATATTACGGTGGGCCTTGAAAACACGTCCTTCTACTATGATGCTGCAGTCACAGAAGAAGTCCCGCTTACGCTGGTCGTTCAGCTCAGACAGAAGTCTGGACAGGTAGGAAGGAACTTCCATGTTACTGTATAGCCATGCGTTTCTCTAGAATTGAAGAATAAAAACAACTTAAATGCAAAGGAAATGGGTTCACGATACAGGAAAATGCAATATGATAATGCTTAAAGTCTACAACAAAAACTTTATATAAAAATGATGTTTAAAAACTGTTTATAACCAATATACATGTTTCACATACTTTCTGATCGTTGATTATCATCAGGACACACACGGGCACCAAATTTCACGCACCAGTTCGTTTGCTTCACTATTCAGACAAAAGCTGGGGCGTATTATCAATTTCAGTTATTCCAATCAAAACAAATATTAATTATATACCATATAACACATGTGTTTCCTTTGTTGCAAAAGTTTTTGAATGGCCTTTTTCTGTTCTGAAATGAATGTAACCGTGTGTATACGTCATTGATGGGTATGGATGATGAGTGACTCAAAGGTGTTCAGCTCTGGGCTTTATTCAGACCAATCAAGTTCCTCCACACTAGACTGAATCAATCATGTTTTTTAACTTTGCTTTGTGCACACAGGAATTGTCTTTTTGGAATAGAGAATAGCCCTGCCCAAACTGACGCTAGAATATCATTACATAGTGTAGCATTGTGATGTTTGCTCACCGAAATGACTTAAGTAGTCAAACTTGTTCATTAGAAGGTGGCATATCAAAACTTTTGTCCGTGTACTTTATCTGCATTCACCCCAAACTTATAACCTTTTTTTACATATTCAGTCATTGAAAACCATTACGACCCAGATAGCATAAGGACATACACTCACCTAAAGGATTATTAGGAACACCTGTTAAATTTCTTATTAATGCAATTATGATGGTGGTGTAATGGTGTGGGGGATGTTTTCTTAGCACACTTTAGGCCCCTTAGTGCCAATTGGGCATCGTTTAAATGCCACGGCCTACCTGAGCAATGTTTCTGACCATGTCGATCCCTTTATGACCACCATGTACCCATCCTCTGATGGCTACTTCCAGCAGGATAATGTACCATGTCACAAAGCTCGAATCATTTCAAATTGGTTTCTTGAACATGACAATAAGTTCACAGTACTAAATGAGAAATAAACTAGAATGCTTTCAGCACCTTGTTGAGTCAATGCCACGTAGAATTAAGGCAGTTCTGAAGGCGAAAGGGGGTCAAACACAGTATTAGTATGGTGTTCCTAATAATCCTTTAGGTGAGTGTCTGTAAGATGTCTGCTAATGATCTATAAAACTTCTGCCGTTTAAACATATCTGCCAAACATGTTAGAGCCGTTTTAGACTTATTCTAAATCATAAACATAATCAAGACATCTTCTAGATTTAGATATGACACCTGACAGCAGACGTCTCAGAGACGTATTGAGCAAATGTATTGAAGATGTTGATGGAGATGTATTTATGCTATCAGGGGATATGCATATTATGACACGTAACGGTACATTTGGAATAATGCTGTAATTTCGGTATATTGAGCAGATCTAACAGAAAACTAGACTGAAGTCAATGTTAAGAAAAGCTTTTAAAAATGAAAAAGTTCCAGGCAAAAACAACAACAACTTTGTATTTGATATCGTAACCACACACTCACGCTGTAAGAATAACTTTGTATTATAATTGATCTAACGTTACTTCATTGATAAATTTAAACTTCCACAACGGTAAAGATATAAACGTAAACTCTTACCACCGTGCTACACATCGGTGGTTGCAAGTGATGACAAATGGAAACATGATTACTTTAACAGCAATAAGCGAAATATAAAAAGCAGCGAACAATAAATAAATCGTAGCGAAACAGAGTTTATCTGAAACATTGAACTACCTCTAATACGCGCAACGGGGATTCTGGACAGGAATCCGTTTCTACATACAATTATTTCATGGTGTTATTGTTGTTCGTGGTGGTCTTTTAAAAATGTCTTCCTGCGTTACCACTTCCGGTTTACTACGTTGTACTTCCGGCTGCCAGGGTGCTCTCACGAAATCCCACCATTCTTCCGCAAGGGTTCAGGAAAGAAATCGGTAACTTTAGCTTTTAAATATTAAACAACAGATTTTTAAATAGTTATATTTTATATTAATATATACTTATATACATAAAGCTGTAAACTCTAATAAAACATTCCCTAAAATAAAGATAAAAAATTTACAATAAATAAAATTCAATGAAGTAGCCATCTGATAATATAAGTAAAATTCCCAATAAATATAATTTCTTTTAAAACAAGGAGAACCATTTAATCACATCAAGGATTCGGTTGGCTGGGAGACCAGGAAACAGCATCATTTTAAGAGCTTAGAAAGTATATGCTTACATTCATATTGTACATTTACATTTATGCATTTGGCAGACGCTATTATCCAAAGCGACTTGCATTGCATTATCCTATACATTTATACATAGTGATGTGCAATCCCTTGGATCGAAATCCACAATCCTGCGATATTGACGCAATGCTATTATGACTGAGCTACAGGCCTAATATTTCATCTGTCATTAGCAATACTTTTACAGTTTTCTGGTGTTTGCAGGTAGATGATGCCCCCAGAAAATCATCTTGGGACTTTGATCCACTCAACTACTCCGTCCAACATCCTGTAGCTTTATCTCCTCTCCAGTGGGAGACCAGTCAGCTGGGCTTCACCCTGTCCTGTTTTTTTGCACCTTTCTGAAAATGGCCTTTTAGGTCACTCTCTTCTGCCGTTTTGATTCTCACCTATACTTCGAGATGATAGTGAAGAAAGTGCATCTTTTAGCATCACCAGAAGAGGGAGCAAAATCCCTGAAAAAGACTGTCTGTGCCAAACACTTCAACAAGTGCCTGTATACAGTATTGTTCTTGTAGATGTCAGTGTGATGAACACTTTTTTTATTCGTTGATTTTTAAGGGCTCAAATGTAATTTGGAAGGCAAGATCCGCTCTAAAAGAAAGAATTGTAAAAGTGATGTCCTCACAGTGCCCATATCTTAACATGCCCCAGCTGCCCGCTTGTGGTATAGAGCTGTCAGACCGTGTGCACTACCCCCATTGTCTGCATCGGAATGTGTGTTTATTTGCTTTCTTGAGCCTGAAAATAGCTGTTTTTTAACATTTGGACCGAGATAAAACAAACACCCAGTTCCTGCAGGCTGTACCGCACCCATGCAGCACAATCCACAGCTCTCACAAGTGATTTTTAACACTGATGGGTCACCGGGTGAGTTATTTGTTTTGAGAATTTTCCCATGGTAAACCCACAGAGCACAAAGGCTTCATGGTGGCCCCTCTTAACCACAGGGTAGGCGAGTGGACATATGCAGCCATACACACTCTTTTGAAAATGAAATTTATAGCACCTCATAAAACTCCATTCAACCTTTTTAATTCCTATATACAGACCAAGTGTTGTCCCCGACTCCTCTGCCCTGAATCAATCGCCTGCATCAAGAGGAAGCATAGCCTACCTAAATAAATGCTTTCCAGCCTCTAGAATTGTATGTACGTTTGGATAAAATAATTTAGAAACAATTATTCACAACACTGAACTGGACTTTAACTGACACTAAGACGAAATTTACAAGGACTAAAATGTGTCTGGATTTAAAAATGTATATATTATTATATAATGGTGCGGTCCTTCTGAAACCTCATATCTCCATATTTCATGATTTATATATTCATATATTCAACTTTATACTCATGAACAGAACTAGAATTTAAAATGGTCAATTCAGATCTGAGAAGGATCGCACAACACTGGCTCCTGCAGATAAGTATTCTCCTGTCATCATCATGACCGATCAGTGCGGGTAGACAGTGCGGTGTGATGAAGCGTTCCAGCACCGAGCGGGGCAAAGAGCTGCATTTTCCAAGGCATGGATGTGCACCATGGGGATATTTAGAGCCACAGATGAGCGCTGATTAAAGAGAGAGACAATGGGAAGAGATTGCCATGGTGGCATTTTCCATTTCGGAGGGCTGCCTCTCATGGGCGCAAAAGCAGTGCCATGAAACGTTTGAATTATCCTAGAATGTCAGGAATTTTTTTTGTGGCACCAGCGCAAACCCTCATAACACATTGATCACAAGATCAGAATAAGAGCTCGACTGGCTCTTTTGTGTGTGTGCATGTTGTGGGTGGGAAGGTGGGTGTGTTTGTTTGAGGTAGAACGGTCATAGTATACCACAGTCAACAACAAAAGGTCTGGAGCGTTAGACATTAAACAAAGGGGTGGGGGGTTCTTGGTGATATGATCCCATTTTGGGGGGGCTTTAATAAGACCGGCGCCCCTCTATAGTAGTAGACATCGCTCTCCTCTGTGGTCAGAATCGAAATCTTGTCTCTCTGTAATTACCACTTAATGTCTTTGTGTGTCATGGAGAAGATGTCTGCGCGTTCCCTTTCTTCTTTTCTTTCTTTTCCAGGCTGACGGCTGCTAGAAATAAACATGCCAGCCTTTTTATTATCATTTATTTAAAGGCATAAGAGAGCAATAATAGCTGTTCCTATAACCACACACTTCCGGATGGAATCTCAAGCGGAGAAGTAGCACTCCTTGGTTTTCCTCACATTCCCTGCCTATATTTCACCTACAAACCAAAAGATCTGCGGTTATCAAATCCAAAAAATATCTTAGGTTATCACAAAAATATGGCTTTGTGACTTGTGCACCATATTGCAAGTTGTACAACAGCTTTGTGTGAGAAACAAACTTCTGAAACTAAAATTCAACTCATTTACTGATGCCTACCCTTACAATGATTCATCCCAAAATGAAAATTGTGTCATCATTTACTCCCCTTCTTATCATTTTAAACCTGTATGACTTTCTTTATTCAAACACTAAAGAAGATATTTTGAAGAACGTTGGAAACTGCACAGCGATGGCACTAATTGATTTGGACTGGTTTTGTGTCAATAGAAGAGAAGTGAATGGGTGTCGTCGCATTCTTCAAAATATCTTCTTTTGTGTTCTAAGGCAGAAAGAAAGTCATACACTTTTGAAATGACAACAGAGAGTGTGTAAACTATGACCAAATTTACATTTTTGGGTGAATTATCCCTTTAAGCTTGTCTCAAAAATGGTTTGTTGTGTTCGGTTACCACATACAGAAAAAACTACAGCAGATGGCTTTGGAATGTCATGATGAGAGTAAATAATGGGAGGATTTTTTACTTTTGGATGAATTATTCCTTTAACTACACCCATGTGTCACTTCCCATCTCAGGCAGGACCTGATCGACAATGATTCAACTTTGATAAGGTGCAGAATCATTATGTTTGACTGTTGTACATATATGATAATCTTGCTGTTGAAAGGAAGGGATTTTGTTTGTGGGAATGTGCCGTGCGTGACAAAGGTCCTGCTTGCATGAGTGTTTCTGTTTGCCTCCGCGTGGTTTGGATAAGTCCGTGTCATTCCCAATGTGTGTTCGCTGTGCCCGTGAGAGCTAGCCAGTGAGTGTGACTGCACACTGTTGTTTGGGATTGTGCCGCCACTACCTACGGCCGGCTGTCGCTCGGCTGCTCTGGGCTGTAATGACAGGGCCGACTGGCTGTAATTAAGTTCAAACATAGCAGCGTGGTGGACAGAGCTGAAGGCCTGCAGCCCTCAATATCATGCAGGCCGACCACTGACTGACAGCTCTCCAACACCCACCAAACTCTAAAGCTATGCCTGGATTAGGTCTAAGAGCTGGAACAGAAACACTGGGGTGGGCTGACACTAAGACCAAGACCCATTCCAAACACTTGAGGTTTCTTACTGTAAATTCAGCCAATTTAAAGATTTTAAACGTTCATCCAAAAGGAAACGTCTTTCATCATTTACTCACCCTCATGTAAATTCAAACCCTGTTTGACTTTCTTTGTTCTGCAGAACACAAATCAAGATATATTTGAAGAATGTTGGGAACCAAAAATGGGCTTGCATTGGTTTTGTGTCCATACACTAGAAGTGCTGTGTTACCAACATTCTTCAAATGTAAGTAGTTCACCCAAAATGGAAAAGTATTTACTCATTTATTCACCCCCGTGTCATTTCAAACCTTTATGACTTTGTTAATTTTGCAGAACACAAAAAAATATATTTTGATGAATTTAAGTAACCAATCAACATTGAACCCAATTTACTTCCTTTGTATGGACACAAAATATCTTCTTTTGTGTTCCATTGAAGAAAGAGTCACAGATTTTGAACGACATGATGGTGAATCATTGATAACAAGATGTTTCTTTTTGGTTGAGCTATCCCTTTATTGTTAGATATAGATAGATCTCCAAACATACGTCAGGCGTAGTTACACAAACTTAACTTTGCTTGTTTTGCTTTATTGTATACACATATATCACAACTGGAAGTAAGTAGGGTTGAGCCTGGTCAGTACATGGATGGGGGACCTCCTGTGCAAAACTAAAGGTTGCTTCTGGAAGAGGTTTCAGTGAGGACAGCATGGGATGCTCAACCTGTGGATTGTGTTGGTCCTAATGCCCCAGTATAGTGATGGGGACACTATACTGTGAGAAAGCACCGTCCTTCGGATGAGACGTTAAATCAAGGTCCTGATTCTCTGTGATCATTAAAATTCCAGGATGTCCTTCGAATAAGAGTAGGGGTGTAACCCCGCATCCTGGCCAAATCGGCCCACTTCTCACTTTACATCATGACCTCCTTATCATCCACATATGTATTAATTGGCTTCATAACTCTGTCTCCTCTCCACCGATAAGCTGATGTGTGGTGGGGGGCGTTCTGGCACAATATGAGTGCCATCGCATCATCCAGGTTGGTGCTGGACATTGGTGATGGTTGAGGAGATTCCCCCCTTTAAAGTAAAGCAAGTTGAGTAATCAGAATAGTGCTATATAACTGTAATGAATTATTAATAAATTATAATTATAACTACAAAATCAAAATATTTCTTCAGAGTTATATAAACTGCAGCTGTCACATCTTTAGTCGAGTATAGGCTCAACATAACCTGCCAACACTCACATCCTCAACCCCAAGCCTTTCATTCACAATTCCTGCACACCCTGTATAATCCTCTTAAATTAAGTCTTTTCTGGAATAGCTTTTTTGACGCTCACAGGCTTTTTTTCTCTTGTTCTAAATTACTTCATGACAAAGTGTTAGGGCAATAAATCTTTGGTAACTTGCCTATGTGTGTTGCAGTTGGCTTGGAAAGGCTTACGACAGCTATGGAAGAGATATTATTGGCAATGAAAGAAACCCCTTGATTCATTTAAAATGAAAATGCTCCAGTTGTTCCTTCTCAAAAAGCTCTCCAACACTTAGCAAAATTGAAACATACAATCAAGAAAATATTTATGTCTATTAAATTCAAGTAGTGGTTGCAAATACTTAAGTTTAGAGTAACACTACCAAAACAGTGCAGTTGCATTGGATACAAGGGTAAAATCTTAAATTCTGACTTTCATTCTCCCCCATGCACCGCCACTTGCCCAGCTCATAAAGGATTGTGTACCGCGTGTGATGTGGTCGACGATCTAAGTCAGAATGAACTGATTACCATGGAGCTGCAAATCCTTTGAGTCATGGCACACAGCTAAATTCTTTAGGTTCTTAAAAATAGAAACAGTTCTCATTTTTTTGCCGATTTGTTTTTCTCATTGGATGTCTGTGGGGCATCCTCTCTTAGTTTAGAGACTCGAATCATAACCAGACCTTTTCTCTTTTCTCACTTTCTCCGTCCCTTCTGTTGTTGGAGCTTGTTTAATCTCGAGAAGAAAATTGGCTTAGCGTGGGAACGACTAGATTCATGGGGGGAAACGTTTTGTTGTTTTTGAGTGTGAGCCTTTTTCGAGTCAGCTTGTGCCAAAACCTCATAAAGTAAGATAAAAAAAATGAGAGAGAGAGACATGCCACAACACCATGACGAAGATGGTCCCTGCCTACCGCTCGAGATCTTTACAAATGACAATCTTTTGGAGATATAAAGAGAGTTGGAGCGAGAGAGAGAGGGAGGAGAACAACATTTGGGGAGAAGAAAAAAGAGTAAGAAATGCGGATGGGTTGGGGGAGCGACGGAGGAAACATTCCCCTGGCCACATTAAAGACAAAAAAAAGAAAACAAACAGAAAAACATGTCTGACATGAAGACGCTGGTTTCTGTGGCGACAGACAATGGCTGCTTGTGGCCTAGCGAGGCCTAACCGGCCCGTCTGGGCCCCGGCACCAGCGAGAGTTACCGCAGTCAGGTCCTCTATTGGGGGCTTGCCGCTGTGGGAAAAGAGCTTGAAAGGGCCCTCGTTCTCGGCCACAAAGGGCCCATTCTGCTTCCTCTTGTTGGCTTTTGCCCCTCTTATTTATCTTCTGGGAGCCGGATGAGCCGGGCATGGTGGAGTGGGTAAACAGCGCTGCTGTCTTCCTATGGCAGAGATGGAGAGAGGAAGCCTACGTACCCACTGCCTGAAGTCACACATCTTTGAGAGCAAGTGGATGCTCCCTGCAAGCTTTGTCGTTATGAGGGTGTAAATCAAACAATCATAACTTTGAGATCATACCTGAATGGGCCCAATATAAGGCAATTTACATGTGTATTTAAAGTACCAGGAAAAGGTTTGGAATCACTTTACACAAATACAATTCAGCCAACATATCAATTTCTTTCAGTAGAAAACAAAGATTTTATTAAAAAAAAAATGTATGACTTGGAAAAAACAATGAAGATAACGCAGCTAAAAAGAGCCCTAAATAGATAGGATGCCCTTGAGTATTTAAAAAGCTTTCCAGGGTGAGAACGATAAAATGAGAACGATTCTACAAATTGTAGTCAAAGGCTGGGAACTTTGAAAATGCTTAAATGCAACATGGTTTTGCATAATTTCCACAGTTACAATTCCGCAACAAAATAATTTTGATGAGTTTTTTCCCCACCTTTTAGAATAATGGTAAATAAAGTGTAGGTGTTGGAACCATTGAGGTAACATTTTACTTTAGTCTTTATTTTTTATGCATTACAAAGGGTTATTGAAGGGTATGATGTGTAATATTTATATTTATGTGTGTTGTAAGACATTAAGAAGAATTTTAATTAAATAAAAAATGCAAAGTGTTATAATGTATTAATTGTAGTTACAATTATTCATGAGACATTACAATGTATTATAAGGTGCATTATAATGGACACATAATGAGTAGATTAAAACTACTTTTATATTACATTGATTATACACATATGCTTTAAGCAAAGTGTTTCCTCTTTGGACTGGTATAATATGTTCACTACATATACAGCTGAATATTCGTCACCATAAATTTGAACCATTTATTATTCATGTAGAAAGTAAAAAGACATATTTGGAACAATACAAAGGTGAAACATGTTGCAGTAAAGGAAGGAAACATACATTTATTTATTACTGTATACTAATCAGTAAACAGGACTACCCAATAAAATTTTGGAAAATTGAATTGAACATTTTTAGTAAGAAACTGAATTATTATTATTTTTATTTAAATTAATACCTACCTACAGTAAGTCAAACTTTAAATAATTTAGAAAGACAATAAAATAAAAAAACATATAATAATGTCACATGCCATAATGAGAAAAACCATAATGTCCAAAAAGTTAATAGTATAGAGTTTATCTACGTCTGGATTTTAATGTTACAGGAAAACAGAGACGTGAAGATAAAAGAAGTCAATTATATTAAATTTGTGTGGGACACATGCCTATGAATATAAACATTCATAAATGCAGAGCTGTGTCATTTGTGAACTTTCAGTGGTCAGCCCTCACTGTCTGGCATTCCATGTACAGCAACAAAGTAAATCCCTTTGGAATTTGACCATACTTGCATTGAGGCCTTCTTTCTCCAACACTCAAACTAACATCAAAACACAGGCTGATTTTAGGGTCAGTCACTGAAATTTGCACATAAAGGGAGCAAATCTACGCAAGATGTGGCGAATCTGGTTTGTGTGTGTGTCAGCAAGCATTAATGCATGATTAGCACTTTTGGAAGAGCGTGAGGTTTGGTTGCAGTGTATGTCATGGAGTAAAATATGGAGTATTGAATATTTTAGCGGCTCTTCGTGCGTGTGACGGAAAACGAAAAGCTGTGATGGTGCGTGTTTGTGCGTGCGCTTTCTCTATGAGAGAATTGTGAAAATATGAGCTTGTTAATTTCGAATGTGGAGCTGTTCTTGTTGTGGTAAAGAGGCAGGACCCTCAAAAGGCACTGAAGTGGCCAACCAAAAGCGTAGCAACTCTTTTTCTGCTTTGCTCAATACCAGTCTTTCCTTTGTTCTCTGGATCTTGTTCTTTTTTCTCCCTTCAAACTATTTTTACAGATCAACTACTTTATTTATTTACTTATTTCCCCCCTCTGTTTCTCTCGTCCAATTTCCACTGCAATTTTTCCTTCTTATTTTGTCATCAATGGAGGAAGTGTGCCATGACAAAGATCAAAAACTCAAAGGAAGAGGAGGAGAACGAGGGAAAAAAACGAAGGATGCTGAAAAACCTTGCAAAAGTAAAATAATCCGAAAGGAGAACGAGAAGAAAGCTGGGCTTTGAAGCGGGTGGACAACAAAAATAACGCCAGAGACACCCGACTTCATAGATTTTTCTCTCGAGCTTCATGCTTTCTGATGGAGCCTGTGGAAATGAGATCCAGACCCCAATGAAAGACGGACTGGTAATGAAAGACGAGTCGGGGGAGGATATAGAAATAAAAGGATCTCTTAGACTAGTTTTGATTCGCACATCAAACCATAAGCCTCCCGCGACGGTCAAATGCCAGACGTCTATGCGGTGCTGGAGTCACCATGTACTGGACCTCTAAAAGCAATCACAGACACTTTATATCAATGCAGGGAAGACAAAAAATGTGTGCGCGCTGGTACAAAAAGTGACACTTAAGCAACACTTAAAAATCTGTAAATGAATGTTAAAAATATTTAAAAAAATAAAACAAATTGGCAATTGTAGACAAATGTTTTTCCCAATTTTAATTGTTCAACTTATCTTCAACTCTTCATTTTGAATTATGCATTCTGCTTGCCTTAGAAGTCCGGTGTGTAATTTTTTTGAGGATTTTTTGACAGAAATGCAATATGATATACATAACTATGTCTTCAGAAGTGGATCAAGACCTTACAATATGAAGCATAGTGTTTTTTTTACCTAAGAATAAGCAATTACTGCACACGACCGGTCTTCTTACATGGAATTCACCATGTTGTTTATATAGTAGCCCTTAACGGACAAACTGCTCTACAGAACGTGCTACGTTAATGCGGCAAAGAATAAGGTTCGATGCCGCTAAATATCTTAAATTGGACCTTTAAATTTACACAGGTTAATGGTATTTAATATATTCTACATCCAAACACATTTAATTGTCTTAACACATCTTAATTGTAAAAAAAAGTTTTACTCAACATTATTCAACCAACTTTATTACTTTTTTGTAAGTTAAACTGATCCTATTTATTTATTCATTTTCATTAGGGAGTTGCTTTAACATTAAAAAGTTTAATCTAGGTAATTCCATACTTCTCTCAACCTTATTTTCTTTTTTCGAAGATTTTACTATGGGGATTTTACTATGGTTGGAGGTCTCTCTTTATGTTCTGAAAGCATTTTTTGTGCATGATTTTCCAATTGTTTTTGCAATCCATAACATGTTTATTTCCCCTTTTAACGTGCATAGACTGACATTTTTCTGATGTTTAGACTCTATCAACAAGGCTTTAGTAAAATATAAATGAATCAATATATTGGTAACAATATATTTATGTCACATCCGTATCCAAAATGTTGGAATTTCCCAGCTGCATAAATATATTTTATTAGATAAAGTGATTTAAAAACATGTGGCATGACTTTGTGATCACATAATTGTTAACAGTACTTGATGTATCTTTTTTAATAATTTGATAGTGACAATTCCTAATAATGATACTACAATGCAATAACATTAACACCTTGTTTTAGCAGGACTTTTGTATCCAATTAATTTTTGTGTCCCAATAACTGTTTGTAGTTATAATTACATCAAAGGATCTTCTTCATCACTACAATTTTACTTGTACAAACATATAGACAATAAGAGACTATATGTATAGACAGCCCCAAAGAATGAGAGCAGCAGGCCAAGTGGAAGACCGGGGGGGAGGGTTTGGGTATTGTGTAATGCACAACATGTTGTTGTAGTTCTTGGGTCAGTAAGGCACCACTTCTGACAGCAAACTCCAGCTAGAACTTGTAATTCAAGTTACCATGACTACAACAGCACTTAAGCTTCCCACGGTGGTGGGCAGAGGAGAACATCTCTGTCTGTTCTTCATCGTGCAAAAACAATTTTTTGCACATCTTTTTCTTTGCATATGCTTGCATATGTTAATTTTAAATTGCATTGTGTTTGTCGTTGCAGGGTCGAAAAGAGTTATGCTATCATTCTGGAAGAGATCCTCTGTTTCAGACACTCTAATTCTACTCTTGAGCTTTCTTCATCTCTCTCCAGACAGACAGATAATGTCAGTTCATGGTCACCATCCCAGCTGCTTATTCTCTTTGACCACAGACATTGGTACGTTTCACACTAAATGTATCTATGGTGGTCACAAGAAATATTTAGACTATTGGCCGACCAGAGGTGCGTTTCCCAAACAAAGACATAACTCACTGGTTAACCAATGTACGATGCATCGTTTGAGAAACTAACTAGCTACTCATGACTGTTTCCCAAAAACATAGTAACTTTGTCGCACATCTGTCGTTTAAACCATATTGATAACGTCACATAGCTTGTGGAGTAATACCGTCTTCTAATTAATCCGTTTAGATCGATTTAATGTCATATCATTCCTGTAAATAATGTACACTGCACCTGAAAACTATTTTTGTTATCATATTTTTGCTCTCTATTGTTTTATTTCACAATATTTAACTCATTCATAAGAGTACTCCTACGTAACTCTGCACAGGGATTCCCATGTCCTAGAGCATGCAGGCACAGGCTCAGGCACACTTTAAACAAAACAATGCTTCTATTTTATTGACAAACTAAAAGATGTAAAATTGAATATTTATATTTTGAATGATGGAAATAGAATGCACTGTAAGTTGCTTGCTTATCTTGCTAAAAGCATAAAGCATGTTAGTCTACATGTCATAATAATAAGGAACTATATATGCTTCTTACCACAGCTCTTGACCAGTAGTTCCAACCACGCAACTTTGCGATGCTGCTTGCGATGGATGGTCCAAGTGTTTCGGGAAACACTTGAATCGTCAAACTATGCTGAAACGACGGAACTTGCGACCATAGTTGGCTGACTATGCTTTTGGGAAACGCACCACAGGTGTTTTTTATTAATGGATGTTTAAAAGGCTAAATGTACTCAAACATAAAGAACACAAAACTAAATGGTGGGCAGACAAAAACCAACACCATATTTTCACTCTCTTTCTATCCAACGTCGTTGTGTCAAGCTGGGGTGCGTTTTAGAACAACGACATAACTCGCTGGTTAACCACCATAGTAAGATGCATCGTTGGGGAAATTAACAAAGAAGTTACGACTGTTAGGACTGTTTCCCCAAACCGTAGTTAGTCTGTCGGAGATCTAGTTGATGACGCCATACAGGTGGAGGAGTAATGACGTATATTAAAGGTCTGATGAAGTGGGCTTGTTTATTGTTTTCTACTGTTATATGAGGTCTACTTATGACGTTCGCATGGTTTTTACATCCAAAAACATCAAAATCAATAAGTAATAGGCAATTTTCATCCCAGGTTTTAAGGCCAGCTCTGCAAACACTCAGCTTTAATGGGCGTGCCGCATTGAAGACACTTGGAAGTAAACGCCCACCGCTTTAATCAGATAGCAGTTTGCGTATCTGGACCGTTCTGTGAATTTTGTTAGAGACTTAACGTTAGGTTACACATTAGCACCATTCACAATTTTCGCACGGCATCAGTATTATCTGGAGACCTCCTGTGATTTATAAATGACCTCCCAACATCAGTATTTCATGTGACGCATTTGCACGGGATGATTTTACACAAATTAACTGACTTATTTCCCGGATGTGATGGCAAGGCCTTAAAGCTTTGTATTGCGTTTAATGATATATGACCGTGCCTGTCAGCATTTGAGACTAGTGATCAAGAACGACTTGTGGTAGCCTACTTCAGTTCTGTCATGCATGAACCAGTGGGCTGGGCTAGAGAAGTAGTCGTTGATATTTTTCTGTGGAGGAGATGTTCAACCTGTCAATGTTGTCATAGATAGGTGCATTCCAGAACCTGGCGTTCGCTGGGCCTGCTGTCACTAACAGAATTTATTTCAGTATCAAGGGCGTTTTGAGTTCTGACACTTACACAATGTTTGCGTGAATACGATTCCCTCTTATATAACAAAAGCTTGAGTTACAATTAATTCTGTAAATAACATACATTGCATTTAAAGAATACTTTTGTTACCATATTTTTGTTATCTGTTGTTTTATTCAATGATATTTAATTAATTAATGAGTGTCCTTGTAGTCATTCCACCCAGGGATTCCCCAGGGTCCTAGCGCTCACAGGTCTTGCGCATGCACACTTTTAAGAAACAGCGCCTCTATTTCCTTGACTAACTAAAAGATGTCCAAATAAATTTGTATATATTTCGACTGATGGATAAGGAATGCACTGCATGTTGCTTGCTTACTTTGATCAAAAGCTTGATGCATTTAAGTCTAGATGTCATAATAATTAGGAAAAATAACCACTGTTCTAGACCTACAGTTCCAACCACGCAACTGTGCCAGCGATTGATCGTTGGAATGATGGTTTTGGGAAACACTTAAATCGTTGAACTATGCTGGAACGACGGAACTTGCGACCATAGTTGGCTAACGATGCTTTTGGTTAACGCAACCCTTGTAAGGACACTGTCAGGGTGATATTTTAACAGAGCCACAGAGCCACCGTGTTTACATTTTGGGGTAAATCAAATGGTTTACTTCCAGTTGTCTTTCTACATTACACTGGGATAGCTAAACATCTTTAACATCAACATATTTATCACCTTTCAGTTATTAAATTTGGTCTTCCCCTCCCCAATTTTATATATCAATATCTATATATTATTAATTATTAAATTTGGAATCTGCCAATCATTAATGCTATGAAAGATGTTTTCTTTTAAAATGTGGATGTGTCAAAAATCTAGATGTTAATGCATTAAAAAAAAAAAAAGATTTTTAATAATGATAAATGTTTTTACACACCATAAGCCATTACCTTTTTACAATTAATTAAATCTTAAACTGTTCCCAAAGTTTCTTTGGTTGGTATGAAATCGGTTTCTCTCAACAGCTGCATTACCCCCAATGAAAACATGTTTGTTTCACATAAACTCTCATATATTGCAAAAAAGTTTTAGTTAGCCAATTCTATAAATAAATACTTAGCAAAACTCCAATGGTTTTTAATGCATTTACACTTCACATACAAAACTTAAATAAATAAAAACTTTTGTATACAAAAACGTCACATGATTATTATTTTTATATGGTGTGGTATGGTTGGGCTAGATTTCTTTTCAGACTTCCTTACAGTAGGTGTCGGTACGCATCTCTAAAGTTGGTTTGCAACCCACAAGACCCCAAGAAGTTGTTTGGCAAGAATTACTTATGGCAAGAAGAAAAATACATTATATTTTCTTAATTTTAAAACTGTTAAATGTTTAATCATTTTGTGAACTGTCTTACCAGAAAAGTCTACTTTAAGATTTTTTTATCATTTCATTCCATTTATACACTATGAAGTGTGTTTGCATGTTCAAAATAATTTTGGGGACCACATGATTGGACATATTATTTGGCTCAGATATCACAAAATCACTGACAGGACACTCAGGATGTTTCTGCAGTTCAACAGGTAGTACACGGCACTTACAACAACAAGTTCAGGAGTTCATTTGCCAATCAATCTGATAAAACATACTGATAAACCGCAAAGCCTTAAATGCACAGTTACTCACTTTGAATAAAGCATCTTTAAAATGAATTCACAACCTGCTGACCTGAAATAATGATCGAATATATTACCAGACACCAATTACCTGTGTAATAGGAGGCACCCAGCACTCCTATTGACACGTTGTCGTGATCACAGACTTTGAGTGTGTGTGTCTGGGTCCGAATACAAGGAAGCCTTCCCACAGCAGTCTTCCTATTGTCCTGGGAGTGAGGAAGAGAAGCTAATTAAAAGGATGAGAAAAAAAAAGAAACAGAAAGGAGGAAGAGTGAAGATAGAGCAAGGTTAGAAAAGAGGCTAATTGAAAGGAGAGAAATGACAGAGAGAGAAGGAAAGACATGGAATGGGAGGGTTGATGATGGGATGGGAGGGAAGGGAAGAGAAGAGAAGGGAGGGGGTGTGGGAGGGTAAGGAAGAGGGAGTCAAAACTGGCAACTTTGCCAAAGTGCCCAAGTTCAGTGTCACTGTAACACGCAGGGGGACTTTAGTAGCCAATTTGTCTGACTAGGAATAGTGACAGAGGACACCCTCCTGGAAGTGCAGGGGGTCTGGCAATGTCAAGACCGGGGTACACATAAGAGCAGAAACAAAGTGCAGACTAAGTTCGAGAGAACATTCTGGTAAATTCTTGCGCGTTACTTTTATTGTGGTCAGGGGATAAAGTAGAGGATTCAGAAAATAGAGGGATTGAGAAGAAGGTGGAGGAGGAAAGCAAAAGGGAGGGGCGTGCTTGCATCAGAAGGTGGCTGGCTTCCTAAGAGCTGCATTTGAAGGGTAGAAGAGGAATCCATCATCTGAGATCTTCTCAACTGGATCACACTCCTCCATCGTTCTGTTGCTTTATCGATCCGGCAATCGCCTGCGGGGATAGTGGAGAAACACGTGGAGATGAAGAGACCGCACGATTACAGTTCTCCAGACTCGGACACTGACGAACTCATTGATGTCGGACAGGAGGACAGCTTCTGGTGAGGATTTCTGAGAAGTAAAAGCTAAGACTTAGTCATGATCTGTGACATAAGAGTATGATATGACTGTCACTTTTTAGAGTGGTGTTATGCGTAGATGCATAACATCACTTCAGAGTAAAGAACTGATGTCGTAATGTGTGCCATCATGGTAAACCAATTAAAAGTGGATTTTTGAACAGTCAATATGCAGTTTAATTACATTTTATTTGAATTAAACTTAGTTACAGTTGTGTATAAGACAAATACAACACAAGTGTAAGAAACCAGGTGTACGTATATCTTTGGATACTTCCAGGGGCCTTCTGGATGTCTGACGCTCATGTCCAATAATGTAAATTCAATGTTTAAGCTACTGTAAAAAAAAATAATTTGAAATAATTTGACAGAATTTTTAAATATGCTAAAAAAAGTCAAAAAACAGAGAGGACGTATTCAACAGATTTAAGACAAATTTACAAAATAAGGATGAAATACACATGAAAAAAAATATTTTACGGTATTTTACTGACATTTTTATAGGATTTTTTACATTGAATTTTTTTTTTTCATGGAGGTAAGAATGTTTCATATGTTGTTTATTGTTTCATCTTAAGAGGGCAGAATTTGAACCAGGTTTGTTTAGGCTGCGATTCAGTTTTAGCATGAGATTCATGGGGGATGCAGGGGACATTGCGGCCAGGTTTGGTGAAAAAATCGAATTGTAGTAAGTTGTATCATTATAATTAATATAACAGTACACCTGATCAGTTACACACTGTCCTGTCCGTGGAAAGTGACACAGGTGTTTGTAAAATTAGGGACCTGCAGCCAAAATCACACTATGAGGCAGGATGGCTGATGGAGGCCCATACTAATACTATAGCACGATGAGTTTTCTTTCTACATAAATAAGCCCTGCCTACATTTTTCTTTCAGTCTGTTTTCCATTTTTACTCGGTCATATTGAGTCTTTTTGATTTTTCAGTAAAGCGATGACACAAATCAAGAGCAGACCAGAGACTCATGTGACCACCATTGGGTCCCTTTGAATTGCATCTCATGCTGCCCAATCATTTCTCAGCTTATCTGCTTTGATAAACCCAATTTGTCTACTCTTAACCGGGATTCAAAACTCTATATCAGAGTATCTTTCCAGTTTTTTCCCTCAAACTGTTTTTCTTTTCGGACGGGATTTGTTTTCTTCTAAACAAAGCAAATGTTTGCTAATTAAGTTTCTCCATGATAAAAGGATTGAAAATAATACGATAAAAATAATAGTTATGCGTGTAAGTCAAACTAAAAACAAAACAAACACTGTCATTCTGTTGGCAGAGCACACATGCCCATGCAAACCAGATCCACATTGAAGGATAATACCAAGTATTGATGTTTTCAAAGTGCACGCAAAACCGACTATTTCAGCATAGCCTGCGGATATGTAATCATTGTGTCTTTTGAGCTTAAAAAGAAAATGCAGGAGAAAATATAAGAATCATAACATATCAGCCATCTGACAATAATGTCCAGAAACGCGTTAAACCAAAATAATCTTGTTTTCTGTTTACTCCGGCGCACCCGTGTCTCGCTGTTCCCCAAGACAAATTAGATTGGGTTTGATGATGTGCAACTGTGTTTCTGTGTCATATTAAGTACAGTAATGACAACAATATGCATTGACATCAAAGCTTTAATCTTTACCCTTCCCCGCTCGCTGTTTCTCTTTCTCAGCCCTGTCACTGGGTCCATGTCTCCAGGCAGTACCTCACAGATCCTGGCTCGCAAGAAGAGAAGAGGGGTGAGTTTACGTCAATCTTCCCCTTTCATAGTTTCCCTACTTGTTCGAGAACAGACGTCGAGTATCGTTCACATATAATTTTGGTACAGACTCTTCTAAGAACGCTTGCCATTTTCTTTTCTCAAAACTCTTTGCAATACAGATCTTTGTAGGAACCTTCATTTCTCTGACTTTAATTTGCGTTTTCCTATTTGGAGTTTATTTTTCCTAAATCTGATTTTAAGAATGCTGCGACTAGGCCCCGACCACAGAAATAATTCAGTTAGCAAATGCTTTCCATTTTGAATCTTGTTCTGTCTTTGAATTTATTCCACTGGATTCCACAGATAATTGAGAAGAGACGCAGGGACAGAATTAACCACAGTCTTTCAGAGCTGAGGAGACTCGTACCCAGTGCCTTCGAGAAACAGGTTAGACCATCAGAGTTAAGTGCATCAGTTCTGTGGTGTGTGTGTGAATTTAGACGATAAAAAACATTATAGTGTGTACCTTCTCAATTACCTGACAGGGCTCCTCTAAATTGGAAAAGGCAGAGATTCTACAGATGACTGTGGATCACCTTAAACTGTTGCATGCCATGGGCGGCAAAGGTGAGAGGAAAGGCTGCACACAAAAAAATAGAAAAAACATTGTTGAATATAAAATATATACAGTGCTTCACTAATTTATTAGACCACCAGTCATAATAGTTTGAAAAAACATTTTTGTTTTTATAGCCAAATTTGAGCCAGCACATTCAACTTCTCAAGAATTAAAATAAACCCTTAAAAAGATTTTTCTATTACAAAAGCAAGTAATTAACTGTAGGCCTAATTGGGCATCTGAAAAAGTGTTTACAAATGTTCTGCCTTTCTTGTAAAACAGAAACATCAAAAAGTAACGTATAACAACAATATCACATTTACAGTTTATCTAACAAAGTAAAACATTTTCGTTACATATAAAATGATAAAAGGATATGCATCTTATTTGGGGATCCTTGGCATTTTTAAGAAGCCCTATGGTCTAATACATTTGTTAAGCATTGTGCATCTATACATATATTTTTAAATGAAGAACACATTTATAACCAATAAAAACAATTTTGCATGATTTAAAGTTTTGAAAAATTATAATATAGCTTTTGCCATAAATTAGCATTTTAATCACGCTACTAATCTGCATTATTGAATTGTTCTACTTTTACTAACGTACTACTATAAAAAATGAATGTAAAGAGTTTGGGTTCTTTCTCCCAGGCTACTTTGATGCTCGTGCCCTGGCGGTGGATTACAGGACTTTGGGTTTCCGGGAGTGTGTTGGAGAAGTGGTGAGATACCTCAGCTCTCTGGAGGGGGTTGAATCCTCAGACCCCATAGGTGCACGCCTCGTGTCCCACCTCAGCCACTGCGCCAGTGAGTTGGACCCTCTTCTCCAGAGCCCGGCCACCCTGCCCTTCCCTCCCTGGCCTTGGTCTTCCTATCCTCAGCTCTCTGCCACTACCCCTCCAGGTTCCTCGGTCACCTTTCCATCAGCCTCTCGCCGCGACCTCCCACCCCACACCACTGGAGCCCTGCTGGGCTACTCTTCACCAGGCCTGCGTGTGGGACATCTGAGCACTCAAGGGGCGATACTAAGTCCAGCACTGACCCAGATGCATCGAGTGCCCTCTATTCCCGGTCACCCTCATAGACTTCAACAGCACTCACCAGATGGGCCCACAATCCCATCACCTCTCCAAACCGTCCGGCCACAATCTTCAGCTTCTTCTAACTCCTCCCCATCCACTGCCCCTCAACAGGTTTCCTTTAGACCCTTTGCACCCATGGGGTCTCCAACACCGGCTCGTAGGGGTGTGGGTAACTCCAGCAAGTCGGCACAGGGCTGGGGAACAGAGATTGGGGCATTCTGATTCAGGTATCTAGAGGAGCTTGGAGTTTATGAGGAACAAAATATTTCTGGGACAAATTGTGACAAATGTCACATGTGTTTGAAAGGAACTACAAGCGTTGGACACATTCAAATGTGATCACAAATGTTGTTGACTGGATGAGAGACTCACAACAGTTTAGTACTTATATTTTGGATTTTAAAGTGATAGTTCACCCAAAAATTTAAATTATTTCAACATTTACTCACCCTCTTGTCATTTCTAATGACTTTCTTTCTTCTGCTGAACACAAAAAAATATATTTTCATTCACTTATATTGTACAGACACAAAACCAATCTAAGTGAATGGGTGCCGACGCGGTATGGTTAACAACATTCTTTAAAATATATTTTTGGTTTTCTGCAGGAGAAAGAAAGTCATACAGAAATGACAAGACGGTGAGTAAATGATGACGGAATTTAAATTTTTTGGGAAAATGCATTTTGGTTTAAGCTCATGATACTAGAGCATTTATTTTTGTGTTTTTAAAGTGTTTTTGTTTACTTTGTCATTTAAACATTCACATTGATTCTGACAAATCTGATATATTGGAATGGAATTTACCTGAAGTAAAATGTGCCTTATGAAAACAGTGTTCCACTTATGATGCAATGTAAAGCACTTGTATGTTCAAGTATATGAAGTGTCCAGAAGGTGGCAGCACTAAAGCATCTGTGTCGTTGATCAACATACTCTCTTTCAATTCTGCACCCCACCATATCAATTATCCAACTAAAACACAATGAAAAAGAAAACAGTTTTAAATGTAGAAAATAAAGTGCTCTGCCAAAAGGGTACTTACCAACTACACAAATTGCCTCTTACCTGAACGACTCCAATGGGGCTATTCGAGCAAGGTGCCATTTAGGCATGTGTTTTCTTTAGCTGTCTCCAGAGGGGGTAATGAGAACACTGTGGTTCGCAGGCCACTAAAAGCCTGGAGGCTGTCGATACCATTTCTGCACCAGCAAGAGGAAACCATGCGCACTGTGTGCCCTCTCATTGCCTCTGCCAATGACTCTCTAACTATAGGGTGTCATTAGTGCAACCTCACTAACCCTCTCTCTTTAAAACAAACAACAGGAAATAAAAAAACATCATCTATGCATTCGAAATCGCCCACTCCCGTACAACATAGTATGCAAAAATTAGTATGTGAAGGTATGGTCGAAACCTCAGTATGCAGAAAACAGCATGCAAGCAATATCCAAATGGTCTAATGCTTCTTGTTATTGCAGCATGGGTTGGATGGACACCATGAGGCCATGAGAGCTGAGAAAACTGCCAAAGTCAATAAATTCAAAACAGTCAAGTCACATTTGTTTACATAGCACTTTATACCCTACAGATTGTTTCAAAGCAGCTTTGCGGCAAGTTCATTTATATGAAAGTGCCTTTAAGGAAAACACACTGGTTATTACATGGCGTGTGTGACAAAACACATGACAAAAACATGCTGGATGGTAGTATGTACATTCGTACTGCACCCACACGTTCTATATTACAGAGGCTTTCAAACTGGGGCCAGGCGACCAAACAAGAAGGTTGCAAGTGGTCCCTAGAAACGTTTATGGAAAAAATAAAGCAAGACTTGTACAAGTCTGCTGAGCATTATTATTATTAGTCCTATCTTTTAAGCACTTGATATCTTTTTTGCTACATGCATCGTTTACAGAATTGGTTATATTTTTATATTTCTAGTGAGTTTTTCTCACAATAGTTCCTTTTTCATGCTTAAACTGAAAGTTGTCTTTATAATATTACATTGGCTGTTTATACAAAAAAGTGCTTCTTTACGTAAAAAATGATTATAGATGGATATCTAGAAAGGGGGTCCCTCACAAAGCTTCATCTTTTGCGGGGGCACATAAAGTTTGAAAACTCCTGCTATATGGAACCAACTCAATCTTTTAACAGTCAACAAATTGCCATTTAATAATTAAAATGCATGGTCAATAATACAAACCCGCTTTGTACACTAAGTTACTTACTAGAACATGAACAACTTTTTATTTGAATATTAAACAGAAACTTTAAGTTTACTGTGTCACAAATCTGATGTCTTACATGTTTCTTACATTTATTGTTTGTTCAAATATAATAATAACAAAAAACAAAAAATAGCTGGTTTAGTACATTTGTTGGAGAAAGGCAATCATGGAGTTTTACTCCAATCTAGCAGGTTGTTCTAGCAGGGCCATTGATTTTTGTAAAAAAAAATATTATCTCACTTGCTGATTTACTAAAAGCTCTGTTAACGAAATGTTACAACCAACATGCAAATGGACGAATAGAGGCCATTAAAACATTTCATTTTTATATTTTACATATTTTAATTGTTAATGGTTGCTGAATGGTATTCTATTGGTCCGATCTTTTAGATAACAGGAGACAGAAAAGAGAGTACCAATCAAAACTTATAGGACCAGTGAGATTATGGAGTATCTATTGACAGAATTGCAATATAATGTAGATAACTACATCTTCAGAGTTGTAGAAAGACCTTACATATTGAAGGTTTGTGATTTTATTAGAATGAGCTATTTCTATTTACATACACCATGCATGGAATTCGCCATGTAGTTTAGTTGCCCTAAACGGACAAACTGCTCTACAGAGTACATTTTGTAAATACATTAACTCCTTTAGCAAAGAAGCAAAAACATCAAGACATCTTAGTCCTGTGTCAGCCGCCATAGTTCTTCGAAAGGGAGGAGTGGAGTGAGCTGTTGATTGTTATTCACAACCTCACCGCTAGATGCTGCTAAATGTCATACACTGGACCTTTTAATCAACATAATACATCAATTATCTTTGATTATATCTGTCTGGTAACAGAAGAGCAGATTTCCAACAAAACCACCAAAAAAGGCAGAATGCATAATTTACTCACATGACGATTGTTATTGACCATGAAAATCGAATAATGATGTGTTTAATTACCTCCGAAACAAACATCAAAGCGTTGATGCATGTGATGGACAAGTGATGTTTTTAAAGGCATGCAAGAATGTTTTTGGTTCTCGGTTGTTGTTTGTTCTGTTGTGTGTTTTCTCCAGTTTATACTTTAAAACGGGCATGGAATGTGTGTGTGTTCTAGACTGTGGTAAGACTTTGCGTCTGTGAGGGATGTGGCGCAATCGCGCAATGTGGAAGCATGCGGCAGATTCTCATGCGAGTGCCGCGCTGTACGTGTGTAATTGTGTGTAGACATACTCGCGTGTGAGCGTGCCGTGTTTATGTTAGTGAATGGTTTGACTTGAGTGTGTGTGTGTGTGTGTGTGTGTGTGTGTGTGTGTGTGTATCTAGTTCTCTATTCTTTTGGCACCAGTGGAGTCAGACTGCAACCACCGCTTCCAGTATGGGCCACCACAATCACATGAGGCCAGCTTTCCCACGGGGAGGGGCCAAGGATACATAAAGCCTGGCTTAGGTAGATAGGGGAATCCCGAACAGAGAAACGGGCTAAATAGACATTTTCCTGTCTACATGCATTTAGCTAGTGTTTACAGATCATAGAAAATACAGTTTAGGAAGTCAGACCTAGACATTAAAAAATGCTGGGTTATTTTCAACCCAGCGTTAGGTCAAAAAAGGACGAACCCTGCCACTCAGTTAAATATACCCATGCAGCAAATGATTTATATTTGACCCAACAATGGGTTAAAACAAGATAGGTTAATTTACAACACAATCGACCTATTTCACAGCGTGTGGTGTACAAACCGGAAGTAGGGTAAACGCTTGTCCGGTCAATGCTCTAGCTCTGTTCACTACACAGAACAGTTGCGGAGACCAGAAGAAATTAGGCATTAGCACTCCCTTTATGCTGATTTGTCTAACATATATCAGACCTTGATAATAAATAAATCGCTCAAAAACAATGTTTTTGTAATGTTTGTTTCCCTATTTTTAGTAAACCATGAATAAATCGAACAACATATTTGTTTTTGGCAAATAAAGTGTATGTTAAAGCTGAATGAATGGCTATTTTGTGAATTAGGCGTATGGGTTCATCCACTTTTGACCCAACAATGGGTTGAAAATACCACGTCATATTTTTAGTGTAATTGTGTCCTTCTGCATGAAACCGAAATCTGGCTAGTATTATTTATCAATAAAGGCTAGGTCTAGGGGGAGAATTGCCCCTTCAGATTTATCTTGGGCCCCTCCAAAAATATCCAGCTGACAATTACAAATCTAATACTTAATAAGTACTTATTTGTATGATGTATTAAATAATGATCTGTCAATTTATTCACAGAAAATTATGACAATTATGTATGCATTGAACTATGAGGATGTGTATGCCCAACCAGAATTTATGATCGCCCCATCAATTGAGCCATATACTCTAAAAAATTATTGGACTTTGTGGGTCAAATATTAGCATATTCTGTTGGGTTGGTTCATTTTTGACAGAACAACGGGTTACAATACCCCACATTTTTTATTACAGGGCCTGTTTATTATTATTATTTAAGCCACTTCATCTGAATTACCTCCTTGGCTATAAGATTCAAAACTGATCTCAACTGTATAGAAGTTGAAAGCATTGGTAATTCCACAGAATTCACAAATTTTTCAATACTCTTATTTTGAGAATTTCTTCTCACAACATGGTATGAAGATGTAAATGTTGAATCTACTACTGGCACATATACAAGAATTGTCAGGGAGTTGAGGCCAACAATTTTTTCTCCATGGCGAGAGGAACTTCTCAACTGCACAGACATAGTGGAAGAAATCTCATCACAAAATGATTTTAGTACTACTTACACCTGAATGCCTGTTACTTATCTGATAGTTTCAACTATTAAGAATTCAATTCTGTATTGGCAATGAACAGATACATTACGGATGTGATATTGCCCTCTACTGGCTGAGTGCTAAGAAATTTATCCAAAGACTAAACTGATGTTTAACTTTCATTTGTGATCTTAAAGATGACGTTTTATTTTCTCAATTTTACAAATTCCACATCTATTTACGGCTTAAGCCAACCATAAATACATGATATTGTTGAGATTTCATTAGAGACGTTTTCTCTGTTGTATTTAGCAATCATTGCCTTATTTAGCTTGATTTTACCAATCTGTGGCTGCTCAAATGCTATTTACGCCTGTTGACTTTGTTGTGACAGAATCCAGTTAAAATATCTATAGTAAATAATCTAAGATTTCTTAAAGATTTTATGATCATTTAAACAACATTTACATTACATTGGAGTAACACATTAGTTATCATCAAGTAAAGATATTGTTATTTGCTGCATCTGAAATGTATTAACAAAATGTAAGAAAGAATCCACACAAAATCATTGACTCTATAAACAATTCAATTCAAACGCAACACTACATGTTATTCATTTTATTGTTTTATGTCAATAGGAAAAAGCACAGTTTGCAGCATTGCATCCTGTCTGTGTACAGAGCTGATAGGTCAGAATATTCAAACTGTTCAGCTACAAGCCTTTGCACGCTCAAAGCGTTTCTCACTGTGACACACTATGTGCCCGAACACTCCTCTTGCATTTGATGATCTAATATCTGTTGTTTTACAACTCAGCCTATAGCTTTGGCCTCTGAGACACCAAAGTCATCTGAGACTGTCCATCCATTCAAAAGCAGCTTGTTGCATTAGATGCTGATATTACTGTATATACTTTGTAGTTTTACATACTGCATTACCTTATTCAAGAGGTAAGTAAATGATGCTTTTAGCAAATAATGATAATAATTAAAAAAAATGTAAAGCATTTTGACCCCCGTCAAGGGTCAGTGTAGCTTAAGTGGCTGGATATAAAGAGCTTACAATCGTGTATACAAAAAGAGACAAGTGATAATCTGAATATTACTTTCAGATCTGTGAACAACCAAAATATATGTACACAGTCCAGTAAGCGTGATGAATAGGTCACAAATCTGAACCATTTTTATGATAAAACATTTAGTGATAGTGAAGAAGACCGAGATGGAACGTCTCTCTGAACAATCTCTTTCAATTGCCAAATTGAGTTCTACCTGAGTTGGTGTATTTATCAGGGGTGTATCCATCATCTTGCCATTCCACTATTGCATATGACAATTAGGCTCTCCTCATGTTCATTCAAAAACATTGCACCCCTTCTGTCGACTTGAAACACCTGTCCTGCAGGTTTCTCTAGACTACTTCAGATGAAACTGTTATAAATGAGAAAACTGAGAAATGAAAGAAATAGCACTAGCTTGTTCGGAACGGTTACTAGTTTGCACCTTATGCATCGTTGCCCTCTTACGGTACGGGTTAAGACTGTTTCGTAATGCACAATATACGTTATAGAGATAAATATTGCCATTACTACAGGCGTGATTATTGAAGATACATAGAGTGGCCTCCCTACCACTAGAGGCACCAGAGAACTTAGGGTCAGGCCTGGCTGACGACAACAACCGCTTCAACCCACTTTGGACAAAAAAAAAGACTCTGCCTATTGGTTAATCCTCATCAGCTGCCTGTCTTTTTGATTTGTCCAGCTTTTGATCCACCGGACAGGCTGGACTTGAAAGAGACACCACTTCTACAGCTGGTAACATGGGAACGTCTTGCTCTATGTCTTTTCTCTGAGAGAGCTCATCCTGAAAACAGACCGAACACTTTTTAAGTAAACATTCTAACCATAAAGGACTCAAAATGCAAATGATGTTGTAGACTAACTTGCTCAGAGAACCGCTGATTCATAACTTGATCACCAAACTCTTGAGTCTCCACCTCTTCGCTGTTCGAGTGGCAGCTTGGGCTGGGAACCTCTATTCCGTGGCTCTCTAATATGGCAGCCTCTGGACATATAAAAGTAAGTTACAATAATAATTGTATAATCATTAATAATAATAAAGTGCGTATTATTCATGAAATATTGTAGCGTTTATTGTAAATAGTTAATCAATGTTGGTTATTCTCGTTTTGAGATTCGTGTCCCCTCATAAACTTCAGTTAAAATCTGAAAATGCACTTCCGTCCTGTAGTCACGGCTTGGGCAGTGCATCTGTTAACTCCTCCCCTTTAACTGTCTGTTGCCAGTTCCATTTCAAAATGCAACAGATGTTTTTATACATCGAATCGCAAAGACGAATGCCACCCCACAATTTTTCTCATTCGAAATTCTTTTTCACTCATAATTGCGTCAAAATATGGAAGTAAAAACGATTGCAACTTCCAGCTCACAGGGAGTTTAAAGGGATAGTTCACCCAAAAATTAAAATTCTGTCTGTATAAACTTCTTTTTTACGTTCAACACAAAAATGATATTAGAAAGAATGGCATTTAGAGAAAATTTTAAAGATTTTTAATGGTAGTCAATGGTGCCCCAGAAATCTCAGTTGCTAACATTCTTCCAAATATCTTTCTTTGCGTTCAACAGAAAAAATACATTTATACAGGTTTAGAACAGCTTAAGGTTGAGTAAATCATGACAGGATTTTCATTTTTGGGTGAACTGACCCTTTAAGGGTTCATATGGAGCAGGCGTAACGTTAGTAAACTAATACAGTCTCACCTATATTGGCACGTCTCTTCATTTCCTTTCTTCGATTGGCAAACCAGTTGTACACTTTGAGTGCAGTAACCCTTTCAAACTCTGACAGTTTGCATCCTGAAACAAAATTTGAACATGAAAAAACGAATGATACCCTCACTGAGGCAGTTTGATACAACCTAGTTAGCACTCACCAGGTTTCTGAATAACAGCATTACAGGCGTTGGCAATTTCCTCTCTTTTGGCCTCATCAGGATACTGGTTCTCTATAAAGAAGCTATAAAAAGAACAATACTTTTGTTTGGTAGATTTTTGAGAAATGTTACTTTATTTAACTTTAACTGCTATTAGCTTAAAATAGTAACGATTACCTTTTACACATACTCAGTGAATACTTAATATTCATAACACATATGTTCTGGTTCATTACATGTTACTCTTTGTTTTATTACATAATTACCCATAAAGCCAGCTGTCCTCAGACATCTCTTATGAAATATGGGAATATACTAGAAAATATGTTATTTTAAAACAAAACCTTTTCATATACTGGAAACTATTGCTTATATTTTTCAATTTATGAAACACAGCAACATCATATTTTACTATATTTATTGGAAATTACATATTTACAACGTGCTATTGTATATATTTGTAAATATATATATTTAAATTATTTAATATTTTGAAAGATACATGGAAAAAACATTTTCTTTGCATTAGAGATCACTCATAGTTAATTCAAAGTTTTTTGTCTTATCATATTTGCCAGTTTTTCTAATAAACATTTGACAAATGTTCCATTTTTTCACATGAAGCTGGAACCAGCAGGAGAATTCACCCAAATATAATTGAATGCCTAACAGATTTTTCATCCATTTTGCAGCCTGTTTTGTTCTCATACTCAAAGATGACTGAAAAACATTGACAGCAACAGAGCACTATATATTTTTAATTTAATGACAAAAGTGGAGAAAATGTTCCACCTTTTATGGGTACACTGTCCCCCCACCTGGCTATAAATTGTAAAAGATGCTCCATAAAAATGCCTTAACAGATCCTCTGTGTTTTTTTAGAAACCAATCTCATCTCACAATGTCCACATACATATTGCAGCTCAGTAGAGATTTTGTAAACAACAAGTGCGTGTTTCTGTGTTGCAGTGTCATACAACACAAGAAACTGTATAGTTTAAAAGTAGCATCTTAAGCAGAAATCAATCCCAGTGACTTTGTTTGGAGCGCTTTATAAAACAAAAGATGTGAGAAAATACTACTTGTAATTTGAACAGAAAATGAAATAAAAAATCCAAAATGTTGCTATGATTTTGTCAACCATCCCAGGTTTCAGATGTACAATATTCAGCACACAACACAGGAAAATATGACAGGCGGTTTGACCCAATTTTCAACAAACACTAGGGTCATGTAGTAAATTGTTAGTAATAAAACAAACCAGCACAAGACATGTTAGACATCACAGAAAATTACTGTCTGAATAACCTGACTTCAGGGATGCTCTGTAATTTTACCTTTCCATGATTGACTGGCACTCTTTCCTCCAGGTGAATCGACTCCCCCTGCGCAGTCTGAAAGGCCCGACCGCTGCTCTGTCTCCAGGGCTACCAGCCAACCTCCAATCAGGCTCTTCTTTAACCATCGAGCGCATGGACAAAGTGGCACCTGTTGTGAACATTGCCCAAAACCACAATTTGAAACCTTATAAATAAACATCAACTAAATGGCAATCAAATATGTAGATCAGCATGATGAACAGAAGCAACAGTTCTAATTCTGTTATCAATTCTTTGCCTTCATGTTGTTCAAAACCTGTTTATGATGTTGTCTTTTGTAGAATATAAAAGAAGATACTTTGAGAAATGTCTCAGAGGTTTTATGTCGCTATAATAGAAGTCAATGGGGGCCAGTGTTGTTTGGTTACCAACATTATTCAAAATATCTTCTTTTGTGTTCTGCAGAAAAAAAGAGTCAAACGGGTTTGAAATGACATGAGGGTGAGTAAATGATGAAAGAAATGTCATTTTTGAGTAAACTACTCCTTTAAGTTTGAAAATACATTGTCAAAGATCCCAACTTCTGGGTCCCAAGGTCACTGGTCTTCTATTGAATTTGTTTTGCCTAAACGTTCAGTCGCTGTGTACAACAGTGAGTGTGTTTCACCGACACGCAGGTGTTACCTGACTGGTTGTGCTGAGCAGAATACCAGGGAAGAAGGTGCATCAGAAGTTCTCTCTGTCTATGCCATGGTGTGTCAGTCCTGCTCCTGGGAACCTGAACATGCTGATTTTCACTCCATCTGCTTCCTTTAATCCATTTGTGCAATCAGAAAACTGTGTTAACTTAGATCCTTTTGATAGGCCGAAAATGTGTCATTCATGGTGACAACAAGTATCACCGCTTAATGAAAATGACTACCTAGTGTTAAAGTCCCAGTGAAATTACAAATGACAATGTCTATTTTTTCATTAAATATTGTAGCGTTTATTGTAAGCAGTTTATCAATGTGGGTCATTCTCTTTTTAAAAATCGTGGTCCCACATAATCTTTACTTAAAATCTGAAAATGCACTTCCCTCCTGTCATGACTATCATCTCAATGACGTATGTTAGCAGCTTGGGCGGAGCATCCGTTGACTTCTCCCCTTCAATTGTCAGTCCGCTGCCAGTTCCATTTAAAAAGGCAACGGGTGTTCTATACTTCCAAGCAAATCGCAGAGAAAGACGAAAGCTACGCCCACTAAATTTTACGTCATTAGAAATTCCATTTTACTCGGAAATGCGTCAAAAAACAGAAGTTAAAACTATCGCAACTTCCGGTTAACAGAGACTTTAACAGGCATTCAAACTGACAATGTGATTCTATTCCTGGAGCCATGCTCACTAGCAACTACAGATAACAAAAAAAGCAACATGCTGATTTTGTTAGTAGGGTTAGGCGTTAATCGCACCTCTGTGCAGAGAGGACATGAAAACCAGCATTGGAAAAACCCAGGGTCAGGACTGAGAGCTGCGGAACAGGGCCAAAGCTGGGAGATGGAGAGCAGAGGTGGTCCTGGAGGGCTTTATTACAACATTACTTTTCAATCCTGCTCATGGAGGGCAATCGTATTATGCAAAATGAGTTTCATCTCCACAACCTCAAGATATCTCTATAAATCGGAACCTATACAGTACATGACTTGAGATGGAGGGAAAGTCTTCAGGAATCAGGTGTGTTTGATAAGGGCTTCGGCTAAACTATTCAGGAGCTTGGACATTACTTCATTAGCTCATTCAAGCATCAACACGTTCACTGTATTATGAATGCAGGATGACGTGAACGTTGGCGTTGTTACAGCCTAAAAGCTTCTAAAGCCTATTTACAACGGCAATAGCCAACTCTTGACAGTTCTGCCAAGAATAGCATTAACTTAACAGCATAACTGATGGGAAATGACACCAGTTGATTGACTTTCAATTCAGTGCGTCGGCATGACATGTCCTTCCTATCCACTGTCTTTATTAAACAATAAATTACATTATTATTCATATTCTTAAGCCCTCAAGGACCACAAGAACTGTGTAGAGGAGATATGGCAAAAGAAGAAAAAAAATCAGGCCACTGCCTAAAAGCCTTTTGGTTAAAGTTCACAGTGCAGCGGTATCACAACTTACCTGGGCTGTTACGCTCCAGCAGGTACCAGCGGTAGAAAGCCCTGCGTTTGGAGTCACTCATCTCCAGACCTTGTTGTAGAAGCCACTGGGAGATGTAGCTTTGACTGATGCCTGCAGAATATGATAAAGTCATAAAGAAATAAAAAATTTGAAATAGTAAGATCAAGGTTATTGTTCTTATTAACCCACTGAACAAAAACATTATATCCATATGAATTCAAGTGATCTTATTTACTTTCCGAATTAAAAGTCTCTGGTCCTTCTGTGCAAAATCGTTCAAGTAATGTAATTCTGTTACCTAAACAGCTTTTCCTTTCCTTTAAAAACAAATCCAGTCAGTTCTTGATGGTTATTTTTAAGTTATATATACAACATATCAAGCCGAGGAAAAAATTAAGAGGCCATTTAAGAATTATTTCGTTTTTTCTGAATTTACTATTTATATATTAAGTTTAAGTAAAATTGTCACTTTTGTTTCTCTCTAACAATATTTCTCCCATTTCAAATTTCAAAAAAAGAAAAATTCTTTCTATTTACATTTATTTGCAAATAATGAAAAAAGGAGAAATAACATAGAAGATGCTCTGGGACTTTTCACACCTAAAATACTGCAAAGGAAACAATTTCATTTTCACTTTTTAACAATACAGAAATATGTATTTCATAATAGTTTTTAGCGATAACCTCGAGTTTATCACAGATTTCATGTGTTTTGTCATCCTGTTAGTCTTTCACTTTGCTGTTGCATAACTTTGTAACTCCTGAAGTTTGATTTTGTTGAAATTCAACAGACAATGGACAGGAAATGCCACAATACAACTAGAAATGCTGATTTGAAATAAAAAATTGGGAAATCGTTTCTTATTTTTTCTGCGGCTGTATATTAGCTTAGTAATGGGGAAAATATTTAAAGGTAAAGTTCACCCAAAAACCTGCTGAACACCAAAGAAGATATTTAGAAAAATGTTGGCAACCAAACAACTGGACCCCATTGACTTCCACTGTATGGACAAGACAATTGAGATATTTTATGCTCCATTGAAGAAAGAATCATGAACAGGTAGTGAACTCTCTCTTTAAATTTAAAACATTTAAACCAAAGTTCACATTTCTACATTTACTACAAATATTTAAAATAGACTTCACACAATTTGCATTCATTTTTTCATGGCAAGAGTGAAAGTGCTCATAGTACCTGTGACTTGCCCCACAATGGCCTGTGAAATTCTTCTGTTATTTAGGAAAGCTTTTATCTCTTCTTTCACAAGGTTACTGTCCCTCCTATAGTCCACACAAAGACAGACATTACAGTGACATTTATTAAACGTTACTCAAACCATTGATGAACTTAATAAAGCGAAAGTTTCACAGCTTGAAATGATTATCGCATCATTTTATAAAACAAATCTGGTCAAATTTGTGCTACATTTGAAACATATTTTCTGTCATTCTTCAGATATGCAGTCCCTGGAAACAAACAATTTACATGAAATGAGATTTGGGTCATTTTGTCTGCTTGAGTATAAATAAATCGGAGTACTTGGGGATGTTGTAAAGTACCTCTGTGTTATATTTTAATTATTTGTTATGAACATAAGCCTCAAATGAATCTCTTCGGCTGTTGCTTCATCACATCTTACTTTTTCTTCACTGTATAAGTCACACAAAAAATTGCAGCATCTGGCTGTTTCTGAACACAAAAACACATTCTGTGTCTCTGTACAGTATACAGTACAACCTTTCACCAGAACACACAATGCTCTGTTGCTTTCTTTGTTGGACATAAAACCACAAAAACCATAAAAATGTTACAAATTGAACATTTAAAATATAAATCAAGTATCAAAAATCAATTCATTCGTCGCCTCTAATGCAACTTTTGCCAATTCCCCTTAAAACCCGAAAAGTGAACTCGGATAAGATCCATATGAACTAAATGTCCACCTGACCTGATTCAGCGAGGGCTCTTGTTCTCCGAAAATTACACTGTTGCTCAGGGACATTCGCTGTCATTATCAGCAGTTATATTAATCTCTCTCCCTCTGTAGACCTGAGAACAGAAACCTCATAAAAACAGCTAATAAAATATACCTCATGTACTCCTCCACCTTCTCCTCCAGATCCCAGTCTTCTTCAGGTAACTCGTAACTGTACGACCTTTGAACTCCGCTGGGCGGGTACAGTGGCGGGGGTGAGGCTTCGTAACTGTTGCTAGGCGATAAAGTAGAATCCATTACAGGGGTCTGCGTGGTTGCTGAGGTAAGAGATGAAGAGGAAGAGGAGGAAGATGGGGCAGCGGGAGCTACAGAGGTAGGGGCACCGGATGGGGTCGTGTGGTTGGTGTAGCATGGGTCACGATGGTCCGGATCAAGCCGCTCGAGAGATTCAAGGGCTTGAATGATCTGAGGTTTGGTCATCCCTGACAGCCTTAATCGCTGGAGAAGGTCGATCTGTTCAATGGTATAGCGCGGCTCCACATCACAACACTCCATCCTGGCATCTGGAGGACAGAGGTGGATGAAGTCTTTGTAACAAAAACAATATTTCAAACAAAAAACATTGTTTTGTTGACATTTCCCAAAAAACAATCTACATTGGTGTACTTCAGATTTTCGAAAATGTTTGCAATTCCAAATCTACATTTCAGTAGTATTTGCACAATGAATATCAATTAGTATTCTTTGTTAAATATATTTATATTCTGAATTGTGATTTTCTAACTTTAGACTGAAAAGGAGGGCACAAACAATGTTCATCTATTTATCCATCCATATTTCATAATGTATGGTCCATCTCCCTCTATAAATTTTGATATCCCATTGAAAATAAAAAGGTTTACTAGTAATTATAGTTTTTTTATTCCCTTCTGAAAATGTTATGGATTTAATGGTTATAACCGGAATTGTATTGGTTTTAATGGGAACTACTATAGTGTCTAGTATGTGATGGATTCTATTGGTGAGATGTGAGAGTATTTGGCAGATGGGAACAAACAAAACACCATTAAATAATATTAAAATAATGCCCCAAACACACTACAAAAAATGTTATAATGGTTTTAATGAAAGAAAGCTTATGGTTCATGGTGGTTTTTAATGTAAATCGATAGAATTTCAATTGTTTTTTCAGCAGGGATGGTTTTATTACAGTAATCACAGTTTAACCATGGTATTAGTAGAGGTAAGCAATCCCCCAAAAACTTTCATTTGATTTATTTCCGACTTTTGTACTATTATTGAGCTGCCTTGCAAGTGCTGGCATTTCCTAAAGAAGATTCAAAACTTATAGTATACAATATATTAAGGAACTATTAGTTTAGTAACTTTTACTTTAAATCATATGTTCGCACATCATGACATTACATGGCATTTGCGCTCGTACCTGAGATTTGAGGTGACACTCGGCCCGTTGGGAGAGGTTCGGCGCGCGGAGCCGCGGCAGGAAGGCACCACTGTCGCATGGTCACCCGCAGGGGACAAGGGGCTGTCAAAACATCAAAATAACTCCAACTGGGATGTAACAGTTTGTCACGCTGAAACAGCGATGCCATTACATCACACCAAACGATTCGCTATAATAACGAAGTACAAAAACAGCTAAATTCAATCTGTAGCCATGACTTTATTTACTGTCTGCCCTGCGCTTAGCTCGCGCTAACTAGTAGCTAGCCCCAGCGGGCACGCGCTGCCGTGCAACTGCAAGCAAGCAATCGCTCCCGTCTTTTTGTTTTCACACTTGCAGCGCACGAAATCGCTCTTGACTCTTGACAGACAACACGTAAAGTCATAAAATACTACGAAAAGTCACCGCTTCGGTTGTTTTTTTAATGACTCGTTTGTCCTCACATCACTTGTTATGATTGCGGATGTGAGATGCCTAAGCAGGCTTTCACACAGCGCTACAGTAACGTTAACTGTATTGCCGCTAGCATGGAAAGCTATACGATGCACAATTATCCGCCTTACCTCCCCGAGCTACCGTCTAACTGCAGCCCGGGCTGGAGATGCTGCAGCTGGAGACACCCTGGGTTCAATCCCGGCCCTACTGTGCGCTGTCTTGCGCTTCGAGTCGCTACAACCAGCTAATGAAGGTGCTCCGATGAGGGTCACATTGTCCTGGGATGCCGCAGCATAATATTACTGGATATATGGAAGTCAACAATTGACCTCTCACCCGCAGCGACAGTCCCATGTGGATGCAGGAAGTCATGAAACAGAGCCAAATGAGATCCATGTTTCCTCATAGTCACGCAATATGTCATGAATTTAGTACAATAAAAATAAATAACAGTGTGATAAAAATTGCTTCATCATAAGATGCATATCTATATCTCACATTTTACATGACTGCTATTCTGGACGGTTTTTCTGTTTTCCGTTTTATAGAACCAGGTAACATCTTTAAAACGCCATCCATGAACTTGAAAATATGAAAAAATAAGTTTTAAAACGAAATGTTTTATTAAAAAGTAAAATTTTGTACTGTTAACAATAAACTACAAACAACAAACGGAACATTGAAATGAGTGACAATAACTATTTAAAGGGATAGCTCAGCTAAGAATGACAATTCTGTCATCGTTTACTCACTCTCTAGTTGTTCCAAACCTGTATACATTTTTTGGTCTATTTAACAAAAAAATTAAGATATTTGGAAGAATGTTAGCAACTGACATTTTTGAGGCATCATTGACTACCATAGTACAACATTTTAAAATGGTAGTCAAAGGTGTCCCAGAACATTTTGCTTTCCTAAATTCCTCAAAATATCTTCTCCTGTGTTTAACAGAACAACATATATTTTAAAAAATATTTTTCCTTTTATGGTAGTCATTGATGCCCCAGAACTGTCAGTTGCTAAAAAAATCCAAAATCTTCTCTGTGTTTATCAGAACAAAGAAATCTGAAATACAGGATTGGAAAAACTTGAGAGTGAGCAAATTGCGGTAGGATTTTTATTTTGGGTTAACTATCACTAAACACATTGAATGTATCCAAGCCCAGCTAAAGTCATTTTGTTTTTGATGTAATGTTTTGTACGTAAAAATCATCCTATATAATGTAAAGAACATTCTGTGAAAATATAATCTTGATATCTTTAACATTGACTGAATGAAGCCATGCCAAAAATCATTCAAAAATCAGACATCATTCATTGAAATTAATAGTTTCAAACTTTGATTCTCATAATCTCAGAATTAGATTTGCCAATTTAGCCTGATTTCAAGGGTCACAAATTATCAAAAAGTTTTACAAATAATTTTCATGATATATTTATATAAGGGTATTTGTGACATGGAAAAATGCTTCAAGCTGTCTAGCACCGCCTTAGGATTGCAATATAACCAAAGTGAAAGACACACCTCTGCTAGTCTAGCGCTGGTCATTTTTGTATTACAGTCTTAAGACTATCATTTATAACAAGGAGTGTGAGACTGCATAGTACTCAGAAATGTCCTGGGCCATTCTTGAGAGTCTTGTGACCGGGGTCAACAAGTACTCCACAGCTATCGGTCGTGTTTGGCTGTCGGTGGTGTTCATCTTCCGTCTGCTTGTGCTGCTGGTGGCTGCAGAGAAGGTGTTTGGTGATGAACAGAAGGACTTTGACTGTAACACAAGAGAACCAGGCTGTGTCAACGTGTGCTATGATCATTTCTTCCCAGTGTCCCACTCTCGGCTGTGGGCTCTGCAACTCATCTTCGCCACCTGCCCTTCGCTCATGGTGCTCCTTCATGTGGCATACAGGGACGATCGGGAACGGAAGCACCAGCTGAAATACGGCGAGGAATGTTCTCATCTCTACGTCAACACCAGCAAGAAGCGCGGCGGGCTGTGGTGGACATATCTCTTCAGTTTGGTCTTCAAAATTTCAGTAGATGCTGTTTTCATATTCCTGGTGTTTTATATCTATGAAGCCAACTTTTTTCCTTTGTTGGTGAAGTGCAATGAAAAGCCCTGTCCTCAGGTGACGGAGTGCTTCATCGCACGGCCTACAGAGAAACGCATCTTTACGGTTTTCCTGGTGGTAACCAGCTTCCTGTGCATCCTGCTATCCTTGTCTGAGATGTTTTATCTCATACTGAAACGCTGCCATGAGTGTGTCAAATCACATGGACGCAAACCGAAGCTCCATCTGGCTGCCGTTGCTGCTTTGGCCTGCACGGATAATCAAGATAATATCCAAGAGAAAACTTTATTAGAGACGTCTGCTGAACATCCTGCTTCAGACAGTGCTCCTGACTATAATATTGCCATCTCATAAGAGCTGCTTCCTTACTGGAGAATCTTTGAGAGATCGCTTCAAATAATACAATGTGATTGTGACACATCCTGTTAACTTTTCATGTTTATGCATTGATGAGAATGTGGCTACTTTTGTTGATCAATTTCGTTTTAAGCTTAAAAATGAATAAATGTTTAGTAATTTGTGAAACAATTATAAAAGTGCTCGTTTTTTTATTTGTTAATATGAATTAATTTTTTTTTTTTTGATTGCATTTAATTAACATAATAAATTGAATACAAAAAAATGCAATTTTTAAACCAGAATGTTGTTGGATGTGCCTTTTTATTTGTGGATGTTGCAAATAAAAGTGTAATAAAGCTATTTCTTCAAATAACTGTCTTTACATTCCATGATGTTGCATAAAATATTACAAAATTAGGTATCAAATACATGTTTGATATAGTTATCTCCAGCTCATCTTTAACCCATGCATGCATGAATTATGTCAGAACTTTTTTTAATTTAGATTTTTACTGTTGATTTCAATTTAATGGGGACATCTGAAGTCTGAGTTCACATATAGGGTGATGCATTAGTGTTCCCTGTGTTGGTTGACTTGCAACTTTGCCATCAAATCCGAAACAGATTTTTGAAAAGCTGTCCAAATCTGAGCGTGAAAGAGTCAAACTTTGTACCGACCAAAACCCCTTCATGAATCCTGGTGAAAAATGAATCAGTGATTTTACATAAACCTGGCATAAACTTATCAAAAGTGATAGATCTGCAATTACTGGATATTGATACCGCTTGGCGTCATTGTTAACAGTTACTCCCTTTAAAATAAACAAACTTATGCAATCAACAACTCTGAATCAAAGTTATCATTTCAGCCGAGTAAATAAAAACAAAACACACAGAACATTTAGGTGTGTTGAGCTATGTGTTATCTTGCCTAGGCTTTCGTACCAAGAGCTCCATTATCCATGGCAAATAAAGACTCAGCTTTTAGGCGACAATGCAAATCTCTTAATCTAAAAATAATAAGTATTCGACTGAAGTAGAACGTTGTCTTGGTAAAATGGGCCTAACTTTGATATGAAATAATAATTCCCTGTTTACTTTGTCATAGGCAAACACATTCCTGTCTGGGTCTAACCACAATCACAATGACTATACAAGATACTGTGTTACTTTTTCTAGCACATAGATAGTTTTCATGGAATAAGAATAAAGCCTGTTTTCAAGAATTGGGAACATTTATTATTGTTTTGCTTTTGAATAATTAAGAAACTTTAAGGAATTACAATGGATCTTTTGTTATTCTTGCATACAGTAACTCCCTAAATAATGGTATATTGGTGCCAATACTGTGTAAATTTGGTTGTTATAATTTAATATATGGAGGCTATTGAAGATATGGTGACTCTACTTCTAAACATGTCCAATCCTCTTATGTATCAAGACAAAATAATATTTTGGAGAAATGAAGCCACACCTCTTAAAGCCAGACCATATAATCTCCAGTTTTGACAGGGCAGGACAAAAGGAGTACACAAGGAGTGCTGTGCAAGGCTTTAAAGATGGACAACTTGTAGTTTTAGGTATGAAATACATTTTTTCAATTCTATTTTAAGTGCTGGGCGCAGTATATTATTCATAAACAAAAGTAAACAAATAATTTATTTACAAAACAGCTGCAAATCTGTATCTTAAAAAGCTTTCTGATGTTTTTAATTGCATTTTATAAAGGCTGATCCATTTTTAAATTATAAGCATTATCTATCAGACACATCAAATTACCAGATTACATATTTTGAGAATTATGAGCCTAATGTAAGACATATTTTGAACATTCTCTCTTCCATTCTCTTTAAAGCTGTATCTTTTATGTTGTCGAACAGCTCATCATTTCCCATCCATTCATTTATTGGCCGTGTCTTAAGACTTCATCTAAAAGTTTCATCTGACCAGTGACCCCTCCTGATGGACTGGAAGTCTCTTGAAGCGCTCCTCAGTGGGGTGAATAAATACTCCACGGGTTTCGGGCGCATCTGGCTCACTTTGGTTTTCGTGTTCCGCGTCATGGTGTTTGTCGTGGCCGCCGAGCGCGTGTGGAGCGACGAGAATCACAACTTCGACTGCGACACCAAAAGACCGGGCTGTCCCAACGCCTGCTATGACTATTACTTCCCCATCTCTCACACGCGCCTGTGGGCTCTGCAGCTTGTGTTTATCACCTGTCCCTCCTTTTTGGTGGTGATGCACGTGTGGTACCGCGATGAGCGCGAGCGCAAATACCAAGTCAAACACGGAGAGGGCGCCAAACTCTACGACAACACGGGACAGAAGCACGGGGGGCTGTGGTGGACCTACCTGTTCAGCCTCGTAGCCAAGACGACCATCGAGGGGATTTTTCTCTACCTGTTGCATATGGTATATCATAACTTCGACATGCCCCGCAGCGTGCAGTGTGATGTGGAGCCATGCAGGCATGTTACGTGTTACATCGCGCGCCCCACCGAGAAGAAAGTGTTTACGTATTTTATGGTGGGAGCATCGGCTGTGTGTATCGTGCTGAACATCTGTGAGATGTTTTACTTGATCTCTATGCGCATCCTACACTGCTGTCAGAGCACATCGGGCAGTAAAAAATCAGAATGTGTCGCCTGTAATAGCATCAAACTTGTGGATTACAAACCGACGTATTCAGTGAAAGAAAGCAAGCAGTCATAAATCCATATTTTTGTATAGATTTACATGTACAGTAGGCCTACTCTGCTGTTACCAAAAGGTGGCGCTTTTGTAAAATCTTCAACTGTCAGAATAAAAATCAAAGGGTTATTGTTCGAATTAAGGTAAACATTTGCAGTCAGCAGCTGTGTTAATTCTTAAATGTAGCCTGGTTATGTTTTTTAAATCAACAAGCATAAAGCAAATAAATTACAAAGTATTTTAAACATTGTGTTGTCCATGTCCAGACTAAACCCTGATTGAATACAAGTTACATATTTATCCCCTGCAACTACTTTGCTTACACTGTTGTTTAAACTACATTACACTTTCGTGTGATTCACCAAAATTTTTTATGTTACACAATAGGACACATTTATGGTAGCCTGTATTTGTCAACCCCCCACATACTAATAGTAGTAATACAACTTTGTTCAAACCTCATCTGACTAATGAACAGTGATTGCACATGCACTAAACCAGTAAACATAGTAAAATGCAGAGAAAATGATGGCTGAACGTATACATGACTGTACTTCCACACCAGCTTATCACTAAATGGTATTTGAAGGCGTTTCCTTTAGACACAGACATCTGTGACTGGAATCACCGTGGAGTCTGTCTTCACTTTCCTGGAGGATTTTGAGAAGTGCAATGACCTAACAGGTTGTATAAATGGATAGTTCAGGTAAGATACTGAATATAGACAAGTCATGAAATTTGCATTTTGAATTTGTGTTGTAGGATGTTGGGAATTTTTTTACACAGTGCACATGCTGTACATATAGTACGATGGCAATTTTTTTTTTTCTATTGCTTATAATATTAGCCTTAATAATAACCTTAAAAGTGTACTCAATACAGATTTGTTTCTCAAAGTGTTTCTTAAACAAAACCTTTATAAAAGTTTTCTCCCTGTGAGCCTGGAAAGTCTTAGAAGGACAGTTTGTTTGTAAAAAAGAAAAACAACAGGACTTATTAAAATTCACACTTTAAATGCATGAACACTGTAGCTTTTGCCCTGTCAAAATTGTGTTTTTCATTTCTAAAATCTCTAGCAAGCAGATTATTTTTCAAGTTTGCTCTGCCAAGTGTACAGAGCAAGTAATGATTAACTGAAGTGACATCTCTACTTTAACTCAAACCCTGTCCCCTGTCGATCAGATGTGTTTGGTTCAAATGATGTCCACCCACACTCCTCCTCTCTATGTGTTATCTTCCCTTCTGCGCTAACAGAGCCCTCGAGCAAAATATTTCTAATGTTTGTCTGCACAGCTGTGTGAAAATATGACCCCTGTCATGTTCCTCTCCAAATCATAAATTATGCTGTTGAGAGAAATAATGGGAGGCTGGACCTTCAAAAGAGTTTAGCTAAAGTGATGTAAACGGAAAGAAAGAGTCTCTTTTTCATATCTCACCTCCTGTCCTTCTCCCCTTAGAGGTGTGTTGTAACAATCTGGAGGAGCAGAAGAGGCTGATGAAGATTGGTCTTAGTATGGTGTTAGTGGGGCATGTCAATTTCCTGTTGGCCGCTCTGGTGCATGGTGTGTTGCTGAGGTACTTCAGCCTCCATGTGCTGGGTCAGGCCATAGAAAGCGCCATCTCTAACGTCATCGCCCTGGCAGCAGGCCTGATGGTGGGACATGATATATTTAAAACAAGTGAATACTTATCTACATTATAGTAAAATTGGTGATGTGAAGGAATTGGCTAATCTTATCTTGTCTCCTGAATTCTTATTATATTAGTTGGATATATACTGTTTATAATATAAGATAGTGTTAGTTTTACATACTAGTACATCTAATAAGAATTAGTCATCTGTTCCATTTATCATTCATCAATGATATGGTTGAGTTGAGTCATCAACCATCCCTTTAAATAAAGGATATATTGAGTCCACTTCAAGTTCGAATTAACTTTTCTCAAGAATGTATATTATTTTATGGTCTAATGCAATAAAAAGTTTACTTTTAGTCTAACTGTTAGGAGCCATTGTACTTCAAAACAAAAAATCACAACGACGTTTTAATATTTTTACCTACAGTGCATCATTTGTGGGATTTTGAGTATTATTCTCTCCAAAAACACAAAAAACAAGATTCTGGTAAGTGTTCTGAGATTTTCTCTACCTCATCTTTGAACAAAGTTTATCATGTGCCCTCCATTTGGATGTAGAGTTAGTTGCATTATTGTCTACATACCCAGAGACCCTTTTAAAATACAAAGTTAAAGAAAGAAAAAAAAGAGAACAATTGTAAAAAAGTGTTGTCATTGATGTATGTGTTTGTGCATTATTCCCTGTCAGTGGCACACACCTGCTTCCTCTCTCATTCATCAGGGCTTGTCTCGCTCTCAAGCGTTTGATCATTCCCTTGTCAGTGAGCTTGCAGCTACCTTCACATTTAATAAGCAGCTCAGAAATTTGAAAACCTCTGTTATATAAAGAATGTCTGCGAGGAATAATCCTTTTCCTTGCCCTTGAGTCGGTTCTTTCTTAAAAAGTATATTTAGATTTACATTTAGTCATTTAGCACAAGCTTTTATCCAAAGCGACTTACAAAGAGTTTAGGGAGCAATAAGTGATATATCATACAGGAGCAATAATACAATAGGTGCCAATACAAAGTTACTGGTTTAAACAAAAGCTAGACCAATACCTGTTGATAGAAAGAGAGGGCTAGTAATAGAGAGTTAGAGGTTTTTTTTTCTCATTTGTTTGTCAAGTATTCACAAAATAGATGGGTTTTAAGTGGTTTTTTTAATGTTGTGAGGGATGTGGTTGACCGGACCGAGTTTGGAAGAATCTTCCCCTAGTAAGGAGTTGTGAAAGAGAATGAATGGGAAAGCAATTTACTGCCCTTATGGGAAGGCAATATAAGACGCCGCTGGTTTGCTGAATCGCAGGGATCTTGATGGAGTGTAGGAGGGTGTGAAAGTAGGCCGGTGCAGATCCAGTGATAGTCCTGTAGGCAAGTATTAGTGACTTGAATCTGACCGCGTGATCATTGAAGGACAGCTGTTCATCAAATATGACTCTGAGGTCCTGGCTGTTTTGGAGGGAGTGATTGTGGTATGGCCAAGTTGGATGGTGAGATTTTGTTGCACCGTGGAGGTGTGCCGTAAACACGTGTAGTTCTGTCTTAGCTGGGTTCAGCTGGAGGTGATGCTCTTTCTTCCAAGCCGAGATGTCTTCTAGGCAGGCTATAATGCAAACTGCTACAGTGGTATCGTCTGGGTGAAACAAGATGTAGATCTAATTGTCAACAGCATAACAGTGATACGAGAAGCCATGTGCCCGTATGATGGGTCCCAAGGATTTCGTGTAGTGTGAAAAAACCAGCGGTCCAAGCACCGATCCCTGAGGGATCCCAGTGACCATGTGGGGAGCAGTGGACAGCGAGCCCCTCCGTGACACCTGAAGGATCTGCCGGAGAAGTAGGATTTGAACCAGCGGAGAGGAGATCCTGAGATTGACAGGGTTGCTAGCAGTATCTGGTGATTGACAGTGTCAAACGCTGCAGATAGGTCTAGCAGAATCAGGACAGAGGATTTAGATTCCGCCTCGGCTAGCCAAAGTGCTTCTATGTATTGTAATTATTGTGAATGACCTCTTTTTTTTCCCATAGACCTGGTCGCTGCTTGTGTTAAGCACTATAGCTGGTCTTGTTGCCACTGCCTCAGTCATCGGACTGACTGTGTCCTTGGTGAAGACCATCATTAATGGTGACCAGAGTCTGCTCGCTTACTGTGGCTATACTGATGATAAAAGCTACATAAGCATCGCCAATCAGTGTCCTTTTGACCCTACTCGTATTTTTGTGAGTACAGTGGAAGAATGAGAGTGTTGTATGTGTCATTTAATCTAAACGTGTCACAGATTGTGCACAAAACCCAAGCGCAGACAGTAAAGGGTTAAAAAAAGACTTTATTTAAAGCAGGGGTGTCCAATGTCGTTCCTGGAGGGCCACAGTCCTGCAGAGTTTAGCTCCAAGTTGGCTCAACACACCTGTTTTGAAGTTTCTAGTCTGCTTTGTGAGACCTTGATTATCTGTTCAGGTGTGTTTGATTAGGGTTGAAGGTAAACTTTGCAGGACACAGGCCCTCCAGGACTGATTTGGACACCCCTGATTTAAAGGAAGGGTGTCGGATTTCTCTTTGCCGTTGTTGATGTTCAAATCACCAAAACAAACACACTCCTACCCACATCTTTTGCTTTCGTCAGAGCTCGGCTAATGTCCTTCCTTTGCACCTTACTACTGATTGGCTTCAAGGTCGTTTTGGTAATCTGCCTGACGCGGTTGTCTAAAGAGTAATTCGGAAATGGGTTACCCCGCCTTTAATAAAACAAAAACCCATGAGGGGGTAAACAGAACATAAACAAGGAACCAAGGATAGACTTATAACAACAAAATAAACATCTCCCGCAAGGGGGCATAACAATAAACAAAAACTAGAATCAACAAGGCTTATTTATATATGGGCAGGAACAAGACAGAAGATTTTACAGAGAATCAACCAAAATGAATCAGCACTGAACAAAAAACAAGAGGGCCTGAGGTAGGGGAAACTAACAAAGGATAATAACATAGGGCAGGTGAAGGGAATCAAACACTGATGGGAAGCAAAACAAGAAAAGGAGGTGGTGGGGCAAAGAGACGAGACAGGTGAGCGCATGGTCATCATAAACAAACAATGACCATGAGCTAGCACACAAATCACGTGGGACTGTCATGATCCACAGGACTAGAAAAGCATGATAAGAAGACGCAGGACCATGACAAGAAGAGACAGAACCATGACAAAACGTTTCATTGCTAAACTTAAATGCGCCTAAGATATATGACCCATCCAACAAATTGTTTATTAAATAAAATTAATATACAATGCAAGTCAACAAAGAGTTTGATCAATTATTGTACAAAATAATATTTATATAAATTAATATCAATATATATCATTATACAATATGCTATACACTAGCCAGACCCATCAACCAACAGAGACCACAAGTTAACTTCGGTCCAGACGTGTGCGTCTGATGAAACCGTCTATGTAATGAAAGACAAAGGAGACTAGGTTTAAATGTAGCCCATATTGTGTGCAACAGCATAGTTCAGTCAAGGAAGAGAGCTAAATTTTAAATATTATTTATGTATATTAAAGTTTTTTGAGTTACAAACGATTCTTATGTGACTCATATACAAACCATTGATTTCACTAATACGACTTTTCAAATATATCTAATGATCTGATTATTTTATGTTTCTTAGTTTCTTTTGTTATTTTTGAGCTTGACGGGCTAGATGTTTTGACCAAACTTAAAATATCCGCCCTTAAAAAGTAAAATAGTTTGAAACTATAGAAGTATTTTGAATGATTTTACAGAAAGACACTGGTCACATTCACATTCTTTTTCTTTCTTTCCTCAGAGCACGACTATAGTCCTCTGGGTACCGCTGATAATCATAAGTGCTGTGGAGATGGTGTGCTCATGTCGCTTATTTAAAGTCTCCATCTCCTACCTCTCTCTGCCTTGCTGCCTCGGCAAACACCTTCAACAGGATCCCAACAGAATGGTATGTCAGACTGTACCCTAATCAATTAACATCCCAAGAGGGATAAAATTTAAATCTTACACTTTAAAAAATAATCAGCGCTAAGGTGTAGGTGGGCTTATCCTGTGGGATTTTAACTCGGGTGGTCTTCCTAATAGATGCATGAGAAAATACTAACAACGTGTGTGACTGACTCATGGTCTTCCTCCTGTATCGATGACTCATACTGCAGTCATGTACTGCTATTACTGTGTTCCATTTCAGATAAAAATCCAGAGAGGGGCCCAATCCCCTCTCCTCCCCCGCTACATGCCCACATCCCGGCGTTGCCAAGGGGATGAGGAACGAAAGCTGCCTGTTAGACCCCCAGAGTGGCAAAAGCCACATTACCACTCACGACCGGACCGCTACACAAACTCTATGCAGATCCATCAGCCCTCCACTCAGTTCAACCAGGGAGCTTTGGAAAGGTCCAGTATCTGGATCTGATTATGAGCCCTGCCGGCTGTGGCTTTGGTCTGACGTACAGGAATAAAGGGCATTTTAACAAGTGTTATTCTTCTGAAGGGAATGTATCAAAGGTGCTGTACAGGTTCAGTTCATGGATTCTCAAGTGTGTCAATGTATTGTTTGATGGGCATCTTTTGTTATTTTCTCTCACCCCATTTTTATAACTCTGTACATGAAAAAATTTACCTCTTTCCCTGCCTGCATTTAAAAAAGTTGTCAGTACCATCAGCATTGTTCGATTATTTTCACATATTTTGAATGGCCTCCAGAATTTATCTTCTGAAGCTTTTTTTGTCAATTTAACACTGAATTTGAAACAGCCACCTTCCCTAAATGAGTGCACATTTGAGGGGAAAATCCATTTTAGTTGTCTCCAAATTCATAGTAGAAATTAATAAGTGCACTTTATGATGCATTGCAGTCGACAGAATTTGGCACCCACAGCACTTCTGGAGCACTAAGTGCCCGAATTCACCCACTCACTCCTTTCAAGTTTCATTTCAAGTGAACAAAATGTACGGAATAGTGAATGAGTATATGTGGCAAGTTTGGCAACTTCGGACATGGTCATGGACTTTGCACGGATCACATTCAAAACAATGTTGATGCTGTACACTTGCAGAATATGCGTTACAGCGCCCCCTATTGCATACAGTGAAAATGTGGGTTGTAAAATGTTTCATCAGTGGCAGGGAAGTGTCTCATAAGAGGGAAAAGAGTTGAAAACATGTTGAAGAACAGTCAAGTAAATTTCTACAGTATCTCTTTTGACTGTATGTCGGGGGGTTCTTGGCCTAGCCAAGTTTTATCCCTTACGGGGGTAAAATACACTACAAGACTTTTGCTCCGGGTTTTGCCCAGATTTTCAGTCTGGACTTGTTACTGAAAGTCTGTAGATTTGATCAATTAGTGTGTTTCTATCTGAAACTTTCAAAAAGTCTGCAAGTGTATGATGTCTAGTTTAAAGAAAATCTGTTAAGATTTTAAAAGTCTTGTAGTGTTTTCCAGCCATTTATTTAACTCATGCAGAATATATAACTGTGTACGATGTCCCTGTATCAGTGCAGCTATGTATTGATATTACCTCAGAATAAAACTAGTTTTAACAAATTAAATGCTGATCTGAGTGCTTCTGGAACAAATGTTTAACTACATAGAAGTTAAAAGATTGGAACATCATGGTAGATAACTTTACCTATCATCTGCCAATCATCTTCACATTGCTTGGGCAATATTCATAAAAGCAACAGATTCTATATCGTACAAAAACGGGAACCAGATCTTATCGCATCTGCTTATGGTGTTGTTATGCCCACAGGCCTGTTTTACGCAAAATGCCTTAAGGAAAAAATACTTAAGATGATAGTTGTCCTTGTCCATAATGTCCTATCCATACTGGCATATAAAAAGTATTTATTTTTCTTTATCTCATTGATATATTAATATTGCAATAAAATAAACACCACAAATGAAAACAGAAAGATTAGCAGATTACCTCAACAGATCATCAATAGATATCACAGTTATTTCTAAACATCGAAATTTCCAACAAGCGGATGTAACTTACCAGTAACAAGAACTGTTTCCGGTTTAGTTATGTGACCTTTGACAAATACGCTATAGACATATTTGTTCCAAAATGATCACATCCTGCAAACTCTACCTAAATCTAACGAATGTTAACAGAGAGCTTTCATGTTTAGACAAAAAAAATAGATTTTTCATTTTATTTTTTATTAGGCTAATACTGAAAAATTCATGCAGGAGAGTATTAAGTATGCTGAGGAGAGGATGGAAATATACATTGAATTTTTTGTTAATGAAATAATAACGCTATTTAGAAAATTAAATTTCAACAAGTAAATAGACATTTAAGTTTTCATTATTTCAATAAACACTGTGAAGCAAATATAACTTATTATTTAATAATATTAGCTCCTCAGCCTAGATTTGTACGTGTGAAAAATCTATCCATTTACCTTTTATGTATAGCCTACTGTATGTTATGAACAGCTTTTCTGTGTGATCATGTGACCAGGCTCATCAAAACATTACTGACACAACATTGACAGGTGTTGTTTAAGCTTGGGTTCATAAAAAATGACTCTCAGGCAACATGCTAAACACATAGTTATATTTGTTTTCAACGTCAGTAAAAGGGGACAATCATTATGTCCTCGCATGAGGTTTCATGCAACATAATATAGGAAAGTTGCCATAGAGGGTGCAGCATCAAATATGGTCTCGGTACAAATATGGAAGCAACATGGATGGCGGCAAACTAAGAGCTACACACAGAGCGGGCTTATGAGCTGGTCTCTAAGCTCGATCACTGTGTTTGTACAAAGCAGAAAACACCTGTCGTATTCAGGTCATGGAATGTCAGTTGTTGCATAAAACAAAGAAAAATCAAAGCAGTGACTTTTTTCCTAACACTTGTTCATTCAGGAGTGGAAATAAGCCCTTAGTGGTCGCTTTTAGTATCCAAACTGTTTATCTAAATGTGATGATCATAAATCATAGCGTCGTACATTTCTGTCTAACTTGTTGATGGATTGCTTAAAATTCTATAAAGTACAATTTGGAGTGCTGAATAGGTATTTGTTTGCTGCTTAAAATTGGGGATTGAAAAACGTATCTTTGCATACAAACGTTGTATAGAACTACACAAAGTGATACTATAAAGGTAGCACAGTCGCACACCGAAACATGCAAACCTTCACTCTTGCGTACGTACAAACGCCCATAAACACACGCGCACAGATCAAGCGCCGTAAAAGATATGTGCTACCAGTGTCTTTGATTTAAAACACAACGGAAATACAGTAAATCCCCTGATGCAAATATTTCCCACGATGCATTGGAAAGCCTTGAAATAATAACAACTTACTGGAAACAGCATAATACATCACGTCTCCGTTCACCAATAAAATCACCCATGGGAAAATAACACCATTAAAATGCAAAAATAAATAAAGAAATAGGGAAGCAAACCACATATTTACAACAATGACATCAAAAAACAAGAAGAAAACGTACAGAGCATTCAATGGGATCCTCAGCCTTCTCTTCGTAAAAATAAAGATCATGAGCGCCAGAGCAGAAAAATCCCAACATTCATTCCATCAGTCCACTGGGTCAGAGGCAAAGTTTTGGATGCTGCCTGAAGCTACATAATACTGCCATTCCTATATGTGTTTATACTGTATATACACATAAATATCCATATAAAAAGTAGATAAGGGGCCTGTGCCCTAAAATCAACTGGGAAAAGAACAAAAAGAACAGCACAGATATTAAACACAATATGGTTGTGGGGGTACAGAAAGTGGGAGCGCATGCACGAATGCTAAGAAGAGGCATTCCGTTTTAAAATCTGGACCCCAGACACGATCAGCCTGTGATATTTTGAAGACGAGCACTCCACCAGCAGCTTCTGCAGAGACATGCACAGGTGACGCACAGCAGACACGAGACGTCTTGGCAGGTGTCAACTTTGTTCTTCGGATGTATGCATGTCATTTTCGGGAAAGACTGAAAGTAAAATTTATGGACTTTTTTTCTTAAAACTGATCCATCTGGAACACAAAAGATGAGATACGAGAGCTTTCATGCATTGAGCGCCCGATGTCTGGTGAGGTTTAAAACTGCGAGGCGCTGCTGGGGTCACACTGCAGTAGCCGCACAATGGACGGATCACTTTTGGCACCTTTTATGAACTCTTCCAAAGACAACTTGCCTAAAAGAGAAGACAGGAAGGGTTGAAAGAAAAGACATAAAGAATCAAAGGTCAAATTATCATTGTTTTCCTTACACAGTCTCGTTTTGCTTGTGTGTTGGCTTTAAAACAAGCAATTTTTTAAAAATGAATAACAATTTTATTTAAAGGAACACTTTACTTAAAAATGAAAATTCCGTCTTTCTCACCTCAAGTTGTTCCAAATCTGTAAATGTCTTTGTTTTGAAGAACACAGAATAAAGAGATTTGGAAGAATGCCTCTAACCAAACAGTTCTTGGCCACCATTGACTACCATAGTAGGAAAAAAAATATTTGTTCTGATGAACACAAATGAAGATATTTTGAAGAATGTAGGAAAGCAAACAGCTCTGGGGCACTTTTGACTACAATTGTCATTTTTCCTTCTATGGTAGTCAATGCTGGCCGAGAACTGTTTAGTTTACCACTCTTTAGCATTCTTCCAAATATCTTCCTCTGTTTTCAGAACAAAGACATTTATACAGATTTGCCGGTGAGTAAATGATGACAGAATTTTCCTTATTGGGTGAACTGTCCCTTTAAATAGTGTACTATGATCTACTTCCAAATAAATGCAACATCCATTTGTGAAAAAACTTTTTATTTTGCACCCTGAAACGCTTTTAAAATGTCTTACCATCATTATTAAGGTCCATCTGTCTGAATATTTTGTCTGTCCTCTTCTCAGGTGTTGATTCATCCTCAGGCATCTTCATCACCGATGACACCATCTTGTAAATGGCCTGTCGGTGATATTAATAACACACCAGGGTAAAAAAAGAGCTAAAATATCAATTAACCACCATCACCTTATCTAGTCCTCACAGCTTCCTGCAGAGGCAGCATTCAATAACTCAATAATCTTTCTTTAGTCAAGTCAAACTTGGGAACACTACCAGATTTCTACAGAGCTTATTGGAGATGTCAGATATTAATCAGTCTATTAAGCATGCTTTAAAGCAATAATAATACTGTTTAAGTCGATTGTAGGTGGCATTTTCTTCTATCAATCCACCTTTAAAAGTGACTGCCATGATAAAATATGCAACAAGCTGATATCTCCGAGTACCAGCCGACTGTAACCTCCACGGGTTTGCGGATAATCTCACCGTTCTGCACACACAGGGATAAACCCCGGTTAAATTTAACTCGGTAATCCAAGAGAGGAGACGGCTGAGGCGGGTGATGCACCGTGGCCCCCCCCCCCTTTGCCGCAATATCAATCTTTCCCACAGATTTGGACCGGCATTGCGTGCAACAGAGCGTTGCCAAGCTTGGTGAGGGAGATGGGCACCAACTGAGCATGCTAACCACATACTAATAGCTTTCCTTCTGCCACAGCCTGGGATGAAATGGGAGAAATCAACTGGGTTTGTGCTTGATCGTTCCACCAGGGGTCAGGCTACCCATCCGTGTCTCATCCATAAATGATGAAGGCTTGGTTCTTTGGAAGTAACAGATGGAGAGAGGAATATCTGTCTGTTTTATGATAAATAATGCTTATTGTATTTCACCGTTTTGAGAACACTTTAAAAGAGCAATGAGATGTACGGCATTAGGAAGCCGCATGAAAGTCTTTGACTGCATCACAGTAATCAAGTAAAAAAAAGGTTTATAAAAGAATTGCTAAATACAAATTCAGAGTTGCATCCACAAGTTAATTCTTTCATTTTTATATATAAAAAATGTTTTCATGTTTTGTTCTTGATCATTCTCTTTATGTAAGGGATAATGTACAGGCAGCCGGTTGTTATCGCAGAAATAAGCCCTGACAGTGTGATCAGGTGATCTAGAATCACACTGAAGGGGTTTATTTCGCAAAAGCAGCCAGCTGCTTGGACATTATCCTGCTTATATCAAAGCTACTTGCCACAAGAGAAAAAAATGGACATGAAATCTGAATTTGAAATATTTTATAAAATCATTTTATCCGAATGCAGACCTTCCACGAGGAAGTGCCATTTACTTTTGGTTTTAAGGTTAAGAAACAACATTTAAACGTCACGAACAGGCAATTTTGTTTTAAATATAATGTCATAGTTATTAAAAGACATATTTATATTTAATCTAAAAAAAGTCAAAATTATTTTCTGCATCTGGGTTAACGTGTGATATTACAGTTGTGTTCAAAATTATTTAACCCCCACTGAAATTGATTGTTTTGGTCGTTTTGACATTGATTATGATCATTCAGTCATCCTGCTTACAATTAAATCAAAGAGGCACGTGTAGGTCAGACAGATATAACATAACATTTATAATGAAATAACCACAAATGTCTTTTCTGAGCTCACATCATTATCAGTTTTATTCAACCCCCAAGTGACATTCAATCTTAGTACTTAGTAGAACATCCTTTTACAGTTATATCAGCTTTTAAACGTGAAGCATAGCTTGACACAAGTGTCTTGCAGCGATCTACGGGTATCTTCGCCCATTCATCATGGGCAAAAGCCTCCAGTTCAGTCACATTCTTAGGCTTGCGCACTGCAACTGCTTTCTTTAAGTCCCACCAGAGGTTCTTAATCGGATTTAAGTCTGGTGACTGCGATGGCCACTTCAAAATGTTCCAGCCTTTAATCTGCAACCATGCTCTAGTGGACTTGGAGGTATGCTTGGGATCATTGTCCTGTTGAAAGGTCCAACGTCTTCCAAGCCTCAGGTTTGTGACGGACTACATCACATTGTCATCCAATATCTCCTGGTACTGAAGAGAATTCATGGTACCTTGCACACGCTGAAGCTTCCCAGTACCTGCAGAAGCAAAACGTACTCGGTTACTTACGTAAACTCGGTTCCCTGAGATACGGGAACGAGTACTGCGTAGCAGGACGCTATGGGGAAAAACTCCTTTTTCTCAGATGACTGAAGCTTTTCAATAACGCAGTGAATACTGCACGGCCATTGGTGCGGGCAAAGTAAAACTTTGCGCCAATGGAAGCGAAGCTGCACGGACCTATGGCGATGAAGCCCGCCAAAAGGGGCGGGGCTTATGGCTATATAAGCAGACACATCGCCGTAGTGTCTTCAGGTTAATTCGACTGAAGCGACGACCATATGCAGCTTGTAAGCACGGCAAGGAACGCAGTACTTGTTCCCGTATCTCAGGGAACCGAGGTTACGTAAGTAACCGAGTACGTTCCCTTTCAATACTTCACTCGTACTGCGTAGCAGGACGCTATGGGGAACCAATACAATCCCGCCGTGCTACAAGTGGAACGAAAAACAATATAAATCCCAGAGCCGTATCTCAAGAATAGGTATTAAGCAGGGAAACCTGCGAAAGTCGGAAGAGCCAAGCTAATAGGTGGCCTAATCCGGTTAATCGTCCCAAGGGAATGCTAGGTGCCGGTGTGGTTGAGGGCAACCACGGCCCAACGTTCTAGTCTTAGGCAGAAAGGACCCGGGCGTGTAAGGCCGGAAGGTCCAGACTGTAGAATCTGGTAAATGTGGAAGACGAAGCCCAGCAGGCCGCCGCACAAATATCCGCTATGGAGACTCCACTAGACCATGCCCAGGAAGAGGCGACACCTCTTGTGGAATGGGCTCTGACTCCCGTAGGGCATTGAAGGCCCAAGGAAGAATATGCTAGTGATATAGCCTCAACTATCCATTTAGATAGTCTATGCTTTGAGACAGGAGACCCTAAGGTGCGGTCACCGAAGCAGACAAAGAGTTGTTCCGATTTCCTAAAGGGGGCGGAACGCTCAATGTAAATCTTAAGTGCTCTGACAGGACTGAGCAGATTGAGCTCCGGGTCCTGCTCGGAGGAGGGGAGCGCAGAAAGTGTCACTACCTGTGCTCTAAAGGGAGTAGAGAGCACTTTAGGCACGTAACCATGTCTCGGTTTGAGGACTACTTTAGAGTCATTAGGCCCAAATTCAAGACAGGAGGGGCTCACAGAGAGCGCCTGCAGATCGCCCACACGTTTTACCGATGCCAATGCTAGAAGCAGAGCAGTTTTAAGTGTTAGGGGACGAAGGTCCACGGACTGCCGAGGCTCGAAGGAAGGACTCTTGAGAGCTCTCAACACTGTGGGCAGATCCCATATGGGAACTGTGAGGGGGCGAGGAGGGCGTAGCCGCCTGGAACCCTTCAAAAACTGAACAACCAAGTTGTTTTTCCCAACTCCTCTGCCCTCTATGGGGGCATGAAAAGCTGCAATTGCTGCTACATAAACCTTGAGCGTGGAAGGGGAACGGCCCTTATCCATCAGCTCCTGCAGGAAGGACAGAATTAGTGATATGTCACAGTATTCTGGGTCTGCTCCGTGCATGGAGCACCAGGCAGAGAAGACAGACCACTTGAGGTTATAGAGTCACCTTGTAGACGGAGCTCTAGCCTGTGATATCGTATTTATGACGCTCTCGGGGAGGACCGTAGGCTCCCGTCGAGAGGCCAAAGGTGCAGAGCCCACAGTTCTGGCTGGGGGTGCCAAATCGTGTTGCCTGCCTGAGAGAAGAGGTCTCGTCTCAGGGGGATAGGCCACTGGGCTGCTACGAGCAGCTGAGATAGTTCTGCAACCCAAGGCTGGTTTTTCCAGAGTGGGGCTACGAACAGCACCTTGTGCTTCTGTTCTATGATCCTCTTTATCGTCTGTGGTATGAGAGAGATCGGAGGGAAGGCATAAAGGAGACAATTGGGCCAGTTGTGGGCCAAAGCATCCCTGTCCTTCGAAAAGTAAGTTGGACAATGAGTGTTGTCTTTCGAGGCAAAGAGGTTGACTTCCGCTTTGCCAAAGACTTCCCAGATTTTCTGAACCGACCTGGGGTGGAGCGTCCATTCCTCTGAAGGGACGTTGCTCCGAGATAGCATATCTGCTCCCTGGTTCAGTCTGCTCGGCACGTGAGATGCCCTCAGTGTCCGAGACGCCAAGCGTGTGGCGGAACTCTTGGTTTTAGCCAGTACTGCAGCGGACGCATCCGAAGAACGCCCAACTGCAGTACTTGAGACGCAGAAGCCATGAGACCCAACTTCTTTTGAAACGCTTTGAGGGGGCATGACGCTCCTGGTGTAAAGGAGGCCGCGAGCTGCTGAATAGACAGAGCACGGCCTGGCGCGATTCTGGCCATCATACGGATTGAATCGAAAACCGCCCCCAGGAACGAAATTCGTTGGCTGGGGGACAGAGCGCTCTTGGCATGGTTGATCCTGAGTCCCAGGCATTCGAGATGGCCGAGAAGGATGGACCTGTGGCCCTGTAGTTCTTCCTCTGACTGTGCTAGAATCAGCCAGTCGTCGAGGTAGTTTAAAATGCGGATTCCCATCTGCCTGAGAGGGGATAGAGCCGCGTCCATGCGCTTCGTGAAGGTGCGAGGTGCTAGAGACAGCCCGAATGGAAGGACCATGTATTGATATGCAACCCCTTCGTAGGCGAATCTCAAGAATCGTCTGTGATGGGGGGCTATCTGGATGTGAAAGTACGCATCTTTCAGATCCAGGGAGAAAAACCTGTCCCCTGGGCATATTTGCGAGAGGATCTGTTTCAGTGTAATCATTCTGAAGCGCCGTTTCATAAGAGCGAGGTTCAGATGTCTGAGATCGAGGATGGGGCGGAGACCGCCATCCTTTTTGGGTACGAGGAAGTAGCGGCTGTAGAAGCCCGACTCGGTTTGATCTGGAGGAACCGGTTCTATGGCTCCTTTGTCCAGTAAGTTCCGCAACTCCGTGCGCAGAACGTGTGAATTCGCGTTCTGAACTCGGGTGGAGATCACCTCGCGAAACCGCGGGGGTCTGCGAGCGAATATCCTCGAGAAATCATCCCCATCACCCACGCAGATACCCCGGGGATGGCCTGCCAGGCCTCGCCCCGTATGGCAAGGGGTTGAATGCATTGGGGAGGCAAGCCGCCTATTGGGGGCTTGACTTCCGCGGAGAGTGGAAGAGGAAGGTTGCTCTTTTTCTGAAAATGTTTGTGTTTTATTGAAGTACCCGCTATAACAGCGGTGGGTTGTGCGGGCGTTAGAACAGACCCGGTATTCACATTGTGGACCAAAAACACATTTTTGCCGGCACCCGGAACAGAACGGGGTGCTTGGGCACACACAAGAGCTTTCTTTGAGGGAGGCCCAGCCAGAGCGAGACACGATCCCTTACTCTTCCTCGCTTCGGTCTCAGGATGGTGCCTGAGGCGCCGGGTCCAGCGTGATCTTTGGCCGGGGTCCCTGGCGCTGAGGGTGGCGCGTCTCAGCACCTGTTGCCATAGAACAGCGGGGGGCGTGGACCTCACCGGTTGCCGAGTCGGCGCTGGCTTGGGGTGAGCTGACCTTGGTCTGGATCCGGGTCTCCTGGGCAGGACGTGCTTCATGGCCTGCGAGGATTACTGCGCTGCCGTGAAACGTTCTGCAAAGCCCTCGACTCCCGGTCCGAAGAGGCCACTGGCTGAAATTGGAGCGTCGAGGAAGGGAACCTTGTCCGCCTCTTTAATCTCCGTGAGCGTCAGCCATAGATGGCGCTCGAGAACCACAAGACTGGCCATCGATCTGCCTATCGCCTGTGCCGTGGCCTTGGTGGCACGTAGAGCCAGATCTGTCGCGCTCCTCAGCTCTTTGAAGGGCGCACCGTCAGTACCGGACTCGTCCAATCCCTGGAGGAGTTTGGCCTGGTATACCTGGAGTACTGCCATGGAATGCAGAGCGGAAGCCGCTTGGCCGGCGGACAAGAATGCGCGTCCAGCGAGGGCCGAGGTGGTCTTATACGGCTTGGAGGGATGAGATGCTTTCGCCTTCCAACCGATAGCGGACACAGATGTGCGGCCACGGACTCATCAAGGGGAGGCAGCTTCTCATATCCGTTTTCCTCTGCATCGTCAACAGAGGTGAGAGCAGAGGATGAAGAGGGTAGTAAACGGGCCAAATAGGGGGCGCGCCATGACCTGGTGAGTTCATCATGAACTTCCGGGAAGAACGGCGAAGTAAACTGCCGAGGGGCTAGGCGGCGCCCCGGCAGAAACCATTCGTCTAAGCGGCTGCGAGTAGGTTCCTCCGGAGAGGACCACTCTTAACCCAGCTCTTCCACAGCCTTAGCGAGGACCCGAAAAAGCTCGGAATCCACGCTAGGCGCGGGTTCACTGTGCTCTACAGACGGAGAGGGGGCGGGGTCAAAAACTGAGCCCGATAGCTCCTCCCTGTCTGAAGCCGCTAATGACATGCGGTCGTCTTCCTCGAATTCGCTTCGGCCTAACGAGACCGTGTCACCGGCGGATGCAGATGGACGCTGGTCAGGCTGGGAGAAGCAAACCGGCGAAATATCTCTCCGTGGAGAGAGCGAGGCACGCCGAACGGACGTGAGCTCGCTCTTCCCCGAGCGCTTGGTTCCTCTACCTCGCTGCTTCGTCTCCGCTGGGGATTGAAGTGGGAGGGATCGAGGCACGGAATCGCTCTCTGAAAAGAAAGCTATCCGCGAGCGCAGAGAGGAGAGACTCTCGCAATGAGGGCATTCCGTCTCTCTGAGTGCGTCTTGAGCGTGGGAAATTCCCAAGCATGAGACGCACTCGCCGTGACCGTCAGCAGCGCGAAGGAAAACCCCACACGCGTGACAGGGACGGCGCGGCATTTGCAACAACGCCGCAGGAAATTTGCTCTTGGAAATTTGCCTTTTAGAGCTCTTTGCCGGATAGCGGCAGGGAAAAGGATACAGCGCTGCTGAAACAAGCGGGATCGCTGAGCAGAGAGGTCCAATCCGCTGCGAGGCTCTTTCGACGGCGAAGCTATCAGTCCGGGTAGCGAGGTAGAAGTCGTCGCTGAAGGAGAAGAGATCTGAAGACACTACGGCGATGTGTCTGCTTATATAGCCATAAGCCCCGCCCCTTTTGGCGGGCTTCATCGCCATAGGTCCGTGCAGCTTCGCTTCCATTGGCGCAAAGTTTTACTTTGCACGCACCAATGGCCGTGCAGTATTCACTGCGTTATTGAAAAGCTTCAGTCATCGGAGAAAAAGGAGTTTTTCCCCATAGCGTCCTGCTACGCAGTACGAGTGAAGTATCGAAACTGAACAGCCCCAAAGCATGATTGACCCCCCGCCATGCTTCACAGTAGGCAAGGTGTTCTTTTCTTCATAGGCCTTGTTCTTCCTCCTCCAAACATAGCGTTGATCCATGGGTCTAATTTTGTTTCATCAGTCCACAGAACACTATCCCAAAACTTCTGTGGTTTGTCCACATGACTTTTGGCATACTGCAGTCGACTCTACTTATTCTTTGGGGACAGCAAGGGGGTGCGCCTGGGAGTTCTGGCATGGAGGCCTTCATTACGCAGGGTGCGCCGTATTGTCTGAGCAGAAACTTCAGTACCCACATCTGACAAATCTTTTCTCAGTTCCTCAGCAGTCACACGGGGACTTTTCTCCACTCTACGCTTCAGGTAGCGCACAGCAGTCGAAGTCAGCATCTTCTTTCTGCCACGACCAGGTAGCATTTCAACAGTGCCCTTTGCCTTGAATTTGCGAATGATGCTTCCTATGGTGTCTCTTGGTATGTTTAACATCTTTGCAATCTTCTTATAGCCATTGCCCTTCCTGTGAAGAGTAATCACCTGTTCTCTTGTCTTCCTGGACCATTCTCTTGACCTCACCATGTTTGTAACCACACCAGTAAATGTCTAGAAGGAGCTGAGTATCACAGTCATTTTAAAGCTGCCTAATTGGTGCTTATTAGGCTTTATTGCCACAGGTGTTTTCAATACCTGATTGAAAACACTTCATTGAACCTCTGTTCTTCAGAGTGGTAGTCTTTAAGGGGTTGAATAATTATGTCAATGAAGAATTCACAAAAGAAACATTTACTACTGTATTACAAAACTAATTGATGTCATTTTAGTTGCATATGGTTCTTTAAGAAGTCCTTGTAGGATTTCATTCTGAATACAATTACAAATGTACACTAAATTCCCTAAAACCATTTACAGCATTGGGGGTTGAATAATTTTGAACACAACTGTAGTATTGAGAGGTTATCTGGGAGTAACGAACCTCCAAAAGTCGCGACTGGACTATCAGAATCAAGCATTCCATTGAGCAGTGTAATAAAAGAGAGGAAACTATCAAAACGCTAGATTAATATTTACTTAATAAATTACTTGTGCATAAGATATTTAATATTCAAGCATTTGTCACAACCAACACATCTGTTCCTCTTCCACCGTTTTAACCATGTGTTAAAACAAAGTGATCTGTCTGGCATTATGACGGGTAGCATAAAATCTGAGATCATGTTGAACAAGTTAGAGAGCAATATACTGTACGTTGAGTTTATATTCAGAGTGGATTAAGGGTGCCGATTACAGCACAAACATCCCAGAAATGCCTTCTGACCTGCACAATCTCCAGCATCTCATCACGGCTGATGTAGCCGTTGCCGTCCAGGTCGTACATGCTGAAGGCCCATTTCAGCTTCTGCTCCAGTTTCCCCCGTGATGTCACACTCAGAGCGATGATGAACTCCCGGAAATCGATGGTGCCATCGTTGTTGGTGTCAAACGTGCGGAATACATGCTCAGCAAACTTCGACGCATCACCATAGGGAAAGAAGTTGGCATAGATCTTCTTAAATTCCTCCACGTTCAAATGCCCACTGGGGCAGTCTTTCAGGAACCCCTGTTTGGAAAAAACATTATTGGTATGCTTTATTAGGTTTCTTTTTTCATGTCAGATATGGCATTTGCAGTGACTAAAGCAGATATGAGCAAGATTAAACATTTCAAATTCCAGGATTTTTATTAAGCTCTTCTTTTTACCATTCAGCCAAAATGTTTGTGTGTCTCAATTCAATTCCGAAGTTCTGCTCCTTTACAGCCCTGGGGTCAGTGTGGCTTAAATTTCAATACATGGAGACTAATCCATTCTTGTAAAAGGATATTTTTGTCCACTATTCATGTGTCTCTCGCTCCTGAGGCAACCAGGCCTGGGTTACATGTTACTGTTAAGCATTTTCCATGACAACAACCATTTGTAGAAATATACATTGTTTGTGTGTGTGGGGGGGGGGGCTACTTTAATGTTAAAAAATGCTGAGCTTTTAGATAAACACTATCATATGATGCATATGTTAGCACAGTATTTCTGTACCGCAGGTTGTGTTTGTGATAGGCACTGTAGAGCAAACAGCAGCCCCAAACATTAGCCAAATGTATAATGGTTAGTCTATTAAATAACATAATTTAAAACTAAATGGCAATGTTAAAATACTAATATTAAAAGCACATTTTTTAAGGCAAAACCTTGCACAAAAAGTCAGATATTTACATTATGTGATCAAGTAGACCTGTCGTCACCATTGAAAATGACTTCAGACCCTCAGTCTCCAAAATATGTTAAAGGGACGGTTCACAAAAAATAGAACATCCTTTCCTCATATGATTATAAACCTGTATGGTTTTTCATTTTTTGCAGAACACAAATGAAGATATATTGAAGAATGTTGGTTAATGTCAGTCATACAACATTGGATCCCATTGTAACAAAACCCCTAAGTCATTTCTCAAAACATCTTCTTTTTGATCCATACAGGAAAAATCATATACAGGTTTCCATAAAAGCATTTGTTTGCAGATACTGATATTTTGTATTCAAATCTAGTTAGTCTAAAATAAAGTATAAATATCGATGTCCTAAAAGGACACTTGGTAACGCATGTCCAACATGTCTATATCCACCTACAGTATAGGAAAAAAGTTCCCACCTTGTACCACTCCTGTAGCTCATGATCAGTAAACTCTGTGTTCTCCCTCAGGTCCTGTAGCATCTCTGGCCTGAGTTTACTGTTCTGCTTTCCCATGATGATAAGTCTCTGTGTGCGCAGTCACAACACTGAGGCTTCTGGTCAAACCTGTAGGCAAAATAAAATAGACCAGTGAGACATGACAAATCATTACACAAAGGATAATGTTCAGTTAACAGGTCGATATGGCAAAATAAACTCTCACAGGGTGATCAGGGCCCCTGCAGCTGTTTAATTCCACATACAGTAGATAAGTAATTGGACACAAAATATTGATTTAATAAAATACTTCATAAGTTATTCTTTTATTATGTGAGACGTTTAAGTAGCACCCGTTAAGTAGCCCGATATGACTTATTCCCCAGGTGTTTGATGATTATTGAGGAACATGAGATGGTGTAATTGACCAATCAGAATCGAGTATTCCACAGGGCAGGATAATAACTAGCATTAGGTTTCTAGTTCAAGTGGAAAGAAAGAGTTTGAGTTATGAGGCCGGGGTCAAGATCCCACAGCAGACTACAAGTGATTAGAAGGCGTCACTGAATCATGAACACGAATTTGAAACCAATTAAATCCTGCAAGCTTTCACCAAATCATAACAAGTTGTGTTTGAACCTTCCTTCTTTGCTGTGACACAGGTTCGGTGAACTCTAATGTCTCCCCTGACATTACATAGATAATTAAAGCCAATGCAATGTGTGTGTTTGTATGTGTGGATGTACATATCCATTAGTGAATTAACAGCACCCTTCTGAGCTGACTCACACTCACCAACCGGCTACAAAAAGTGAACTGGTGAAAATAAACAAATGGCTGCATGATTTTAATAAACGGTGCAAAACGCAAGGCATTAATCCAAATGTGAGATGGAAAAACAGACGTTTGCGTGGAATTCTTTCATGATGTTCTTTTGCCGGTTTCCGCCTCCTTCCTTCCCTCCTTTGAACTGTATTAGTCTGTTTTCAGACTGTTCATTTATTAAAACAACCCATCAAATTCCTCTTTCAGTAATTTCTATTGAATTAATAATTGAATATCATGTTGGCCAAGGTCAATTTACTTTAAATTCCAATGTATGAATTGAAAGGAAGCCATGTCTTTCTATTTTGTCTAACACTGCTAGTCCCATTAATCTCAAACACACAGAGGCCATCAATGAAGAAAGATGAGCTGACAGCATGCAAAGGGAAATGTCTGCTTGGAGTTTAGGTTATAATATCTTAGATAAGCATTCAGAGAAAACACATTTGCCTAACATCCTCCAGTATCACTTTCATAGACGCTAATTTTTGTGTGATTATGGATGATAGCAGCTTGTCTGATTTGATTTTCCTGCCCATACTGAGTGCTTGTACTCTCAAGAGAGCATTAAACCCCAGCAGAGATGGATCAGATGAGGAAACCTAATTTAAAACCACCTTTTAGCTGTCCATAAGCATTCATTAGAACAAGGACATGTCATCTAAAAAAAAACAGTTCACCCAGAAAAAAAAAATAATTTATTCATCATTTCATCCTCATCCTCTTGGTGGAAAACAAAGGAGGATATTTTGAGAAATGTCTCAGTGGTTTTGTGTCCATACAATGGAAGTCAATGGGAGCCAAAGTTGCTTGGTTGCCAACATTCTTCAAAATATCTTCTTCTGTTTTCTGCAGAAGAAAGAAACTCATACAGGTTCGGAATAACATAAGTATAAAAAATGAGCACTAGAATAGCTATCTATAGTTCCCTTTCTGTCGGTCTCTCGACGTTGTGTCGAGAACGACAGATGGGTTTCGCCCTTGAGAACCAATCAACTCTGACTACTATAGTCAGGCATCACTGGTGTCGAAAGCTTGCGATGCCGCGGGCCAGGCTGCCTCCTCTCTCTACGCCATGGCCATCCTGCACGTCCACCAGGCCAAGGCGTTGAGAGAGCTCCACGAGGGTAAGGCCGACCCAGGTATAATGCAGGATCTCCGTGCCACCGCTGGCAGCGCTCTACGGGCGACCAATGCGGTGGCACGGGCCCTGGGTCGGACGATGTCCACGGTAGTGTTCCAGGAGAGACAACCCCGGTTATACCTTGTGCAGAAGGGTGACACCAAGGAAGTCCGCTTTCTTGATGCACACATCTCGCAGGGTGGGTTGTTGGTAACACCGTCGAGGACTGTGCTCAGCAGTTTTTGACGGTGAAGCAGACAGTGGCAATTAGCCACATTTTTTCACGCCGCGACTCGGCTGCCTAGAGGCCTCCGAGATCCCGCTTCCCTTCAAACCAGGACCCCTTCGACATCGGCTCCTGTTCCTGTGCCCCCACAGGCGGCACCCCGGTAGCAGAGGTCAAGGGGGAAACCTCCACCCCATCAGCAACCTTCTCGCGAGGAGGAAGCATGTGTTGGTCCTCCGGGACAGCACGACAGCCGTCAGGGTGGAGTATGCTCACGGCAGCTAACACAACTTGCCCGACGCCTCCTCTTGTGGAGTTAGCAGGTGATCCGCTCCCTGCGGGCCACAAACATCCCAGGCAAACTGAACCAGACGCGCTCTCTCGTCAGTATACGCCTTGCGGAGAGTGGCGACTCCACCCCCAGTCTAGCTCATTTGGGTGCTGTTCGGACAGGCACAGATAGACCTCTTTGCCTCCCACGACACCACCCATTGTCTGCTTTGGTACTCCCTGACCGAGGCCCCTCTCGGCACGGATGCCCTGGTGCACAGCTGACCACGGGACGGGCGGAAGCACACCTTCCCCCCCCAGGAGCCTCCTTGCACAGACACTGTGCAAGGTCAGGGAAGAGGAGCACCAAGTGTTATTGGTTACACCGCACTGGCTTAACCACACTTGGCTTCAGAGCTGATGCTCTGGACAGCGACTCCCCCTGAACCATTCCCCTGACAGAGGAACCTCTAAGCATTCTCAGTGTCCCCGGATTGCCTTGAATTCGGCCCTGGTAACTCTCACGTTATCCTGAGACCCAGGCCCGGAGACATGCCCAAAAGTTCCAACTACTCCCCTTCAGGAGCAACTGGTGAATTTGCAGGCGCTCCACATCGGGGAGGAAGACCCAACCCCATCCATGTTACATCCTTGACCGCACGCAGAGCTTCAGAAGCTCTGACCAGCTCCTTGTCTGTATTGGAGGACAGCAGAAGGGGGGGCTGTCTCCAAGCAGAGGCTGGCGCACTGGGTCGTGGATGCCGTTACGACGGCATTCCGATCTCAGAATCTCCCATGCCCACTGAGGGCTTACTCCACACGGGGTATAGCCTCCTGGGCACTGGCTAGAAGCGCCTCTCTAGCAGACATCTGTAGAGCTGCGGGTTGGGCTATGCCCAAACACCTTCGCAAGGGTTAACAACCTTGGCGTAAACCCGGTGTCAGCCCACGTCCTGCGTAGCAACATGTAGGACTGGCATCCGGGGGGGCGTATGCCTGCGAAAGCACCTTCCCACCCTCCAAGAGGTTGGGTCAGTGTGCTATCTACCTTTTCTTCTTACCCAAACACATGGCTAAGAAAATTGGTACCTCACCAACCTTCCTTCTTACCCAGACACTGGTTCAGAACAGGCCATCCATCCATCACTAAGCAAGCACCCCCTGGGGGTTGGCTGGGCAGAGCAGCCTTGCCCCTTAGGCCGGGACACCATATAAACTATCACAGATAGTTCTAACCGGACCTGGTGCTAACAGACGCAGTAACAACCCCACCGTGGGCTGTTCCTTCTGCTATACCCTCATGACAGAACCCATGAGCTTCCCCAGGTGGACCTCCACCTCGCGGTTAACTACCTAGTCCGCACGTTTCATGTGTTCTCCTCCAAGGACGAGACCACGGGTAGCAGGTGGCCTCTGCAGCGCTTCTCTGATTAAGAGTTGCGCTCACCCGGTGGAAACCCGAGCCGGACGGCCTCTCGCCAGTAGAGAGCTAAGGCCCCGTCGGTGAAAGGTTACCGGTCAGGGCTGTACCCATCTTTCTCCAAGAAAGCTCTGGGACCCCCCGACCACCACACTGGAAGGTTACAGTTTCACAAAGCTTTGAGCTGACACGCCCAGGCTTGTTACCGTCGCTTTGCTAGAGATTGTGACGCGATACAGCATTGTGGCATTTTCCATAGGCAACCCCATCTGTCGTTCTCGACACAACGTCGAGAGACCGACAGAAAGGGAACGTCTTGGTTACGTATGTAACCTCAGTTCCCTGATGGAGGGAACGAGACGTTGTGTCCCTTATGCCACAAACACGTATCGTATTCTGCTGCAGTCGTGAGAGGCTCTCAGGCTCTTCAGAACAAGAGGTAAATGAATGCTGCACGCCGGCTTCCTTTTATACCGGATATCCGGGGGCGGAGCCCAGCATGCAAATTTCATTCGCCAAATTTCATTGGCCTTTTCTATAGTAGTCAGAGTTGATTGGTTCTCAAGGGCGAACCCCATCTGTCGTTCTCGACACAACGTCTCGTTCCCTCCATCAGGGAACTGAGTTTACATACGTAACGAAGACGATTAAAAGCCACAAAATTCCATTATGTCTTTAAATGTCCCAAACATTTTGTCTTTAGCTTGAGGGGATCTTAAGACTTAACCATGTAGGGCTGAAGTTACGCCAATTGATTTAGCACAGGGAGAAAAAGCAGGTCAATAAGGGACAGGGGCGGATACCAAAAAATAACGAGAACGGCAAGAATGCAGAGAAGGAGCTGCTTACACTGGCGACAGGCCCGTTGGTGATGACAGAGCATCGCCGCTGAGTGTTGCAGTTGGACTGACCAGCAGACATAAAATGCCTCTGTGCCGCAATCATTGTTTTTATTACAGACTCATTCTTTGCCTTAACCGGCCAAATGTAATGAATTCCTAGCACACATTAACATTAAACAAGAGCCTATAAAACAGAAAAAAACAAAAGTCTTTGAACTTTGAACTGCAGGGTGCATTAACTGTGCCTGCAGTTGGAAAACCTCCAGCTGGGGAGTAGAGCAATGTCAAGGGACACACTCTCTCTCCTTCTTTCTCTCTCTCTCTCTCTCTCTCTCTCTCTCTGCAAAGCAGACATCTTGCTGATATACTGGAAGAAGTGTGCTTCCCAGGGGCTTTGATATCATCGCTCACACTGAGACATGTCATGCTAGTTTTAGCGCTCCACACTCATTAGCCTTTAGAAAAGCTTGAACCAAGACTGGATAACACTGTCCAACTCCAGCTAAGATGAGTGGAACAAGAGACATCTATGGGGAGGGCGAGGAAAAAATATAAAGAATGAGATGACTTCATCCACCACATTTTCTCACATAACTGTCGCTTGGCCAAACCTGCTGAAAATGTCAAATCTTTTTAATATCCAAGTTGTTCTTCCTAGGCTGAAGGAGGTTAAAATGTGATCAAATGGAGAATTCTTTTTTGAGATTGTCCTGAGAAAACAAAACAGTGTCCTTGACTCTATGCAGTCTCAGGAGAGATCTTAAAAGGGCCGCAATCCCAGAAAATGCACTTTTAAATGTTTATCTACAAGAAATTGAGTGGCCATCGTGTGTGGAGAAACACTCTGTAATTATACAAATCCATCTATTCTTCTTTTTGTGATCTCCATTAAAACCACAACAGTAACACAAAACAGGCTGTTGGGGAGCCCCTAACAATCTGATGTCACATTGATTTACGCCTGCCCACCACCGCTCACAGAATCCACCTTGTGAGCTCGTAGTTCCATATTTCGCCAGAGACACGCCGTCAACCATTTTCAGGCAAGAGCAGATGTAGCCACTAGCCAGCGACAAAAATGACTAAGAAACAACAATTGTGTGCTGTTGCTGGATGTTAAATTTTACATAAAAGGAGGCCGGGAGGAGACCTTTCTGACAGGTCCAATTTTGGCCCGTTGGGACCTCGGGGGCCGTTGTTATTAACGATCGAAAGTCCTGGGCGGGACGCCGAGGACTTCTAGGTTAAAAAATCTAAGCTCCAGGACCCGGCGGCCTGTCAGTATAGCATTGGAAGAAATAAGTATTACACATCGTTATAATCGTCTTTCTTAAATAATGTATTTAGCGGCTGTTGTATACATGTTCGCGGCTAAACCTGAGACTACGTTGGTCCAAAGACAGGTGTTATGTCGTAATGTTAGTGGTAAAACGCGTCGCGCCCATCGGTTCAGAAGACTTGTGACGGACATAATTTCTTTAAAGCTTATTCATTACAAAGACAGAAAGTTATAGCAGTGTCTTTCTCTGTGATTTCAGTGCTTTCTCGTATGTCCTAATTGCGACAATACTTAGAGCGGATAGAAACAGAGTTCACATTTGTAAGACAACCTGGTTGCTGATCTTTACATACCTGTCTGTAATAAACAAGTACTCTGAATGCATGTTTTTGCCTATATCCGTGTTTATGTCTGTAAGTTATATGCATGCACATGATAAATCATCAATGGCCAACATTTCATACAGCATATGTTGTTCTATCTATGTTTTTGTCTTCTCCATTTAATTCGTATTTATGAACAAGGCATTAAGGTGATTTTTATTGCAGTTAGTGTATGGTTTTGGTTGGATAGGGGATTACAGACGTAATTGCGCTTTCTGCCATTTTGCTTGTCTTGCTGCATCCAAAGCACATGTGTAAGCTCTCTAAGTCATATTTTGCCTATGGGGAGGGGAGCAGAAGCTCATTTGCATTTAAAGAGACACACACAAAAATGGCGCGTTTTCCATTGCAGCCACAAATGGCCATGTTCAACAAATTGTAATGAAAGACATGTTGCAAATTTTGAGCTGAAACTTTACAGAGACATTCTGATACCTCTGACTATTTTTACATTGCAAAAAACACCTGGATTTGCGGCCCTTTAACAATGTCTCAACAATGAGTGCATTTACATACACAAAATGAATGGATATCTATCAAAATCAGCTTATAAAAGAAACCTGTTTTCACGTGTTTACATGCATATTAATAAACTGGCTACATAGAAAACCGCATTTACATGGAAGTTTGAGACTTGCCAGCTTTCTTGTGTGCAGTGACGTCACCGTCGATAGTTTGTTTACTAATTAAAAATTCTGATTATGAGCTTTCCCCGATAAAAAACAAAAAACTGTTTACATGGCCTTACTTGTTATCAGCTTATTAAGCATAATCGCAGGTAAACGCACTCAATGTAAAAATTACTTATTTGGCAGGAACTCAAACATTTCCGATCAAATTCTTTCAACACCAAAATTATTGTTATTTTTAAGAAAAGCATTTCATCATATGTACTGTATTTAGTTTTCCTGTTAATTCTAATTTATCCTAATTAAGAAATGTGCTTTAGTCATTTTATTCATTTATTTTCCATATCGATATCGGCCATATCGATATCGGCCGATAAATTGTCATCTTTAATCTTAATAAAGATAATAAAATTTAGGCCGATATATTATAGCCGATAAATCATAAATCATTTTGTCTGGTTAAATTTCTTCAGCAACACGCTGCTCACAGTAAAAATACAGCACAGTACTGTCTTTCTGTCGTGATCATTCACTTACTGCTATTAGCTAAACATTGTTGGTACATTTAGATACAGTATTTATGAATGTGTAAATTATAGGAACAAAAGCATAATGTTTGAATCAAACCGCTCTGAATGCTTTCTGTCTTGAGACCTGTTAGACATGTGGCTATTAAGAACATTTTTCTGGGTTGCTCTGGAAAGAATCATAAAGAAGGCTTGATTTAATGGGGAAAGAATGGAACTAATGGTGACCTTGTTTTCTGCATTGAATGTTTTCAAATATAAGCAGTTGTCCACTTTTTGCCTTTTGTCTCAGTCTTAGGTAATTTTATAATAATATTTAGATACTGTATATTGGCCAATATATCCGATATCGGCATTCAATGTTAAAGAAGTATTGGTTATCGGCCAAAATTTTCATATCGGTGCATCCCTAATTTATTTACTTAATGTTGTTGCTATATAAATGTCAAAAAAAAAAATTCAGGTTATTTTAAGTTTACTAAAATTAAAACTTTGAAAATGTTTCTGTTTCTTGAAATCAAATCAAATAACGGCCCAAAAAGTACTGGAAAAACTAAACGAAAAATTTAAATGTTGTTTAAGGCACTACAATTATAATAATAAACAAGATAAAACAAAAGATAAATAAATATTTTCAATGTTATAGTAAACTATAATAACATTGGTGTGAAACAAACATTTATTTTCTATGGAATACTGTGCACTCATAAAACATGCAAAATAACTGTGTATTAAACTACATAAATTCACATCAACTCTAAGTGTCCTGAGATATGAAAGAGCCGCCCGCCCCTGAGAAATAACATGTTCTTTAAAATCTGCAAAAAACAGTGCTAACAAATCACAAGCAAGGCATATTTAGGTACAGAACAAAAATGATGCATCATTTGCTTTCTCCTGAAAACGTCTTTGTTACGTGTGTAACCTCAGTTCCCTGATGGAGGGAACAAGACGTTGTGTCGAGAACAACAGATGGGGTTCGCCCTTGAGAACCAATCAACTCTGACTACTATAGAAAAGGCCAATGAAATTTGGTGAATGAAATTTGCATACCGGTCTCCCCCCCCTGATGTCCGGTATAAAAGGAAGCCAGCGTGCAGCATTCATTTACCTCTTGTTCTGAAGAGCCTGAGAGCCTCTCACGACTGCCGCAGAATACGATACGTGTTTGTGGAATAAGGGACACACCGTCTCGTTCCCTCCATCAGGGAACTGAGGTCCCAGATGTAACCAAGACGTTCCCTTTCTGTCGGTCTCTCGACGTTGTGTCGAGAACGACAGATAGGGTTGCCTGTGGAAAACGCCACAACGCTGTATCGCGTCACAATCTCTAGCGAAGCGATGGTAACAGGCTTGGGCGTGTCAGCTCGATGCTTTGGCGAAACTGTAACCTGCCAGTGTGGTGGTCGGGGGGTTCCAAAACTTTCTTGGAGAAAGATGGGTACAGCCCTTACCGGTAACCTTTCACGGACGGAGGCCTTAGCTCTCTACTGGCGAGAGGCCGCCGGCTCGGGTTTACACCGGGTAAGCGCAACTTCCTTAATTAGGGATGCGCTGCAGGGGCCACCTCCTACCCGTGGGGAGGAATATGGTGGATATAAGTATGGTCTCGTCCTTTGAGGAGAATGCATGGAACGTGCGGACTATGTAGTTAACCGCGAGGTGGAGGTCCACCTGGGGAAGCTCATGGGTTACAAGGAGTGGGAACCATTGTCATGAGGATACAACAGACGGAACAGCCCACGGAGGGGGTGTTACAGACGTCCAGTAGCACTAGGTCCGGTTAGAGCTATCTGTGATAGTTCATATGGTATCCCGGCCTAAGGGGGAAGGCTGCTCTGCCCAGCCAGCCCCCAGGGGGTGCTTGCTTAGTGATGGATGGATGGCCTGTTCTTAACCAGTATTTGGGTAGGAAGGGAGGTTGGTGAGATACCTGTTCTTAGCCATATGTTTGGGTAAGAAGAGAGGTAGATAGCACACTGACCCAACCTACTGGAGGGTGGAAAGGTGCTTTCGCAGGCATACGCCCCCCGTTGCCAGTCCTATATGTCTCCACGCAGGACGTGGGCTGACACCGGGTTTACGTGACGGTTGTTAACCCTTGCGAAGGTGTTTGGGCGTAGCCCAACCCGCAGCTCTACAGATGTCTGCTACATAGGCGCTTCTGGACAGTGCCCAGGAGGTGGCTATACACCGTGCGCCAATGGGCATAGGAGATTCTGAGATCGGAATGTCGTCGTAACGGCATCCACGACCCAGTGCGCCAGCCTCTGCTTGGAGACAGCCTTCCCCTTCTACTGTCCTCCAACACAGACGAGGAGCTGGTCAGAGCTTCTGAGCTGTGCGTGCGGTCCAGGTAGAGGCGCAATGCACGTACTAGACACAACACAGATCGGGTTGGGTCTTCCTCCCCGATGGGGAGCGCCTGCAAGTTCACCACTTTGCCCCAGAAGGGAGTAGGGGGAACTTTTTGGGCACGCATCCGGGCCTGGGTCTCAAGATAACGTGAGAGTTTCCAGGGCTGAATTCAAGGCAATCTGGGGACACGGAGGATGTTCGGAGGTCCCCTACCCTCTTGAAGGAAGCGAGCGCCATCAGGAGGGCCATCTTACTCGTCAGGTGAGGAAGATCGGAACCTCCGAGAGGCTCTTGGGGGACCCAGAGGCCCCCCCAGGACCACTTTAGGGTCCCAGGAGGGTATGGAGCGGAGATGAGGCGGATTCCGCCCTCCGCGCCCCTTAGGAACCTGGTGACCAGGTTGTGTCATCATAGAAACTTCACCATCAACTGAGTCGTGATAAGTGGCGATATCGACTGATGTGGGAAGTGGTCCTGGGCTGCCGGGAAGCAGACGAGGGATCTCGGAGGCCTCTGGGCGGACGAGTCGCAGCGCGGTAAAATGTGGCTAATCGCCACTGTCTGCTTCTTCACTGTCAAAAACTGCTGAGTGCAGTCCTCGACTGTGTTATCAACAACCCACCCTGAGAGACGGGTGCACCAAGAAAGCGGACTTTCTCGGTGTCATTCATCTGCGCAAGGTTCAGCCGAGGGTGTCTCTCCTGGACCACTACCGTGGACATCGTCCGACCCAGGGCCCACGGAAAACCTGTATTATAGCCGGGTCGGCCTTAGTTAGTAGTGAGAGGAGGCAGCCTGTGTCAATGAACGCTTCTTCAGCATGCTGGACGCCCAGACACCTAACACAGCAATCGTGTCCATCCCCCTCCTCGATGTGGGTGCCGCACCCAAGAGAACAGCGGACATGCCGTGCTGGAAAATGCTCAGTCCTGAAAATCTCTAACACCTCCGGAACCGGCGAGACGCCCAGGGGAAGGTCGCTGCAAGTAGGGACGATCCGCTGCTCTACGTCGTACATCCGGAGATGTAGAAGAAGAATTTGTTGAAATCTTTTTGTTCGTAGTCATGAGCGAAGGCTCTGAAGAACAAAAGGTAAATGAATGCTGCAAGCCGGCTTCCTTTTGAGACCGGCATGCAAATTTCATTCGCCAAATTTCATTGGCCTTTTCTATAGTAGTCAGAGTTGATTGGTTCTCCAGGGCGAACCCCATCTGTCGTTCTCGACACAATGTCGAGAGACCGACAGAAAGGGAACCCCTGATGATGGCAGATAGAAGTCATTAGCATTTACGCCCCCCCCCGCACAACCTCAAACAGAATTTCCTCTCCTTCGCAGTTTCTCTTGTTCTTCTCTCTGACTGTTTGGGCTTAAGGACTAATCCTCTCTCACCACAGTGTTCCACATGTGTTAGTGGTTGTCCTGACTGTTAAAATCCAGGACAGCCTTCCCAGCCCGTCCTGCAGACAGCTGCTCCTTTCCTCTATGTGGGTCAGCAACATCTGGCTCGCTAATCCAGCTGCGGAGAGCTTGATGAAGAGACTGACGCTGTGCTCTCTGAGAAACGTCACAGCTTGGAATTCTAAGAATGAACTAAAAGACCATTGCATTGTTTATTTGCAAGAACTACTAAATATTTGACCACCCTTGATTCACTAAGAGAATTATGGTTATTAGCGTAACCGTGTAGGGATTGTGTTAAATTTAGTTTGTACACTGCAATTCTCAGTTATACAGACCTTTCTGATGAAAGGTTGTGAAATATGCAACAGACTCCAATAGAGTGCCACAGGGGTGACACCGATATCAACTTTACCACTACCAAGCTTTCAACAACTTCAAACTTTATTAAAAATGTATTCCCTGATAAGTAAATACTCTGCACTGTAAAAAAATAGTAATTTTACAGAATTTAAGTGGTATTGTTACACATAGTTTTTACACGTTGCGTAAAATGTCCCCCAAAAAATGTAGGTTTACGGAATTGTACTGTTCATTACATCGTTCATGTATTTTTAATACGGTAAAAAACATGACATTACAGAAAAATGTCTGAAGTCGCTTTTAGCAACCGGCCTTTTTAATACCCGATAAAGCTTTAAAAAAATCACAAGTATGTCATTACTAGGGTGCAATGGATCACAAAACTCACAGTTTGGATCATATTACGGATTTCATAGTTTTATCATTATAATTTAAGCAGTTTAGATAATTTTAAAATGAATTTGTGAATATACCCTGAAGATATAAACTTATTTTAACAGAATCTTTTGTCTAAACAGTTATCATTTATCTTGTAGGCTATCTCATACAGTATGCATGCAGTATTTTAAAAATAACAATATTTATAACGAATAAATATAATATAAACGTGCAGTCAGGGTAAGCAGTTGAGGAATGGATCTCTAGAGATCAGATGAATGTGATAGGGGGTATGAGGTGGTGATCTTATAGTAAGTGTCTCGACTGACTTTCTCTGATCTTCTTAAAGGGGTCATAAGGCGCGAATTAGTGTCTTTTGTGTGTTATAAGTTGCCCATGCATGTATTTGAATCGTAAAATTGCAAAAAAGGATCTACCTCTATTCCGAGAGCTTTTAATAAGCTCCGCCCAAAGGAATACGCCAAAAAAGTGGCGAGACCTTCCTCAGAGAAGAGGACGAGCCGCTGGAGTACGAGAGCTACGTGCTAAACTACTTTCACTTTCATCACAGTTCTACAGCTGGTAATAAGATGCTTGCAGTCTCCTAACGTTAGTCAATCAGCTTGTTTCATTATCCAACTCGGGTCCAATATAAAAAGGCAAAACTAACCCTTCTGTTATTATTGATAATATAACCGGTCTGACCCAACCAGTCCGGTGTCATTTCCCTCACCATAATAGAAGAAACGTGATCTCTAACAAAGATTGACGTTTCCGTAAGCACTAGTAGTCCTCCGTTACACTTCGATCCGCATGTGTTTAACTGATAAAGTGAAGTTGACGCCATTATAACTGCTTAAAGCCAAAGCTTTTGAGAGGGGGTCCGACCAATCACAACAGCTTGAGGAGTGGAACTCCCTGAAATGGTATGAGTGGGACATCCTCACACACACACTCTAAGTGGGGAACCAATCATGACAGACCTAGTCAGCTTGACCAATCAGAGCATTTCGGAAGGCGGGACTTTGAAGAAATCCAGTTGTTTTGTGAGAAGAGAGATAGCGGTGACCGATAGACTTGAAATATGTGAAATTTAAAGTGTTTTTTTAAACTTGAAACATGAACATCCATTGTTAAACACCGAAAAAACACAATCAAAGTTTCGAAAAGAGGGGAAAAACGAGGCCTTTAATATTGTAATGTCCAGATGGAGAGAGAGCAAGCTTTTACTCTATTATGAATAAACTTACAATTAATCTGCGTGTTACGTGCCTTCCAAACCGCAGAGTACGATCAACCTTGACCCGTTTCATTACAAGTGTGCTTTTTGCTGTGGAATAATACTCAAAAATATTTAGAGATGTTGATAACCACAAAAATGTATGCCTGTATGTTAACATTTTTGCACAAAGCTACAGAAGTTTTGTAGCACAGGCCAAACTGTTGTAGCAAAAGTATAAAACGTCATCAATAAAAAAATATTTAAGTGCAGTTCATCACATAAATAGGCAGGTAACTGACAACTGGCATTAATTTCACATTCAGATGGATAAATTAGGGCCATATCATTTTAAGCGTACCTAAATTTTTTACGAATTTTTCTAAGTTCTGTTTTTACATTTAAAAATGTAATACTGTATTAAATTGTGCAACTCATTCATTCAGACACGCAAAACAGCCAGATGACTTATTTAAATAACAAGATTCCGTGAGTCTGCATGTAGGTATATGCCCTCAATGTAGCCAGAAAACTCACAAAATAGACTAAAACTATGTAATATAGAGGTGCGGCATTGGTTTATGTCACACACAACCAATCACGACGACAAACATACTTCACACAACCACGTAGCTCTGCTTAATACAAAACTGTACCGCAAGCGTGCTACACTGGCTTATTAACTCTTTACACAGACCGATTTTTATACCGATATAAATGTCGCACTGTACAGCCTTGACAGACCTTTTTAATGCATACATTTTTTTTTTACTTTGGAGCGATGAAAAAATGCTAAAATGCTAAGGTCACACTTGACTTTTCCATCCACTGACTTCCATTCATTCACAATGCGAATGAAACAGACTGGAAAAACGCAAGCAAAAAATAAAATGCTTCTCGCTGCGTAGAAAAGTTAAAGTTCGATGAACTCTGACCTGGGAATTCACGTCACGTGAGTGTGTGAGACCTTTATAAGGTCAAAACATCACAGCGTGACCTCTCGGTACAGAAATAAAAAAAATGATGGAATTGCTCCCATCCATTTTCGTACCACTGTCCAAACAAATTTCTCATGCTCAAAGTCAAGTCTGACCGCGGCTTAACTTGCTTCTAGATATTGCATACAAACATTTGTCATCCTTGCAGCACTCTATACTGTGAACAAGAACATAAAAAGTTTTTTGAACGTTTAAAGGGAAGAGGAATGACAGTAGACAACCACGGCATTAAGCAAACTGCATTGGTACGGTGCATTTACCTCAAACCTTAAAGACAAATAAGCAAGTATGTGCTCATAATAATGATGCCAATATCTTAATTTACATTTTTACAGTGCACTGCTTTTCATGCACATTTACTGCCTGCTTAAAATGAATTGTATCTGGTTAGCGAATACAACTTTTGTTTTGGTATTGAAATATAGTGTCGCATTCAGTGAATCTCAGAGAGGTTCTAACGAGCAATAACTTCGAGGGCTGTGAAGATTAAATATCTTAAAGAAACAAGGCTCATTACGAGTCCTGCCGACAAGAGTGTGAAGACAGAAAATGAGTCGCTGCTCAGCAACTAATGAAAGTGTAAGACCAAGAGAAGAGATGAAGGGAGGGGTTAGAGTGCATCAAAGGAAAACAGACATGGAAAGAAAAGATGAATCTCACAACAAGAGTATCTTATTCCTACATCTATAAAAAGGCAGGAGGAAAGAGGATGGCAGAATTGATTTTTCTCCCCACGCCTGCGTTTCTATCCCCACATCTCTCATCTATTTATGAGAAACAGAGGTAATCAGAGAATCAATCTGACCCGTCAAACGACTTCTGATCTTTTTAAATCAGCCTGAACCCCTCCCCACCGCTCTCATTCTAATCTTCTGTCTCTGTCTCTTTTCATTCATTTGATTGCTTTAGACTCTTTTTAATTGCTCTCAAGTTTAAATCTTAACGCTTATCCTTTGCATAACCCATCACCTGTCAATTCTCACTTTCTTTATGCTGAGCTGTCTCAGTATACAGGCATTACATGTAATTTCGTAGTCAAGTACACTTACACATAAGAAGTTGATTATTACCTCCTTAGATCATTTTAAGACAAATTCTATAGACGCTGACCCGCCTCACCACCAGATAACATCCGGTTTATGTTTGGCTAGTGTCTAATAATATAACTATTTATATTTAATGTATGTTAATATTAATTTGTATTATTATTTACTGTATAATAATTGTATTTAATTATTAAATAAACAATTTGTTGAATGGGTCCTGTAGTTCAGTCGCATTTAAACAAACTGTAAAGTACATTGACATCTGTCAGCAGTTGAGCTTAGTTAGGATGCTGCCTTAGCTTCTAGCCGGTAGAGGGAGAAAAATTAAATCTCTTTTTTTGAACAGTATACAAGAACATCTCTCATGAGCCAAATGACAGCCCTTTTCCTTAAAAAGACTGCGTTGAAATCCCCAGTCCATCACATTTTTTAGCTTACAGAGGCTAAAGGCTGCCTGCCAATCTTATTCCCCAAGTGTATGATTATACACCGTAAATCACTAAATCTAAATGCAGATTTTAAATCATGGTTTGGCTCCTGGCAGCGCCTATATGAAAAAATATCTCAAATGATATATCTTTAATATCTTAATTGTTTGTTCCTAGAAGGCAATATAGGGATAGTTTACCCAAAATAAAATAATCTTTCATCAGATCTGTTCCAGATCTGTAAAAATGTCTTTGTTCTGCTGAACACAGAAGAAGATATTTGAAAGAATGTCAGTTACCAAAAAGACATCATCCCCCATTTACTGCCATAGTCGATGACCCTGAAAAGAAGTCTACCGCTTCGTTTTTTTTCTCCCAAAAAAACCCAGATCCTAGAAATCACATTGTTCTCCTCAAAAGAGTTTCATCTGAAAATTTCCTAAAACTTTTTTTCTTGGTCCAAATGTCAGAGATTTCAATAAAGGAAAGTTTTATCAAATTGAACCTTTCTTCATTTATTATGTTCACCACATACAGTTGCGAAAAAATTGAGAGAACCCCTTTTGTTTATTCCGTGAACAAATAACAAATGAAAATCATTTTGAGTTGCACAAAATAAAAAGGGACAAACTGGTCAAAATATGCAATGTTTGTAGATCTTGAATTCTGCCAAGAAAACACATTCAGATTCATGTTTAAACAAAAGGTTTAGTTGATATGCTGTGTATGCAATAAGCTTGACTTCTTGACAACTTTGTGTCTTTTCATCCTCTGAGTCTTTCATAATGCTGTTGGGGAGTGTTTTTTTGCTTAAATTCAGAATACATGGAGAAATGCAGATCAAAGGCAAAACTGAAGTGGTCTTTTGTGGCTGTAAATAATTTACATTTAGTCAGTAAGCAGATGCTTTTATCCAAAGCGACTTACAGAGAGTTCAGGTAGCAATAAAGGAATATGTCATACAGGAGCAATAATACAACTGGTGCTAAATCAAAGTTACTAGTTTCCACAAAAGCCAGAACAATAGAGAAAGGGAGAGGGTTAGATTTCTTTTTCTTTTGCCAGTCAAATTTTCACAGAGGAGCTGCATGAAAGTGTACAATTCCTACTTCCCTTTCTGTTGGTCTCTCGACGTTGTGTCGAGAACGACAGATGGGGTTCGTCCATGAGAACCAATCAACTCTGACTACTATAGAAAAGGCCAATGAAATTTGGCGAATTATATTTGCATGCCGGACTCCGCCCCCGGATATCCGGTATAAAAGGAAGCCGGCGTGCAGCATTCATTTACCTTTTGTTCTTCAGAGCCTTCACTCTTGAGTACAACTTAGGATTCAAAATCCTCTACAAACTACACTGCTGGTGCTACGACGTGTTGCAGCGGATCGTCCCTACCTGCAGCGATCTTCCCCTGGGCGTCTCGGCAGTTCCGGAGGTGTTTGAGATTTTTTCTAAAAAGTCCTTTTCAGGACTGACTGAGCATTCTCCAGCGTGGCATGTCCCGCTGTTCTCTTGGGTGCGGCACCCTCATCGAGGAGGGGGATGGACACGATCGCTGCAATAGGTGTCTGGGCGTCCAGCACACTGAAGCAGCGTTCGTTGACACATCTGCCCGCCAGCTAAGTGCTCACGGGCCGATCGCACCCCGATTCGCTCTTCTGAACATTCCCCAACCGGCGGTGGCATACCGTCCGGATTCTCACGACACACATCGGGAACGATGTGTGACGTAGATGAGATGTCGCTCGCAGCATCGGAGGGAGACTGGCATCCGACTCTGACGAATCCGAGCTCCACCCTCAGCGGTCGAGTTAGGAGGAAGCAGAAATGATGTCATTATGCTAACCCGGGGAAACGTGGTTCCTGAGGTCGGAGCGTGGTGCAAACCGCGCCCACCCCGGGTGCCATTTTTTTCCCGGAGGTGCATGAGGAGCTGTGTAAAACTTGGAGCGCTCCACGGACCGCTCCAGTGAAAACCAGCTCCGCCTCCCTTACTTCCCTCGATGGTGGGGCAGCCAAGGACTGCGTCGTGACCCCCCGGGTGGAACGTCCGCCCGCGGTGCACCTGTGCCGCGGACGGCTACCACCTGGGGGGAATCGGCCACGCCTACGGTCCAAAGCACGTAGGGCTTCGGCATCACTGGTGTCGAGGTCTTGCGATGCCGCGGTCCAGGCTGCCTCCTCTCTCTGCGCCATGGCCATCCTGCAGGTCCGCCAGGCCAGGGCGTTGAGAGAGCTCCACGAGGGTAAGGCCGACCTGGGTATAAAAGCAGGATCTCCGTGCTGCCGCTGACAGTGCTCTACGGGCGACCAAGGCGGCGGCACGGGCCCTGGGTCGGACGATGTCCACTGTAGTGGTCCAGGAGAGACACCCCCGGCTATACCTTGTGCAGAGGAGTGACACCAAGGAAGTCCACTTTGTGGTCACGCTCAGCAGTTTTTGACGGTGAAGCAGACAGTGGCAATTAGCCACATTTTTACACGCCGTGACTCGGCCGCCAGAAGGCCTCCGAGATCCCGCGTGACGTCTGCTTCCCTGCAACCCAGGACCCCTTCGACATCGATTCCGGTTCCTGTGCCCCCACAGGCGGCACCCCGGAAGCAGAGGTCGAGGGGGAAACCTCCACCCCGTCAGCAACCTTCTCACGAGAAGGGACACTGACGGGAAGACCCCAGGGAGGACAACTTCGGGCCCGAACCTTCACAGCCACGGCTCTGAACGGTCGGTACGGGACGACTCCTGCCTCGTCAACTAAGCCGGGCCCTTGTCAGGGCTGGCGCCCACTTACTCACAGAGTTTTTCCGTTCTCCCCCGGGTGTACTTACAGCCAATCGCACACTCCACTGGACTGTGCTCGGCGAACCGACCTCACACCCTGGCGAGGTGTGAGGTCGTACACATACGACAGCTGTCACCACTCTCAACCGACAGTGCGTGCCGTTGTCCCACCAGGCAGGTAAAAAGGCGGAGCCAACCTTCCCTCCGGGGACCCCCCGCGACAGATGGTTGGCTCCGCCAGCCGACGAACCACCCCCTGTGGGAATGATGAAGCAGACCGTCCCCTTGGTCACCCTGTCACAGTCCCTGGGAGCTCGAGAGCTGCCCACACTGTCTCGCTGGTCTTGCGGGCGGTCCGTCTTGGTTACTCGATCCAGTTCGCCAGAGACTCTCCCAAGTTTCAGGGCATCATCTCTCCCTCTCTCAGAGGCAGGGACGCCTCCGTACTTCGGGTAGAGGTCACCACCCTTCTGGCAAAACAGGCATCGAGTCCGTCCCTCAAACCAAGATGTTCAGTGGGTCACGACCCACACTTCATCATTCCCAAGAAAGACGGCGGGTGCGCCCCATGGGTCTGCGTACGCTGAACAAGCACCTTCACAAGCTGCCGTTCAGATGCTCACACAGAGGCGCATCCTGACATCTATCAGGTGTCAGGATTGGTTCGTGGCAATTCGACCTGAAGGACGCTTACTTTCATGTCTCGATCCCCTCGACACCGACCGTTCCCACGTCCTCCCTTTCGGTCTGTCCCTGTCAACTTTCTCAACGACTGGCTTATCCTGGCACACTCGTGAGATCTGTTGTGTACAAAGAGGGACCTGGTGCTCCGGCATCTAGATCGATTGGGATTTCAGGTCAACCGAGAAAAGAGCAAACTCTCCCCAGTGCAGAGCTTCCTCTTCCTCGGTATGGAACAAAACTCTGTCACCATGATGGCGCAGCTGTCCGCAGCACGCGCCCAGTCAGTGTTGAACTGCCTGGTACTCTTCAGGCAGACAGCGGTTCCCCTGAAACATTTCAGAGGCTCCTGGGACACATGGCGTCCTCCGCGGGGATAATACCCCTCGGATTGATGCACGTGAGACCGCTTCAACACTGGCTACAGAGTCGAGTTCCGAGGACAGCGTGGCACACCGGTAGCAGGCGCATGGTGATGACGCCCTGCTGCCGATGCACCCTAACCCCTTGGTCTTCCATGACCTTTCTCCGGGCAGGGGTTCCCCTCGGGCAGGTTACGAGGCACGTCGTGGTGACGACGGTCGCCTCGCTGCAGGGGTGGGGTGCAGTGTGCAACGGGCACGCAGTAGCGGGGCGCAGGACGGGCCCCCGTCTGCGCTGGCATGCAATTGCCTAGAGTTGTGGGCTGTGCTGCCTGCACTAGACGGCTCCGGCCTCTAGTGCAGGGCCAGCACGTGTTGGTCCTCCGGGACAGCACGACAGCTGTATCGTACATCACTAGGGTGGCGTACGCTCACGGCAGCTAACACAACTTGCCCGACGCCTCCTCCTGTGGAGTTAGCAGGTGATCCGCTCCCTGCGGGCCACACACATCCCAGGCACACTGAACCAGACAGCCGACGCGCTCTCTCGTCAGTATACGCCTTGCGGAGAGTGGCGACTCCACCCCCGGTCCAGCTCATTTGGGTGCTGTTCGGACAGGCACAGATAGACCTCTTTGCCTCCCCTAACACCACCCATTGTCTGCTTTGGTACTCCCTGACCGAGGCCCCCCCCTCGGCACGGATGCCCTGGCGCACACCTGACCACGGGACGGGCGGAAGCACACCTTCCCCCCCCCAGGAGCCTCCTTGCACAGACTCTGTGCAAGGTCAGGGAAGAGGAGCACCAAGTGTTATTGGTTACATCGCTCTGGTTTAACCACACTTGGCTTCAGAGTTGATGCTCTGGACAGCGACTCCCCCTGAACCATTCCCCTGAGAGAGGACCTGCTCTCTCAGGGGAAGGACACGTTCTGGCATCCCAGATCAGACCTCTGGAACACCTTGTCTGGTCTCTAGACGGGACGAGAAGATCCTGAGATGGCTACTCCCCCTATTCGGCTGAGACCATCACCCAGGCTAGGGCCACATCTACTAGGCGGTTACACGCCTCTAGACGGCGCCTCTTCTCTTCCTGGTGTCTTTCTCAACGAGAAAGACCCACTGAGGTGCGTGATCAGGATTGTGTTGTTCTTCTCACGAGACTGGAGACTAACATCTCCCCTCCACACTGAAAGTGTATGTAGTCGCTAATGCCACTCATCACAACTCAGTCGGTGGAAAGTTTCTAGGGCAACACGACCTGGTCACCAGGTTGCTAAGGGGCGCGAGAGGGCGGAATCCGCCTCATCTCCGCTCCATACCCTCTTGGGACCTTAAGTGGTCCTGGGGAGCCTCAGGGCCCCCCAATAGCCCCTTGGAGGTTCCGATCTTCCTCACAGAGTAAGACGGCCCTCCTGATGGCGCTCACTTCCTTCAAGAGGGTAGGGGACCACCGAGCATCCTCCGTGTCCCCGGCTTGCCTTAAATCCGGCCCTGGTAACTCTCACGTTATCTTGAGACCCAGGCCCGGATGCGTGCCCAAGAAGTTCCCACTACTCCCTCCGGGGCCAAGTGGTGAACTTGCAGGCTCTCTCCATAGGGGAGGAAGACCCAACCCGATCAGTGTTGTGTCCAGTACGCTGGACCACACGCAGAGCTCTGAAGCTCTGACCAGCTCCGTGTCTGTTGGAGGACAGCAGAAGGGGAAGGCTGTCTCCAAGCAGAGGCTGGCGCACTGGGTCGTGGATGCCGTTACGACGGCATTCCGATCTCAGACTCTCCCATGCCCATTGGCAGCAGGGCTCACTCCACACGGAGTTTAGCCTCTCCTGGGCACTGGCAGAAGCGCCTCTCTAGCAGACATCTGTAGAGCTGCGGGTTGGGCTACGCCCAAACACCTTCGCAAGGGTTAACAGCCTTCGCGTAAACCCGGTGTCAGCCCACGTCCTGCATGGCGACATGTAGGACTGGCATCCGGGGGGGCGTATGCCTGCGAAAGCACCTTCCCACCCTCCAAGAGGTTGGGTCAGTGTGCTATCTATCTTTTCTTCTTACCCAACCACATGGCTAAGAGAATTGATACCTCACCAACCTTCCTTCTTACCCAGACCCTGGTTAAGAACAGGCTTTCCATCCATCACTAAGCAAGCACATCCTGGGGGTTGACTGGGCAGAGCAGCCTTCCCCCTTAGGCCGGGATACCTTATGACCTATCACACATAGTTCTAACCGGACCTGTGCTATCAGACGCAGTAACACCCCCACCGTGGGCTGTTCCGTCTGTTATACCCTCATGACAATGGTTCCCACACTTGGTAACCAATGAGCTTCCCCAGGTGGACCTCCACCTCGCGGTTAACTACCCTGTCCGCACGTTCCATGCGTTCTCCTCCAAGGACGAGACCATACTTATATCTCCACCATATTCCTCCCCATGGGTAGGAGGTGGCCTCTGCAGCGCTTCTCTGATTAAGAGTTGCGCTTTCCCGGTGTAAACCGAACCGGACGGCCTCTCGCCAGTAGAGAGCTAAGGCCCCGTCCGTGAAAGTTTCCGGTCAGGGCTGTACCCATCTTTCTCCGGAAAGCTCTGGAACCCCCCGACCACCACACTGGAAGGTTACAAGTTTCACGAAAGCTTCGAGCTAACACGCCCAGGCTTGTCACCGTTGCTTCGCTGAGATTGTGACGCGATACAGCGTTTGTGGCGTTTTCCATAGTTAACCCCATCTGTCGTTCTCGACACAACGTCGAGAGACCGACAGAAAGGGAACGTCTTGGTTACGTCTGTAACCTCAGTTCCCTGATGGAGGGAACGAGACGTTGTGTCCCTTATGCCACAAACCCGTATCGTTTCTGTTGCAGTTTGAGAGGCTCTCAGGCTCTTCAGAACAAGAGGTAAATGAATGCTGCACGCCGGCTTCCTTTTGTACCGGATATCCGGGGGCAGAGTCCGGCATGCAAATTTCATTCGCCAAATTTCATTGGCCTTTTCTATAGTAGTCAGAGTTGATTGGTTCTCAAGGACGAACCCCATCTGTCGTTCTCGACACAACGTCTCGTTCCCTCCATCAGGGAACTGAGGTTACAGACGTAACCAAGACGTTATTCTTACATTCGTGTCTGTTTCATTTCTTATAAGGCATTTAAAAACATTTGAAGTCAACACTTACATTATCAACACTGAGAACTCAATAAAGTCTTCTGAGCTACAGATCGACCTCTGAGCCATAAGATGCCGGGTGCTGTAATGTAATGCCATCTTGCTATAACACAGTCAACACATCACAAAGCACTGCTGGCTTTATAGCTGTCAGGAATGGCTTTTAATAAAGACAGCTGGAGTCGAGTGCTGATGTGAATCAATGAATCTATTTCACATTACACAGGAAAGGGTGTGGGAGGAGGAGTGGTTAGAGAAGACATTAGATGAACAGAAAAGAAGAGAGAGAGAGATGGAGAGAGTACACTAATGAAAGGAGTAAAAATAAGAATGAGGCTGCGTCCTCTGTGTGTGAGGTCCCTTCAGTAATCGTCATTTCATACCTCTGGTCATCAGGGACGTGAGCCGATCTCGGTCGGCTGCCCATCAGGCATATAAAACAGCACAGGCTGGCTGTTGAAGGAGTTACTTGGCATTTTTTTAAGCTTTATGGACAGGGCAGTAGAGAGGAGAATTGATGAGAAGACTGGATCGGGAAATCACATGATCTATTGTTGAAGTCTTCTTGTCAAAATCTTAACCAACCTCTTTATTAGACTGCTGATTTCTTGAATTAACTTTACTCTACAAAAATAAATACCAAAAATACTAAGTGCAAATTTGAATGAATTTAAATACAAAACACTATTATAAAATAATAGTATTTTGTATTTCAAATGGATGTATTTGAAACACTGCCCATCCATGCAGTCTAATAAGGAGGTTGACTGGCAAAAAGTATTTTAGTTTGAAAATACAAAAATACTAAGATTAGGGTAAAGGTTATATTTATTGCTATTTTTACTGTTCTGAATTGTTTTCTAGGTATTGTGTGTATGTTTTGTTCTGTTGAACTCAAAAGGAGTTTAGGGAGATATAGGAAAGCAAACAATTCAGGGTCACCTTTGACTACCATTATAATCTTTTCTGCTGGTAGTCAATGATGCCAAATAATTTCCAGTTGCTAATATTCTACCAAACGTCTTTGTGTTGAACCACCAAACAAAGATATTTATACAGGTTTGGAACAAATAGGGTAAGTAATGCATTACAGAATTTTCATTTTTGGGTGGAGTGTCCCTTTTAAAAAGATGGACGAGAAATGGACGAGAAACGTGCAAAAACTTGCTTAAGAAATAAGTAAAGTATTACTGAAAATTGATTAGTACTGCCTTACACTACTGCGTTACAGCAAAAAGTAATTAGTTACCGTAATGCATTACTTTTGTAATGCATTACTCCCAACACTGTTCAGCAAGTACCTGGTACTGTAGCATATGAATAATACCTATAAAGGATACAGGACAATAAAACCCCTGGAATTACACTGATGATGTCATCAAGATTATCATATAATAGTCAGACACTGCGTCCGAAATCACATACTATGACAGTACGTACTGATTAAATTAAGTTCCTACCTATTGACCGTTAAAGGGTGAATTCAGGTAATCTGGGACATTTGTTGAAATTTTGACTTTGCATTAGATCAAAACATTAAGCCTGCCTCAGTTAACAGGACTTAAGAAATCCTGACTGATTATAAAATCTGTTAGCAGCACACACGTAATGAGAATATTGACAGATTCTCTTTTTTCAAATCTCAATCATGTTCATACTCAAAAGATTCGAAACGCCTGGCTAATTACACACTACAAAATAATATTAAGATTATCGTACCTGAGAATGGCACATCACGTGACTTTAATTCGAAGGATGATGTAAACAATATGTGTATACATATTCTGGTATCTAGCTAAAACAGGATTTATAGCAAGAATATGACTAAATAGAGAAGTTGACAATCACCAGAAGATGGCAGTAGTGCAACACAATGGATGTAAGCTGCCGGTATAAACCAAGAAGAAGCAACATCTGTTGCAGCTGTTGCCGTTTAGATTTTTAAAGTTCAGTCAGTCACTCCATTATCTTGCGGTCTCGTCTCTCATTGGTTGTTGTAAAAGTAAACGTCATCACCCCAACTTGAAATCCTTAATATCAAACATGTTTGATATGATCGGGGCGGCCCTGATTGGTGCGATTTCAGACGGTGGCTGACTCAGAGTTATGAGGCCGTTGACATGGAACCATATCTACTAAAAACTAAGGGTGTCCTCAACTAAGGATTTACAAAGTCAAATCAGTTAATCAATTGTCACAATTGTCTTCAAAGTGAAAGTGTTTAAAAACGACTGCATTATCGTTTCCGTGTAAACCCTGAGGGCGGCGTTTTCCATAAAGGATGACGTCATACGCATATGCGTATTACGCGTTAAGTCTGAAGGCATACATGTATTCCCCAAACAATAATGGCGGCCTCCATTGGTTGTGCTGCGTGACATACCCATTATCATTTCTCCAGCAAAAAGTATATTTACTGCACCACACCACTAGTATTTACTATTTACATACACAAACTATAAACGCACATACACGCCAACAAACTGAATTTAAATTACTTTTAGCTTAAAAAAGGTTATGCGTATGTGTGCAGGCACGTAGGGCTTCTTTATAGCCCAACAGCGCCATCCACTGGCCTGGCATGCATAATACAGCGTTTTACTCGTTTTCCCAGATCCAAGTTAATACAGATCGTTTTGATATGCTGTCCTATGTGCGTGAAACTTTTCAAATCCCTAAGGAACAACTTTTCCTTTTTTCATAGTGTAAACGTTCTCTAAGATGTTATGTTTTCGCTTCTTTGTTGAAGGAGATAACACATTTATGAAACGCGCTCTGTAGAGCAGTTGAGATGGTGGTCTAGTGGGTTAAACCACTGAACTGGTAAAACAAAGGTTGCTGGTTCGATCCCAGCAGCCACCACCAGTGTGTCCTTGAGCAAGACACTTTACTCCATGTTGCTCCAGGGGGATTGTCCCTGTAATGAGTCCACTGTAAGTCGCTTTGGATAAAAGCGTCTGCCAAATGACTAAATGTAAATGTAAATGTAGAGCAGTTCATCCGTTTAGATTAGAACCAGGCCTAGTGTAGAAACAAAATGGCAAATTCCATTTAAGGGGACTTGTGGTGCATGTAGAAAGAAATAGCTAATTTCAAGGTTTTAAAAACAGCTTTATTATGTAAGGTCTCTGAAGGCAGTTGTGCATATTATATTGCACTTCTCTGTCAGTAGATCCTATAAAAAATGAAACACTGGACTCTTAAGGAGGGCACACACACTGATCCTCTCTTTTTGATTTCCATCAAAAGATGGCACCAGCATTATTGTTATTACTCAGAGCGAAAAATAGGGAGTAGGGAGAAAGAGAAACCGGTTATTTGTGAGAAAAATATGCCATCGGTTGACAGATGGACATGTTGCGGTGCACTATAAGAATTTCCCCCAGTGTACAACCTCCACCTCCATTAGTGAGCTTACCGACACATCATCTGTATTATGCCGTTATTAAACGACCCTGCTCAACCTCCATAACAGATGCACAGAGCAAAACACAGAAAGAGTTCCATCAAAGCATGCAAGCACACTACAGGCAGATCGCTTTATCATAACAAATGAAAGAGGCTTGGGGTGAGTGGAACACACGTTGAGCAGGTCTGATAATCATGCAGCTTTTCTCACTGGAGATTGGATGACCTCTGCGATATGCAGCGTGCGCATGTGAGCGTGTGTGTGTTCCGTTCATAATCTGGATAGAGTTGCAGATGGTGCTGAAAGAATATAACTGCTCATCTGTCATTTATTGTTTAAAGAACAATGGTTCCATCTAACTGCTGCTGCAGTTTTATATTGAAACAAATAACATTCATTGTATAGAATTACTGAGCGTTCATTTGAGTGAGAGGATATTGGCCAGACTTATATGAAATGCATTCTTACAGGATTAGCTGTGCGCCTCAATGAATAAGCTGTGTGTAAATGCAGTGCTATAGGGCTTGTTGCCAAGGTTCTAAATTGTCTTGCCACATTGTTATGCTTTTGCTGGGAGGTTGCTAAACCATTCCTAGGCTGCACCAGGTGGTTGCATGGTGTCAAACGAGATCATCTTCATGTTATTGCTGGGTGGTTGCTATGGCGTTGCTTGGATGCTTAAGGTTGTTGCTTGGTAGCAAAAGAGATCATCGTTATGCTATTGCTGGGTGCTTGCTAAGGCGTTGCTTGCATGCTCCAGGTGGTTGCTTGGTGTCAAAAGAGATCATCTTTATGTTATTGCTGAGTGGTTGCTAAGGCATTGCTAGGATTCTCCAGGTGGTTGCTTGGTGTCAAAAGAGATCATTGTTTTGCTATTGCTGGGTGGTTGCTAAGGCATTGCTTGGATGCTCCCGGTGGTTGCTTGGTGTCAAAAGAGATCATCGTTATGCTATTGCTGGGTGCTTGCTAAGGTGTTGCTAGGATGCTCCAGGTGGTTGCTAAGGCGTTGCTAGGCTGCACCAGGTGGTTGAGTGTTGTCAAAAGATATCGTCCTTATGCTATTGCTGGGTGGTTGCTAAGGTGTTCTTAGGCTGCACAAGGTGGTTGCTTGGTGTCAAAAGAGATCATCGTTATGCTCTTGCTGTGTGGTTGCTAAGGCATTGCTAGGATGCTCCAGGAGGTTGCATGGTGTCAGAAGAGATTACATCAAAGTCTCTATGATACTCTGTAATAATCCCTATACAGTAACTGCAGTACCTCTGTTAACTTCAGGCTGAACGGTTAAAAATAGTTTAGTGAAGCCTCAACAAAAATTGTGATGAAATGATGAAATTCTACAGTTATCATGTCTTTGCCTTGAGTCCCATAACATTGGGATGCAGAAGGTGGTACACCGAGGTCAACCATCGGCACATGTCCTTGGAGTAACTCAGGCCTTTAGATGTACTTATGGCTATGTGGGTCAGACAGAAAGAGATTGCTGGCCTTCATTCACTCACTGGCTCACCATATGAGCAAAAATGTTCTTTAAATAGGCTAAATACTTCTTTATAATTCTAGTCTGTTGGTATTAGGGCTGCAACAACGAATCGAATTAATCGATAAAAATCGATTAATTAAAGAGTTGGCAACGAATTTCATCATCGATTCGTTGTGTCGCGCGACACGGAGACATTTGATTATAAAAAAAAACTTTATTTGAGCGCGGAGTGGAGTGAACACACTCGGTCTCTCTCGCGCACTGATGCTAGCAGAGTTCGGCACTCATACACAGGGCGGAGCAAAAATAAAAAAAAACGAGGAAAGATACATGACGGAGGCAGAGAAATCCGCGCGACCAAAGTCATCCAAGGTGTGGGAGCATTTCACACTAAACAAACAGAAAAAGTGTGTTAACTGCAAAATATGCAAAAGCGACATGGCGGGAGCAACACGGCAATGATCAACCACCTGAAACGCAAACATGTTGGAATCTATGATGAGGAGGAAGGGAGTTCAATAGCAGGTTAAGTCATTACAGAATCGTATTTTTGTTCCGTTTTGAAGTGAGGAACGTAATGTCCCTGGTGCGGATGTTTACTCGTTATCCAGCTTGACAAGCATGACAAGTTAGCATTAGCTCGCTAATAACTGAAGTAAAGCAGGGGTGGTAAAGTTACTTTGCATTGCAAGAATAAAGACACGTTTTTATTCACTCGCCTTTTTTGAACCATTCATTTATCAATCTGTTGTCATGTATAGCTACACTGCAAAAAAAGCTTTTCTTACTTAGTAGTTTATTTCTCGTTTCCAGTCCAAGTATCTAAAAAAAATCAAGATTACTAGACAAGAAAAATGGCATTAGAAAATTAATTGATGCTTAAAACTTCTGTTTGAAATTATATCTCATTAAGATTATTTTTCGTACCCCATTGGCAGATAATTTTGCTTGTTTAAAGCAAACAATCACTTCATTTTGAGGTGTTTTTTCAGAAAACAAGACATCATTTCTTATGCTATTTCATGTGTCTAGTAAATGTATCTTGATTTAACATATTTTGATATTTGGACTGACAACAGGACAAAACTGCTAAGTTGGAAAAGCAATTTTTGCAGTGTATATTCTGTGCTTTGTCCCATATAGGTTATTATTGACAAATATATTTGTGTGTGTTGTACTTTTTAATTTAATTTTTAAGTTATTTTATAGCACTCGGTCATCTTAAGCTGTGTTTAAATGTGGTTTATAAATGAAGCTTGCACTTACTACAATGATGGTAATAACTTAATGAATACGCTTCAAGTGAATTTGAGAGAGAGTGTGTGTGTGTGTCAAAGTGAAAGTTTGTGAGTGTGTGCGTCTGCAAAAGTGTGTGCGATTGTGAGTGTGTGCATCTGCGAGTGTCTGTCTGCAGTGTAGTGTAGAGAACAAGTTCTGACATTGAAACAAATCCTGTCAAATTTTCTGATTTGTATTGTTCTTTATTTTTTATTAATTATTTATTGTTCTGGCAGCTCAGGTGGCACTTTATTAAAAAAAAGTCTATATATTTGGCAGATGTAAAGCATACATGTGTATGTTTTTTGTGTTAGTCCATTTTTATTTGATTTTATTATCATTATAACAGCTCAGGGATGTTCAAGGAGCATCATGTTTGTGCAGTTTCTAAAGATTTTAGTTCTGTTTTTGAATAAAGGGTTGGAAATGAATGCTTTTCTTGGTTTATGTTTTTATTCGATTCATCGATTAATCAAAAAAATAATTTACAGATTAATCGATTATTAAGATAATCGTTAGTTGCAGCCCTAGTTGGTATAACCGTCTACTAATTGCAACCGAATCCAAACTGGATTTACAAACTAAACGTGATGTTGAAATACAGACAGTCAGCAAATGAGGAGCAATGCCGTTAATACTCAGCCGGATATTTACACTCACAATCAGCCTCATTCACGGAACAAAATGTCAAATGATATCATCCCCGCCATGGCCACCCACTTGAGTGAAATAAGCCATTATGAATGAAGTATTTCTCAGAACCAACATTTTGACCCTTTTGAATTCTTTACAAATACCTGTCGTGCCACCGCCGAAAGCCTTGGCATGAACGTGAAGTGTTCAAAGAATGAGCAATGCATTCAGTTTCAGAATTCAAGGGCATTGAGATTTTCAGTCATGAAAAATTCATTCTTGGGGACTAATCAAAATCCTTCTCTGTTCTTTGTAACATACAGAGAATACGGGAGATAATAACAGTCGCTCTCAAGAGCTTGTAGACCTGAACCTGTAGCTTATGAGACTGTCGCCTTATTGGTGTGCTTAGTTGGCAGGAGGTTTTAAATGGCGATATGCAGCTTTATATGGACTCTGCAGCTGCCAATTTTAGCCTTCATTCATCCGGCTCTCACAATAAAACGTAACTCATCTTGTTCAGTGCAGTCAAGTCCTGGATCGACTTTCCTGTGCACAGGGAACCAAAGGAGCATACACATACACACACTGCAACGCTACTCATAAAAGTCAGATTATCTACTTACTCACGGAAACAGTTCTAAAACGCTGCACAGATGAGCGGCGCTCAACCTAAAATCTCTTGTAATGAGTTTTAAAGTAAAGAAAGTACATGTTGTTCACCTTTAACAGCAGAACTTGTGCTTTCCGACGTAAGACCCTATGGTTGATGGAGAACCACAGTCAAACGCCAGCTGGACCGAGAAACGAGCAGCTTGACTAGCGGCTGCAAAGATCTTTCTTAAAGAGGATTTATACAATACGGGAGTGGGAAACAACAAAAAACGTTTAGCAATAGTCTAATGACCCCTCAGGCAGACTAGCTTAAATAGAACGAGTATGTATTCGATTTCATGCTATTGTTTTCCCAAAGGGTATAGAGTGGTGGTATCTCTTACAGAGTGCCCAAAGCGGCACATGAATGATGGCTTTATAATTGATACAGGCACTGGAAGTAACTTAAGGACTTATTTAAGCTACAGAGATGTTAAGGGAGGTTAGGGAGAAAGGGACAAATATTAGATTCCATTTCAAAGACCATTTTCATTTTAACTAAATTTACTATTTATAGGTATGGGTTTAGGTAAAATTATCGGTTTTGTTTCATTCTGTGAACTACTAACAATATTTCTCCGAAATTTCAATAAAGATCTTTTGAAAATGAAAACTTTTTTCTAATGACAGTAATACTGTGACATAACACCCTTGTGCTTTATCTTGACAAAATGTGCACCACGGTTATCCTTGTTTAACCTCCATGTTTAATAACACCATCACAACAACATGGAAATCTCTAAAAACCCACAAACACATAAACACAAAATAATTGTTACTGACAAGGGTTAACAAAATATAGCAATAGTTTACAAAATGTCTTAATTAGGTTTAGATTCCGCAATAAAATCCCCAAGAAACCTCATATTTAACAAGTCCAAAAACTAGTGATGTTTAACAAATCCATTAATTCTTGTCTCAGACCTCCACCTGCTTCAAGTTACTTGGGAATTGATTTCTCGGCTCCCGTTGGCAAATTCGCCAAGGTGTCTTGCCAACCAGTCTAGCAATGCCTGGCTGTTCAGCCGGAAGACACAAACACATAAATCACAGTGCCGGGCTGTGGAGCTTCCCGCTGTTGCCCGTTTCTGAGATCTACTGTATCTCCCCGAACTGGGCCTGAGGGTAATTAGTCACAATTGATGCTATCCGAGCAAAGCAACACAATGTCAGCAGCCATGTTGCAAGATGCTTACGTTATGCTAATTTCCTGTCTTGCAGGTTGCACACGAGTGCACGAGAACCTGTATTATGGAAACGTAATCAGGGTGCTACTCATGTTTTGTATTTTTCCCCTGGGATACAATGTAATAGAGTGTGGAGAATATGCGTTTATTCTTTCCCAGAGGTACCTGTTGAGTCCGTCTGCAGATGAAAATCCATCTGACTGGGATTTGGACAGCTCTCAGTGTTCTAGCTCGAGGAACATAAATAGCATCACGTACAGAGGCTGATCTTATGAGAAAATGAGGTGAACAACGTTGTTAGCAAACTGATGTTTTCAAAGACAGCTTCAATATTGTTCAATATATACAAAAAAATTCTACTATGGTAGTCAATAGTGCCTCAGAAATCTCAGTTGCTAACATTTTTCTAAATATCTTTCTTTGTGTCAAACAGAAAAAATAAATGTTGGAACAACTTCAGTTTTTTTTTGTGCTGAGCTATCCCTTTAAATGTCATACAGAATCCTCATGTGTCACTAAACTTAAGAAAATTATATTTGATATTTGAGCAGACAATGACGTAAAACCAGCACGACTGATCGATGGCTGGCCATTTCTGTACTCCTAGCCTATAGTCACTTGTCTAATACGGTGAATTCTGAGAACCTGTTTCCTCTTAGACTTCAACCACTTAACAACTGTTGGACAAACAAATCACATCTGTTCTTCTGAAAGACGCCTGTTCCAATTGTCAGATTGTGCCAGACCACGGACATGTTCCCTCCATTACCAGCATTTCAGAATCTGCTAATGAGGAAAGCAAAACCACACAATGCCCAGGCCATACGCATCAGAGTTCCAGCTTTACTATCTCTGTGCATTTAGCTAAGTAATTTCAGGTTTTTTGTGCAATATTTATGATGTTTGTCATGATCTCAGTTCGCTTATTTCGATTCAATACCACAGCAGAAGATACTATTTGTTTGTTCTCTGACTTAATTGAACATGAGAGATAGATTGGGTAACCCAAAATAAAAATACATACAGCCCTATCAGACAGTTTGGACTAATATTTCAATGAATCAAATGAAAAACTAGCAGTTTCAATCACTCAAATAAATCACTCCAGCAAAAACTGTGAATCCTGTTACTATATATTGGTATGCAAAGCAAAGGCAATAGTGGGAGATAGATAAATAAAAAAGGTGAGATGCATATGAAACCTGTTGGTGGAACTACCTCAGGTTGGTTCGCTTAAATAAATTCAAACAAGCTTTTGGGTAATTTTATTTAAAGGAGGCATTCTTTTGATGTTTTTAAGCTTTGATTATGTGTTTTGGATGTTAAACAATAGATGTTCATGTTTCTAGTTTCAAAAAACGCTTCATATATTTCACATATTTCAAGTCTATTGTTCACCGCTGTCCCTCTTCTAACAAAACGATTGGATTTATTCCATTCTATATAAAATCCCTTCTTCCGAAACGCTCTGATTGGTAAAGCTGACAAGGTCTGTCATGATTGGTTCCCTGCTTAGAGTGTGTGTCTGAAGATGTCCCACCCATACCATATCAGCGAGCTTCCGCTTCTCAGGCTGTTGTGATTGGTCGGTCCCCCTCTCTGTGCATCTGTATTCATAAGCTTTGACTTTTAGCAATAAACAGTGATAATGGCGTCAACGTCAATTCATCAGTTAAACACATGCAGATCGATCGAAGTGTAACGGAGGTCTGTTTGTGCATAAAGGGATAATTCACCCAAAAACGAACATTCTGAAAAATCCAGCTAAATTATTTAGACAACCTGCAATTTTCTCAAACAGAAACGGCAAAGGAAGCAAAAGGTACGGATGGCAGCTTTAAATAGCATTGTGAGCATATCGACCATATGTTGCATGTTGAAATCGACCATATGTTGAGCATTGAAATTGGAGATTCAGGACACTAGTAGAATGCAAAGCCTCTCTACTTTCACAGTGATATCAGGTCTCAACTTCTGTGATTTTCTTAATGCCTGACAGTAAAAGGATTTTATCGAAGTTTCCATTAATGGAAACAGAATGTAGTGCAGCTCATTCCCATTTTTAACACAACACACCGAAATGTGCCAGACTCAGAGGACACCCTCGATCTAACAACGTAATTATTCTCTCTACACCTTAATTGCCCAGGGCACCACAGTATTCAGGTCAAGGAGAAATGATCTCTCACTTTGCAGGTCTCCAATGATAAAGAAACAGGCCTTAAATTGGGCAAATATTGTCTGACCTTCAAAGTGCTCATCCTTATGGATGTCCAGACATGGCCCTGAGATGCCAACCTCAGCATGTCATCATGACAATGCAGCAAGATGAGTAACTCTTTCCTCTCAAACTGGAGATACGATTTGGATTTAAACTGTGCAAATTTATGCCTGAGAAAGGCAATATAGCCAGATGTTTTAATCCAATTTAATCTGAATTATTTTTAATGGATGAATTTATGAAATGGTTTCCAATACAGTTGTGAAGCATATAGTCTGTCCAAGTTAAGCTTAAAGTCACAATATATTTATTATAAAAGGTACAGTTTTGTATGGCAAAGCTGTCATGACATTCCCAAATAAGGATGAACTATTCCACCTATCTTTTAGGGGGAGGGCTTGGGAAACTGTGTTGAGAGTAGGGATCCAGGAAACAGAAAATCTCTCAAAAATATGCTATTTGAGACACGATGGAGCCCACTATCCCATTTCCTGTTGGGATGAGGCCAAGACTAAAAATACACATCCCCTTTCATCAGAACACAAATTGCCCCCTCAGCACGAATTTCTCCTTCAACCGCTAGCTATCATGTAGCACAGCACAGTCTCAGAACAGGAAGTGAGCTCCCACAATCCCCATGCCCGGGATCAAATGTGCTACACTGTTGGTTTGCTTTGATCCTGTAATGGGTAATGTGTGTAAACTGTGTTGACCTTACATTTTCTCTTGACATCTCTGAAACGTTGTTTCTCTGTTGTGTCAGAGCAAAGGGAGTCTAAAGACTAATTGAGTGTGCTGACCTTCAACAGTTGCTCTCGTTAATTATACTATTCATATATCCTTTGAGATGACTTATAAAACCACTAGAATATTAATGGTATAAGAGCCTATCTGGTGCACACTAAATGGGCAACAGGTATGCAAAGTAATCATGGCAGAAGCCAAATTCCATGTGATGAAATTTCATTTGATTTAAAATGTTTGCTTAAAACTGCACCTCTCTATATCCCAATTTCGGTTGGAAACAAATTACAAGTTACATGCTATCCCTCCGGGGGTTTAAGTAATCAAATTACATCAAAACTGACATTACACGTGAAATCGTACCAGACAGCTTGATTCAAAAATTGTTTTTTATGATTACCATTGTGAATCGGGGTAAGTAGGACAGGGAGCATTTTTGAACATTGCCTGTTAAATACCAGATTTTATTTTTAACCTAAAAAAGTTACGGTTTGCAGCTTTGATTAGTTTTAAAAAAAAAAAACAATATTAATACAAAAATACTATTATAGGCCTATTCATAATTATTCATTATTTATTTTGTATTTAGTTTTGTATTGTTAATACACCAAACAGAAAGAATAAAAAAAAATTAAAGAACTAAATGTTCAAACATATATAGTTTTTTTCATACTGTATAATACATATACAATATACATGTTTAAACAATTAAATAAGAGAACCTTGGGGCGGTTTCCCAGACAGGGATTATCTTAAACCAGGACTAGTTTATATTGTTTTTAGAAACATACTTTACAAAAAACATTGCTGGTGGGCAGTCAATCGCACCGATATTTTTAGATATGTCAGTAAAAGTTGTTTTCGATTAAGACACATTTAAGGTGGTCTGGGACTAGGCTACCTAGGAATCTTATCCCTTAAAATTTTGAATAAGACTAAAAATACATTTAACAATAAGTCTTCAAAGAATATACATTTTAAGTTTATTTTTCTTTTTTTGTTGCAGAATATTTGGAGTAAACAAAGCTGTAAGTGATACTGTCAGTCTGATCAATATGTAATGTTTTAATGTCACTAATGTCCACAATTTTTTTTTTCTACGAACGATAGAGAAGAGGGTACAAAAAACTACAACACATTGAACAGGCAGTACATCACTCACAGCCAGTTTTCATTCACATCAAATAAAAATCAATACATCAGCAAAAGGCGTCATGGTGGGTATGCAGCATTTATTTTAAAATGCCTTCTAAATTCAGTACATTTCTTCCATTTCTTAAGTAAACTTTGGCAAAGGGGATGTTGTATTTGTTCTACCTCCTATCTTTTTTTGCAGTTAAATCATTCCCAAATACCAAACATCCCCCGTGTCAAGTTGAAGAGGTCCTCCTCGTTCCCCAGTGCCAATGAAAGGTCTTAGAGGATGTGACAGGGAAGAAACTGACTCACGAGTGCCCAGTGCATGTTGAAACTAAGCCAGACCTGAACAGCAGTCTCTGTAAATCCAATTATCACCACAGTATCTTACAGTACCACAGTGTAAAGACCCATTGCGGGATAACAGGCCAGCCGCTCAACAAGAACATCAGGCTGGACAAACAGAAGCACTGTGGGTCAACGTGACTTTGTTGAAACGGCCGGAAGCATTTTTTGTGTACAACTTAACTTCCCATGCCCCTTGATTTCCTGGTGATGAAAGGCTCTGCAAGGGAAGGAAGCGGCAAAGCAGGTCATTTGTGCATTTTTACATGAAGCATAATTATAGACAGACATTACATTGCTCTTAAGTTTTTCTGCAGCTAGCAAGCTTTTAAGCAGCGTGACACTGATTGCATTTACTCACAGACAAACGACCAGGCAAGAAACACTCGTGAATGCACAAAAACAGACAAGCGTCCACCACACACACACATTCGGCTCTGAGCGTGCTCCTTAGAAACAACCGCAGCGTGGCTGCTGGGAACAATTGGCTGCTCCTTCAGCAGACTAATGGAAGGTGCGGGGCGCGGCTGGGTCTGGGCATTCTATGGAAAAAGGAAGCGAAAGCTTCTCAGTGGGGAGGCAGAAGCCACATCCTGCTTTGAAAAGGTTCTCAAGCTCACAATCGCATCCCATGGTGCAGCCGCAATTGAGCTGAGTGGAACGCAGTGGTCAGGTGAAAGGGAGGCACGCAGGGCTCAGTTACATTAGCAGGTGTTCAAACAGGATTTATAATGCAGAATCAGAAAATTGTAATGCACCTCAGAGCTCAGGACGAGGTTATGAGCCTTCCAACTAACACAGAGTCAACCTAAACACAATAACTTTTTAATTGTAACTGTTTTCTTGTGCATTAAAGATAAACCCACTTATTTAAACTTGTAAATAGGGATGTAATGATTCACTCAGCTCGTGATGCGATTCATAATACTGATCTCACGATACAAAATTTTTTTTTTTACAAAATAAGTTGAGACAAATTAGAAATGAACAACTGCCCTTTCTATTATTTCTCAAATACTGCACATTTCTTTGGAAATAGAAATATATTTTATGTCAAATAACAAAACTAAATTGCAATTTTTAAACAAATTCCAAATCAATATAAAAAATGAATAAAACAAAAGTCTCTATAATAAGACTTTGTGCTTTTCCTAGACACGTAAAATTGCTCAAATTTAAGTGTCGGAACAAAAGATGCATTCTATCTAAAAGCGAATGTGAACCCAGACCTGCCTGAAACACCTCGTGTAACCACACCCCCACTCATATACGTCACTTTGTGGTATGATTTGACTAAGACCGCCCAAATGTATTCGCAAGTAAGGTGGGCAGTCTTCCTAATCTCATTGTAACGTCGCCGGCGCAGCCTGATGTTCCGATAATGGTAAGAGGCGTTACATTTCCATGCAGTATTCGACCAATCACTACGCACTAGTGACCTGGCCAATCATAGCACACCTCGCTTTTCAGAGCGATGAGCTTTGTAAAATATCAGCGCGTTTCAGAGAGGCGGAGCAAAGAGGAGATACAACATGCAAGGTATGTGAAAAATACAGCGTTTTTTTATCTTAAATCGTGTATACACATTGTATTACATCTAAAGCGAACAATAATATTCGTTTTAGCCGAGTCAATTGACCCCTTTAATATCTCAACCAATTTGAATTGTCACATATTATAATTAATTTTCTACCGGCTCACGGTGAATCGTTACACACCTGTAAACTTAACATTAAGTATTATTCTAGTCCTCTACATTCAGGGTATATCTTAATGAAGATAATTACACTTGCTCCCTATTAACTTCCGTTACCGTCAGACACCATGACTAATATTAATAATATCCATTAACTCTCAGATTGTTAATGTGAATTTTTCCCTCAATAATGTGCCATAAAGTTACCTTTTATGAGCAGAAAACCACTGGTTCTCCATATTGAGAACAATCAATCCCTTGTTGAAGAAGAGAATAAGATACATATTATATTCAACCTTTCACCAGTGGTGAAGAGGATCATATGCTTCTAGGTAAAGAAAACAGAACATTGAGAATGAATGAGACGGCTAATGAGCCCATGAGATTTCAAGAAATCCAAGAAAAAGCCCCAAAGGGGAAATCTTGCCTCAAAGAGGCAATCATGTGTCTGAAGTACTGATCCTATGGTGCTGTTAATGGCATGCAGAAACCAGTAAGCCCTTAAGTCAATGTCATCTTCTATTTTCTTAGCCTTCACGTACTGTAGATGCAGGGTAACATACAAAGGGGAGCACGTATTTAAGTGAAACAAAAAACAAGTAAAACCTTATTAATAATTTTGGAAAAATCAGACAGCTCACCCCCTTCATCCCACATCTGCCACATGAGCATGCAAAAATGTATCACATACTTACCCCACGAAAATCAAAAGTGTGAAAAAAAGCCCTGACCCAACCCTTGACCTAATGTCACAACCCTTCCACCATTTGTTTCTGTGTCTGGATAGAGGAGCCCAGAAGGGATTCGGTCGAACCCACAGCCTGATTACAAACAGATGTTACTGGCAAACCCGCCTCTGTTTCCACTCTTATCTTCTTACATAACTGGAGGCTCCAGCAACATCAATGGCATGGAAGAAACCCATTGATATGCATGATTATTTCAGATGTGTCACTCGTGTAAGATTTGTAAAAGAAAGCAGACGGAATTAAATTCATGAAAATCAGCTGCTGTAAACAACAGGTAACAAAAATTATTTTTGTCGCAATGCTCCCATTAGACAGCAACTCAGAAGTATTAACGCTTATGTAAAAAATATGCCTGTACCCTTAAAAAGGTGCATTGCCCATTTTGTAAAGAACTTTTAAGATTCAAATATTTCCACTTCACAAAAGCCTTTTTGTAGTGGAAAAGTAAGAAAGAAATTGTTCTTTCCGGATTCCGGAAATCCTTCTATCCTTCTATGACACCCAGGGCATTTCTAAGAGATTAAAATGGACAAAAATATATAATGAATAAAAAACCTCTGTTGTGATTCTAAATGAAGGCATAACTAATTCAATCATATATTATTTGTTTAAAGCATCATCACCATATCATCTGAATCATCCAGAATATGTTAAAACATACACTTGTACCTCATGGTCATTATATGTGATTCTTATTCAGTAGCCAAATGATTCTTTCAGCTTTTCGTGTTTAATCGAATTGATTAAATGACATTTTAACTTAATGATTGTTGCATTTAATGGATACCTTGATATTGGGCTAGCAAACATTATTAACTTCCAAAGGGTATCGGCTACACGTCACTTTCTATAAGATGTTGACTCACATCGTGATGCAAGTCGATACAAACTATTTTGGACCAAATGCAGTCTGCTGCAACGCTCATGCACGTTCATCGCTTGTTCGCATGAAATAGCCTACTCAACAACTGCATTCAAACATTTCTGCCCTGAACACTTTAAAGCAGAATAAAAGCGCCTATCCCAGTATCACAGGCGGCGTTGCCTGTGTTGGATTCGCGTATCGCTTCCTCGATCTCTTCCTCACTGGTACTGTAACTCAAACGCTCGTCCGTGTGAACAATAGCATCCCCTCACTGTCCAAACAGAATAACTGGAAGCGCGCACATCCGTCAAGCGCGACCCCTGACCCATGCGAACATTCCATGCGTTCGTCATAACGGCAAAAGTCCATCAATTCATTCATGAAGTACTGTACAAATAACAACGACGCTGCACAATGACCCAATTCTATAATGCGAACTGTCAACCTATAAAACCACTACGGAAATGCTATTGTGCTGTTTTAAAATACATGTCTTGCGTTCTTCTGAGTAAATTACATTACGTGGCTTTTAAACTACATTTTATTTTCGACTGTTCCACACATCCCTCGTGCAGAAATACGTAGCGCGTGGTTATGATGGGATGTTGTCTTGCACTAGTGCGGTCTGTACGGGCAGAGAGCCACGGCAAGAGAAGAGTCAACGTTCCTTCATTAAGAATGAAACAATATGAATATTTAAAGTAAGCAGCGCGCGCTGAATGATGATAATATCTGTCTTACCGTATCCAAGAAACGCCGAGTTTCCACTCAATGTGTTGAAATGTTGCGAAAGGAGAGCAGGATAGCGGATTCTCTTACGGTCCAGCGAACTGATCTGTCTACTGCTGCCGCTCGCTGCAAACCATGTTACCGTAGGATGCCCCGCGAGAACACGAACCGCGGCGACGCGCTGCTGGAGGAGGAGGCTGCGCGTCTACAGAACTGCGCCGGAGGAGCGCATATAAAGCGAGGGAGGGTGTTGGCAGGATTACGTGGTGCCGTTTTAATAAGATGTCACTACGCCGAGTGGGATTGCTACAACGGTGTCAGGGGCCAGTGCCCTATACGGTTTCTTTTTTTCTTTCCAACACCTAAAAACAAGGGGGGGTCACGAGCCATTAATAATAACTAAGACTATACAGGCTACGGAAGTATTCATGGTCAGTGGTGGCCATGGCCGTAATTACATTTTAATAGTGTAAATTTAGGCTGAAAGAAAGACCAAATATTCAGGATGTTATAATTTAAGAATGATTCCCATCACGGTTCATCAATTATAGAGTATTTGGGTCTCTCCCTAAGTGTTGGTTGCAGTGGTGGTAACCCTTACCCAATAACCATAATAATTCCAAATTAGTTTTCTGATTTACATTTAATTACACATTTATTCTAAACAAACCATTCTGTAGGCCCTACTGTAAATGTAAACAAAATGTACAAGTCTATTCAAAGAGGCTTTATAAATGTAAAGTATAATCGCTGTAATTGTTAAAGGGATCATTCTTTTATAATGTATTTACCAGCATGATGGTCCAATTAAAACTGTATGACTTTCTTTTTCCTCTGCGCCTGCAGAACACAAAATAAGATATTTGAATAATGTTGGTAACCAAACAACATAGGTCCCATTGACTTCCATTGTATAGACACAAAGACCACTAAGAAATTTCTCTAAATATCTTCTCTTGGATTCCACTCAAGATGCAGGTTTTAAAGAGGTTTCGAATGAGGTTGAATTAATGGCAAATTTTGTATTTATTGAGAGTTGAGACAAATCAAAAAGCAAACAAAAAAATATTGTGAGGTTGTGGTTTAAATGGATAATGCCATTTGAAAATCCAGACACCAGGAACATGGCATTTGTATTGTCAGTAGTCTTGTATGTATGTATTCATTTTCTTTCCATTTCACCGATAAAAAGGTCACAGTTCCTGCACAAATTAGTTTTTAAAATACAATGACGCAGAAGGAATCCAAGCCCTGAGATCTCTCTGGTGTGAGACTAAATAGCTTTAAAACTTTTTAATGCGTGATCTTAAAGGCTACCAGCCGAGCAGAGCTTTGACAGGCATCCGGCTAATTAACAGCTTCCCAACAGGACCTGCCTGAGACACCGTATGAACACCCACTGGGAAGGCAAACATCAAGACAAATTTTTTTTTGTTTTGTGACATCATGACATTATGGCATTATCTATTGACAGTTTTAATCGGATTAATAACATGATGTGCTGATTAATTACTCCCAGTTCGCAAACATCGATGTTTGTTGAGGAAAAGCCCCCTTAGTAGGATAATTTAAGACATTATTGTGCACTGTATATTGGCTATTGAGTTTACAAGTGCATCATTAAACAGACATAACAATTAAGGTCTTTGATAGTCAATATATATCTTTAGCCTATATATAACCAACATACAGTTCATCGCATTTATAGAGGGATGAACACAGAGCAATTTAATTGGAAGAATGCTTGTAACAACAGTTCTTGGACCCCATTGTCCACCACAGGAAAAATGACACTGGTACTCAAAAGTGCACCAGAACTGTTTGCTTTCCTACATACTTCAACATTTTTTTTTTCAACAGAACAAAGAAATGTATGAAGCAATTTTTCCTACTAGTACTCAATGGTTGTCAAGAGCTGTTTGGTTATAAGCATTCTTCCAAATATCTCAGTTCATCAGAACAAAATCATTTATAGAATTGCGAACAACTTCAAGTAAATGACGACAGAATTTTAATTTTTATGTGAACTGTCCCTTTAAGGGGAATTAGTTATTGTTTTCAGTCTGTGTTATTAATTAACTGTGAGCCTACTAAGAAGCATCTCACGCATGCTATGAGCTGCATTGTGTTTTACTATGTCTTCATCATAATAATTAATAGCACGTAGAACTGTTTATGAAGTAAAATGATGCCAATGCTTAACAAGTCTGAAGAGTTTCTATACACAACAAACATCCTGGGAGAAGAAATCCTGAGTCTGCTGGAGTTCAATTCAAATCAATTTATTTATATTGCGCTTTTCACAATGTGCATTGTTCCAAAGCAGAAAATAAGAAAAACAAAGAATGGTAAAACACAGCCCAGTGAATGGTGTTTATAGACCAAGCAAAATCATTCTAATAAATAATATCTAATAAATAATTTAATGAATCCAGTCTCCCGGTGAGGCTGAGCAAGCCAACATTGCCCTGCTGTGTTGAGCAACCCAAACTCCAATGATGAATAAATGGAGAAAAAAAACCTCGGGAAAAACCAGGCTCAGCCGGGAGGGCCAGATCTCTTCTGAGGTGTCATAGCTGCACTCAGTAACTTCGACCAAAAGCCACCGAGCAAACATCCACGAAGAACAGGGAGAGCCCACAAGCCACGTCACAGGAAGCTCCAACCGCCGAATACGCGCAGGAGGATGGCACAGGATTTTCAGATGTAGCTGGCGTAATTTCTAGTTGGGGATAGGCATATGACGTTCATCTGGACCTGGAGGAATCTAGGGGAGCTAGGGGAGAAAGAGAACAATTAGCGTATCTGCTGTTCATTAACAATGCATTAAGTGAAAACTTGGCTGAAAAGATGTGTCTTTAATCTAGATTTAAATTGGGAGAGTGTGTCTGACCCTCGAATACTATCGGGAAGGCTATTTCAGAGTTTAGGTGCTACATATGAGAAAGGTCTGACCCCTTTGGTTGATTTAGTTATTGTAGGTGTAATCAAAAGTCCAGAGTTTTGAGATCTTCGAGAGCGTGATGGGTGATAGAAACTCTGTTATGAAGGTAGAGGCTAAACCGGAGTTATGATCTATGAGTGTGTGTGTTTGAGAGAGGCAGTGTTACTGGGTATGGATGTCGATGGATGGCTGGTGTGGAGTCTCTGACTCAGCTGTTGCTGATTGCATTAGAGTTGCTACATCTAAGGTCTCTCTCTCTCTCTCTCTCTCTCTCTCTCTCTTTCGATGTGCATCGAAACTTGTGTGATTCAATTTTTTGGCTGCTCCTCATCCGATTGCACCTCTTCGATTGTTAGCTGTGGCAAATATTATTCTATTTCTCAGGCAAGATAAGGTTGCATTTTTCCCTCCTAATGTTACACTTATTTGTGCATTGTGCTCCCTTCTTCCTGTCAAAATGTGCAACCCACTTAAATGCCCAGGGCATATCAAAACACTTCAAAGCGAAACAGCACTGTATAGGAGTGGGTGAAGAATTCTCCTAAACAAAACACACTTTCGATGCACCCTTAGTATAAAGCCATTAAAACAAGAGCATATGCATCAAGCTCGTTGTTTCTGAATATAACTGGAACACGAGGCACTTTCACTCGGCCACTGTCTCACTGTGTGACGGCTTATCCTCACACAGTTTATGTCACCTCTGTTCGGTGGGGGAATTATCGGGTCAAGCTATTTCTGGTGAGGCAAGACAAGCTCCCCCATAATCTTAATAGAAGCTTGACCAACCCCGACATGATGGCGGGCGAAGACAAGCAGACAGGTCTTTAACTGGCTCTCAGAGCTCAAGGTGAGGATTGATTTAATGTGCTTTTCACAGCCATAATGCTTTGACTAGATGCTGGAACACCTTTCAGTAATCGCCTCTGAACTGAATAGAGCAGTTGTTCCCGTATTAATTGAATTATGAATGAATATACAAAACAGCTGAATGAAACCAGATGAATGAGAGAATTCGTATCGCATCAGGAGTCGTAATAAAAATACAGGACTTACCTTCTACAAGCATGCTGAAAAAACTGAAAGGTCGGAAAAGATACATATCTTTACTGACCTAGGGGTTGTGACCAATTTGTTTTGTGTGCTTTTTGTGAATTGACAACGGCATCGCTGACCTTGGGAGCAGGTGCTTCATAGTCTCATAAAATCATGGGATTTCCCTCATCTGTTGTAACCACCTGTGGCCCACTTGGTCTAACTCAGTGATTCCAAACCAGAGGCTGTACCATGAGTACTCCAGGTGATGCTTACGCTGTCTGGAGAAATGACGCATCTGCAAGTATATTTGTCAAAACAACATTAACAGGAGACAGTGAAAAGATTCAAATAAAGAAATCACAGTTAATAGCTAAAAGCTACGTATTTCAGTACATCCTGTGTAGCCGTGCTCCATAGAGGATATTACTGTAATTATGAAATTGGCCGGGCTGGTAAATGTCCAGAGAAAAACATCTCTTTCAACAGGGCAGGGCAGCGAGATGAACTTCAATGCATGGAGGTTTATTAGTGAGAGCGCTTACAAAAGCAGATTATTAAATCAGTGTGCCTACCTCACACAAGCTTTTTACATTCTGTACTTTTCAGTAACATTTACTTACGAATGGTGCTTCTGTTTTTTACTCTGCCATGTCCTTCTCATTTGTAGCATCATTTACTGCTTTTTGAATGACTAAACCTACATTACGTACCATTTGTTTATTATAATGTTCTTGCAATCTGTGGGTATATGCCACACTCATACTGTGCAAACATTACCAGATATATAATTCTAAAGAACCTGCAGCATATAGATTCAAGATTGAGTTGGGTAGCAGTAAACACAGAATTTTTATAAACATATAAAAAAAATATTTTTAAATTAGGTGATAGTGTTTCTGCATCACAAAGTGTGTTTTCTCTAAACATTTTTCAAGGCATTTTGAATAACATGTTTACAATTCAACACAGGTTGCGCAACAAGGACATTCATGGTTCAAACTGAATATAGACAATTGTGTTTCCTTTGCTCCCAAATGAGGAGATTATGCTGGTGCATATTAATGATCCATCAGTGGCATAGTCCAACATAAGAAAACGGATCGACAGTTGTAATAATAAAATAAAGGTGGCTTGCCATTTTTTATTAGCCTATAAAATGTGAAAAAAAAATACATTCAGCTTTATGCAAGCACAATTTTGAAGGTATAGAGTAAGACCAACCGTGGTCAGTCTGTGTGAGTTATTAAACATTTGTAATCCCGACCTGATCAATGGCAAATCCTGTTTTTTTAACGTGGCTAATTAATATGAATTCATATGATGTGAATAAAACATTTGGGAAAAACCATGCTGAAACCCCACCCAAACCCTAAACCTAAAGACATAAAAGTACCATAACATAACATTGCAATTTTCATTCGTACTACTTATTCAAGTATTATGACATCATCGGGTAAAGAGCAGGCCAAAATGTAATTTACAACTATAAATATTTCACTTCGAACTCCTCAAATCTTACTCAACCCCTTTTTTCATTAGCCTTTATACTGTGTGGTACCAAAAAATTAGGAACATACTGCTTTGTGGGGTTTGGGGGCTCACCAACCACTGGTCACCCATTGATTGTAATTGGGAACAGAATTCTCATTGTGTGGGTACAGTATTACTTTATACTGTAGGATAAAGGTGTTGATGTAATGTTGGCGGGAAACGCCTCAATCACACAATATGAGTTGTGAACTCATGACTGTGCGCATCTGCAGTGCAGCTCATACTCCTGTACCACACTCAGACATCTGTCTTGTGTAACAGCAGCTGTGCAGCAACAGACTGAAAAAAGAAAAAAAAGAAAAGAAAACAGTGGTAAATTAATAATGACGGTGGAACCCACCAGCAGCAAGAGACTGTTGCTGAAATATTGATGAGATCTGAATACGACCAGACTCTAAATTCTCATCCATGCCGGAGCTCTGAGATGCACGTTGAAAAGCTTTTAATCGGCCACAACATATAATGTTACCACAGAAGGCTTTCTTTTTGGGAAAGTCAGTGAGCAGAATACAAGTTACATACAAATTGTGTTTACTGAAATGTATACTGCAATGCGAAACGTTTTGCTCTGAAAGACACAAGTGAATGATTCATGTTATTTAAAGATGCAGAATAACACACACAAGCACTCCACAGTAATTCCATATGCTTGGGTCTGCTTGAACAAATTTTAAATCAATTTACCATCTTTGAAAAAGTTTTCTAAAGCATGTTTAGTTGCTGGTTTATATAAGAACAGAAAACACTGAATTATTTTTGAAAAGAGTATGTATGAGCATTTTGATGAAGTGTAGTGAGAAAAAGCAAACCAATCAGTTCATGAACAAAATACAAAACTTGTTATTTGAATCACTAAACTGTTTCCTCAGATTTAATTTGTGTTGATACTCTCATGGGTAATTTGCATGGAAACAGACTGGTCACCATAATTTATGTTATTAACCTATTAGCATGCGACTGTACATTTTGTTAAAACAGGCAGCATTTCCCACAGGACCAAAAATAGCCACGTAGGACATTTCCTGTTCATTATAATGAATGCAACTGTTAGATTTTCTCACACATTCACTTACAGAAACAAACACGTCATCAAAAGCCCTCAAACACACACAAAGATAATTCAGTGAGGAAATTAAATAATGAGGGAAAAAGTCGTTCATATCACAATTTTGTCACCAGCGCAACAGTGCATCCAACAAAACCCTGGAAAATGTTGGTACGAACACACTGGAAAGAAGCTGGTCAAACTAAACAGATTCCAACATGGACAAGTTCTATAAAAATACATCTTACTCAAATATCAAAATAAAAGCTATTGAAAACAATAAATAAATGTTATGTAGATGCATGTAGATAAACATTTGTGATAGGCCCATATAGGCCCATGTAAGTGAATAATTGGATAAATTTAGAACAGTTCAACGGTTAATTGCGGTAAATCACAGAAAATTAAGGTTCATCGCATCCAGAATAAAAGTTTGTTTTTACATAATTTATTCTGTGCATATTTATACTAACCTTATTTTCTGTACGTTCTGTTGTTACTGACTTTTTCAATTTTCTTTAAAGGAAGACAAATCTGACTCAGCTGCACTGAGGGGGATTACCCAACAATCTATTCAGCATTACATCACCAAAGTATGGACTTGTAGAAAGATTGTGAGGGTGCAATTTGGGACAGGGCCATGGATACCAAACACTACTGCTTCTTGTGAGTCACACTGCCTAACACAATTTACATGTGAGACAAATGGCAAAGAAGATTATTATCAGTAATTTGGAACAAACTATGCCTTAAACTCTTGAACAAAACTTAATTTCTTTCCCAACAACAGCAGACTGAAATAATCCTCAGAGCACAAGAAAGAGACATGCACACAGCTGCCCTCTTGCTGCCGCTAATGGCATGATGTGACAAAGCGCACTGTGTAATTATTTTATTATGAAAAAACATTCTTCTCTCACGGGTTTCCTAAGGGCACAAATTATGCGAATTACAGGCTCACTATGCAGCAGACACCTGCATGTGTACTACCTGACTAGTTTCTTTGCGAATGACTCATAGTAAATCATGAGATGCTGTAGTAGAATAATTGGATTGACGTACTCCAACAGCTCTGATGCCAAACTGTAATTCCCAGTTAATGCTTTACCCTGGAGACGGGTCAGATTGTGGTCACCAAAGAATCTTCTTCAAACAGATCTTTTGACTCGATGACAACCCTTGGAAACCAACATGTGTTTAGATGGAATATTTGTATCTTCTGTAGACATCAGAATGTGTGTTTTAACTGTTAAAAAATGAAGTTCCCATCTCTTTACGCGTGGCTCTACAGTTGAGTGAGCGGAACGGGCCATCAATTATGCATGGATAGTAATGCGCCCTTTGTTTACCTCTCAACTGTTTAAAGTAAAGAACAACTAAAACAGATATTGTGAACAAGAATTTAGCAATATTCTAACACTGTAACGAAAGAAAAAATCTATATACTGTATGCCAAAACTTTCTAGAGTGCACATGTCTAAAACAGCTTTATTTTGATCTTTATGGCCTGGAAGTTATAAAGTATTCTGACAGTATTCTGAGCAGCTGTGGTGTCAATGGTCCTATCCAAGTGCCTATTAGCTGGAACCCAACTGGCGTCTCATTATTTTTTACTTTATTACATTGTTCGGTTTGTTGCCGTTTACTTGCAAATTCTCAACTGTAAAATCTACAACTCATTTCATTACTGAATGTCACCAGTTCTTCTTGCTTGTTAGTGAGAGTGTTTCTATTTTGTAGTTCTAAACTGTCAAGCCTAGCCTTGGACCATTTTCTTATCCAGCTAAATGTTGCTTTTGACGCTATCGTGTTCACTTTCAAGTATGGTTCAATCTTTCCTTTTATATTCACATTCTTGGACTAGGTCATCATTGGCCTTCTCACAAAGCTAAATAATTAATCTTGGAACGATAATGGATTCCAAATTAAACCAAATCTTATGGACGTCTACTCCCTTTAGTGCAGTATGTTCCAAGACCATCTATTTAAAAGCCTTATAGGAGCGCAGCATAGGCCCTATCTACGTAAACATCCATCACATTTGCACCAGCCTTCGATTTAAGTCCAATTTGAGACTGGCTTCACATGGGAGCCAATTTAATTAATGTGGATTGCCCTAATTAGCCTCTTTGTGACTGTCTTAATTACAAGGATAAAAACCGGGACACCCCAGTCTGAATTAGCATCATGCTAGAGGATTCTGAGCCTTATTTTTATGCAGCAAGGTCAAATGTTTCTGTTCTGCTCTCCTTGCAGTAATGAGAGTGAATTTGCATGTGTATTGAATTAGATTTGGCATATTATTGTTCCTTTGCTAATCTCTGCCATTGGTCTCCAGAGAGGATTTCCAAAATAAAAACTCAGTAAAGACTTCAACCATTAACATATCCATATCACAAACCAGTACTTAGAGGTTTGAACACCTTAACTCTGTTGATAGTGACACATTCCCCGTGAGAAAAAAGAAACTGGTTCAATTTGGGCCAAATTTCCCCCCTTACAACAATCCCGAACCGAGGTTGATGACTCTACCGGTTATCTTTCCAGACTTTCCTGTGATATGAGGTTACGAGGGATTGAACCTGCCCAGAAGCATGTCTGCGCTGTGCAACATGTTGAATATTTATGATCTTAAATCTCAGTGTTCAGGACCCACTCACCTTTGTAATCATACTTTAGATTTAATACTTGATAGTATTCGAAAAATAAAGGAAAGCCTACTTTTCATCACTAATAGAAGAAAACCATACCTAGTTTTTAATTTAACACAGTGGCTAAATTAACAAAAAATAAATCGTCAGCGACTTCAGATTATGGATTTCAGTATAACAGTGATGAATTATGAACTACTTTACAAATAAAATCCAAGATAGTAGAGAAAAAATTATAACAATGAATTTGGGACTAGATCTTCTTCTTCGGCTGTGTTTTGAGGCATATTGAAAAGCGATTACATAGAAGGATTAGCAGAAGAAGAGGAAGAACAATAACAGCATTTACTTGTCGTGTTTTTTATTAGAAATATAAACGGTTCTTCGTTGCAGTAAGAAGCAAAATTTGCGATAATGGCGGACCACACATACTCTGCACAAGAGCCGATAGAGCGTCAATCTGTTCATTCAAAAAAGAGAAAATACGATGCAGCAAGACGAAGTCGAGACAAAAAACGGCAGAAAACCCGAATTAACATCGGCGTGGCTTTTCCCAAATGGAGGGCACTGAAGCAGGACAAGGGTTTGCTAAGCGACGCCGAAGTTGCCAGCTTTCTGCTGAACTGGTAAGTTTGTCTAATTTCTGCTATATAAGTGAACTGTTTGTTTGATAGCTTTAGCTAATTTATAATTTAGCTAATAGATGAGCATGAGCATCAAGTGAGTTTTTCCTTGTTTTTAGCACTTTGTAATTGTACTATAATTCCTTTTTGCATGGCCGTGTGCAAATCAAGTTACAAATCATTTTTACAATCATAATTTGCATAAATCGGGTGTAAATTATATTATAATAGCCTACTGCTTAGCTTCTGTGCATACAAATGTGTAATTTAATAATTGATAGGATAAAATCCAAACTTCCAAGTTGCATAGTTTATCAGCAATACAGTGTCCACGAAGATTTGAGAAGATACAATTGATCAATTGGGGTGATGCCAAACGTCTGCTAAGACTTTCGCGGTTAGATTACACGCCTTTAGCATTAGCAAGCGGTTTCAATATGCAGTAAGTTACGAACCAAGTTACCGTGCCAAAAAATGCTATGCAAAATAAGCGAATACATCATTGACACAATGCTAAACAAGTAACAATTATATTCACTATAACGATTAGAGTAAATAATGAATTAAGTCAATTTAATATATTTATTTTTCTTTGTAAATAAACCTTGTCACTTGACTTGCAAAGGTTACTCTCTGCTGTCTCAGACAACGACATCTCTGTCCTGTGTCCGTAACTTCAGTCTGTTGTTCGCCTGTGAGACGTAGATCACATTATCAACACCCCCGATAATGGCCGCTATCATTTACGGAACCCTTTTGTCCTGTGACGCCAACCGTAGCTTCTTTAATGGGAGGGAGAGGGGGGTATGGGAGCTGTAGGTTGCAATTTCCTACATCGCCAATAGTGGCCTCTGAAACTTACACACAGAACCTTTAAAATCCATGCTTTAATGTATAATTCTCACCTTTGTTATACTTTGGTCAGTTAATAATACTACTTTATGCAGTAATTTATTTGAATGAATTAAAAGGGCCGTTTCATGTCTATCCCTAATTCACATAACTAATCAAGGTTGATATAGGATATAGAAAGTAATTGGTAATAAGTAATTAAAAACATTCCCACCTCCTTCTTCCCATTCCTTGAACTTGCTACATCCGACCGTTTTCAATTTGTAGCAATAAACAATGAGGCGTCACGCAAATCACAAGTCCAGTGCGTTGTACCACAGGGCTCAGTCTTAGGGCCTCTGCTCTTCGCATTATACATGCTATCTGTAGGGGATATAATAATGCGATACGGAGTTAGCTTTCACTGTAATGCTGATGATACTCAATGGTTCTGTCAACCTTGCACTGGTTACCTATAAAGCATCGCATTAACTTTAAAATCTTGTTTATGACCTATAAAGCCCTACATGCAGGGCTGGGCAGTATTTATGATACATGTATTTAAAATATGTACTTTAAATACAAAATAGTTTTTTGTAATTTGTATTTGATTGGGTTGATGAAAATGGCTTAATATTTTGTATCAAAATACTTGAGCGTATGTTTTTTTGTGGTTTCCAAATACTGCAAAATACTTTGTAACAAGTCTTTGTTAGCAGCAAAATTTCCATCTATCTATTGCATAAATTGCTTTAATTGCTTTTATTGATGTTAAGTTTTTAGTCTTTTTGTTAGTAGCCAAGGCTTAATATATTATACTGAGCAACAGCCCCATGTAAGATTGCTAGATAAAAGGCACCCAGTCCACACATGTCATTAATACTGCGCGCATTAGAGTTATGCTCTGTGGATCATCAAGACTGGGTATTCTTGTCACGCTGTATTGCTTTGGATCATCTTTTTATGCTCTATTGCAATGAATATGCATCATTATGCTGTTTTGTTCTCGATGGTATGTGTTTTCCTGTAGCTCAGTGGTAAGAGCATTTGGTTAACAACGCAAGGTTGTGGGTTCGATCCCAGGGGATTACAAATACCTATGTAAAATGTATAGGATAAAGCAATGTAAGTCGCTTTGGATAAAAGCGTCTGCCAAATGCCTAAATGTAAATGTGATTTCACTTGCAAAGAAAGATTTCTAACAAAAATGACAGTGTCTTTAAAGAAAAACTACTCAACTAAAGGAATTAAAAACTAATTTCAGCTCCGGTCTAAAATGGGTAACTTAGAAATGGTGGAAACGTATCTTTCATTTGCAATGAATATATAATAATGTATTCTATTGAAAAGTCTTCATTGTCATATGTGTGTTGAATATAAACTCCTTTTAGGATCTGATGAGGAATTGATTGGTCAATTTTAATTACATTGAATCAATAAAATCCTTTTGCATCCGCATTAAATGTTGAAAATTTTGTTGAACGGATAGATCAAATAGGCCAATTGATGGAGGGTTTGTAAAGACATTTCATGCTCACTCCCTTGTAAAAGTATTTTGTAGTATTTTTTAAATACAAAAATACAGTTGTTTATTTTGATACATGGTGTGGCCGCTGTATTTTGTAGTATGATACACTTAAAAGTAAGGTATTTGGTATTTTATTTTAAATTTATTTTAAATTTTTGATGTATTTTTGCCCAGCCCTGCCTACATGGTTTAGCTCCTCAGTACTTGAGTGAACTCCTCTTGTATTACAGTCCTTCACGTACATTACGCCCTCAAGCGTCCAGTTGCTAATACTTAGAATTTCAAAATGAAGTGCAGGTGGTAGATCCTTTTCCTGTCTAGCGCCTAAACTTTAGAATAATCTTCCGTGCACTGTCCGGGAGGCAGACACACTCTGTCAGTTTAAATCTAGACTAAAGACGCATCTTTAAATCTTGCATACACTACATTTCCATAATATAAATCCTCAGAGGGTTTAGGCTGCATTAGTTAGATCAACCGGAACCATGATTACCTCCAATAACAACTGATGTACTTGTTGCATTAAAGAGTGCAGAACAATACTCTACTCTCAGCCAGTCTTGTACCATTGTTCCAATGTTACCACAGCAAGCAGGATGCAGTTCATGCCCAGACCTGATGGTAGAGTAGAGAATGGGAAAGGGCAACCTGACAAGAGCTGAGATGATAGAGCTGGATAAAGAAGGACGCGGCCACTTGACATGTCTTTACTACAACATTTCAAATGCTATTAGATTATTAATGATAATCTAAAATCTATAATTTAGTTTATTTATTTTTATCCTTGTTGAGCAACCACTGTTGAGCTTGTGCAGAGGCAGCAGCTTTTGGCAGAGGGGAACTTGAATCCCCTGGTTGGGCCTGTTCTCCTGAGTTTTTTTTTCTTGATTGGAGTTTTGGGTTCTTCGCTACCGTTTGCATACTGTTTTTCACTATTTGCCTGGCCGGGGGTGGGCTGCTTTAGAATTAGAATTTTAAAGTTTTACATAATTAATATTGCATATAGGAATTTATAGTTGTTTTAATATTTGACCAGTGTTTCTCTCTCCTTTATCTTGAAAGTGTGCTTTCACTGGCGAGCGTATCTGTGTATGTGTGTGCACGTGTCTGTTTGTGTGCATGTGTGTGTGCGTGCTTGTCTATATGTGTTAGTACATTTGTATATTGTGTGTGTGGAGTGTTTTGTATGTGGGTGTGTCTGTCTTCTGTGCTTTCACCTTTTTCTTGTTTTTACAGGTATAACTTTAATTTTACAGGTAATAGTTTTCTTTATAGTCCATATGTCTCATGTACAGCTGCTTTGCAACAATGACAATTGTAGAAAGTGCTATATAAATAAAGTTGAGTTGAGTTGTGTGGAGAAAACCCATAGGACAAACACACAAGCACATGGAAACGGTACTCAATCAGAAAGCAAGCTGACAGAATACAAAATTATAACAACAACAGTTTTTGAAAAGTTCATGTTTATGCCAGCTCCACAACTTTATCTAAATATTTTTTTACATTTTCAAATGAATGTTCTGTAAAAGGTGATTCAAAAATAGTTTTTTCTTGCCCGTTGTCCTTCATGTTTGTTTACTCTAAAGTCACGTTTGAGAGATTAAGCAAGATTTCCTATGTTCACAGTTAGGAGTCTGGTTGTTTGTGAATGGAATTTGTTTGTGGTGTCCTGTCTTTGTCTTGAAAATTCTGTACATAGTTGTTTCAAACCTGTATAAATTTCGTTGTTTTGCTGACACAAAAAATTATTTGGAAGATTCTTTGTAATCAAACAGTTCTGGGGCAATAAAGTCTCCAACAGCAGTCAACGGTGCCCCATAACTCTGTAGTTTCCAACATTCTTTAAAATATCTTCTTTTGTGTTCAACAGAACAAAGAAATGTATACAGGTTTGAAACAACTTTTGGGTGAACTATTCCTAAGTCTGATGTCACAAAATGCTTTCGGGTCCAATCACTTAGATGCTTTAGGCAAACAACGCTGATATACACTAATGGCATGCTGTAAAACTTGATTCTTACGTTTATCTTCATAACGAAACCCCAGATGGCCAGACACTGATTCATTTATGAATTAAAGGGATAGTTCAGCCCAAAACTCCAGTTTGCCGTTTATTTACTCACCCCTCAGGCCAGCCGAGATGTAGGTGACATTTTTTCTTGAGTAGAACCATTAAGAAGATTGTTTGGTAAATCCGTATCCCTCTCTGCTTCGTATAATGGAAGTCTATGGGGTCCACCTGTCTATGAGTTCCTAAAGAACATAATTCCATAAAAATCTTTGATATTTTCATAAAACTGAAAGTCATTTTTAATAAAATTAGCCATAATGTGCAGCCTCTGCACACAACGCAATCTTCTTCTTGTAGTATTTAGTGGCGGATGTCATAACCAGCATCTGGAAGAAATAGCATCCCCTGCAGAAAGGGACTGTTGAGGCTGTACAGTATGGCTCATATTATCAAAAATGAGGGTGAGTAAATAGACGGCAAATGGGAGTTTTGGGCTGAAGTATCCCTTTAATAAAATGTTGATTATTATTACATTGTGAGTTTATGAAACTTAAAACCCCCGCTTTTTCCTGTTTTCGAAGATTTGATTGTGTTTTTTGGTTGTTTAACAATGGATGTTAATGTTTATAGTTTCAAAAAAGCCTTTATATTTAACATATTTCAAGTCAATCGTTCGCCGTTGTCTCTCTTATCACAAAACGACTGGATTTCTTCCGGTTTCTTCAAAGTCCCGCCTCCGAAACGTTTGATTGGTAAAGCTGTAAAGCATATTAACAAGTTCCGCTCCTTAAGCTGTTGTGATGGGTCGGTCCACCTCTCAGTGAACGTGAATTCATAATCTCTTATAAACAGTAACAATGGCGTCACTTCATCAATTTAAAACATGCGGATCGATCGAAGTGTAACGGAGGTCTGTTAGTGCATACGCAAACTTCAATCTTTGTTAGAGATCGCGTTCTTTCTAGTATGGCAAGGGAAATGACACCGGAACGAATGGCGTCAGACCGGTTATCACCCTTTCCGTGTGTGTGCGCGCGCGCGCGTCGAAAACACTTGAATGAAACGTCATATGAAGTCCTGCTTGTTGTCTCCTTGTCAATCTGCCTGTTTTATTATCCAACTCTGCTTAATTTGAAAAGCAAATTCTGTTAAAGACAATATCTCGCTTGGCACTGAACTTTGAGCTTTATCATTTCGCAGGTATTATTTATGCTCTTAACAGCAACATTACACACTAAAGAAGGTTGACAAATGCGATCGCGTCGAACGGTGTGTTATAAGTTGCCCATGCATGTATTAGATGCTCAAAATTAAAAAAAAAATAGTGTCGGAACAAAAGATGCATTCTGTCAAAAAGCAAACGCTCACCCAGACCTGCCTGTAACGCCTCGTGTCTAATTCACAAATCTAATTCTGTTCTAATCTAATTCAGTTTCAATACCCAAATGTATACGCAAGTGTTGCTACCCGATCTGTCCCGGAAACACGATTTGTTCCGCGCATGCGCGAAAGTGCGTCTACTTCTGGCCGAAACAATTTACGGCAATTTTAAAAAACAAATAGTTTGACACAACTCGTTCCATATCGGATTTTTTTTCATAAACTCTTTATTGAAATTGCACTTAACATCAAAAGACATTAAACAAATTAATAAAAAAATGTAATTATTTTTTGTACTTTTTTATTTTATTTTTTAATACCAATGAAAATACAATATAAAAAAATGATATGTGTCATGAATGAGAAATATTTTTTTTATATATAGAAAAACTAATGTACAATATGTTTTATTAGTGCTTCTCTTTTTTTGGCAAAATATGTCACGATTAAAATGTGGCACAAATTGTTACCCCAATTGAATCATTTTAAAAATCTAACTTAATAGTTTAAATTTGTTAAACACCATTTAGTAAAGTGTGTGTTTTGTTTTTAAGTTATGCTGTACATATTTTAGCATACTTTAACAAATGTCTGTATTTAAGAATCACAGTATTTTCTGAATTCATTCAATTTATTTACTTTATACATTTGCTCCTTCTCTTCTTTAGTCATTCATTCACTCACTACTTCCCTCCATCCCTGCCTCCCTTACTCACTCACTCACTCACTCACTCATCTTTTCATATACTTAAATTGCTGATTGATGAGATTGGCATTGACCTTTAGGCCTTGTTTATTAATACAGTATGCCAAAAAATGTCTATCTGTCCTTCCGGTTTTCTTCCCACCTCTGCCTTCCTTTTCGATTTCAACACGGAAGTGGAGTGAAGTCAGTCTATTGTGGTTATATATGAAGCAGTTGCATGCATGCTGAATATGTGCCTACATACATGCATTAACATATACATACATGAATACAAATGTGTGTCTTTACTTTACCAGGTGTTGCAGAAACCTACTTTAAGCATGGTGCTGAGAACAAAGTCACAGAGACTTATTCCGTGGAGAGCTGACAGAGCCTGTATTTTTGCGGATGCACAGGGACGATCAACAAAATGTCCTCTGAAAGGTCCTGAGGGATCAGTTCTCCAAGGCGAAGGATCACTTTTTGTTGGTATTTCAGTATCAAGAGGACAAGGAAACATTTTTTGGCATACTGTATTGATAAACAAGGCCTAAAGGTCAATGCCATTCTCATCAATCAGCAATTTAAGTATATGAATAGATAAGTGAGTGAGTGAGTGAGTGAGTGAGTGAGTGAGTGAGTGAGTGAGTGAGTGAGTGTGTGACTAAGGGAGGCAGGGATGGAGGGAGGTAGTGAGTGAGTGAATGAATGACTTAAGAAGAGAAGGCGCAAATGTATAAAACAAATAAATTGAATGAATGAATTCAGAAAATTCTGTGTGTTTCTTAAATACAGACACGCTAAAATATGTACAGCATAACTTAAAAATAAAACACACACTTTACTAAATGGTGTCTAACAAATGTCTTTTATGTTAGATTTTTTTTTTTTTATTATTCAATTGGGGTAACAATTTGTGCCACATATTAACTGTGACATTTTTTGCCAAAAAAAGAGAAGCACTAATAAAACATATTGTACATTAGTTTTTCTATATATAAAAAATAAATAAATAAAAAATATTTCTTACTCCTGACGCATATCATTGTTTTATATTGTATTTTCAATGGAATTAAAAAAAGTAACAAAATTAACATTTCCGTCAGAAGCTTGCAGTATTCGACCAATCACTACTCACTTGTAAACTGGTCAATCATAGCACACCTTGCTTTTCAGAGCGATGAGCTTTGAAAAAAATCTGCCCGTTTCAGAGAGACGAAGAAAAGAGGAGATACAAACATGTGGAAAATACAGCGTTTTTTTAACCTAAAATCGTGTATACACATTGCATTACATCTAAAGCAAGCCATAATATTCAATTTTTGATTTTTAATTGCCATGTTTATGGTCTATTACATTTTGAAAAATCTTTGAAAAATCTTAGATTTGAAGCTTGTCCTCCCGCCTGATAAAGCTGGCTTTGCTACTCACTATTTCTGGTGATTTTTTTGTCAGATGGTCAGGATTTGAGACCAGCTGGCCGACAAGGTTGATCAATCTGGAAGACATTTTAGACCAAATAATTTGGTTTAAGATGTTTTTAAGTAGCTCTTTTAGATGAATAGATGACTGAATGCATGGTTGATGGCCATCACAGAATGGCATACAAAGAGGTCTATTAAAAAAAGAATTGAGTTTCTCTGTACAAGGAAAAATGATTTGGGAATTTCAGCTGCATCCCATCAGAAGAGATAGAAAAGGAAGCAAGTAAAATATCGGAAACCCCACATACCCCTTAAACCTTAATGTTGCCTGAAGCTGTGGATTTAAAGAGCTCCAGGAGTCATCTTGCCAGATAGCAAGAGATGTAACACTTTATGTCAAAACAAACACGATCTGACAGAGCTGATGCATGCAAAGTCGTATGCAGAACAGCCTTTGGCAGCTCAGGAGTCTTAATTAAATGGAGATTGAAGAATGAGAAGCTTCGCCAAAAGGACCGAGCTTCCATGGCAACAAAGTTGGGATGGTTCAATTTGTGTGTGTGAGATCTTTTTCCCCCACATTATGGGAGGTCTCATCAAGCAATAGTGAATATCAATGACTTTTGGAAGGCTATCACCTTGAGCTACTCACTGGTCTGAAGATACAGTTCAACAGGCATTAGAGATTTGGTTATTGATACGACCTAAATATAGAATCAGGGGTGTTAACAGATGACAGCAGACAATTGGTCCCTGGAGTAAAGGAGTGTTTGTAGAGGCATTCAAGCAGTGGACAGGCACATATCAATTTTTATAGAAAATGGGAGAGTGAATTGGGGTTTGGATTTCATTTAAATGTAATATTGTCAAGATGCTTTCACATCCAACATAATGCAGTTATTGATTTAATGACCAATATAAATAATCTGAAGCAATTTCTCTTGCCCTCGTTGCAAATTGGAGTCAACAAAATACACACACATGTGTGTGTATATATATGTATATATATATATATATATATATACATAATATATTTATATATTATGGCATGCCGTTCAGAAAATTAAAGTATTTATAAAATGATTGGTTGAATATACGGAATGAAACTAGAATATATGGAAGGAAACTAGCATATATGGAGTGAAAGTCTGAATATATGTAATTAAAGTCTGAATATACGGAATGGATATAGAATATATTGAAATAAAGTATGAATATATGGATTTAAATATGAACATATGACGGAAAGAAGCATGCCTTCCACTTCGACATCAGAGGGACTACACACAGCATCTCCTATTTACAATCTTCGCCTGTAGTTCAACATCTGAACAATCACAAATTAAAAGACAAGATGGCGCTTTGATAACGGCAGTTTCATATCATATATTCACACTTTCATTCAATATATTCACACACATTTCATTAAATTGAAAGTTTTTTACGATTGTTTACACACTAAAATAAATATTTCCACACAATTTGCAAAATTCTACTCCAATGAGCAAAACACCTCCACAAATTTGCACAACATTACACAGAATGTCTGCTTCACCCTTTTTGCAAAACATTACACACAGTGATTTGTAAAACTCTACACACATTTTCACACCTAAGACATAGATAAGGATTGCCAATGACCACACTAATGAATGAATTGGATGATCACATCCACCAGGTTTGGAAGCACACATGTGCTAATTTGAAAACGCAGCACTCAGTTGTGCTATAAAAGGCAGCAGGTTAGTTCACCTGTCTTCAACAAAAATGGAAGGAGCTAGAAGAAGAAGAAGAAGAAAAAGAGTGAGAATGAGAGGGGGAGCTCAAAGAGGACATGAAGGAGGTAGAGGAAGAGGAGAAGGAGGTAGAGGAGGAGACTCATGTAGAGGAAGAGGAGAAGGAGATAGAGGAAGAGGCCTAGGTAGAGGAAGAGGAGAAGGAGATAGAGGAAGAGGCCTAGGTAGAGGAAGAGGAGAAGGAGATAGAGGAAGAGGCCTAGGTAGAGGAAGAGGAGAAGGAGAAAGAGGAAGAGGCCTAGGTAGAGGAAGAGAAGAAGGAGATAGAGGAAGAGGCCTAGGTAGAGGAAGAGAAGAAGGAGATAGAGGAAGAGGCCTAGGTAGAGGAAGAGGAGAAGGAGATAGAGGAAGAGGCCTAGGTAAAGGAAGAGGTAGAGAAGGACTTGAAGCGTTGATAGAACCTGAACAAAGAAGACGAGGACCAAATTTGACTCAAGAAATCCGTGCAACACTTATTGACCATGTTATCAACCATGGACTGACACTGATGGAAGCTGGACAAAGAGTCAAAAAAATCTCAGCAGAAATACTGTTGCATCAGTAATTTGGACATTTCATCGAGAAAACAGGTAAGCTGACCACACAGTACATTGAAACTGAAGCTTGCTGTACTTATCATCAATATTGTTTACTGTGACATTTGACAGTAGGCTGCATGTGTATTTTTTTTATATATTTTTTTTTACTTAGGATTAAAGGTCGAGGACACCAAGGTGGAAGGGGCCCTATTTTCACTCGTGCTCAAGAGGCTGCCATTGTGAACATGGTTTTGACCAATAATTGTATCAGGCTGCGAGAAATCCAAGCCAATATCATCAATAATAACCATATTTTCAATAACATCCAACGCGTCTCTCTGTCAACATCAGGTCGAATCCTCAAGAAAAATCAAATATACATGAAGCAACTATATCGGGTACCATTTGACAGAAATTCAGAGAGCGTGAAACATCTGTGGAATGAGTATATGGAGGTATGTATTGTTAATCTTAATATGGTGTGGTATTGTGCACTGCTCATAATGTTCTGGCACAAAAACATACCGTGCAATAGATATTGAATAACATCCTATTGTCTTTTACTGTATTTCAGAGAGTCTTGCAAATGGATGTTGCAGAAATTCAACATGAATTTATATATGTTGATGAGGCTGGATTTAACCTTGCGAAAACAAGAAGAGGGAGAAATGTAATTGGACACAGGACATTACCAATGTGCCAGGGCAGCGAGGGGGTAACATCACCCTTTGCGCTGCTATTACACAAAATGGGGTCCTCCACCACCATGAAATCTTGGACCTATAATGCAAATACTTACATTTCTTCACAGATTGCACGAGATTGTCACAGCATTAAACCAAGTGGACCAGATGCGGTACATTGTTGTTTGGGACAATGTCTCATTCCATCGGGCTGCTCTGATCCAGAATTGGTTCCATGAGCACCCTGAATTTGAAGTCTTAGACCTTCCCCCATACTCCCCTGAATCCAATAGAAGAGTTTTTTTCAGCATGGCGGTGGAAGGTATACGACCTGCGGCCCTATGACCGTTTGCCCCTCATTCAGGCCATGGAGCAGGCCTGTGATCATATCGAAGGAGCTTCTGTGCAGGGGTAGATTCGTCACACAAGGAGATTCTTCCAATGGTACCTTGCCAATGAAGACCTAGCCTGTGATGTGGATGAAATCTTATGGCCTGATCCAGCCAGACCGAGAGATGATGAATAGTTACAGTATTCTTGTTGCTTTTACAGTAGTTTTCAAAGTGTCAAGTCAAAGTGTATGTTTTCTCATGCAGTCACTTTTATTTGTCTACAGATTTTATTTGTTTCATTGATTTCATTGTTGGTTCATTACTGTAACTGATTATGGTAAGAAATTCTGTAAGTATTGAAATAAATACTTGAAATATTCACTCTGCAGCATCAGTGTTGTGAAGTGCTTGGTAAGTTTATAGTAGCCTACTTGTGTACATTCTCCCTATATCTCAAACAAATCATGAAGAATGTTGTGGGTTTGTCACTATTTTTTTTTTTCATCTAAATGATCCCTTTCATAACAATGTCTGGCCAAAATACTAGCACATGCTATTTCGTAAAATTAGTTTTTTTACAAATGTGTTTTATATTTATCACAGCAGTGTGAAACTGGCTGCAATAGTGTCTGATCATTGAGGACTGTGTTGGTTAGATGAAAACTAGTAGCATTTTCACAAATGTGTGTATATGTTTTGAATGAAGTGTGTCATTTTGCGAACAATCTGGGAATTATGCAAATTGAGTGAGGTGTTTGGATAATTGTGATTATATTTTGAGAAAGAAGAACCCAGTTTTCAAAATCGCGTGTAAACAATTGAAAAAAACTGTAATTGCATTCTATTTAGATTCCATATATTCATGTTTAAATCCATATCTTCATACTTTATTTCAATATATTCTATAGGCTATTCATTCCATATGTTCAGACTTTCATTCCATATATTTTACACTCTCATTCCATATATTCAGACTTTCATTCCATATATTCTAGTTTCGCTCAATATATTCAACCAATCATACAGTATTATAAAAACCTAAATGTCCTGAACATATATGCTGCATATAAATATATATATATGTTTGTGTGTGTGCATGTGTGTGTATTTGTCGACTTCCTACAAACTCCACTTTGCAACGATTTTGCAACAGTACATACATATATATATATTTATATCAATATATATAGAGAGAGAGAGAGAGAGAGAGAGAGAGAGAGAATTTGGAATATTGTTCAGAACATTTATTGTTTGTACATTATGTATAATGTACAACATAATTGTGACATTTTCAGTTAAAACTTGAAATATAAATTCCTAGATAATGTATTTAATACCAGTAGGTTACATTGAATCATTTTACTAAACCCCTGATGATATAAGACAAACAAAAATCTGTCGAATAAGGGTTTCTATTTTAAAAGATAGAAATTTTAATGCGTTATTGATGTGTGTCCACATACTTTTTACAATTTCTGTAAATGAAAATACGCAAACTAGAAGGAATAATACCAAAAAAATTAAGAAGGGATGGCTGGGATATTCATGTGCCCATTTATGAGGAGAACGGATGTGACCATTCTGTTAGGTATGTGACAATTAACTTACAAGACTATGTATTCACTTACCCGAATGCTTTAAAAGGTTCAGACTTCACATATTTAAACCACCAAAAATTGACATCTGGCTTATCAGTATGATGAAAACCTTTGGCAAGATTTGTTTTCATTTGACATTTGCATGGAATTGCCCATTTGCAAATCATGGATTCCGACATATTTGCACTGTTATTACATAACTTTAAAAGGTGGATTGTACATCATTGCATTGTCCAATCAAAAGTTCACATCATGATGCATCAATCTTCTATTGGTCACATGTCGTCATGTAAAACGAATTGGCAGGTCAGAGTTCACCAAATTTGACCTCTTGAATTTATCATTTCCTCATTTGCACTCATATGAATGGAAGTCAAAGGAAAGGAAGTCTAGTGTGACCGTGGCATTAGACATGGCAAATGATATACACACAGTGTAACACTCATAATCTTGGAAATCTCTTCCAAGAATAGCCCCATGACAAGGTGTTCTGCATGTGTCTGTATGAGTCATGTTGAGTGCATTAAACACATTTTAGTGGCATCTCTCATATTCTTACTCAACATGATATTATTTACATCACATTATCTACTGTTAGTCATTACTTTCTAGAAGGGCCATCCAAACAGATTCTGCATAAACCGCACACCATATGATCTGGAAACAGGCCAGTGCATAAATAGGTTGCCATGGTGAGCAGAAGAACGGTTCACCTCATGGAGATTCACTCAGACGAATTCGATTTGGGCAAAAATCTGTTGCTCTTTGACAGGTTTTGAGGGTCTACAGGAACAAATCTACAACAATACCTTGTCAGGTGAAGTGAGAGAAAAAACGCTTAGCTTCAATGATCAATCTAAAAAAATTAAATATATATCTTATATGATGGCCCAAATGCAGGAAAACGAGTGTGTGCAGTGTGGAGATAGATGAAACAGTGAGGTTATATGAAAATGTTTAAAAAAATATAGACACTTCTTGTCAGGACTCTGTCCTTCCTGTTTTCAAGTTCTCTAACTCTCTGGACAGGGTCGTGAAAGAACCATGTCCTGCGGTTGTTTTGTGTGGAGACGCGTGGCTTTTGTTGTTACTTTGCGCCACGTGTCCTCCTGTCATGTCTCACTGTCCTGTCAGCCCCGCCCTTCTGTCTCCTGTAATCATGCCCTTAGTGTTTAGTCTCTGTCACCTGCCGGTCACCTCCCTTTTGTAATTATTCCCTCATCAGTTGTTCCCTATTTAAGTCCCTTTTATTTCTCTGTTCCTTGTCGGATTGTTGTCGGTATTTCATGTTGTTTAGTGCTAGTCGCAGTGTTACTTTGTCTAACTCTAGATCCTGCTTAGTTTGCGTTTCTTGAAGAAGTATACGTTTTTTGACTCCTCAGTTTATTCCCCCTCGTGGGAAGTGTTTCTTTTATAGTCAATATTATTTCCTGCGTTTTCCCCTTCCTGGGTTTTGTTTTGGGTTTGTATATTAAATAAATATTTTTGTCAACCCTTACTTGCCTGCGCCTGGGTTCTGCCAATCCTGTTTCATGACACTTCTCTTCAATCTTTCATCACAGTAGGTGGCACTGTGAACTAATGTTGGTTCGTAAGAAGTATGGCCAGAATGATTTAATGCGAGAAGAATCAAAATAGACTTTAATAGCATAACATCGTTTAATTTAAACAGTCCTTTTTTTATCAACATTTAAGAATATCACTCAAGTTTTGCTTTAAATCTGTAATGGAAACCTGGCTAGTGATGCAGCTGAACAGGTACACATTACATATTTGGGGATCTTTATGATTTCAAATGAACGTTTTTCAGCTTTGAGATCATTTTTATTCGCGTATAGTACTACTACTTTTAGAAAAAATACAGATTTAAATCATTGTCCTGAGAATTTTGACCAAATGTATTAATGCACATTTTTGTTTAATAAAATGTTCCCTGGAGTAAAAAAAAAACTGCTGGATGGTGTCAAAACTGGATACATTCAGTTTCATATGATCTCACCATTTGAATGAGCCAGTGAGTACAATTCAGAATCCTAACTAGTTTAACATGCATAATGTGATTGACCTCAGAGGATACGTGCTGTGGCTCCGCATCCAGGGTTCCTGTTAGGACATTATTGTCTGTTTAAATTCACAGAGAGGTGGATGAACTTAGTCATTCGAGGCTGACGGTGCAGCTTGACAGGGAGTGGAGATAAATCAACAATGTTGGAGGGAGATGCCGGTTGGAGGGATCAAACTGACAGAGACATCAAATAACCCTGATTTCCAGGAACAAGCATATAACACATACAGCGAAGTGTGACTCAACAGTTAAAATGTCACTAGGAGGTGAACAAGTGACCTTTACAGCGCATTTTGGTTCTAATAAAAACCTACTAAAATTAAACCATCAATAAAACTGTTGGACGATAACCACAAAGGCACAGGTTATGTCTTATCAACTCACATCTTCAAAAGGCTAGGGAGACCTGGGTTTTATTTGTTTAGCCGTTTTGATTTCGCTACTGGTTTTGGGTCACGTTGTGTAAAGAATCAATTATGGAGTCGTGTTTCTGAATATGGTAAAGACATATTCACCCAAAATCGAACATATTGTCATCATTTTCATAACCTCTAATTGCATTTCATATAATAAAATTAAATAGTGACTGACACTCTCTGTCAGTAAAAAAAGAACTTACATTTACTAATTTAATTTAAATAAAGGTAAGACCTATTCCTTTCTTACCGTTTTATAGTCAGCGGAACCCCTTTCAACCAACTACCCCACAAAACCAGTGAAGTTACAGACATGCCAGATGCAAAAGAATTCAGTCACAGATAAACATAATTCTGGCACACTGGGCCCAACAGGAACTGGGCAAAACATCTGGAGACTTTGTTGATGAGTGAAGTGCTCCTGACGTGTAAATAAAAGAACAGGGAGGGAGTGCTTTTCAGAACGATTTTTTTAAAGAAATGTCACAAACATACAATATTAGAGCAATGTCACAGAGATACAGCAGCCATATTACCCTTTAGTCCAAGCCCACTGGATCTAAGCAGGGTTGAGCCTAGTTAGTATGGGAGACCTGCTGGTTAAACTAGCTTGCTGCTGGAAGAGGTGTTAGTGAGACCAGCAGTATGTGGGTCCTAATGTCCCTGTATAGTGACAGGGACACTATGCCTTCAAAAAAGCACCGTCCTTCGGATGAGACGTTAAACCGAGGTCCTGACTCTCTGTGGTCATTAATAAAGACAAATTTGCCTTTTCGCCTCTGCACATCACGCCTCTCCTAATCATCCCCATATGTACCAGTAGTTTAGCTAAGAGGGGGCATGAGTGGACCTAGGCCCCCTCAATTACATGTACGGCCCCCTCAGTTTTTTGGTTGCTTAAAATAAAAAATAAAGAATTGTTTATTTGTTAGTCTGGTTGATCGACCAATCAGTGCTACCCCCTGTTTTGCAAGTTATTGGTTTAATTATGTCACATATTGTGCTTAGCATCTTGGCTTTTGCTAAAAGGTAAGACAATGGTTTGACTGGTAGCCGGCGAGCTAATGCTGTTCTCACGAAACCCTTCTGCATATTTTGTATGCTTCTCTTACTGCTTCAGAGGTTTGTTCAATTCGCCTGTAAAAGCCCTTCGAAGTGGACATAAAGGACATTGAACTCCACTAAACGTAACTACTAACGTTCTTATGACTAACTTCTTGACTAGTAGCCTAAACCCGAAGTCAAATTTATTTGGTCTCACTATAGTTTTACTGATATTTACAGTATAAGTTACAAATCTTATGATTGCGGTTAAATAACCCTTCAAACTTCTGTACTAAGTTTTGTCCATGTAAGAAGACACTGCAAATTCGTGTTATGAAGTTAACTTCAGAAGCAAACTTAAGCCGATTTCCTGTGGGGAGTAGAGAGCAGTAAGCACTGTGTAGGGATCATGTCAATCGGAACACCGTTCATTCATGATGCTTGTGATTTAAATCAGGTGTTAAACGAGAGAGACGCAAAATATGGAGGGACCTGAGGACCAGATTAAGAACCGATAGGCCATGTTTATGTTTGCTAAAACGGTGAAATGAGCTGTATAATACAGGTGTATCATTTTAGTACCTATAAATCTATATATGTATAAGTATACATAATGGACCCCTCATTTACAAACAGGCCCCCTCAAAAATAAAATTCTGGCTATGCCACTGATATGTACTAATTGGCTTCATAACTCTGTCTCCTCTCTACTAATAAGCTGGTGTGTGGTGGGCGTTCTGTCACAATATCGCTACAATCGCATCATCCAGGTGGATGCTGCACATTGGTGCACATGTAAAGCGCTTTGAGTGTCCAGAAACGTGCTATGTACAGTAAATGTAACAAATTATTATTATTATTATTAGTAGTAATTGGGGTCATATAGACAACAGTATTGACACAGAATGTTTATCTACACAAATTAAAAATTACTTCAGGAGAGAACAAATGCACTTAAGGGACCTGTAAACCATAAGCAAATCACCCACTATTGCCCTGTCCACCCACAGGTTAACGTGTCATGAACATGTGCACCTGATCAAAGACTACATTGCCAATTTAGAAACTATAAAATGTTATGTAAGCTATAAGAGGGTGATTTAATGTTAACCTTTAGATTAAAAAATCAAGTTCAATAAAGGTTTTCACCCCTCTGATAGGTCATGTGAAGTTTTTAAAGCATTTCATGTTTCTATAGCATAGTTTCTGTAAGTAACTTGTCACATCCATAACGGTTCATATTCCTCATAAATGGTGGAATAAACTATTTTATGGGCTATATGAAAAGCCATCCCTTCTCCTTTGGTTGAGTATATTGCTTCATGGTTTGTACATTTTCATTTACAGAAATCCTTCAAAGTTGTAAGTTGTCTCTCAAACATGTGCATCCTTTTTTGTCACATCTATAAAGCATTCACTTTTCAAACTTTTAAAACAGAAAACTCATGCAGAGTATTCATTTTTTAATGTTTTGACTATCGTCAAGGGTTTAGTAAAATATAAACAGATGGTAGAATATTGGTAAATGGATTCTCTGAGAATTTATATTTCATGTTTTGACTGAAAATGTCACATCCATAATGCTGGAATTGCCCATAAATTGTTATTTGTTAATGCACATATCATGCACCTAAACTGAACATTTGTATTTTACATTTATATATCTAGGTTAATGTAAATCTAAATATTAATTGTTAGTTCATAATTGAGTAAATAATGTGATGTATTTTTAGCAAGTTCATTTTTAAAGGTGTTAGTTATTATATTATTTTTTACGGAATCCAAGCCAAATCCTGCATGATTGCTGTAATGGTGCAACCTGGGCTTCGGTTACTATGGAGACAGCAGTTAGTTGTTTCTAATTTAATAAATACTGTAAAGATTGACCATAGATTGCCCACACCGAGGGACAACTTTATCCATGCAGTGTTGCCATGGATACCTCCTGCCGACCACAGAGGCAAGGTTCAGCATCAGCGAGATGCTTGAGAAAATAAATTATTTGTTTAATTATAAAGAAAAGCTAATAATAAAGCTTGAAATTTTATAAAATGTTTAAAACCCATGATAATACCAAATTAGAGATAAATAATAGTTCTGCTCATTTTTCTCTCCCATCATGAGACTTGAATCAGCAGAACACTGACGTCTATGGGAAAATCGCTGTTCTTTTTTTAGTTACAGGTAAAAGAATGCGTCTAACCGTTCGTTTTAGTGCAAACGGAAATCAATGCCCTGCATTGCATGAGCTTATCGATTAGACCTGCATGCTTGCAAAAGGAGACATTTCAGCAGAGCTGTCGCTGAGAGAGAGGAGATGTCAACCAATACTCTTCAACCTCAGTGTCATCTGCTCAGGCTGTCAACCAGAACTGATGGCTTTGTTTGTTCAGAGGCACTTTAGCAAAGCTTGATGGATTCTGTCAGGACCCATTCACGTTTGTGTCGGGCTGTCTTTACTGATCCATAAGAGTCAAGACATCAATGGTAGAATAAACAGATGTCTGTGTTAGAAGAGGGTAGGAGACAGAAAATGGACATGACAAACATATGTTTTTATTTTACGCTAATGTGCTTATACGTCAAGGATGGGGCTGCAATGTTCCTTCCAAATTCAGGGTATGAATTACAGGGGATTTGGGGAGGTTTGCTTAAAAAATAACCACCCTCATGCCACCCCAGATGTGAATGTCTTCTATTTGTCAGCTGAACGCAAGCAAAGAATGCCCCATATCTGTATAAGTACAATGCAAAAAATAGAGGTCCCATTATGTCTCATTGGTTCTTGCATGTTTCGTGCTTCATGACAACATGACCTTTACAAGATAAAAAGACAATTTCGATTGTCTAAAATAGAGCATGAGAATCTTAAGAAACATAACAAACAGCACAATCCACAGAACACACTGTATTTCAATCCCTCACAGCCTATTTTCACTACAATTTAAATAAGCGTTTACACTGACTAAGGTCTATTGATTTACAGCGAGATTTTCCATCATCTGTAGCAACAAACACCTGCCCTAGCACTGCCTGCATAATGTTCAAAAGTCATATAATTTATTTTATATTTACTTTTTATTATTTGTAGTTTCCTCTATTAAATACATAGACCATTTTGTAAGATGTAAACAACTCCAAAGAACTTCCTGTTTTAGTTTAACATTACAAAAACCTTAGAACAAAATACAATTAACAAAACATAAATTAAAGTGCGAAACGAATAACTTTAACACTTGACAGATATGAGAAATATATAAATTCAAAAAACTTAAACAGGATCTTGACCAGCATTGTTGACATCTTTTAAAAAGTATATGCTAAACTGGAACCTCATAAACATCTGTCATAAAAACCTTCAATATTCACTAAAACACTTTACGTTAAAGCTTTTGAATAAAATTAACCTTTGCAAAAAAGCGTTAAGCTATGGCCCACCCGCTGCTTTTATTTGGAGAGTATGCCTGCCTGATGCTAATTAAATAAACACTTCAGGTTCAGGTGAGTTACTTATTTCCGCCATTTTGTAATCTTCTTTTCAAATATTTATCGATATACGCTACTTGTTCTTGTCCAATATTTTTTCACCTCATATCACCTGCTAGACGTCATCGTTGTTTAGAGCTTGGTTTTGATTTACTGTGCTATCATGCTGCGTTCATGCCATAGCGACCTTTGGTGACAGAATGTTAAGGAAGTTGACAAAATATAATATATGCAAATATGAGTGACTAAGTATTCTAAATTGACAAAAATCAATTATATGAATTACTGAACAAAAATATCCCGAGATATCTGCATTTTATTCGTAACGTTGGCTGCTTCTAATTTAAATGGTTACGCATGATATTCCGGTCCTCATGTCGTTCAAGTCCGAAAATTCCTAGTATTTTGTGAGTTGTAAATTTTTGTTGTACGAGCATGTGAACGTGTTTTATGAGTATGTATCTCGTAATTAGCCAGTAATTCATTAAGTGCGAGGATACGATGGCATTTAGCTAGCTTTAGATGTTGTGAGACACGAGCCTAAGCACTATTTCAAAGCGTGACCTTTTTGACAGCATTCACAAAACAATGATATATTGACGAAATATATAATATACTGTACAAAAACCCTATCAAATAACAACAGGGTTAAAAAATAACCATAGTTTTTGACTAGTAGCCTAAACCCGAAGTCAAATTTATTTGGTCTCACTATAGTTTTACTGATATTTACAGTATAAGTTACATGTGGTAATGCTAATCAATCTCCCTAAAAACATGGTTACTTTACTTTTATTAAAATAAAGCAATGGTTTATTTTACTGGGGGAAATGGTACTGTTTTGTTTCTTTGTTAGTTTTTTATTTATTTATAATATTATCTTTATGTTTGGCATTATGTTTTTCAACAAATGTCCTTAAAAACGGTATGCCCAGATCATTTCAAAACGTCAATTCCACAAAAAAACTGTATATTTTGCACACTGGTCAAACTCATTATAAACGGTAAATATTTTGTTCAGACGTTATATTGGATTATAACAATGATTAACTCACTGGAGCTACACCCCATCCAATATCCACATTTTCCCAAATGAATTCCTGCAGCTGCTGATAGAGAATAATTATTGTTATTAGTTGAACATCTGGCAATTACTTCACTGTTGCCACAAAGGCCAATTCACCGGGTATAAACACAGGGGCATGAGGGTATTGATTTCAGGCAAGATATTAAACATCAGTTGTACACAGGATTTAGTGCAGACCATTAGATAAGAGGATATTTTAGCAGTCGTATATGTACTAAAGCGTGTGTTCTGAATACATATAGACACATCAACAGTGGAAACTACTTGATTTGACTTGACTGGACCGAGACCATGCTGGGCAAGGAGGCTGACCTTCGCTGCGGCAGGGAGATGATGTGAGTTCACAGCGCTTTTCTCCATCTGTCTGTGCCAGGTTTAGATGGGACTGCAGTTTGCTGGCTTGTAATAAATCAGTCGTGATCTTTCCTCCAGCCTTGTTTGAATCCCTTGTTCAACCTAATCTATTCAGTACTGCCACGACAGGACACAAATTGCCCCCGACAAAACATGCACACAACTGGTATACACAGAACATGAACGTATCATCGCAATTATAACCCAAACATGTGTTTGGTATTGCACTGTCCAGTTTACAGTTGCCCCAATTGGCCACAACTATTTGGTCAATGCCAGTTTGGATTTGCCCATTTTAAGTCAATAGCCTGTGCTAACCTGAGGTTACTATTTAAAAAACTGTGTTCATTATTGCAACATAAAATGCAATACTCTTTGTACATCTTGCACAAAGGCATATCAAAAACCACAAATTTGCTTCACTCCATGAGACCTTATCAGGCCAGCACACAATAAACTGACTGCAGCAAATCAGGAAGGAAATAAAAACGTTCAGAATTTATTTTCCTGAGTGCATAAAAACATGGTATGCCCTGAGCGAGACAATTTGTTTTGGCAATGCCAATGATTTGCATGCAGAATTCAATTTCAGTTTGCGCTTTATCAGACGTAAACGATTCTAAATGTTTCCAGTGCAGCCAGTGCATTTATAATAGATCTCGTCCTTCATTTAAATTTGTCATAATAGTGGGTGAATAAGAGAATAAAGCATACTAAAGCTTAAATCCTAAAAATCTTTAAAAAATTATCTCGCAAGAATTGTGAATCCTAATTATTGTTTATTCTTAATTCTAATCTATGTGATCAGAAGGTCTATTTAGACTATTTTCATTTGTTCGCATAAGAAGGTCGTGAAAAACAGTGCATTAATACAGTGACTGGTCCCTCCCAAGCAATTTTTCATTGTAATCAAAAGTAAATTATCTCTGATCCATCACTACAAAGGGTGGACAACGATGGCCTCATTACCACAATGACACCTCACAGGCACAGTTGTTTGAAAGGAGTCCAGTTTATCACAGAAATTGCAACCGCAGTTTGGCAAAGCCTACTGGGTAATTGGCACGGCAGGCAGCAGGAATCAACAGAGAGGGCATTCATTTCATCTCTTTATAGTTTCGAAGCAACCAAGATTCCACTAAGCTGAGATGTCTCCTGTGATTATTAATTGCACACGAGCACCAAGCTGAGTTCTCTGGTATGGATATCAGCTGTCACATGGATCCTATTCAAAACAAATGATTGGACGCTGACAAATTTTACTTCCACTCTCTTTAACACTAAATAATGCTACAACAAATCTCTGACAATACCAATGCTATAATAAGTGTCCTGCAATGACTCCTAAAACAATGTTTTATTGGCATGTAATATTATTTTATAATATTATAGTATTGTTTTAATATTGAAATATCGATTTCTAAGGGAAGAAAATATTTAGATCTTCCTCAACATCCAAATCCTAGTCACTCTGTGAGTCGAACACAAGGCGTTGCTGCCACCTATAGTTATACTGAGGAGGTGCATGCCAGAAATACTGCATATGAATATAAATACATTAAACATTAAAAGTACATTAAGCCACATTTTTAAACAACTGTACACTCTTTGCAAGAAGCAGCTAAAGGACGTTTGGGTACATAATATTTTGTCCAACATTTGTGTAAGAAGAGATGCTGAAACTGCCAAACCTAATTCTGTGTCATCAAAATGTGCATTGATCAAAAATTTTGCTCGAAAATGTGCACTGCTGGATATTTTTACTATTGTTACTATTGGTAGATTTTCACAAAGTTCACTATATCCACTATCACAAACATCCACTATATAAATTGAGGAACCAAAAGAAATCAATGCATTACAATATTTTTCTTTCAAAAAATATATATTATATGCAGATGATAACAGAAAAGTACAGGTAACAGATAAAAATATATCATTCACGGGTGAAAATAAATCATTTACTAGAAATGGCTTTAAATTCCATCATATCTTCATATTTTAGATCGTCTCTGTCCTTCTGAAACCTGTCTATGTCCAAACAGAAAAAACATTGTACTTTTAAAATGATTACATACTGTGTTGTCAAAACTTTCTAACATGTTTTGGTTAGATATTTGCAAAACCTGATGTAAAAACATAAAGTGTGAATAATGATTTAGGGCAAAAAATCTGATATAAGGTTTCAGAAGGACAGCAGCGAAATGTAAAATATTGGGTAAAATGGCTTTTTTGCGATGTTGCACATTACAAATACAGACTACCATTCTATCCGTCATCAAATTAGATGACATAAACACATGCTGTTGCTTTGCTCACACAACACAATATCAAGAACAAAATCACAGTCTATTGCTGAATTATACAATGTGGTTAAAGCCAACACTGTGTAAACAAATGATACACAATTTCAGAGTATCCTTTTCATTTTTAAAATGTTCTGTATACATAACCCACCAAATCAATACAGTACGACCTTCATGTGACGCTGACATGCACCCAGATAATGCTAAAACTGACCATTAGAGTAAAGAGTTATGCTTTTATTACAGTAATATGTACTGACGAATGGTGCTTTAAGCTTTCCAAAAGTACTCCACTCAATTAAATCTCAAGTTCCAATGACGTTGTGTTTGGCCTTGCATTAACCACGTGGAAATAAGGCCAAGAGAGATCAATGATAGATCTGTCATGATCAAATGTGTGCTTCATTGACTTACAAAACACCTCTGCATGTATATTTTCCCCTGACTTTGTTATTTTCCTGCATTGTTATTTTTCTTATGAGGGTACTTTTGTGCAATCCCATAGGGCACGTGAGCGGCAAAGGCACCCATCTCTCTGGCCCCTTCCACGTGAAACATCTGGTCATCAAAGAAAATGTGGGGGCGGATTTTTTCTAGCATGGGGCCTTTGGGTGCCCCTGCCAGAAACAGAGCCTCATCTATTTCCAGTCCCCAAGCACGAAGAGTCTTTAAGGCACGGATGCCTGAGCTGGCTGCGCTGCGGGCGGTCACGAGGTAGGTGCGGATGGGACAGTCTAGGCGGTGGCCTTTTGCATAGAATTTCTTTTGAAGCTTTCCAAGCACCTCCAGGAAACCCTTCAGTGGGCCCTGTAAAGTAGAGACGTATGTTATGTGGATGTTTCTGCTGTTGTCTTAAGGCCAGCTAGATTTACCTTTATCTCTGCTAATTTAAAGATGAGGTGAGTATTTTCTGTAGCATCCGCAAATGGAATTGCAAAATCTAAATTCTAAATCTACATTTTTTCAAACATTACCCCAGGTATAACCCAGTATTTTATCAGGAAAATCAACCTACAGTAGCAATGTTTTTTACTTTTCCCCAAATATTATGCTAAATAGAAAATAAAATGAAAAAGTATGGTGTTTTTTTCTGTGCAATCTATTTGTTTCAATAATATTTTTTCTTTAATTTTTCAGATTTTTAGGGCTTTTTTGATCAAATGTTTTTTGCATTTAATATAATATTATTATGTTTTCCTATTTTCATTAATTTCCTATGTAAATTTAAAACATTTTTTAAGCACCATTTCGCCTTTTCGAGTCCCATTTAGTCATATCCGTTTTTATATTTTTGTTCACGTAGCAAGTGCCACAAAAATCCCCAAGTTCATACCATTGCAATAAAGTAAAAAAGTCCAGGTAAAAAAGAAGTCCAGGTAAAGCAATATTACGAGTTTGTCACGTGAAAAATGTATATTAACCAACCAGCTACATTTAAATGATAAAAAAACAGCAAGTACATAAAATTCAAATTTATTCCAATTAAAAGTTAGAAAAATATGCAGTATACTCTGCTCTAAAACGCTAGAGAAAATAACATTTTCTGTGAAAAGTGACCGAAGAGTAGAGAGTTAAAAAAGCCACATTTAACATGTTTTTGAATGTGTACTGTATCCTATTTTAGCTATTGGTTCATATTCAGTCATGCAAAAAAACTAATTCATACATGATCTAACAATGTGTCTTCATTTTCCCTCTCATGCTCGAAGAACTTGTCCAGACCATGAGCTTTGAAAATGCGCTCCGACTCATCAGAAAAGAGAACGGCATCGCCATCAAACGCCACTCTCAGCTGTGTTTCTGACACTTCTACCTCTTTCCCTGGCATAAACATGGTGGCTGCGGCAATTCCTGTGACAAAACACAAATACAGTCAACCTCAAGAACCTCAACATCCTAAAGGATAAGGCATTACAGTCAACAGTATGGCATGTAAATGGTTATTTAAAGACATTAGTGGCCACTTCCAAGCAAATAGGTCATTGAATTGTTACATAATCAGTCGAGATATAGGTTACTGTGTATGTATCACATTATGAAGGCAAAATGTGATGAAGACTTTTTATATTTTTTATGGTAAGTGATATTATCAAATGAAACTTAAAAAAAAGTTTTTTTCCATATTTTTTATACAATCAACTTATCAGTATGATGGATGTTTTACTGACTTAACAAAGGAACAAGCTTATAGGTTCAAATGACAAATCTGTACATAAAAAACTGTCATTTACATTTTTTGGGAGACACTTTGAATTTAAGACACTTATTGAATTCGGCACTTTAAGGAAATAGATTAAAATTTTGACAATAATTTATTTACCCTTCAGGATTTCATTGGCTTTTATGGCTTTCTTCTGTGGATTTAAAAAAATCTAAAGTCTCTTTTTTTTAAATTTTGGTTTACAATGGGAGTGGACTGTGACTGCCTCTTTAAACTTCTTCAAACATAACAGCTTAAAAAGAACACAACAGAATTATTAAATAATTCCATGGTACTTGTTCAGTTTATTCCAAGTGGCCTGAAGGCATGGGTTTGCTGAAAAACAAAATAAAATACAATTGTAGAGTTATGTAGAGTTGTTCTTTTGTGTTCCTTTGAAGCTTGAAGAGGCAGTCAGCATCCACTCCATTTGTAAACAAAAATGGGGCAAAAATGTTTTTAAAAAACTGTTTGGTCTAAAAAAACAAGGAAAGTCATCATCCGTGAAATAACCCTTCAAATTAAAATCATTAAAAGGTTACTGTTCAAATGTATTATACAAAATCTATCTTCAGGGCCCATCATTTACATTCATTCTGCATCATATGTAAAGGCAGTAACATCCAATGCATATTATATTTATGATAATTCTTTTGTGTGTAAATAAAGGTGATCGCTTCAAGTCATTCATTCATTCATTGCAACTGCAAATCAGGTGCTGCTAGTGATGTAGAAATGACGAACTTTACCTTGAATGAATTCATACACATTCAAATGAGCTACAAAATTGCATGTGTTATCTCACGTTTGTTGTGTCCTAACCTTCAGCAAGGGCTTCCTGAACCTTTTCAACATCAGCAGACAGATATAAGTTTGTATGCCACGCTTTCAAGTACCCGATGGGACTGCTTCCTCCTGTCATGCAGAACCGCTCGATGAATAGGTCTGAGGACGAAAGAAGAATATTAACTAGTCGAGACCACACTGGTTTGTTTCTGACGTATTTCTGTTTACATTAGTGTTAGATGCAATCCAAATCCAACCCAAATCCAAATCGGTTCACATTCTCTGTAAAATCGATTCAAACTATCTTGCTTTTGTTCCATTTTGACTTGTTTTAATTCTGACTTGTTTAAATTTCGTAACTGCGATATCTCAGTGTTCACTATTGGCCATCACAGTTCAGCCGAGGGAAAGGTTAGACTGGTGGGAATGTTGGGATTATGCGCCTCTTTTAGCCTTGGACACATTAGTGCATGAGTAGTGCCATCTTAACAAGACATCATCAGCAGGTGTGGTTTACATGACAGTATCAAATTAGGCCAAGAGGGAACTAGATGTGGATCGTACGGACATAGAGAGATATAAAGTGAGAAAACATGGATGAAGGGGAGAGGAAATTTAGAAGTGACTACACAATGCGTTTCAGCATTACTTGATACTGACTGGACTTTTTCTGAGGATTCAGGGTATTGAGTTCATGAAAGAACAACACGACATGTTCCCTAGTGATATGAGCAGTGGGTCATGGGGACTTTTTCCAAGATGCTTGATATTACAGATAAACCGTTCTTTTATCTGATTGGCTTTGATTCGGTTCACAGCCAAACAGTCTTAATCATAATTTTCTTTGCATAATTTTTTATATTTAATAGGAAGTACTAAGACGCTATATTCATATTTGTTTACAAATGTATTTTGAACTTCAGATCACAAAGTTCTAAATGGTTCCAATGGAACGCTATCCGAATATTTGTTATTTTGTCCATAGAGAGGCCAAAGGATGGACCGATGTTTGTTTTTTCTTGATTTAGCCACCGGAACGATCAAAACCAGTCCAGCTGTGGCGCTGCAGGGAAGCGAGCAGGAAGTGGCTGGTTAACGACACAAAGGTTAGAGGTGTCACATGCATCTCTGTGGGAAGATATGATTGGCCAGCTGGATATTTAAACACGGGTCAGAACAACAAGAACCTTCTGCGTCGTTTTGTGTTACTGATTTTTATTTTCCATTCCATGCAAAGCCATCAACTGGTCATCAATATTTGACTTTGACCAAAAAAAAATTGTGCTGTTTTTTTCCATCGGTTATTGCCAGGTTTGGTCGTTGCATATATTCAAATTCAAATGTAGAGAGTCTGCATGTTTGTGGACAGAAAGAATTCAGACTAGCAGGAGGGTCAGTAAAGATACCTACTGTGGTAGTTGATGGTGTTGATGAGTCTCACTCCTACATGGGCATGGTTGTAGGTTACCAGCACAATGTCAAAAAGTTCCTCGCTATCTGGGTAGAGTTCCCGCATTCTGATATTTACTGTCTCCAGTGCCTAAGACAAGACACAAAAAAACTTTAGTTTTCCCAGTTTTCTTATTAAAAAAAAGTTTGTTGGCATTATATGTGGAACATCTGGATAAACAATTTCTGAAAAATTATGTAAAAACTTTTTTTACAGTGTACTGTATATTTGATTTACTATATATATTTTTTGCAAAAAATGTAATTTGTAAATCGAATTGTCATGTTCTGCTTGTAATAGCGTGATCTAGCAACTACGAAATATAGAAATAAGAACAGCGTTTCCAAACATATTTACATTTCTCCGAAAAAGAACTGAATACAACTTGATAAAACATTGTATATTGAAAACATGAAGCGGCAGATATGCACATCATTACCTTAACAAATGGAAATGCTGGACCGGGAGCAAAGGGCTCATCCTCATGTTCCACCTGATACCTGAGATATTCCTCCACTCCTTTCTGTTCAAACACATTCTGTTCTGTCTCTGTGCGGAATAGAACCCGTGATGACACAGCTATTGTGACTGCGTTCTCTGGTTTGGGCTAAACAGGGATATAATGAAAGAACTCTTGAGACATTCATCAGACATTTGTAGCATGTAGCCTGTAAGCGGGTATAGCTGAATTATATATGGGTGAAAACATGTGCATGCATTTTGGACTTTTGAAAACATCTCTGTTTAAAATGGAGTAGGTCATTACTACTATTGAGAACATTTTCATATTCCTAATAAGCCTAATATATAAATTAAGCACAATTTTTAAGATGGAAATCAAGTAAGGTAATCTGCATCAAGTTCCATCCTTTTAAGCATTCTATTATTAGGTTGGTAATGAAATGTAAGTTTAATCATTCATTGACCCTCAAGTTGTTCCACGTTTGCATAAATGTCTTTGTTTTGATGAACACAGAGAAAGATATTTGGAAGAATGCTTGTAATCAATCAGTTCTTGGCCCTCATTGACTACCATAGGAAAAATGACAATGGTAGTCAAAAGTGTCCCATAACTGCTGAACATTCTACCAAATATCTTCTTTTGTGTTCAACAGAACAGAAATTGATGAAACAATTTTTCCTACTATGGTAGTCGATGATGACCAGGACCTGTTTGGTTACAAGCATTTTATTGCCTGTATCAAGTATTTATACATAACTATCACAAACCACCGAGAATGATCCAGTAATCTGAATGAACTAAAATAGATTTCTATCTAACGTCTTCTACGATCGATTGTGTAATTAGAATTTTAATGTTTTGCATAAGTAAAATGGCATCTAGGAATTTATAGACTGTTTAATATTTGACCTGTGTTTCTCTTTACTTTATCTTAAATGTGTGCTTTCACTGTGCGTGCGTGTGCTTGTCTGTGTGTTCGTGTGCGTCCGTGCGTATGTCTATGTGTGTTAGTATGTGTCCATATTGTGTGCGTGTTGCGTTTGTATGTGGGTATGTCTGTCTTCTGTTTTCACATTTTTCTTGATTTTACAGGTATAACTTTAATTGATTTGCTTTTAGTCAATATATCTTATGTACAGCTGCTTCGTAACAATGAAAATTGTAAAAAAGTGCTTTTTAAATAAAGTTGAGTTCGGTAACATTCAGTGGAAGCCATTGGTGAAGGTATCAGATGGTGTTGTAGTTAGAGATCTGATTCCCAGCAGCACAGCATAAACACATCTCCAGACATACATGCATTTAGTCACATGGCCCACAAATCAGCTGACTGCTCAGCATGTCACAGGAAACCACCAGGAAGAGAGAGACTTGCTAATTTTGGAAAGGGGGTACCGTATGACGCAGTAAGACTGCTGTGTGTGCCGCACAACATGCATTGAACCCAGAGACTACCCTTCTACCAGAGACGTGTACTGCCTGGGGGTTATGGGAAAAGGACAAATTGATCTGTGATGAGTTGAAAGCCTCTTTCCCTAAAGAACAGGAGAAGGATGTGTCATTCCAGATGAGACACTTTGGTCACTTATGCTGGAAGATCCTGAGCGGTTTGAGGAAGAGAGTTTGCATGTGATTTTGTTGGGTATGTGGTGACAGTGGATATCAGACATTAGTGGGCAATGAGGGTAGATGAGTGGCCACTACATGGTAATTGCAGAGATAATGGGCTGTAGGAACAATTGGAGGGGGGTTTAATCGTTCAGCACAATGTTAGATGGGTACATTTAGTCATAAAGCCCTTTACAGAACGGAACAAGTGAGCATTGACTTCTTCTTATCATCTGACTCATAGTGTAAAAGCCTACTAACTAAATGTGTTTTACTTTACATTTATATTTGCAGATATAATATGCTTTCTGATATTGAATAAGAAAAAAAAGCATACTCACTTATACACTTTCACAATATGCAAAAGATTTGGATGAAATTAACAGATAATGTAATTAATGTGATGATATGTTTATGAAGGTCATTTAAACATTGCTCTGTTATTACACACAGGAAATCAAAATGTATTATGAATACAGCCATAAACATTAAAACTTGAAGGCATATTTTCTTCCCTCTGTAAAACACAAACAATATGAAATATAAACACACAGATATAAAGGACTTAACATTCTTTTTTTCTGATGGCTTGTTGATTTATCATATCCTGCCAATATTTGCATCAACCAAGCAACAAATTGTAGCTTTTTGGTTATAGACATATTTTTAGATGTTTACATTTAGAAGTAAACACTGTAAAATAAATTTGGACAGAACTTTACTGTTTACAGATTTTATACGTATAATGTCCAAAAAAACTGTAGTTGTTCTCAATATTACTTAAATGGGTCATATGACATGGCTTAAACGAATATTATGGTTTGTTTTAGATGTAACGCAATGTGTGTACACGATTTAGGGTTCAAAAACGCTATATTTTTCACATACCGTGAATGGTTGTATCTCTTTGCTTTGAAAAGCAAGGTGTGCTATGATTGGCCAGTTAACCAGTTCGTATTGATTGGTCGAATACAGCAAGCGTGTGACGGAAATGTAACGCCTCTTACCATATTTGGTATATCAGGTTTCAAAGCAATTGTAGCGACATGTACGCCCACCTTACTTGCGTATACATTTGGGCGGTCTTAGTCAAATCATACCACGAACACCTTACTTTGCGTGTCTAATACATGCATGGGCAACTTATAACAGACGAAAACACAGAAAAACACGTATTCGCGCCATCTGACCCCTTTAATAGATTTTTCATGTTTTTTTTGAGATTGAGCCAAAAGCCGCCAAATTACTGAAATATACTGAACATGTACATGGAATAAGAAAAATATGTAATTTTACGGGAGAAAATTTTATTTTTACGGTATATTTCTGGCCCCACAGCTGTAAAAAAATTCCTGCTTTTTTTCCAGGGTTTTTTTGCAGTGTATACATTTTTCATATACAAGTTAGTTGTTCCTTTAATCTTAATGGTCAGGTATTTGTTAGTGGGTCACTGCACTGTGATGTTTAGTTGTTTGTATCACTAATAACACTATAAAGAGGTCTTATTTTGCATATTTTCAAAGTTCTTAGTAACTGTTTTTTGTGCTTAGCAATAGATGTTTATGTTCGAGTTTCAAAAAACACTTTATATTTCACATATGTGACCCTGGATCACAAAACCAGTCTTAAGTAGCAGGGGAACATTTTAAGTTAAAGCCAAAAACACATTGTATAGGTCAAAATTATAAATTTTTCTTTTATGCCAAAAATCATTAGGATATTACGTAAAGATATTTTGTAAATTTCCTGCCCTAAATATATAAAAACTTTATTTTTGCTAGTGGATGACCAGCAATAGTGCCTCTTATTTACAACTTCAAAGGCAATTTTCTCAATATTTTGATTCTTTTGCACCCTTAGATTCCAGAGATTTATTATCTCCGGCAGATATTATCATATCCTAACAACCTATACATCAATAGAAAGCTTAATTGTTCAGCTCTCAAATGATGTAAAAATATTGATTTCGAAAAATTTACCCATAAGACTGGTTTTGTTGTCCAGGGTCACATATTTCACCTGTTTTCTATCGGAATCCGTTTACAGAAGTCGTGTATATTTTAGGATTTATGATGTAACTAACAGAGGAAGAAGCTTATTGTAGTCCTCGAGCAATTCATTGCAGTCCTTAAAAAGTGATTTCATTTACAAATAATATCTCCCTTTGATGTAAACTTTTAAGGAGCCATTCTATTGCTGTTTTTAAAGCTTGGATTATGTTTCTTGGATGTTTAACAATGGATGTTCATGTTTCTGGTTTCAAAAACACATTATTATTCACATATTTCAAGTCTGGTCAGGTCAGACAGGTTATATTAATTAACACTAATAACAGAAGCGTTAGTTTGCCTTTTTATATTGGATTGTTGTTGGACAAGTTGGATAATAAAGCAAGCAGATTGACTAGGAGACAATTGCAAGCAGGGCTTTAAAGGATGTTTCAAAACATTTTTTTAGAGGTATGCGCACTCACACAAAAATTGGCATCACGGGGAATGGCCGCTTTAAACATTGTAAAACTTTTCAGATGTTTTTGATGTTAAAAGTTGCGATCTGTTGAAGTAAAAAAGGTGAAGTCCCATGAGCCACCCCTTTAACATCTTTATTGTTGTTGAGCCCGAACACATATAAACCCAAATGAATATTCAATAATTTAAATTATTTATTAAATTGTTTATTTATTTATTTCCACTTAGTGATGTCATATAGAGGACAAAATGTCCTTCTAGTACCATTGAACTGTTGTGTGCATTAACCTATTTGTTGTTTGTATGAATCCATATTGTGAGCCAAGAGGTCATGCGTTTAGTACACAGCCAAGCAGAACAGGATGTTAATGAGACGACATAGATGGAGGTCTTCTTGACCCTTGACACCATTTCAAAACTTACAAATACTTACAAAGAATATGCCTCCCTCCACCTTCCTGGCCCGTCTCACTGGTCCCTTTATAAAATAACATTTCATATCAATCTTCATTTCACCAGGTAGAGATCTGTCAGTTATGTAATACATATAAATATACATTCACATTCTGTGTCTTTCATAAATATTCATTGGTTGTTTTAATAGAATTAGAAACATGGAGGAGAAATGAGAGCTGAGGCATGCTGGAGTGGATATTCTGACAGAGGGGCTTAGCTCTCCTGTGGAAGTGTGTTATATAAACCCAGCGCTTGAAAAAGCTCCCCAAATGCTTGCTCAGTTATATGTGGAGTTATTAATGGTTCAGGCTCAATGCTCTTGATATAGAGCCACTGTGATTACACTCAGTTGGCTTAGCTACAGTTACGAGCACCACGGGGGGGGGGTCAGGATAGCCTGATACCAGCAACAGCTAGTCTGAGAAATATTATGGTACATACACTAAATAGACAACATGTTTTATTTAAAAGGAAACCCAAACTTTTGGTGTGGGTGTCAGGAACCGTTCACCCTGTCTTTATTCTTACCTCTGTCTTTATTTTCTGTCTGTATAAAAATACATTTAGACAGATGTGGAACAAATCAAGGGTGGGTAAATGGTGACAGAATTTGTATTTTAAATTTACAATGCAAGCTCTGCAGTACAGCCCGAATTAAAGCATGACTTGGCCAATGTGAATTAATTGTGAATAAAATAAGAAGTCTGAAAAGAAAAACAAAACAAATGTAAAAGTGTCATACAAGACATATAGGCCATTTTTAAGACGTGGGCACTTCCTATACTTCTTTATAATTAAATTAGTGTTGTGTATGGAGGGGGAAAGATGAGAGGTTTGTGTTTATTGATGTTGCAGTCTAGGACATACAGTGAAGGTATTGAGGGAAGGGGAGAATATCAGAGGATAACAAAGAGCAGGTTTATTAATAGAGCTGGAAAAGGCCAGTGACGCTTTAGAGTAAGTATAGAACCACAGGCTATGAGAGGGGAATTATCCAGAAGCATAAACCAGCAGCCTCTTGACCCCAGTTTCTGTGACAGACGTTGAGTTTAAACTTGACTCAAGTGTTTTGTTTTGCTTTGCGGAGGCATCCAGGAGATCTGTAATATCATATATGACAAAAAGGATGCAATGTCACATTTCTGTTTGCCAATGCATTTGACAGATGGCATTTCGATATCCTTATGAGGGTGTTAGCACTCTCTAAATAAGCAGTGGATGACTTAGAAAGACCTGCACCTGCTGGACCTCAGATGGCATTATCTCCTTACATTGAGTACTGTTACCTAATAGTGCCATCGCCCCCCTTCCCACCACCCCCACCATCACCTCGCCAGAAATCTGTTCTGTTTCTCATTTACCAACACTGACACCACAACAAGGCAACATGAGATGAAAGGCTGTCATCTAATTACACTTAAAAGACATGCTGTTGTAAGTGTGTTTAAGAAATAATGTTGTTCTGACAAACTGCAGCTGGAGGAAAGTGACTGGAAATGTGGTAAATGATCTCATGAGAGATGCAAAGATGTTACCCTCTGAAGGCTAACAATGGTAAAGATGGCCTTAGATACACGTGTGCTATGTAAACATTTTACACTCAAAATATGAGCCAAGTGTGACCTCACCGGGACGCGACAGGAAAATCGCATCACGGGGAATGAGATACGCTTCAGATGGAAAGTGTAAAACACCTTAACGGGGCGATAAAGACAAATGAGTGACTTACTGTTTTAGGCTTCTTTGAATTTTCATGGATATCCTTGCTGTCCTCCCAGGATGCTTTGCTCTCACCGTTAGAGGCTAACGGGCAGGTGTTGGGTATGGGGTCTGGCCCCTTCATGACCTGAACAGGGTCAAGACTCATTCTCCCAAACTCTGTTCATTAATGGCACACGGATCCAGGACTGTATCACGCTGTTCAGTTCCCTGTGTTCACATGCAGTACACACACACGTTTTTTTCCCTGTTTTTTTTCTGTTTATGTCCCTTGACTTTAGGCAGCAATGTATTCACAGTGTTGTTAGAATCCAATAGCTCTGCTGATGTGCTCCTGTGTGTCTAATAGAAGTGCTGTGCAGCTCTGACGTTCTGCCTGCAATCTGCTGCTGTGACGTGTGCTGGTATCAAATCCCCTCTCTCTCTCTCCCTCCCCTTTCATCCCTCGCTCATGTACTCGCTCTCCACCTACCTTTCCCTCTATTTTATGCTGTCAGCTGTCAGCATTCTCTATGCTTTATTTTTTATAGTGCTTTGACAGGACAAATGTTTATTAGTTTGTATTGCCAAAGCAAATGCTGCTTAGCTTTAGCTATAAAAACAAGATAGAGATTTGAGCAAAGCATGCAATATGACTTACATGCAACATGAGGCGAATGCAGAAGATGCAAAAGTTGTTGCCTGTCATGGACATACCTACAAAACACCATTCTACTACAGTGTAATTGGGCAAAACAACCCATGACCTAATAACCCGTTGCTAGGCAGCGCTCAGACTCCATATTGAAGCTTCCCATGGATTGGTTGGTTAGTGTCAGCACTGATGTGCGTGACAGATTACCCGTTCTGACCACTGGCTGAGAATGCCCTCCGAGGTGTAAAGGGTAAATACATCTTGTTTTCCTATACCTACAACAACACCACAGCAGTTAAACACAAACACTCATATAAATGCTCATGTGTTAATACAGTTTGAAATATATTTAATATTTAGATATATTTGTGAGGTTAATTCAAACAAAATATTGACAATATATAATACTAGTACGTTATGTAAAATTTGATTCTTTTAATATTATAATACATGATATGATATGATATTGTGAACATATTAAATTGATCATAAATCATTTATTTATAAGACATGAGGTTAACTTCCAGTCTCTGTTTTAATTTTATTAAATTACATTAAAATTACTCAACAGTTATTGATTCTTCGCGGAGGTCTACCGGACCCTAAATTTGGGCCGAATAATGTTTGTTTATGTTGTTGCAGCTGAAACTGTCTATAAACACAACATTTAATGCAATTATATAAGTTTCAGTACCTCAAATGTTTACTTGTGGATACCATATGTCTTTGTTCAATAAAATATAATATAATACTTGTCCTATTATTACAATTCTTGAAATTGAAAAATAAAGCGATTATTGCATGTAGTCCAACTTCTGCTGACTTTTATTTTGTAGTTTGATTGGTCCTGGAAAATTACACACGTCAGCTCGCTTCACATCGATGTTGGTAGCGGCACGGAAAGGCAGATAGCGTCGCTTCCTGAAACTCCAAACAAATCATGCTTTATTGCTGTTTTGTATAATTTTTTGACACAGTAAAGTATTTGAAATTGTTCATAAAAATACGAGACAGTTTGAATATCAAGAATGGATCAGCCGACGCCCAAAAAGTAAGTGCAATAACCAGCTTGGCTAACAGTTATCATCCTGGCTAATATTTACAGGCCTCGCCAACAAAACTAAAACAGCGGAAACAACACGAAACAAACTTTTTATAGAGTAAACATAGATACAATTGATCACTTTTTGACATTGATGTGTGTGTCAGAAACTTATTCCGTAGATTTGATGGTTGATATCATATACGCAGTTGCTATGTGTGTTTAACGAATAAATAAGAGGAATTATCGCAGTCAGACCTTCCTATTTACTTTTCTTCGTGAATATACGACGTTGAAACGCTGTACTAGTGTAATTTTATACACGAAATAACGTGCAATTGTGTTGTTCTCGACAGTAAACTGAAGAAACTCAGTGAAGACAGTCTTACCAAGCAGCCAGAGGAAGTATTTGATGTTCTTGAGAAGCTTGGAGAAGGGTAAGTTAATCGCTCTCAATGTATATGTAATAAGACACGTGACTTGAAAACTAAACAAATATTTTTGATTCAGATCATATGGCAGTGTGTTCAAAGCCATTCATAAGGAATCAGGTCAGGTGGTGGCCATCAAGCAGGTTCCTGTCGAATCAGACCTGCAAGAGATTATCAAAGAGATCTCCATAATGCAGCAATGTGACAGGTTAGACCAAATTATACTACTTTATTCATTCATATAGGCATGATATGATAAAATGAGATATATTTGTGTGTAATATCCAACGTGGTGAATGTTATTTTCTTGTATACCTAGTCCATATGTGGTGAAGTACTATGGCAGCTATTTCAAGAACACAGATCTGTGGATTGTGATGGAATATTGTGGTGCTGGATCCGTATCTGATATCATCAGACTGCGAAATAAAACAGTAAGTGATCCAACAATACAAGGAAAAAAACAACACTTGTTTTAAGCACATGTTTGAAAATCCCTCTCTGTATTAGCTTACAGAGGATGAGATCGCAACAGTCCTGAAGTCCACCTTGAAAGGTCTTGAGTATCTCCATTTCATGCGGAAAATCCACAGAGACATCAAAGCAGGGAATATTTTACTCAACACAGAGGGACATGCAAAACTGGCAGATTTCGGAGTGGCTGGACAGCTTACAGTAAGCATTAAATTGCTTTATGGATAGTATATTTAGTTATATAAATTATTTTTCAGAGTTAATTGTTACACAATGTTTGATCTTTTTTTAATGACCACAATAGGACACAATGGCTAAGAGAAACACAGTAATTGGAACACCCTTCTGGATGGCCCCTGAAGTTATTCAGGAGATTGGATACAACTGTGTGGCAGATATCTGGTCTCTTGGCATCACATCTATAGAAATGGCTGAAGGAAAGCCTCCTTATGCAGATATTCATCCAATGAGGGTGAGAAAAACAAATTATTTTACACTCCATTGTCATTTTGAAAGGAATTGGGATTCTTATTATAATGTCTCTTACTATGTTACCTTTTTGTATTCCTGCCAGGCAATTTTTATGATCCCGACAAACCCTCCACCCACTTTCCGGAAACCAGAGCTGTGGAGTGATGAATTCACAGATTTTGTGAAGAAATGTTTGGTGAAGAACCCAGAGCAGAGAGCAACAGCCACTCAACTACTCCAGGTGTGGATCTAAATAGCATCTGAAAATATTTCTGCTTGGCTACTCATGCAGTTACCTAAGAAGAAGGGATCATATTTACTTTAGATTTCTTTCTTATTCATGATCCCTCATGTTTATTAGTCATATTCACAGTTGTTTAAATGTTGTTTGTTCTAGCTCTTTCCATTTTAAATATGATTACGTCTGTTTTGCAGCATCCTTTTATAACTAATGCTAAGCCAGTAAGCATTCTACGAGACCTGATCACAGAAGCTATGGAGATGAAGGCAAAGAAACAACAAGAGCAGCAGAGAGAGCTCGAGGAGGATGATGAGAACTCTGTAGGAATTACATTTTTTAGAGGATTATACACTACTATTTGTCGGTTTTAGGATGAACACAGCGTTTCTGTTAGGGCACACTAATAAGATTCGATTCTGAATCGCAAAGGCTTCGATTCTGTGTTTTATGCACAGCTTTTCCTTGAACTACGGCTCTCAGTGGGAAGTTCTGCTCGATCTAAAATCACTACGAGATTGAGTCGAAAAAGCAACACTCGTCAAACATCATCATTATAAATACTTTATTATCATGAAAATATCTAAAAGGTTTGAAGAACAGCAATAGAATATGATCATTGGCATTTCTTGGAACTACGTGTGTAAATCCTTCTTCTTCTGTGTCCTATATTTCGTTTCTGTGTGAGAGTACCCCATGGCTTTTGGCTTTGGGAGTATTTAACCATAATGGGCTCTAAGCATGCGTGACTTCCCCATTTCACAGGAATAACCTTAGGCAGTTTCCAATTTGGTGAGACTTTGAAGCATAGATAAATGGAAAAATGAGAAAATAGTTAAATTTTGCAGATGCTGTACATTGAAGCACACAGCAGTGGTATATAGAAATGGCGTATTACAACGGGCCCACTGGGCTTAACGATGAAGCACACACATACACACAGCTGGTATCTTGAAGGGAACCCATAAGCGAATGTGTGTGTCCAATCTACTTAATCTAAACCAATTGAAACCAATTTCTTATCAATAATTTAAGTAGTCCTAAAAGATGTATTCAAGAATTTTATTACAAACAGAACGATGTATTGTTTGAGCCATACTCAGAGGCTGCGGAAACATGGTGGGTCTGTCTGTTACGCATACCAATGGTCTTGGTTTTCTTCCCATTTATTAAATCTAGACAATTGGTTGTTGCAACATTGATTAATATTAAGGACACGTTTTTTTATTTTTACGAAAAACATATATATTTAAATAGTTTTAATTTTCGAATAATTATTGCGGATCGAACATTCATGCACATCCCTACACAATACATCGTCCCAGTCCTAGTTTTTGTTTTAGCTGACGTGGTCTGTTTTGTACAGGATGAGGAAGTGGAAGTAGACTCCCACACTATGGTAAAGTCTGGCTCAGAGAGTGCTGGCACCATGAGGGCCACAGGAACCATGAGCGATGGGGCTCAGACCATGATCGAGCACGGCAGCACCATGCTGGAGTCAGATCTGGGCACCATGGTCATCAACAGTGATGATGAAGAAGAGGAGATAGATGTCGGGTCCATGAGAAGTGAGTGGTGGATTTTTTATCTTTTTGTTTTCTTTTTATCCAGGGACTCATAAGTTATGTTTTCTCCTATGGTATAGGAAATCCAACAGCTCAGCAAGCTGGCCGTCCATCCTTTATGGACTACTTCGACAAGCAGGATTCCAACAAAGCACAAGAGAGTTACAATCATAACCAGCAGGATCCTTACGTGATTAAAACCGCTTTCCCTGATAACTGGAAAGTGCCACAAGATGGAGACTTCGATTTTGTAAGTGCCATTTTGTTTATTCTTGTACCATTTATTTTTGATCAGGTGAATCATTGTGGTTGTATGTGTGATTTAGCTAAAAAACCTGGATTTCGACGAGCTGCAGTTGCGTCTCAGTGCCCTGGACCCCATGATGGAGCGTGAGATAGAAGAACTTCGACAGCGCTACACGGCCAAGAGGCAACCCATTCTTGACGCCATGGATGCAAAGAAACGCCGGCAGCAGAATTTTTAACTACTTAACAGAAGATGCTTACAAGCTGGCTGGCCAGGTCTTAAGTCCCACCATGTGTTCATTCTTTGCACCGACGCATATTATTCTGCACTCCTGTTGTTTCTACATTCTGAGAGGGTCTCAGTGGGTATCAGAATAGTGACGGAAAGTCATGCAATGATACAAGTTATTTTTGTTTAACATAGAATTCAGACGTTACATTTGACAACATTGAGCAGAATATCCCTCATCCCTCTTTTATTATAAAGTATTGGCTTTTTTCTTGCCTACTCCCTAAAACGAATTCCACCATCTGTTATACTTTCGTAATACTGTATATTTAACCATGCTGAAAATAACTGAACGTTTATTTGGCACAATTTATAAAACTGCTGGTGGGAATGATGGTCAATTTTTGGTGTGAATGGATTACTAAACCAAAGACAATCGTATTTCAAAAATGCCTTAGAACGCTTGTTAACCCTCTTTTTAACCACCAAATTTAGGATTCTGATGTTGTGGGACCATGTTACAGTATAGATGCTGTTGAGTCTAGTATTATCTTCACCGATGATCATTTAGGAAGACCATTAATGCAGCTCTCGTTCATTTATTTTTCCTTAAACGTAAAGTTTGAAAACATATGTCCACAGCTTTGTACATATGCATGGTCTGTTTATGTTGAATGTCACCTTTGGGTAGTTTTTCATGTTTGTTGCCCTGTATTCCCTTTACTGCCAGGCGGATATTTGTGTGAAGAAGTTACCTGTGCCCCTTTTAAAAGTTTTTTATCTCAGGGGTTGCTTGGCTAGAAACCGTCTCCCTTCTGGTTTTTTAAAAAAACAATCGAGTCATTTCAATGCCGTACATCATATGTCATGGTAATGGGACCTTTTGTACCATTTCATCCATACCGACCGAAAGCAATACTTAAAGACACAGTAATATAGTTATTTTGCGTATGAGTTTTTCCACAAGAAGGATAAGTTGTTTTAAATGGACTCTCACAATGTTCATGCCCTGATTGTGTACTTTCTGACGACTGTCTGTAAATCTGAGTTGGTTTGATCCATAGCCACTTAATGGATGCATTGTTTTTGTACAAGAGCTTAATGATGATATAGTTAAGGATGTTATAAATGCCTTACACGTCCTGCAGCAGTGAGTTAAACGAGTTCCATACTCTGACATTTTTACTGAACACTCTAATTTATTGTGCATTATTCACATTGTACTGTTATTTTGTCGTTTTTGAATAAAGGTCTGTTACTTGACACTTTACGCCTCATCTGGTTTTAGTCTCACAGATTAAATACTGGCTAAATGCGCTTGGTGCGTCGCAGCGGAGAACGTTACGAATGTGATATTAAAGTACCTGCAAAGCGAATCAAACGCTGCGCTGTGGAATCGCTTTCGCAGTAACTTACTATGATGTCATGTCCAGGTCGCCGTAAAACATGTATTACCGTAATTTTCCTGTAACAAACAGCTCACAACTTCAGCATAAAAGACCGAAATGGCTTTTTTACTATTTATATTTTGCATGTGCCTGATTTTAAACATTTGAACAAAACATTTCCATAGAAAAAAATAATGTATAAAAGCAAATTAAAGGTGAAGTGACTATATACGCTGCTAGTTATGGTAGAAAGCGTCGTAGATATAAATAACTAGATGCCGAATTAGCAACAATTTTGGGCCGCTATACACAGGTCGTCCGCCATATTGGAACTGTGCGAGCAGGTCCATTAAGATTGAAAATCAAGCTGACTGTGTATTATCATGAAAACATATTTGTGGTTGTGTAAACTCAAACATAATATCCGCTACACTAAGACATGACAACATCAAAAGGTTATCCAATTTTCGAGAATTTAAATCCCCGTGGTTTTAACAGCCATGGCTGCGCAGCGCAGTGTTTGTGCATTCAAGTCAACTGTGAGTGACGTAAATGGACCGTTCCAAGATGGCTGACAAGTATACGTGCCTGGATTGCGGCATCTAGTTAATTATCTATGCAAACCCTAAAACGCCCACTAGATGTGCTATAAACTTACTTTCCATTTGTGATCGCCACAGCTCGAAGCGTGCGCTGGATTGTTGCGATTTGCTTGCTTTTGGTAACGTTAGAGCTTTTAGTTTTATATGAGACATGTCTGCGATTATCAGAAAGATCATTCACACAGCATCTGCTCCAGGTGCGATCGGACCATATAGGTGAGCGAGGCTGCACGCTGTCAAGCGATGTTTGTGAACGTCAGGTGCGCACGTGATATGCTGTAGCATAAAGGACATATGGAACGTTATGATCTTTGCATAAACCCTGACCCGTCCCGTTAAATGTATTTTAGATACAGCTCGACATGATGTGGGTCAAACAATTCAGCGAATGTTTGTTCTGGGCGTGTCGTAGTTTAGCACAGTAGTAGTGAGCTTAGAAACTTTGATTTGTTCACTTCTCTTGGAAGTTTCTTGAACGCGATGACTTCTATTCAAAAAAAGATCCCCTATACACCCAAAGCCCCTATCAGACAGGGCATATACAGGTAGGATTGTTCCCATTAGACTTCGTTAGAACTGAGGAGCTTTGGTACCTTTTAAAATGTAAAATTCTGATTTATTGCACAAACTGATGCAGGTATAGTTAAAGGTATACAGTAGTTCACCCCAAAATGTAAAGGCTGTCATCATTTACTCACGCTCTTGTCATTTCAAACATGTATGACTTTCTTTCTTCTGCAGAACACAAAAAAATATATTTTCGAAGAACGCTGGTAACCGAACAAAGGCGGTTCCCATTCACTTTTATTGTATGGACACAAAACCAGTGCAAGTCAATCAACATTTTTAAAAATATCTTCTTTTGTGTTCACGTAAAGTAATTTCCGTCCTATTTAAGGGCTTGTTTTGTATAATATGTGATATATTTTGTTGGGACTCATGCGGTTACATCAGGGGGAGTCTGTGTTTCAGCCAATAGCCTATTTGAGGTCTGAATTTCATTGCCTTGACCAGAGTTCAACAGTCAGATTTGGTCAAGTGCTTAGGATAAGCTTCATTACAATTTAGTATGAGCTAAGTATTTTTTTTACTGTTGTGTTGGCACACTTTGATAAATGATTGCATAACTATATGTGAACTGATCCTGAATTAGACACATATTAACAAGGTCTTGATCTTGAGAAAGTTGGACTTTGTGTCATGTCTGTAACCAAGACCATGAAAATATTTAATACCCATAAACTGTTATCATTCTGCCTAGTATAAAGGAAGACTTAGTGATAGTTCACCCAAAAATTCGGTCATCATTTACTCAACCTCAGGTGGTTCCAAACCTGTATAAATGTCTTTTTTTTGCTAAATACAAAGGAAGATAAAATGTCAGTAACCGAGCAGATATGCAGTAAATGGGGGGCGAGATCTGCCCTGTTACTGACATTAAACTCAACTCAACTTTATTTATATAGGGCTTTTTACAATTTTTATTGTTACAAAGCAGCTGTACATGAGACACATTGAATACAAGAAAAACTACTAAAGTCATAGACCTGTAAAAACAAGAAAAAGGTGAAAACAACAAAAGACAAACATACAAATGCTCCACAGACACAATATGCATACATACTTAAACACATTGACATAGACGCACACACGCAAACATACTCGCACACATTTGAGATAAAGGAGAGAGAACCACAGGTCAAATATTAAACAGACTTTAAATTCTTATATGCAATATTATTTATGTCTAAATTCTAAACATTCTTCCATATCTCTTCCTTTAAAGTCAAGAGACAGTTCACCTAAAAATAATTCCCACGTCATTTATTCACCCTCCAGAGCTGTATGACTTTTTTTCCAAAAGAAGGTATTTTGAAACCATTGGTGACAACATTGGACCCCATTTTGACTTCCATTGTACGGACACAAAACCAATGAAACATTTCTCATAATATCTTGACTCGTTCAGCTTTTGACTCGTTCAGGTGAATGAATGATGACAAAATTAGTATTTTTTGGTGAACTATCCCTTTAACTGTCTGTTGACCTGTAAGTGTACTGATTCTTCCAGCAGATGGCAGGGTAGTGAAAATATGATGAGCTTTTGATACATATCTACTTCTCATATAAATCTCCACATTTACTTTAAAAGGGATGATTTTCAAATCCTGTACTATCCCCCAATTGTTCCAGTCCTCCACAGTCTAGGGTTAAAATATACATTTACATAACTCCTGTTGTTATTCCATTCAGCCAGGCCGTGGTGGTGGATCGCACAATGTATATCTCAGGACAGCTGGGCATGGATGTAGCATCAGGGCAGCTGGTGACAGGAGGGGTACAGGCCCAGACCAAACAGGTGAGACAAAAAAAGTAACAAACAAGCACCGTTCCCTTTATATGAATGTTTTCCCTTTTCGCCCTTTCTAGTGCGGGTTTCATGATTTTTTTTATCATTTCAAAGGCACTTATTAACATGGGGGAGATTCTTAAAGCTGCAGGATGTGGATATGAAAATGGTATGTAATCTTTTCACTTTCTTATGTGCTTTTGAAAGGTTTGTGTCATAACATTTATAAAGTCTATGCTCTTTTCAGTTGTGAAGACAACGGTTCTGCTGGCAGACATGAATGACTTCAATAGTGTCAATGATGTTTACAAGCAGTGTGAGTAAATACTGACAAAATCATGTGATTGGATCTAGTATCTAGGATTTTGTTTTCACTTTAGCTTCATTGTGACATAATTCACCACAGGTGTTACATTTCCTTTATATTTAAGATCTTGGTGATAGAAAGTTTGACATGATTTACATACAATGATGGTGATTGGTGTATATTTATATATTTAAACGGACAAACCCATGCATTTCCTTCTTGTAGAGCACTTTTGGATAATGCAAATGTTACACAATGGTGCTTCTATGGAGCACTGGGTATTTCCTCTTTACTACAATGCAGTAGGGTAATCCTACCCTGATCTGCATGTAAATAGATACAGTACAGTTCTGTGAAACGATAGACTCCTCTCCTGGCAGACAGCCCATCATTACTGCCTCCTACCACACACGGCTTTCCATGATGTGACATACAAACCTAGAGTAAGAATTAAAGGATCATGTATTCTGTAATGCTGTATGAATAATGTAAAGCCATGTGGGCATAACAGGCTGTTTTGCCTCTATGTTTGTAAAGTGAACTTTTAATGTCTGATCAGACAAACGCACTCTATTATGGCAGACTGGTCAGGATGCTCAAACAAACAGAGCCATGTTCTAACATAGGCTTGTTTGCACTTTCCATTGAAACAACCTGCTAATGGATTACATTTAGATGTCCATGTGTAAACTGGGACAGGAATTATAGGAATAGGAATTTGAAGGATGAGTAAATGACAGACTTTGATTGGAGGTTAACCTTTCTGTTAGGATATGAATCTCACAATGTGCATGTTTCTTTCTCAGCTTCCCATGGCAGAGAATAGGTGATTTCTTAAAACAGCTCTTGTAAAAAAATATCTCCAAAAAAGACCCATTGCATTTTTGGTTCTGCAGTCGAGCAGAAAATTCTAATCAAACTAACAAAAAAAACACAGTAGCTTAATATTAAAGAGGTGATATGACACGGCTAAAACAAATATTATCGGTTGTTTTTGATGTAATTCAATGTGCACACACGATTTAGAGAAAGTGACCTATTTGTCAGGTATGGTGACCCATACCCGAAATGTGACCTCTGCTTTTAACCCATCCAGTGAGTAGCGAACACACGTACACCCGGAGCAGTGGGCAGCTATCACTGCAGTGCCCGGGGAGCAAGTAGGGGTTTGGTGCATTGCTCAAAGGCACCTTAGTTGTTTCCCCCGGCAACCTTCTGGTCCGACTCTCTAACCATTAGGCCACGATTGCGCCTTTAAGGTTCCATTACGCTGTATTTTCCACATACCGTACATGTTTGTATCCCCTCTTTGCCCAGCCAGGTCTGGGAGAGCATTTGCTTTTGGATAGAATGCGTCACTTTTATTTTTGCAATTTTACGTGTCTAAAACATGCACGGGCAATTTATCACACGCCAAAGACACAGAATAACAAATTAACATCTACGCATTTGGCAGACACTTTTATCCAAAGCGACATACATTGCATTATCCTGTACATTTTTGTTTCTATGTATGTGTAATCCCCTAGGATCGAACCCACAACCTTGCGTTGTTAGCGCAATGCGCTTACCACTGAGCTACAGGAAAGCTGTAAAACACTTCTTCGCACGATATGACCCCTTTAATACCTGAATGTATATTATACTTTGTATAAGGGAAATAAATCTGGTTGTCGAGAGCGAGTGGTTATCTAATATTGTTTTAACATCTATGTTCACTTTCTCCATCCGTTACTATATTTTTTCTAGTTTTTAGCCGCAATTTCCCAGCCAGAGCTGCCTATCAAGTAGCCGCCCTGCCCAGAGTAAGTACAAAGTAACGTTTTTTTTTAGATTATTGAAACAAACTAATTATTAAAATTGACTGTATCCTTTACAGAGTGGACTTGTTGAGATTGAAGCAGTTGCTGTGTTGGGACCCATCACTGATTCCTCCTGACTATCTGACCACAGCATACAGCACAAACTGTAAATAAAGCTTAATGGAGACAAACCATAAAACAAATAAGAACATAAACTACACTTAAAAGCTTTTGCTACGTGTTTGTGCTTGAATAAAAAGGTGTGATATTCCAGTGGTTTTATAAATATGACATAGATATATTCCTTTAACAAAGTGAATTTAATGTTTTGCTGTCATCATCATAGTCATGCAATTTATAATATCAACATTTCTAAACGTGGTTGAACTTCTAATTTAATTTTAATCTCTTACAAATACATCTTTATCACATCAGACTCAACCACACCAAAAAACATTTCCTAAATTTAAGTTCAGTTCTATCTACTGTCATGTTTGTTGCAAGAAAGCTTTAACATTCTACAAGTAAACAAAATAAAGGCCTGTTTTCCACATGAGTCTTTCCTTTCAATGTAAAGGTCAGATATTTCAGTAATCACAGAAATTATTACATCATATAATAACATACATCGATCAGTTTATATACACTGTTTGGCTTCTTGCATTTCTTAGGGGTAAAGCCATGTAAGAGAAGTTCACATAGAACATCTATAGTTAAAGCACTTCTAATGTATTTAACTATAGCTGGTGTGGGGTATTTTCATTCGCTTTAAATGTATATATATTGTATAAAGACAGGCACAAAGACTTCATAGACCAGCTGGTCTATGTCTTGGCAATAAGCAAGCAATAAATAACTATACACTAACTTAACATGTTGTGGTTGAAAGTCCTGGTGTTCCTAATCTGGGTTCTGCTGGAGCTGTGGCAATCCATTCAGATTTAACTTTCTTCAGTAGAGGCTGAAAGAAGATAAATTATTTAAGAAAACAGCAAAGAATGTGTATTTTGTGAGGATTTGCAGGATCATTGCAAGTTCGTCTTGCATCATATCCCACTTACCAGGAGCTTCCTCCGGCGGAGATTCAGTTGTGTTTTCTGTGGAAATAGAGGATCATTGAATCATTTATATGCCGGTTTTGGATCTGAACAAATCCTTTACCCAAAGTATTTAGTATGGCACTCGTCATGTGATGTTTTTGAGATTTGGGACTTTTCTAAACCACACTTTAACGTATGAGCCCCAGTGCTGGTTGTAGGGTAAGTGGATATCCGGGGCTTAGCCCAGAGACATCCATTTATGAGTTAGAATATACATTTCTCATCTAAAAACGTTTGTAAAACGTGAGCCGCCCCACTTTCTCATTTTTTAAATGCCATGCCCTCGGTGAAGATATGTAGGTTCCAGCAAAAGACGGATTTTCAGCACCAACATGCCTGAAAAAAAGTGTGTCGATCTGCACCGTGACTGCTTTGCTTTCTATTTAAGCACATTAGCCGCATATCTACATTTAAAATAACCAAACTGTGCACACAAAAGATTTGAAATGTGACGGTATGGTAATAAAACATTCAGGGCTTTACAGCAAACATTCAAGGCTTCACCCCTAGCACCACCAAGTCTAACCTTGATGATATTTAATACAAAATAAAGCAACAAGCCAACCATTCTGAACACACTATTATTAAGGCACAAGTAATAAATTAATATAAAAACAGCAGTTGCACTTTGAAATGGAAATTGCAGCAGACTGAGAGGAGGAGTTAACGGATGCTCCGCCCAAGCCGTCTAACTTGCATCATTTGAGATGGATAGTCACTAGAGGGGGAAAGTGCATTTTCAGATTTTAACAGAAGATTATGAGGGCACATGAATGAAAGAGAATGACCCAAATTGCTAAACTATTGACAATAAACACTGTTCTATTTAATGAAAAAAGAGAAATTGTAATTCTTTCTTTCACTGGGACTTTAATATCTTAAACTCAATTTGTAATCCTTGTGTAAATCTTGAGTTTTTCCTTCAAGCTTAAAATCAGTTGCTTTGCTCTTCATTAGCTTTCTTTTTTTTTATGTTTGTCCCTTTTGTATGTTTGTCATTATTACATACCAGCTGTTTCCTCTGGAGGAGAGGAATCCTTCTGCTCCTCAGTTGTGTTTTCTGTGGACACAGAGAATCAGTTAAATTAAGCATCACTGTTATTATTATTATTATAACCTAGAGTTGGAGACTAGAACATATAGTACAGTACATCGACATATCATTTAGCATCTGGTTGGGAAGGGATGTGCATTACTTTCCTGATATTTAAATACGACCAGGTTTGTTATCAATGATGCCTATAGCATAGGTTTTTAGAGCGGATTGCGATGCCCAACATGTTTGGGCATAGAAATATCAAATTTAAATTGAAGAGCTTTGGCAGATGATTTTTAGTAAATATTCATTTTTAATTCCTTTCTCAATTTTCGAATGTTCACGATACTTTCTGTTCACCATTCACTCTCATTGTAAACAGCAACATAAATTTAGAAGTAAAATTAGCAACAATTTATGTATGATTCCTTCCATAACCTCTTACATACTGTGTTTTCGGTTTTATAGTACATTTACTTTATTTATTGTTTGCAGCCTAATTCTTGTCTTGGCTTTCCCAGATCAACAATAAAATCAGTTGCCGTGTCCTCCTGTGGCTGATTCACCAATGGAAATTGAGTATTATTTCCTGTTGTGTTCTTGTTTGTATTGTGTTCTGAGATTAGTCACTATGTGTTCGACAAATCCTCCCATTTTTCCACATTGTGGCCAAAATATTTGCATTAAGGGATCCATTGTCATTTACATCTTAAATGTTGGCTTTGAAGCATGCTGTAGCCATCGGCAAGTTCCAGACATGTCACAGAAATCAGAGAGCTTTGAATGCCTATTTAAATCATTGATTGCATATTCATAATACACAAAATGAATCTGTCATCAGAATTGGAACCTCACACCACAGCTGTGACTCCATAGGCCAAGTCATGTTATCTCTGAGCAACAGGTGTAAAAACTGTAACATGCTGGAATGGAGAAGGGAGTGGCATTGTACTCCTGGCTAATTGAGACGATACTTAAGTGTCTGCTGTTTAACTCTTATCACCACTTTTACATATTAAAGTAAAGTTTAATATGAGTAAAAAAAAAACTTGCCCAACTATGCTTTGATATTACAGATACACTTTTATACACCTGACACCTAAACCACACAATAAACGTAATATCCAGGTTAAAACTCTTCGCTTATAATGTTGTGAGATCAAAATAATGTGACGATGGTCAATGAAGCCAAAATCATAAACACATTCAGTGCGGGCATTACTGGCTCATTCAACTTGTTTCAATTTCCTCACATCAACTCATAATGTTAGTCAGTAATGTTAATGCCCCCACAATTCCCAACAATGTCTTGGCATACTCCTGGTGAGATGGCAGATGGTGTCCCGAGGATCTCCTCCCAGACCTGGATCAGAGCATAAGTAAGCTCCTGGACAGTCTATGGTGCTACTTGACGGCTTCGGATACATGAGATCCCGGAGGACAATAGATCTTAGGATTTCATCCCGACACTCCATAGATGGTCCTCCCAGACACCCCTTGCTGTTGCCCCTCCATTGTACCAGTGGTCACTTTTATTCGCACCAAAACAAGTAAAAATGGTACACACTCACCAATGTTATCCTATCGGGTTGATTTATATTCCTGAAGGTTAACTGACTCGGTGTTGAGTTACGATGATGAAGTGTTCCCTTAATTTCTTTGAGCAGTGTATTTATCATGAGTATTCATTTCAGGAATCATGACTATATATAGGCTTTCCAGTACCAAAGACAATGTGCAAGATATTTGCATCCACAAATATGCTCCTTGAAAGTGTCCGAGCTATTTGCATACACAGGCACGGTACAGGAGGCACAATGGGCCTTGATCTTGAGGATAACTTTGAGTTACTAAAAATGTATTCACTAACTGCTGTAATATACAGGCACCATCTACAACATCAGGTTGTCTTAGGAAAAATGTAAACGTACCACTTTGTGCTGGTGCAGGTTCTTCATTGCTTTCAGCTGTGGTGGAAGGGTTGGTTTGTGCTTCTTCAGACTGGTCAGGGGTAGCTTCTACAGATTCAGCAGCGTCAGCTGTGACCGTCTCATCCCCTGCTGCGGGGCTCTGTGCTTCCTCTGTAGCTTCATTTGTAGTCTGTGGAGATCCTTCAGCCTCTGACTGGTCTGGAATTGTCTCACTGTCTGCTGCGGGACCACCGTTTTCATTACCAGTCTCTAAGAGATTAAAACATAAGTGTCAAATAAGTATCTCATCTAATGGTATATTCCTCATGTTTTGGATCGGGCGGGAGATGGGTGTTTCATTTAATACAATAAAATTTGTACAAATGTGGTTAAGAAAGTATCATGCAAATACTTGGGGATGTTGGATAATGCTTTCAGCTACCAATACATGTAACCCACAGCTCTGTTTAAAACATTTTACTATATTTAAATCGTTTCCACATGTTTTCCTTTAAGATGAGGACAGCAGATGTAAAAAACAATTTATATTACTACAACTTAATCTTTTGACTCACATTCTTTTAAATTTCTTAAAATTCCAATTCAGAACAAAATCATTAGATGTGTGATTTAAGGAAATTTTGTCCCCACAAATATGTGTTTTATCGTAAATGTATGTTAATTAATACTGTATGTATATACAATTATTTTAGAGCCTTTTATTGTTTTGCCTTGAAATGAACGGTGTTAAACTCTGCAGTTCTCTGAGCAGCTCTCACAATATTAACACCAATTGCGATTTTATTTCTCTAGTTTTGGTGCCTTTATTGTTTGCGAGGAATATTCCACATCTGAGTCACCCCATTAAGTTCTTGAGAAAAACAGCTCAAGGCATCTAAATAAACCACTGATTTTGGATTTTCCACTGTTTTTAAAGAAGACGTGCGAGTCATGTCGGATGCATGCTCTTGTAGACGGTTTGCATATCTTTTATTTGAATATGATTTGGTGATTGGTATGTCAGTGTTCATTTTTGACCCTACGCGAGCACTCCGCAGCTCTAATTTAAATTAAACACAAACAGCGAAATTAAAGTTTGGTTTACAGTCGATTCACAATAGCCTTAAAGTACTAAAACCATACTGTTAATAATTATCTGAAACTGAGAGGAAAACATTAACATCCTGGTTTAACGATAACAAATTCCTTCATAACTGTACAGCACATTCCTCTTATGAAATAAATGGATCTATTAAAAAAAAAAACTAACAGAAGTTCTAACATCATGACATTAGATCTGGTCTAAACTGTGGTCTAAAGTATCCACATTATTTGCATGAAACCTTCTTCTCACGTCCTAATATATACACATCCCCTTTAAGAGGTTGACATGCTTCACCACACTTAAAGGAACAAGGTGGGGTGGACCTCCACCGATAGTCAAATAATTCACACAAATGTGCAACCATAAATGCCTGTTTATGTTTACGTCATTTAACCATGGGTTCTTCAAGGGTGACTTTCAGTGTAATTAATACTATAGGTCTCTTTATAAAAGATCCTGAAGTCAAGTAGAACTAAACCCCATGGGCTGATGACAGCATAATGGATGAAGATCTGGGTGCATTACACAAAGGTCCGGGTTCAGTTTCTAGTTAGGGTGACCCAAGATCCCAAAAGTAACTAAGATCACAAGCGTACTCTAAGAATCTAGAATGCATTTGTGTTTTTATAAGCAATCACATGATCATTAACCAGCAGCGTACAATCCTAAACTTAAATTGTATAGGAACCCAATTAAAAAGTTTTTTTTTAACAAAGGAAATTTAAAACACGAACTTACCATCTGTATCTCCATCTCGTTTGGTGCTGGGTCGTGTTGTGTCTTGAGCTGTGGTCTGAGTGCTGGACGTGCAACCCATTGTGTCTGTTCCAGTAATAAGTCAAACACTGTGAATGTTACAGCGCACATCAAATGCACGAGACGCTTCTAATCAAGCCACGAGCGCTTGACAGAGACACTCATTCATCCCTCAGTAGGTAACGCGCGTTTTATTTGGGTGTATATAAGCGACTGTCGTATGCAAACCTGCCCTTATTCGCAGTACATTCAGTACTAAGAGATTAATTTGCAATGCTAAAATGGTGCGACTTCTTTTTTCTCTGTTTCCGATTAAAGTGAGTTTATATTGAGTATCCGGTTCTCGTTCAATATGTCTCCTTTGATAAATTCTTGATTTGTGGAAGGAAACTTCTATAATGAAATAGACGAAAATAAATTGATCCGTTTTCATGACGCACAGCATTGAATTTAACTTAAATTAATGAACGAAGTGAAGTTTTGAGTGGTGGCGCTTTGTGACGTTGGCGACACCTACAGGCGACATGTGGATCTATTTTGCAGTACTAGTCTAAATTAAAAGGATAGTTCAGCCAAAAATGAAAATTCTGTCATCATTTACTCACCTTCGAGTTGTCTGTTTAAATGTCTTTGTTCTGGTTAACACAGAGAAAGATAGTTGGAAGAATGTTTATAACCAAACAGATCTCGCCCATATTTGACTCCCATAGTAGGAAAAATTACTTTATCATATTTTTTGTTCTGTTGAAGACATTTCAAAGAATGAAGAAAGCAAACAGTTCTGGGGCACTTTTGACTACCAATTTATTTTTTCCTTATACGGAGACGTTAGTCAATGGGGGGCGAGATCTGTTTGGTTATAAGCATTATCATCCAAATATCTTTCTCTGTGTTCATCAGAACAAATACCTTTATAAAGATTTGAATCAATTCGAAGGTGAGTAAGTGATGACAGATTTTCCGTTTTTGTGTGAACTATACCTGGGTCGTTTTCAACCATTTACCATAATTATTTAATAAATTATTTACGTAAAATATAATTCTATTTTTCGTGTATCGCAATGTTTCGTACCTTGATTTTCCGGGTAGTTATTTAAACATACCTAGCATAATTTAAATCAGTTTCTCTTTTAAACAAACTTACAGGTTAGTTGCCATGGCTGTTCATGTTCGAAATGGCCTTTAATTATAATTGACTTCAACATTCAAACGCACGTTTAGATATCAACGAGATCTGTAAGATATCGCGATGCTAGCGCACGAGTGTTACGTGCGCGGTGCACGCTGGGAAGTCCTTTTCCTACGAGGCCATCTTGGTGTGATCAGGAGGTGAGATTCGCTCCAGTATAAATGATTAAATTACCCAATCTTAACGCTCATATACGCAATATAAACGTATAATTTTGAATGTCCGGATCTTAATTTACCGCTTTAACTGTAGGTTGGCCAGATCGGACTAATCAGGAACAATGGTGGCTGCAAAGAAAGCGGTGAGTTGAGCGCAGCTGCGCGTGCCTGAGAGCTTCACGTGGATGCTCAATACAGGCCGCATGATGAAAAGTGATTATTTAATGTAACATACGCTGTTATGTGATATTAAACGTATACAGATGACGTGTTGATAGGCTTTTTCCTAAAATGTTTACATCAGTGATAGGCGTTTTCTAAAAATGTTTACATCTCTTTGACGTTGTGGAGTTGAATGTGTGCTATCTGAGCAATGAAAAAGCTTGACAGTTTTCTACTTAAGAGTAACTGAATTTCTATCGTAATGTCTTAACGTTATAGATGAACTGAAAGTGGTTTCAGGCGTGTTGTGGAACCTAAAACGGCACTTTTTGATAAAACTCTTATTTTGGAAAGCCTAACATACCATAGTCATTTAGCAATAATGTAGCGTAAGTACGTATAAAACAGAATTATAGTACAATTAAAGTACATTATTAAACTAATAATCGTCTATGTGACAGACATGATGCTTGAAATAAACAGTGCATTCATTTGACCAAGCCAGGCTTTATTGAACTGTTTTAATAGTTAGAATGGATTAAGTTTAGCTGCCAGTAAATTACTGTTCACTAACCAATATTTTGCTAGACATATGATTAGTTATCACGTTTCCACAGATGTTCAAAAATTAATCTTTGCATTTAATATGCTTGAAATGCCTGAAAGTTGTATTTGGTGCCTTCTGGACTTTATTCCCACGTTGTATTTGTATATTAATGATTTTGTCTCATTCCTACATATTTACAGAAAAAGTCCTTGGAGTCCATTAACTCCAGACTGCAGCTCGTAATGAAAAGCGGTAAATACGTTCTTGGTTACAAACAGTCTCAGAAGATGATTCGCCAAGGTAAAGCCAAGCTTGTAATCCTGGCCAACAACTGCCCCGCTCTGAGGTATTCACTGTTTTCCTGTCATTGTCTTAATAGATAACCTAATTAAAGTTGTTCTGAAATTACATTGACGATCATTTATTGACTAATTGTGTGATTGATTTTTTTTTCCAGGAAATCTGAGATCGAGTACTACGCTATGTTGGCCAAAACCGGAGTCCATCATTACAGTGGAAACAATATTGAGCTTGGTACAGCCTGTGGCAAATACTACAGGGTGTGCACATTGGCGATCATTGACCCTGGTATGTATTCATTTATCAGTTAAATTCTGTTGGAAGTGCTATCATTTGATCTTATAACTTGTTATTTCTGGACTATAATGTCAAGGTAAATGTAATTTAAAATAGTGCTGATAGGATTTTTGGTTTAGATGTTGGAAACTAGTGTATCTTACAGATGTGTAAGGATTTACATTATAAATAATGACTTTTTGTTTAAAGGTGATTCTGACATCATCAGAAGCATGCCAGACCAGCCGCAGGGGGACAAGTAGAGCCATTTCCATCAGATATTATTTCAAATAAAGTTGGCTAAAATGGTCATTGTGATTTTGTTTTTCTTTCTCTGCCTATTTGGTTCAAGTCATTCATGCATGAAAATGGTTATAATAAAAACCACACTTGTACTTTTCATCTGATATTATTTCGATTTCTATGTAATCAGTCTTACTGTTTAGTTGCTGTACTGCAGCAATTTATGGTTTTGTTTATTAAATTGCATAGTTTTTTGAAGTGTCTGATATGCTCTCTGGAATGTTTGTCAAAACCCCACTAGATGGTACAGTCTTTAAAAGGGTTATGCTCACCCTGCAGTTACCCAGGGTAATTGGGATTTAAGACATGTAACTGTCTTGTGGGAAAATGCATAAAGGAGCCAAGCATTATTTGAAAACTGAATTCAGACCCATTAAAATTAACCGCAGTGATCAAATCTAAATGGTTGTCGTGGACATCCTTAGTTAACCCACTTTGTCAGTGTCTTGGAAATAAACCATGAATCATACAGCAACAATAGAATAACTGGTTACACACATTAATGCAAACTGTACTTTTTGCCTAGCTGGATGCAGCTGGTGCTCTTCATCCAAAGATGTGTTGAATTGTTTTCACATGGTTTACTTTGAACGTCACCACTTTGTACCTTCAATGGCTAGGTTCTAGAAACACTTTAAAATAGACGAATGTTATAAACGAATTGTATGTTTGACTAACCAATAAATTATATTGGATAATATACAAACAATATGTTTTGAGCAAGTAATACTACCAAAAATGTAAATGGTTAAAAACTGAAAACTTTACAACGACGTAATGCTGCAAATCTATCTACTATAATAAACTCTTTACAGCTATGTTTCTCAACCGGGATGATTTTCAAATTAAATTAGAATAAAAGCAATAAAACGGCTACAAATCAAGTTATTTCTTAGTGTTGCTTTATGACAAAATACATCTTTTTTAGCTAGACCAATTACTAGAATATTCTATTGGGTTAAAATTGTGAGTTAGTGGGTGTTGATCCACTGCTCTACATCAGCATTAGTAAAGCAGAGCATTACTGCTGAGCAACAATCCCTTGTACAGCTGAGGCCAAGTTGAGTCCCTGAGTGATCTGCTGCAGATCTCCAAGAGGGAATTTTAGAAAGAATATAAAATACTGAGAAAGAAGATATGCATTTTGAAGGAACACAAGCTAATATTTACGTTTTAATGTATTGCATACCTCTGTATTATAAATTGAAAGTGTAATAGTAAATGTTGAAGTAGTTTTGGACTCGAGCCTATTTTTCAGACAGCACTAAAGAGCTTGAGCATGAGAAACACATTAAACGCTGTCCTCACGGAATGACTGCCCTAGTTTCGTCAGTCACGTGTGCTCAGTTCTGAAGTTGAATTATTTAAAACCCACGCAGATAAATATGATCAAATTTAACTGGGCATGTGCAGCAAATTTTTTTTAACAAATAGTATGCTATCCATAGAACAAATAATTAATTAAATATGAGATCTGAGCAGTCACAGAGGGGACCTCAAGATTTGTTGGCATAATTGTACAGTGTCCTGAGAATCCAGAGCTATCCAAAGTAGGTCAGGGGATGTTGTGTACATATTGTGAGTTCTTAATAGCCAAACTGATTGCTCCTGACATAGTTGTGCTCAGGCAGAGCTGAAAATAGGTGAAACTGCCCCCTCTGGACACACAAACATCACGCTTCATTTGTGGAGTCAGTGTATTTTGATCTAACCCTTATCTCCCTGAGAACTGTGGATGTTAAAGTGACAGTTCACCCAAATATGAAAACTCATCACTTATTTACCCTCTTGTCATTTCAAACCCATATGACTTTCTTTCTTCTGCAGAACACAAAATAAAATATTTTGAAAAACACCAGAAAGAGTCATACACAGGTTTTGAATGACATAAGGGCAAGATATATAACATATACAGTATAAACGGTCATTATTATTACAAACATCTTTGCTGAACATGGTAAGGACAATAAACAGTCACAATGAAGCATTACTGTAATTTTTTATGTAGAAATAAGACATAAGCCAGTGTGAACCCAATACAGGATGCATGACAACACAAAAACAGACACATTCTACATTACAAATATTTTTCTTGTTTTATTAAATTTATTTTGTGATGCCCATTGTTAATAGTGAAAGATCACCAGGAATATTACGTACGTGTTTAGATCAAATCTACATGTTATATTTTAAACCCATTTTATATTTTAAACCGACCACCGATATTCCAAATAAATACAATATTGTGGTGTTGCGTTAGCAAGATACGTAGTTCAGTGAGTGAATTTAAGATGCCTACATTGTAGATAGAAGTCTACACACACAAAGAACAGTAAAAATTAAATGCTTACATATATCATTAATGCTCCTGTACCCAACATTACCATAACTAATAAATGAAGGTCTACCTAATCATTGTATGCTATTAATACATATTACAAATACCCTTGCATAGCCACTGGATATAAAAATGGAAAATGTTCCCAAAAGGTGCAACTTTACGCTAAGAGGAGACTATTTTAACTAATATATATATACCGTATATATCTAATGTTGGGGTCACATAATTTTCTTTTCATCTGTCACAATTACTGATAACAGCTTTCATCACAAACAAAAAAAACACAGATTATTAACATTTATATGTGCAAAAACATTGCTGTCTGTGGCCATGTGTTAAAAATCACCTTAATAATATCAACCAATAATTCTCATTTATGTTTTTTAAACACTGTCTGATTTTAATTTCATTAATTTCAAAGATCATTCCAATGTTTTCAAACGACTTGATTTTCCTGATTTTAGAGACAATTGATCTGAACCAGACTTTTTGTTGCATATATTAAGTGTATTCAGCTATGTGTGTAATTGTTTATTCTACGCAGATCATTATCTGGGACATTCGCTAACCCCATTTTGAATATTTTAATGATTGTATTGTATTGATATTGTAAGAGAATATGAACTAAAGACTTTGATAGCATGTTTTGGGACATGTTTATGTATACAGAAAACTTAAAAGGTTTCCCTTTGTTAAACAAACTTGAATTGCTTAATTGTATAACTAATTTAGTTAAATTCTGAACCAGAATTTCTAAATATTTCTTTTGTACCGTACAACGTTTGCAAAAGATTTAAGTAAAAACTGATTTTCTCACATTCATTATTTTCTAAGTAATTCCCATTTGAAAAGTGCTCTTACGCTGCACTCAAATCTCAGGTATATCAGTAGACAACAACACTACAGAAAAGTTCACAGTATTCAGAAGGCCAGTGCCACAGATCATCACTGAAAGTGCAAATCAGATTGGAGCTGACACAAAACTTTGGGTTGCCAGGACAGCTGGGCAGTCTTGTAGAGGGAAGAGCGTTTCAAAGTCATACTACCACCTCTAGCGAGGAGAGGAGACTTACGTCACACATAGACCGGGGCAGCGGAATGGGCTATTGTGTCGAGAAACTGTTTCTTTGGAGAGGGGAAGGACTCTGGGAAATAAGAGAGATACGGCTATCTCAAGCCAAAGTGTACTGGGGTGGGGGATCCTTCGGTGGGATGGCGACTGCCTCTTCGTAGGGTGGAAGTAGAACCTAAAAGCAATGAAGACACATTGGTTATGTTAGAAATGGAACATTAGGCTAATGTTAACTAATTTTGTCCCTTATATGCTGTATACTGCCTATTGTATAAAAAAAAACATTCATCAACATTAACCAACACACTGTGCATTTTGTTTATTTAATTTCAATCTTTTATTCCTACCTTAAATCATTTATTTCTATTTTAGATTTATTTTTTTATTTAATTTCTATCATTAATTCTAATCGTCAGGGTTTAGGTTCAATTTTAGATTTATTTATTTGATTTCAAACATTAATTTCAATCTTCACAGCCTTCAATTTCAATGTTATATTAATTTATCCGTTTTTTCATGTATTTATTTGAACCTTTAATTCAAATGATTAGTTCTTCATTTCCATTTTAGATTTTTACCTTTTATTTTAATATTTAATTTCAATCTTTATTTCCAATCTTCAGTGTTTAATTTCATTTTAAGATTTTATTTATCTTTTTTATTTTAATCTTTAATTACAATCTTCAGTCTAATATTTTAGCTTTAGGTTTTTAAAATGTATATATTTTCTTAAAAAATATTCATTTGTATGGTCCACAGAGGTTTCTGGAATAACATTTTACTACAGGTTGCATGCTTATGCGACAAACGAAATCTTTAATTTTATCATCTTTGATATACTGTTTGTTTATGCTTTAAATTACTCAGAATTTTGTCAAGTACACAAGTTCTCAATGCATTCTGGGATAATATATTCTGTTCATTTGAATAAACACAAAAATACTAAGAACAGTATGATAGCAAGCTGTTTAAAAGGTTTGCATCAAGCTTTTATCATCATGTCACAATCACATCCCCCTTTCTCTCTTCCCGTCAAGTCATTTCAATTATCTTGTTTGCTTTGCAAACAAATATATTGACATCAGCTAACCATGGCAGTCCACACACAAAAACAAGTAATACTTTACTGTGGACAAGGGCACCTTCTAAATGCCTTCAACATGAAACCATCCTCATCCATTGCAGAGAAAAATGTGTCAGCCTCAAAATAAAGAAAGGCCAATAAAAAGCATGCTTTATAAAGATGAGTTTATTAGTAATATGCTCAGGGAAATTCTAAGGCAATCGCATTTTCACCTTCAACCAAGAGCTTTGCAACTGAGCCAAGCAAACGTGGACAGTTACGTAACGGCCTACAGCTGAAATGTGTGAAAGCCTCATGAATGGCCTTTTATTTCCCATGTCTCGTTTTTTGGAAGCATGTGACCACATCATTGGAATGGAGAATTTAAAGAAACAGTCAAAGATAAAAACATAAAAAACCAACTTAAAGATACAAAATCTAAAGATATCCTTATAATTAGTAGTTCTATATTTGAGTTGTCAGTGGTTGGATGACAGATAGATAGTGGCAGTGAGACAGGATTACTGTGAGGCAGACAGACTAGAGATTACAGACAGCACAGCACAGTGCCCTCTCTAATGCCCTCCATAAACACTGACTCAACAATACAGAGGGCATGAAGAGACTGTCATCATTATCTCCTGTGATGCACATCACACAGAACCCCCGTAACTGTGCAAAGATGCACTCTACTAGAAAACTGTACGGTGGACTGCGCTATGACTGAATTAAGTGTGATCGTTGTGGCAGAGCTCCGTGGTGAGGACGTTTCCTGCCAGTTGGTCAGATTCACATTCCCGGCTTGCATTTCCATTGTCAAATAATATATCTATTTTTTTTACAAAAGAACTGTAATACATACAATACACATGTACATACAGTCAAACACAAAATTATTTAGACACTAGATATAATTTTTGTGGGTGCAGGACACTGTAGTTCATATATGTAAGCAAGGATAGCAAAAGTAAACAGTGAATATACCAAAAATAAAAGGTAAGGACAAATTTATTCAAACACTTTGACCTGGCCATGTTTTGCTAAAGTGTTTTTTGTCTTTAAATGCTAATGCGACCTTTTTACACCACAGACTGAACTAAATGAAGTATTTATTGGTAATTGGCTGCCCTTTATTGGTATTATTGTGTTTCTAAATTTAACAGCTGACAGCTATACAATCCAATATATTACATAACTTACACCGTGTCTACACAGGACACGGCAGGCGAAGCAACACGACAAAAGACAATAGAAACGCATTAGAACCCATTATCCTTTCAAATTTTGTCCACACTGGATGCGGCGTGTGAGGTGTTGACACGGTGTTACTGAGTTATCTGACATTATGTGATGTTTTGTAAAACAGGGTTTGGGAGAAGCAATTGTATAATTAACGCTGGCTTTCGATAAACAATTAAAACAATCATCCTTACAGCCTATAAGTAGTCAAGCCACCTCACCTCCATTCTCTCGAACAATACGAAACATCCCTCCTCCACCCTGACTCCACACAACAAGCCCGTTTTTTACCTCAGCAAGTATGATCTGGGTCTGGGCACACACCAAGCCCGGGCCCTCCACCGGTCAAGGGGCAGGTGCTCTGAGTTCGAGGAAGATTACCGAGCTAGGAGCCCTCGCCCCGGGACAGCGCGACAAACACGCATGTTTATCCAACCCAGTTCATTGGCAGCAACTCGTGAACAAGATTAATTTGTTCTGATACAGTTTAACTTCTTGTTATATTTTATAAGCTAAGCTTTCTAAACTATAGCGAATAAACTGTGAGAAATATTGAAGGTACCTGAATCATTTTTGGTTTGTCGTATCTACAGATTGCTGTTAATTCATATAACGCCTTTGTTGAAAAGTAACAGCATACACAGTATAAAGTAATTCACTGCAAAAAATACAGATACATTTCTTCCTCTATTTTTTTTGTCTTGTACTCCAGTACAAATATCTATAAATTGTTAAATCAAGACACATTTACTTGACCCAAGATATTGTGTCTTGTTTTCTAAAAACATTGTCAAAATTATGTCTGCCAATTATGTCTGCCATAAAGGTAAAAAATGAATTAGGTTCACTAAATTTAGTTTAATTTAATTTCAATTTTCGTTCTTTAATTTCAATTTTAGACTTCTAATATTTGGTTTACTTGTATATTTTAGTCTTATTGTTTTTAAATGTATATCTTTTCTTACAGTTTATTTATTATTTTAATGACGTGAAATTAAGTCGAAACTTAAACCTAATGCTTTAAGGTTGATTCAGAGATGATGAATTCAATTTTTCAGTGTATTCATGTAAATCATTACAGATTGATCATTGTTGATAATCTCTAGAATTTGCAACAATACAAGTGTTCAGTTTATAATATCCATAAGAGAATTTGCATTTTTCAGCCATAGGTTCCCACAAGAAACTTAAGTTTTTTTTCCAAGTTTTGTTGTATTTTTTTAAGGTCAACATTACTTGAAATAATTTCCCAGTTTAATATTTGTTCTTGTTGGTTGCAATATTATAGTATTGCAATATAAAAATGTTGCATTTATGTTACATAAAGACTATAAAGGTTGTTGAACTCGTCTGGCATGTAAAACCACATCTTTGTGGTGACTGCGGTGTGCGGTCTATACAACCACAGAAATGAGCATGTTGATAGGTCATAAGTTGGCAACGCATACAAACACATGATCAATTGACATAACAACCACAGAAAACATAGAGGCCTTATAAACAGACTCTAAGCACTCTTGACACAAACTCTTGTCTCAATGTTGAGCCATGCGTTATGTGAACATTCACAACTGAGACTGCGTCAGACATAGTGGGACTTCATGTAATCACTTGACTCACTGTAGTATCATTAGTGGTGACATAAACCAGGACCTCCGTACCGCTTCTTCCACTCACGTATCTGTAGCAGTTCCACACGCAAGCAATAAGATACGCCTGGAGAGAACAAAATAACCATTGATGCTAAATTAAACATCCTCATAAATAATGTACAGCATATGGATAAGCAATGAACCAGTGCATAGTCTGCACTATTTCGTTTCACAAATTATGACATTTATAAAAAGAAAGATGGAATACGATTTTAGATGCTTTTAGCTATTTCATTTTTCATATGATCACATGCAATAAACAAATTGTACAATGCCCGGCATACATACACTGTACAACTGCACAGGGCTGAATCTAAGGAGGTACATTTTAGCTCACTATGTTTATCCCAGCAGTGTAATCTCTCCCTCTCTCTAATGCTCACAGGCTGTCATAAAGCGATTTGAATCACATCTGAAGTCTGCTGGAAACGTCAAGCATCTAGAAAGATGGCTGCAGAGTATTCATCTGCTGCAGTGGAGATCTCAAAGACCTCAGTGTTTCACAACAGATCACATTCAATGAAATGTACCTTAAAGGCCAAGATGCATCCAATAAAGAGAAGCACTGCTAATACTAGGCACATGTTGTTTGTGGACATCAAGTCCTCTTTGTATGGAAAGGTCCCAGGCTGTTACAACAACAGACAAACAGAGTTAATGGTCAAACAATACTTGGCCACTCTAATGCGTTTTAAATTCTGTAATAAAATACTTACCAACTGCTGAAGGTAGTCCTGTATAGTATTGGGATAAACCAGGACGCTTATTGCTACCAGTGTGTTAAGGGCGAAGTCAAAGATCTGATAGCAAAAGAAGGGGATGATCCATGCTGCATGTTGCTAAAAGAAAACGTACACATGAATGAATGAATCATAATTAAAGTAAGTGTAATAAATAGATGCGATTGAGGGATTTATCAAACCTTATATGCGCCGTAGGTAGCCATTCCGCAAATCAAAATCATCAGCAAAGAGATGGCAGCCGCAATACACATGTCTGTGGAAGAAGAATATATTGTATTCATGTATTTGCCCCAAATCGATACAATATTGATTTTCGTATTATTTATTTCAACTACACTTCAAAAATATTGACTAAATTTGTGAAATTATTAATAAAGAATACCACCAAATCACTTCATACAAATCCAATCATACTGACATTAATCATTAATACTTAACTAATTCAACATAAGAAAGTTCCCAGTTCAGGCAAAACTGAAATTAAAATCTGTTGTACTGTATTTTATAATATAATATATATATTATTTAATACATATTTAAAGAATGGAAGAATGTGTAAATCAGAACTAAAGTGAAGCTCAATGATACTACCCAGCTGAATCAACTAAATGGAAAATTAAATAGCAAATTCAGTAGATAGATTCCTTTTGTAGATACAGTCTTTTAATGGTTCTAGGAGCTACAAAATAAAAGCAAACGTTATGTGGCTCAAACTTAACTTCCAGTAGACCTCCACAAAGAACCAATAACTAGTAGTTTTAATTTAATATAATTCAATTAATTCATATTTATATCAATTAAATATTAAATTCATTGTTACATAATAACCAAACACAAACCGGAATTTTTACTTCGGGCAAGGTGCCTGCGACCATCTATAAGACCATCTATAAGAAATGATCTGTCAATCTGTCAAATAAAAATGATATATTTTAATGTTATTTATAAGGTGAAGATTGCCTAAAGAACATAATAATTTAACAGAAAACGCTAGTGATATATTACCCGTCTGGGTTAAACATTTATTAGTTAAGCCTGTTGTGAGACAAAGTCACTCATGAATGAGTTACCTGACCTGCTATCTCAAGTGATACGTTTCATAAACAACAACCATTATTTCTCCAAAACCAAAGCATGTCTCACATTAATGAGAAACACAAAGGATCACACAAAGTGTTAAAATACTGCCAAAACGAGGAGCAACCAACTTGTTCTTGTGTTGTAATATCAGTTAAGGGATAGGTCACTCAAAAAAACATATTCTGTCATAATTTATTCACCCTCATGTTGTTCAAAACCTGTAAAGTATGTGACTCTTTCTGAAGAAGATATTTTGAGAAATGTCTCAGTGGTTTCGTGTTCACACAATGGAAGTCAATGTTGCTACCGACATTCTTCAAAATATCTTCTTTTGTGTTCTGCAGAAGAAAGAAAGTCATACAGGTTTTGACAAAATGATGAATAAATGAAGGTTAAATTTCAAAAGTATACTGTAATATGCAGCACCTACACATAGTATCTTACCTACATCTCAATTTCATCTAAATAATTTGAATGATACTATCAATTTCATTTGACCTCCTCATGGGACTGCACTAACACTGGCCTTTGAAATTGCTCCTCCACATAATCCCCTCCACATACTGTATGTTAAATTACACCAGTACATTCTGTCTACTTGAGCGACTATTACAAAACAGGCTTCATATAACAGAGGCCAGACCCGAGGCAGCCCACACCAAAAGCAAGGATATGCCTGTCATCATTTAATCCTGCTAATGACGACAGTCAGATTTAATCAAAGTTACTAGAGCCAGTATCTCTGACAGTACAGAAAGATTTATTCTGACACCACAAGAAAACAATATCCCTCATACAGCGTGAGTTCTTATTGCACTTTAGAAGCTGTCTGACAAATGCATATGTGTAAATTAACGGCTCAAGCATACTTGCATCATCCATGACGTCCAAATCCGTGCCGAGATCAGAACTGGTGAGGTGGTAGTTATACTGGACTGGGTCATTGAGAGCCGACAATAGGATTAACAAAACCACTGCATTGATGAGCTGTAAGGCAAAGAGATAACTTTACAGAAATTTGTATCATTTATACCTAAACAAAACACAGAAAAACTAGAATCCGATGAGATCGGGAATTTTGAGCTTGAAATGTAAAATGAAGTTGGAAATACAGATTCGCAGATATATCGGCCAACAATCGGTAACGGTCGATAAAAGCAATTTTTCACACTATCGACAATTATAAACATCACCAGTTTAACATTCAATACTAATAGTCAATATATGAATGAATAACATTCACTAGAGTAAATAAATCCAAATTAATCTTCAGAATCAGTATCTGCAGAAAACATTCTGAATAATCGGCTACCGGTATCGGTGGAGAAATGTAGTTTAGGTGAATCTCTAGTCTGAAATAAATAAAACATAATACATATGTTGCATGCAATATTGAATCTTAAGACTCAATAAATTCTCATATATAATTCTGTTTTCTATCTTTTATAGGCTTAAAGTTGTAGCTTTTGTATTCTCATAATGTTATTAATAAATGACAAAACTGCTGAAATGTTTGACAGCTCCTTGTGACTTTACAGACAAAAGTAATTAGACCCCCCCAAAAATCGTATTGTTTCTAGATAGCTTTAGATCTACAAACAGGGTTTTTATAAAGCAAATTCCCCGTCCGACACACTTTACCTGGCTTAATCTCATTCTAAACCCTTAATAATGTTTTGTGAATAGCAGCATTTTTCTATCTGTGTCACAAGACATCCAACATCTTGACAGTTTTTAGGTTAATGGATGTTTTTGTTGTTCTTTCCCTGCTTTGAAAAACCTTGGAAAAAACTGAATAGATTTACTAGTTGACCAGAATATATTGACTGGTGGTTTATTTATATCCTTGTCATTTGGATTCAGGTCTTTGGAAACAAGTGTGACCTCAAACAATGTTTCTTTAGGAAAGGTTTCAAGCAGGAGGTCAAGATTATATTTCTATTTATACTATGCAAAATAGCTCTGGTTTCTAAAACAAGCTTGTGCTTTAAGATTAAGACTAGAAGGTTGTGTAATGCTACGGATGATTAACAGGCTATAACTGAGCAGTTAAATAATAGTTTTATATCATTCTTAACATTAAACCTTAAACATTTTGGGCATTTAAGACGAGTTCAGAATTATAAATATCAAGGAATGCTTCATTTCTTTATCATAATTAAAATAGTGAAATATCTACAAATACAAAGTATAAATATGAAAATATATGATGGCATACAATATGATATAAATAAGCGTTGCATTGATTTACCATGTACCAGATGCCCAGGATAATGGTGCCCGTCCGTACATGGCAACACAGACAGCAGCTGGTCGTGTACCATCTGTCCCACGGAGAAATCATTTTTCCAATAAAACGCCTCTGACTTATATTGTTAATGTCCTTTCAGTTCGATGCGAATATTGTTAATAACTCGGAGACTTCTAGAGACGTCGATCACCGCCGTCACCGTCCCGTTCTTCTCTTCTCACCGCTGCATTAATCCAGCTCATCTCAACGTCACGTGACCGGAGGGGATTTTTAGCGTGACGTCAGATCCAGATCCACTGATGCAGTACGCTTTTCCAGAGTTGCTTTAATACAATGGATTTCCAATATTTTATCCACCTAATAAATTCAAAGAAATATCTAAGGTTTTACATTTTTCATCAATGGTTCAAAAGTATAACATTTGCCAACTTGTTTTTTCCATTAACTCAACAAATTTAGTTTAGAAATGTCAACGTATTACTTTTATAATAAATTACTATAAATATATCATATAAATTGTTATGCAAATTACTTTTATTATGAGTTACTTTACTTTTTATAAAATAGATCTCACCACTGGCCAAAATTTTGAATAGCTGAAAATAAAATTAAAATGACTTTTAGAATTTGTACAATAATCTCCATTGAGATTACATGACAGGATCCACGGTTGATGAGGACAGAGCATGAGCGACGTGACAGAGAGAAGAGCAGATGGCCCAGACCAATGAACCTCTGTATCCCCGGCCCCCTAAGCTTCTGTAGACGAAAGGTTCATCACAGCATCAAGAGATTTACAGCTCTCAACCAATGTAAGTACGTTTAAACAGCGGACATGGACAGTTGTGAAATGTTATAAAGTTGAATTAAATTTAAACTAGACTGCAATTTTAAACTCTGATGTTAAACAGATGTTGGTATGCCAAAAGTAGGCCTAAGTGCAATACCAATATGAATGCAATGTAAATCTCTGCATAAGTGCATGGCAAAATGGTACATTCGATGTTTATAGTGTTAAAGCCATGGTTTAGATTTAAACAAAACAAAAATCTTTCATCATTTACTTACACACTGATTGTTCCGAACCTGTATACATTTATGTGTTCTGCTAAAGGAAGATATTTTGAAGAATTTCAGTAACTAAATAAGTTAGATCTCATCCCCTATTGACTCCCATAGTATTTTCTCCCTACTATGGCAGTAAATGGGGATGGGATCTGTTTGGTTAATGACAATCTTAAAAATATCTTCCTTTGTGTTTAGCAGATTATATATTTAAGTATTTAAATGTATACAGGTTCGGAACAATCTGAGTGTAAAAAAATGATGAAAGAACTATCCCTTTTAATAATGAATTGGTAAATGCATTCACTTTAAACATTTTAAGCATATCATTTTAATACATTATTGAAATAGTAAACCATTATTTACAATAAAAGTCTAATTGGCCACTTCTTCAGATGTGGCTGTAAAAAACAGCGCACAATTGCAATTATTTTAAGAGGTATCATGTGAATGTTATTGTTTTTAGAGATATACACCCCCCCAAAAATTGAATATTATTAATTGAATGAATTGAATATTAATGTGGATTCTGTGCCACAGGTTTTGCATGAAATGATAAAACAATAGTTCACAAATATTTTTTGAATTCATCTTATTCTGAATATTTTATGTTAAGTACAAAACGTTTCAGCAAAACTAATTCAAATTAAGTCTTTAAGCATTTTAAGATGAATTAATTCCATAAATGTAATATTTTTTCTAACAAACCCCTACCAATATTAACACAAGCACTATAATAACTTGCTTTAGCTAGTCCATCATTGCAACGAGTCTTCCAAATAGCAATTTTCTTTTATTTAACAAATCAACATAGAAATATTGCATTGACTTAAGTAAACATGATCATTCTTTAATCCAAAAACTAGTAGAAATACATTGCTCTAATCACCTTAAGAATGACAAACTAAGGCAGGCACCCTACGCAAGATCAGCGTGCCTCAAAATCACATGATCTACCGAAATCTACAAAAAATGACCATGAGCAAATCACCAAGTCAACCCAAATATGAATATGCATTTAAAATGCCCCCCCCCACACATCCATTCATCGTTCATTTAAGCCTATTTACAGTAAGAGGTACTTGCACGAGTGGACAGAAAATCAGGACATTTTCATCATCACTAGAAATGATTATTAAATCCATGCAAGTTCAACACTGACATCAATCAAATCTAAAGTAAAATGTCACACCTCCTATTAAAAGAAATAAGAAAGAATAGAAGCATACACTACTAAGAATAGATTAAGGCAACAGATTCCTGATACTGATCCTATTTTAGTGTCATGGAATTAAAGCTGCTCTAATCGATCAAATCACATAAACCTACAAACCGTCTCAGTCAAAATAAAAATGACAATTAAATGTTCACATTGTGCAAGATTAAAAAGAACACATACACAAGGGATTTTTACAACCTTCAGCACAGTGCAATTACAAAGAGTTTGAGCATAGAAAAAAGCCCTTATAGTTCTATACATATGGCGTGGCTTTTTCTACTTTTAGGTTGTGAAAAGTAAAGCATTGGGTCCACTAAGAGTTGATAAAAAGGGTAGAGTCTCAACTCTAAACATATCCGATATCCAAACCCAATTATATGGGTAAAATATATATATGCTTAGGACGGAAGGACAGCTCTAAGAAAATAGGTTTAGCATTAGAAAATTCTCTGTAATATCTCTTGTTTTCACCGCATTGATCTACAGGATTACAGTAATACACCTCATACCGCTTCAGCTAACACCACAGAAGTACTTCTATCTACGTCACTGACTCGCAGCGCCTCTCTGTGGCTTCCAACACTAACTGCAACACTTCAGCAACTGCAGCAAGTGTAATTCGGCGGTACAGAAGTACCACAGGAACAGCAATGATGTCACGTAAATAAAAAACGTCCCCACAATTTCCTCAGTCCACCTTCAAAATTAGTTTAGTAGCCGCTGATCATGAATGTTCGGCTCCACAGAATGTTTGTCTGATGTCAAGGATGAGGTTTTCCTTAACAAATCTCAGTGTAACGTAATAGTGCACATAAGTAGTGTTCCAGCCCACGGACTGTTCACCTTAACTCTAGTTTTATTTGTATTTTTTTTACTGAGTTTGTTCCACTCAGATTTGTTGCTATTTTGGATTTTTTGAAAAGCACAGTAAATTTATTCTGTATAAAATCCTGTACTGTGAAATTATTGCATAAATGATCGGTTGCATAAGCTTCCTCTGACGTTTTTCAGGGTTCATGTTTCTCTTCTGACTTTTTTCTTCTGCACTTGCTTCGGTGGCTCCCAGTTCTGATCAGATTTCTCTGTGGATGCAAAAGCGAAGGATTCTTTTCAGTATGATTATATTTCAAACAGCAAATCAGTTTCTGTTGTTGATACGTTTATTTATCGTTTACATAAGTTTATTTAAATAAACCATATGTATATTTACTTACTTTGAGAGGACGGTGGAGGGACGTTTTGCTTGGATACATCCTCCTTCGGGACATGAGGAGGAAGGGGCTTCACAGTCACATTCTTCTCTGCAGGAGCAGAACTCTCTTGGATCAGCTAAAGAATAACGATGACACAACCAAATCACCAAACCTGCAGAATTCAAACACCGTTGACTATTAATTTCAAGTAAATGTAATTTGTACCTCCGAGGCTGAACCTTCCTCTTCTGGTCTCTTCTTTTTCTTTCTTCTCTTGGATTTGCCACTTCCAGCAGGATCAGCATTATCGTTGTCATCATTGGATTCCTGAAACCATTAAAACACTTTGTCAATGGTCTTGTTTATTGAAACTGGAATATTTGAAAATTAGTCTTTAGGTTTTGCATCTCCATACCCCAAGCGGCTTAGAGATTGGTGTCTCTTTTAGCACAGGGGCATTATTCTTGGGTTCTTCAAAATTGCCCCATAACTCAGCCGGAGCGTTCCAGTCTGAACTCGGGTCCACAGCAGCAAGTCCATCTGAAATCATATGAAAACGCTCCTTTTTAATATTTACTTCAAAGATTGTGAATGAAGCAAATGTTTGGCCTTCTGTCTGACCTCTAAACAAACTCTAAACTTACTGCAGCTGGACCACTCATTGTCAATAGCATCACTGCATCGTTCAGTATTAGATTGAGACCCAGGCTCTCCACCTATAAAAAAAAGGTTAAATAAAGGTTAAAATTTGCAAACTTGCAATTTTTAACAAAATATTAATTCTTGTACATTCTTTGATAATGAGGGACTCATCGGAATTGTGTGCTTTAAAAAAAAGAGTTACAATACCAGATGCGTTTAATCCAAGCATTGTTAAGTTAACTGGTTTCGGTTCCAATTTAATTCTTCCATCCAGACCAGTCAATGGCCCTATGAGACAATGAAATGATGTGACGACGGTACAACTGAAAACGGTTTGGTTCTCTATTTCCTGTTAAAATACTCAATGGATATAAGAAAAGTAAAATTTCAGCCAATTCCTAATTTATAACAGATAAAGCAATGTAATGAACATGTTGTTACATCTCAGTCTGCAATGCATTAAACATAAAAAAAAGAATCTTAACCATTCATTACAATGCATGTTTATCAAAATCCTTGCAATCTTTCAGATCTGATCGGATATAACACTACAAAAACAATCAATCTTAACTCAGAATTAACAAACTTAACTGTTATAAATGTCAATTTTTAGACATAAACAGCCATATTCCATTACCTTCTGATTCTGTTTTCCAGGAGTTTTCACGGTCCTTGTGTACAGGGGCCGTTTTACTGACCAAACGCTTCTCATTGGTTGAAGAATTCATTTGGGTTTGGTGCTTCACTGTCCACCCGCCTCCATTTACAGTGCTTGCATCAATCCGGTTGGATATCACTACAAGAAGGGTCAAATTTGTAAATTGCTACAATCCCCACTATTCTTTTGAACATTAGTTAAGTATTACAATATGTAAACCCATTTAGCAGAACTCTGAAGATTTACTCATACAATCAGTCCAAAAAATCTGCATAATTTTTCCAGATTCGGTAAGTGGAAATTGCTATATTACCTGGGGCTATAACAGCCTCATCCTTTCCAGGCTTGGGACGCGATGACTCTACAGTAAAACAAAGAGTGCTTGTATGACTCAAACCAGCTCACATTTACGCTTGAATTTATCCTTCCATATTGACATTTTCTCGGATGCCATCATTAATTTTTTTTGGCTTTTTAAAACTTGTCTCAAAAGGACACTAAAAATGAAAATGCAGAACTGTACCTTTGTTCTTCTTGGTGGTTGTTTTCGGCACAGGTGCTGGCTGTTCCACATTCCAGCTGGCACGATCGCTGCTCTCAGGGCTGCCGGAGCTGTCTCCAGGGCCCTTCTCCTTCTTGCGCTGCTGTCGTTTCTCTCGATTGCTGACTTTAGTCTCCCAAGCACCTGCTAAACACGGTCATACTGAGAAAGCAAAGCACTTTCAATCTTCCTCTAACAGTATGACTTGAATTTTCCCTTCAGAAACATGTTTTGCGTTTGAAAATCAGAGTTACCTCATGAAATTCATGCTCATACTGCTATTATACTATCGGAAAAAGGGACACCAAATCAAAATTATTTATATACCTTTTTATTTTGTTTAGAAGTTTGTGTGAAGCAAGAAAATCTCAACTTTAAACTCCATTTGTTCCCCTAAATGTCTGTATGTTTGGTGCTGCAGCTGCTTTTGAGTTTGTTAACCAAATGAGTTTCAAACCTTCATCGGGTTCCTTTCCAACAGAGGAGGAAACATCTTGGGTTGCTTTCACCTCTGGTTTTGGTTTCTTCTTGATTTTCTTGGCCTACATAGTAACCAAACACACACTCATTTGCAACTTCCTGGTAAAAGTCATAAAGTACCCCCCCACACAATACACAGTTTCATTTCATGTCCGACCTGCCATTTTATACACATAGAAAGATGTTGAACATCCTCAAAAAGTTATTTGGTCTTGTATACGTGTATAATGCAGGAGAAAAGGCCTTGGGTCAGGGTACATATTTTATGTTCAGATGTCCTCTGCACTTGCTCTGTCTGTAATTATCAGATTACATCCTGATACTGACACCCGACCTCTAAATCACAGACTGAACCAAGGCTGATCCAAACATCCTATGTAGAACTACTAAACAAAACAGTACTTTTTGCAAAACATTAAATGTTTGACCTTTGAAAAGATTAAAAAAATCCCTAATAGCAAAGTTTTCACCACAGTTAAACTGTCGTGGTGCAGTTGACATGCTTTATTTGACCCAACTCATCATAGATGCTGTTTTTCTCATACTTATTAACTGAGAGGAAACATGGAATATTTTTGACTTTAATTTAGCAGTGTATGACTACTTAAATAAACTAGTGAAGGAAAAAAGTGATTTTAAAGATTACTTAAGGAGGGATTTATAAGGTCCTACTTTGGTTTATGGAGTGTCCAACAACAAGTTTATGTACATAGAAGGTGTTAAAACACTATTATTTCGTAAAAATAGGCAGTTATTCTTACCTTACTTCTTGACTGACTCTCGAATGATTCATTCCGCGATTCATCTGTCTAATCCCCTCCTTTCCGCTAGCCTAGTCTGATGTGATTGGTCAGATGGTCTAGTCTGCTCTGCTGTAATTGGTCTACCGCGAATGAGGCGTACTAGTTACAGTATTTGGGGGAGAAGAGTGAAGTTTTCGCAGGCAGTCCTAGCAAAATGTAGGCAGGGACTATATGTAATGACGTAAATCTGCAGCGGTTCGCGAATCGGACTAGGGACGACTCGTGATTCTGAGTTTTTTCAAGCAAATAACTTTGTTATTCATTCACCTTCGGATTTACAACTTGGCAGACTGCTAACTTTCAAACACTGCAACAATACTAACTGCATGAAATTTAATTTGCACGATATCATGCTATGTACTCTTTGAGGAAAGTTACCAGTAACAGCATAATACCTAACATTAGATAACTTGTTTTGCAAATATTAGCTATCTATTTGTTATAATAAAAAGTGTAGAATCCAGGTGTTTTGGATTTTTTTTGCCACTTTTATAACAGCTTAATTAAAATACTTCAATTAAACGTTACATTACTGTACCAAAACCATGGTTAATGTAAGGGTTTAAATCTAAATTGACCTTGAAATTGACAAAAAAAACGCTTCTAGTTACCAATGACATAAAAATACTCAAATTGAATGAGAGAACAATTTTAAAAAGGTTTTATAGACTACTTGGGACTTTGAATAGGTAAATACTTATATTTGAAATGACATACTGAAAACTATCAAGGACTTAGAGAGAGAGCTTTGGTACTTTGAGTGAATTGAAATAACTTGACCTAACTACCTTTAGAACTGTGAATAACACAGTTTTCTATTAAGAAATCAGCAAGAAATGTGTGAGATGAACCTTTGCATCAACTGGAGGCTGTACTGGTGCTGGTGCTGGTGCTGGTTCTGGTGCAGGAGGGGTTTTCTTCTTCTCCTTGACTTTGATTTCCTCTTTTGGTTCAGCAACTGTCTGTCCATTCTCCTGGGCCTTCTGCTGCGGGCACATGACAATTTAAAACTCAACATTTCCTTCCTCCTTTCAACTGACAGCGTCTCTAAACTACCCCTGGGCAATGAAAACTGTCGTGTCTACAGATCTAAGTGTTTAAATCATATAAAATCGGCCACCAACGTTGGCGTGAAAGAAAAATGAAACTTATAAGAGCATGCTAAGCTTGAGCTAGCCGGTCAGCTATGTGGCTACGTGGCTCTAGTGTCTGTCTTATGACAGCGTTCGTGATAAAACCTCAACGTCTGATTGAATCATTTACACTTAAAACTAACGGGGATATAACCGATGCACAGTTAAAATGTTTAATGCGCAAATACGCTAATCTTTCTACATGAGAAAAGGTTTATCGCTGGCTTTGACAGGTTAGCAGTTAGCCACAAACTTAAATCAGAGGTATATGATTTACAGAACGATATTGGATGCGTCTCAAAATCTAATGTGCTGCCGATCAAGACCGCATTTTAAGAATATCATATGCGCAAAGTTAATGTTTAATAATGGTTAAAAAGGCTGTCAATGAAGCAAACTAACTAACGTTAGTGCTTTTTAGACACCTCCAATAAAACCAGATGATCAAAATTACAGGCCGCTTACCTTGTCAGCTACTTTCTTTTTGTTCTTCTTCTTCGGTTCGCTGGGTTCGGTCTTCACATTCTTTGGTGGCAGCGTGGCTTTGATCTGGGTCTCGGCGGCGGTGCGGGGACTGCTGGTAGCGGTCACCGGCGCCGTTCGGCGCTTTCTCCGTCCGCAGGCCGCGACCACCACCAGCACAGTCAGCGCGATCACCGCCGCGCTCAGAATCGCCCATGACGGATACTTTTCCGGCTTCAGCCCCAGATCAACCCCGAGCTCGGTTCGGAGGAAGTCCACGCCGGATGACAGTAGTCCACGGAGACGGTCCGATACGTATTCGGCTCGCTGCGTGGCTAAGGTTCGCCAGTCCCGGTCCATTTTCTGCAGGCAGACACGAACCGTACACGTTAAGACAGAATGAAGTGCTTAGTGCTGCTGGCTTCAACAGCGAGATAGCGAGTGAAGAGAGAGGTGGGAGGGGCTATAATACTTCTCGCCTTGTTCTTTACATGAAGGCTGTCTCATGATAACCTAGGGAGATGTTGGTTATTGTCCACACTTTCAACAGTTGCATTTAAGTGCACAATTTAACCCTGTTGGCAAAGTAATTGCAAATAAATGATAAAACAAGCTAGTGTTGTTTTATAGGAAACATCCCTTGAAAAACAAAGTGACATAACAAACTTGCTTGTGCTAAATGAAAGGAACAGTTCCCCCTAAAAATGAAAATTCTATCGTCATTTACTCACCCTTTAGCTGTTTCATATCTGTGTCATTGTTCTGCTGAACACAAATGAAGATATTTTGAAGAATATAGGAAAGCAAACAGGGTTTTTTTGGGGGGGTGAACTGTCCCTTTAAGCAATATTGATTCTCATGCTGTATTCTTCATTTATACATTTCGAAAATGAATAATTATTATAATTTCTTCAATATTATATTATTATGCCAAAAGATATGTAATAAAAAAGGATTGGGAGCAGCATTGGACCAAACGCAAACATCCTATATAAAGTAAATACAAATAAAACATGTTTACTAGCTATATTTAAATTTTTTGGTTGAAAAAGCTTCTAAGACATCCATCCATCCATTTTCTTCCGCTTATCCGGGGCCGGGTCGCGGGGGCAGCAGTCTAAGCAGGGATGCCCAGACTTCTCTCTCCCTAGACATTTCCTCTAGCTCTTCCGGGGGGACACCGAGGCGTTCCCAGGCCAGCCGGGAGACATAGTCCCTACCTCTAAGACACATTTGTAAAAAACATGCTGTAACCACTTTAAGATGCTCAAATGTGCTGTCTTGGTAAGTTAAAGGTTTTCAGACAATACGAATAATCTATTAAAATATACTAAATTATCAGTTTTAATTCAATAAATCCACAAAACTTCAGAAGAAGTGTTTTCATAATGTTACTCCATCAGGTGTTGCATGTACATGATTTGTCATTATTAGTACATTTCTTTGCTCTTCCTTTGAGAGTATAGTGGTCACAAATGTTGTTGGTGAGATGTCTATAGGGCTCTAATGTTTTATTCCTGGAATTGTTTTCTCAGTGGCATGTGTCCTTAAGGAGTAGTTGGTGTGTTTATTCAAAACATCATTGAAATCCCAATAGATTTACCCCCAAAATACTTGTTTTTCAATTCCTCTTAGGATACCCCTTACTTTGATCTCGGTGTTTGTACTGTCAACGAAGTCATTGACGGTACAACTCCATGGAGTTCATATGTATTATGTAAATAAAGAAGCAACACCAAGACAAAATTAAAAATGTATAATATGTATTGTTCACTTTCTTTGCTTTGAAGAAAAAGAACTAAAATCATCTCATCTTAATGACATTTCACAGTAGAACATAATGAAATAGTCCAATAAATAAATATATTCTAGCTCATCATTAGAAATCAGCATCAAGAGTAAATTCACAGTCCATAACGTTTGACATCACTCCGAGTCGCTGGTATTCAGCCACTCGCTTCTCAAAAAAGTTAGTTTTTCCTTCCAGTGAAATCGACTCCATGAAATCAAAGGGGTTTTCTGATTGGTACACCTGTTGAAACAGAAATCACAAAGCATTGTTTTATTAACGTAATGTGACCCTTTGCATAAATGAATATGAGACTAATATCAGTTAGCAGGACAACTCCTTTTGATATATTACTCACCTTGGGCAATCCCAAATCTGTTAGCAATCGGTCAGCAACAAACTCAATGTACAGCTTCATAAGAGAACAGTTCATTCCAATCAGATCGACCGGCAGGGCTTCTGTCAGGAACTCCTTTATAAAAAAGAAACACGGTTGCAGTTACACTCACGACATAAGCATTGTGTGGCATTGGTGTACAGTGGTGTATACACACCTGTTCAATGCCCACAGCTTTTGTGATGATATCCTTGATTCTGTCAGCCGAAGGCTTTTTCACCAAGTAACTGTGCATCAGACAGGCGAAATTACAGTGCAGACCCTTTAACATATAAGTGACACAATTTGTAATTATGACAGACTTTCTTTTTGCTTTTGTCTAAAGTACACTACCTTCACTGAATATTTTTTGTACTGGGAATTAAACCCATGACTATGGGGTTTCTAGCACTGTTGAACCACAGGAATATATATATTCTAACCTCATCTCTACTGATGAGCTCATTGGAGTGGGTGAGCCCAGGCATCAGGCCTCTTTTCTTCAACCAGTAGATGGCAGCAAATGACCCGGAGAAGAAGATGCCCTCTACTGCTGCAAACGCCACTAAACGCTCTCCTGGAAATAAATTAATCGATTTGATTCAGCATAATATTTTATATTGGAAAACACAGAGACACTGAATAGACTGGCCTTAAATTTCTTTATTCAACCCACCAAAAGTTGAGTTTGTGTCAGAGATCCACTCTAAGGCCCACTCTGCTTTCCGTCTCACACAAGGCATGGTCTCAATTGCATTAAACAAATAGTCCCTGTAATAAGAAAAGTAGAAGATTGAAGTATTGCAGAAGTGCATGAGGTTTGAATGTAAATTAGGTGAATTTACATTAAATGTACAGTGGACTGCATGTTCATGGAGTGTGCATTATTAATAAAATTTTTAAAGGGATAATAATAATAATAATGCATTTAATTTAATAACGCCTTTCAAAACACCCAAGGTCACTTCACAAACAGGCAAAGAATAAAATAAATTACACTGCACAAGACAAAAAACATAAAACACTCAGCATACACAACTCTAGGATAGTTCACTCAGCATACTCATGCTCGGCAAAGGATGGTTCACCCTAGGGATGCACGATACCAAGCTCATGTATTCATACTCATATACAGGTACATATCAAAACAATTTGAATATCGTGAAAAAGGTCAATATTTTTGTCACTCATTTCAGAAAGTGAAACCCATATATCATACAGATTCATTACACAAGAGTGAAAAATTTCAAGCCTTTATTTCTTGAAATTTTGATGATTGTGGCTTACAGATAATGAAACCCCAAAATTCAGTGTCTCAGAAAATTTGATTATAAAAAAGGTATTTTAAACAGAAATCTTCTGAAATGTTTTTTAATTTCTATGCAGTAAATAATTGGTTTGGCCTCATTTTGCATGAATTTCTGCATCAATGTGGTGTGACATGGAGGCAATCAGCCTGTGGCACTGCTCAGCTGTAATGGAAGCCCAGGTTGCTTTGATAGCGCCCTTCAGGTCATCTGCATTGTTGGGTCTGGTGTCTCTCATTCAGGCCAGGCGGGTTTGCTGGCCAATCAAGCAAAGTACCACCATGGTCTTTGAACCAGCTTTTGGTACCTTTGGCAGTGTGGACAGGTGCCAAGTCCTGCTGGAAAATGAAATCAGCATCTACATAAAGCTCGTCAGTAGAAGGAAGCATGAAGTGCTCTAAAATTTCCTGGTAGATGGCTGCGTTGACTGTGGACTTAAGAAAACACAGTGGACCAACACCAGCAGATGACATGGCAGCCCAAATCATCACTGACTGTGGAAACTTCACATTGGATTTCAAGCAACATGGATTCTATGCCCCTTCATCCAGACTCTGGGACCTTGATTTCCAAATGAAATGCAAAATTTACTTTCATTTGAAAAGAGAACTTGTTCCTCTTGTTTTGTGAACTCCACAGTCAACTCAGCCATCTACCAGGTACCTGCCCTCACTGCCAAAGGTATCAAAAGCTGGTTCAATGACCATGGTGGTACTGTGCTTGATTGGCCTGCAAACCCGCCTGACCTGAACAGGGGCGCCGCCAGGAATTTTGGGCCCCATGACAAAAAATCTAATTGGGCCCCCTCTGCGCAGCTGTTGTCACCACATCTCTAGGACCTAACTGTCCCATCAAAAGCTTTACATAACTCTAATTAAAGGCTTGCACCTGTCTTGCTTCTTGTAGTTCAATACTAGTACTAGCACAATATTTACTCCTGGTGATTTGTACATGCATGCAAGTCTATTATGCAGTTCACTATTTGATGCAAGATTAAAAGCAACCATAAAAAATTTGCTGAAGGCGTTCTTTTGCAGTCTCAATGTATTTTTATTGTTAAATTTGACAAAATGTAAAATTATCTTAACAAAATTATTATTATTATTAATTATTATTATAATTATAAATGAAAGATTTAAAAAAATAAGAATAAACAAACTTAAAATTAACATCATCCTCTCAAAACGGCAGATTTTTATACTTAGCTGCACATATATGCCAACAAGAAAATAAAGTGGACATGTTAAATGGAATTTCCACACCAGGGTTATAATAGTGCTAAGGGTTTCCCTGCACTGATTAAATGGTGATTAAATATAGGCTAACACCAGACTTTTGCTAGCTAGTATATTTCACAATTGACATTATGCCAACAGGCTAATACCAATCACAGACTATAGGTCAGTGGTTCTCAACTATGGCCCGAGAGATCCATTTATCCCCAACTGTGATATAAAACACATGAACAAACTAATCAGCGTCTTTAGAATAGATGCGTTCAACTTAATGCGGCGCTGCGCAAATCTATCATCGTATGACATGCAAGTACCGCAAAAGAGATTCAAGTGCAGATTGCGCGGTACACATTTTAATCGCTCTCGCGGTACTTTAATGCGATATACCAAACAATCTGCGCAGCTGAACATTAAATTGAACGCGTCCGATCCTGAAGTCACTGATTAGCCTCTTCAGGTGTTTTATCAGAGTTGGTGCTAAACTCTGCAGGAAAGTGGATCTCGCGGGCCAGAGTTGAGAACCACTGGCCTGTAGGCTACACACCTTTCTTGGTGAAAACCTGGGTTACAGTTTGACACACTTTGCTTTGTCTTTCCTTTTTTGAAAACCAAAATTTGATTAGGGAACATTATCATAACTAGTTCTGGCGCATCTACTGACTGCAACTAGACACCGTTACTGAGAGAGCTAAGGCAGGACCAAACCATTTCATACAGATACAGGGGGGTGGTTGGTCAATATGGATGTTTACTTTTTGGTCAATGGGAATTTTGAACTTTTACTGCCAAAAACAAAGAGATTATTAATTGCATTATTATATAAATATATATAATGAATGATGATATTGCCTTGATGCCCGATGACTCCTGAGATAGGCGCATGCTCCCTGTGACCCGAGGTAGTTCGGATAAGCGGTAGAGAATGGAATAGAATGATGATATTTGATAATTTTAAATTAGTTTGTTAACTATTTTGGGGCCCCTGTCAGTCATGGGCCCTTGGAATTGTCCTAACTTTTCCCCCCTATACGGCGCCCCTGGACCTATGGGGTATTGTCAAGAGGAAGATGAGAGACACCAGACCTAAAGGCTTGAAATATTTAACTGTATGTGTAATGAATCTATATAATATATAGGTTACACGTTCTAAAATGAGTGACCAAAGATATTGATCTTTTCATGATATTCAAATTTTGATGTACCTATAGATGCACCGATACCAAAGACCAATACCTCACCTGAAATCACTGACATAACTTTGTGCTTTGAAAGTTTTTGACACATAATGCAGTAAAATTGTCCTTTTTCATAATGTGTTTTGAGGCAGAGTTATTAGTTTCAGTGTGTTGTGCTTGGAAAATTGCCACCTAACCAAAAAAATACAAGTTCAGGCATCGACATTCGTATCGGTGATTACCAGAAAAAAATATTGGTACTCGTACTCTGTCTTTAAGAAATGGTATCGAAGCATCCCTAATTCACCTGAAAATAAACATTCTGTCATCATTAATCCCCCATCAAGTGATTCAAAACCTGTATATGACTATAAGATATTTTTAGAAATGTCTCAGTTTTGCGTTCATACAATGGAAAGTCAAAAGGGGTGTCAGCGTTATTGGGTTATCTATCCCTTTACGACTAATATAAAACATAGAATAAGACCCGTTTCTATTTAAAGATATATGGATGTAAACTTACAGTATATTATGTTTTGTATATAATACATTGTGGAAAGACAAAAGCATGGTCCCATGTTTGCTCATAAACCACATTTCACAAAACTGCAGAAAGTGGCTACGCCAATCTCACATCTGTCACCTGTATACAAGCACGTTAGATGTTGCAACTGACATACAGTGAACATCCCATCGCCCATTTTCATCTCACCTCTCTTTCAGATCCCTGATGTATGTGTTGATGAGCATGCCGTACATTTCAGAGTGCACATTTTCAATAAGGATCTGAAAGCCATAGAACGAGCGAGCTTCTGGGAGTTGAACCTCTTGACTAAACCTTTGCACCTAAGTAAAGATAAACATTCTTGCTCAACGACCTATTTCATAAGCAACACTTGACATTGATTTTCTTTATCATGAAGTAGAAACAAAGGGTGTTTGAGGACAGAGGTAGACAGACTTGCCAGGTTCTCATTGACAATCCCATCACTTGCGGCAAAGAAGGCCAATACATGAGATATGAAGTGTTGCTCATCAGACTTCAGGTTGTCCCAGTGAGACAAGTCCTTTGATAAATCCACCTAGTCAATTCAAAAAACAAAAACAAACATGGTCACACGGGCTGAAATTAGATTACAAGCATTGTTGCAATGTTCTAAGATCAGTGTCTTGGCAATTGTAATTATTTAGTAAGTACAACAGTTACTACAATTCGATTTATACAATACAAGTGTAATAGTATAATCCTTTTCAAAAATAAAAAAAAGAAATTTGTATTTTGTGTAGTCTATTAACATTTAAAACATAGAAATAATTCTCCACCTCCTCAACCGTCCAGAATGAAGCCTGAGCTTGCTTGTACATTTTCCAGATATCTGGGTACTGAATCGGAAAGACAACAAATCGCTTTGGGTTTTTTCTGAGAAGGGGTTCATCTTCAGTGCTTTTTGGGTCAACATCCTTGTAACCATTCTGTAAAAAACGTACTCGTTAGTAGAGAAATGGGGAGTATTTTTCTGCCGATTTTAACATTAGAAGAAATAAACTTCAACATTTATCATTCATAGTGAGATAGAAGAACAGATGCACACTGCACAGCCACAGCTTGGGCAAACTGATGACGAATCTGCTTACGAAAACATTAATCCACACGTATCATGTTCTTATAAAACAGTATATTCATAAAAATATTACTTATACGATTGCATTTAAATTTAATTAGATGTGAATAAAGAAAATGTGTATTTTTCCAATAATAATATTAATAATTTGTTTCAAACAGACCTTAACCTTATTCATTAATCTTTAATGTAGATTCAATTTACCATTCGCGTTCCTTAATACTAAACAGGCATTATTAGAACCTTTTACTGTATAAACTTGCCACTTTTAACAACTCTCAATATCTTTTTTTGCATTACAGTCTGTTTGCCCAAGACGTAAGGCCCTTTGTTATGAAAGCTCAACAACAGCAGAATCAGGCCGGCAGATTCGCCATTTAATCGAGGACGTCAAAACTGTTCTAACACTTGATAAATAAAGACGTTTATTATTACCTGACAGTCCATAATGTCCGTGGAAGTGTTTATGCTGGAGTTCATGTTTATTATTGCGTTTGATCCACAGCGGTGAAGCTGCGACCTCAATGTGACGCTTTGATGACTAAAGCTGCATGGTGTCTATGGCTGAGGTCACACTCGTGGCTCCTCCTCCAGTTTTAACCCTTATTTACCCTTTCACTCCAATAACATAATCACACAAGCGTTCATTAAATTGATTTGTAAGGTTTATCTAAAGAAAAATCGTTATGGAGTAAATTATATATGCTCATTATTAATCTGTTATTGTATTTGGCTGCAGTTTAGCTTCAAAGTTCTTAATTTTACTTTTTGACACACACAAGAAAGACTCAAAACAGTATTTGCTCAAAGAAAATGTATTAAATTAATTTTCATTACTTTTAGAAGCACAATTGTACAGTCAAAGACAGGCAATGGTCCAATGGTTATTTCATTACAGAGGGTTGTGATTTTATAAAAACCATGTTATAATTAAAATCACATATTTAACTGTGCTTGACACACAGGATAATACATACATTTTCAATATACACATTAATATCAATTTCATATTGATAATTATTGCCTGAAAGCATTTTAGTTGTGAAAAACATTTGTAGTTTACTTTATGGTAATAGGTTTATCCATCCCAGGATGTCTAATTATTAGAAAAAAACATTTTCGAGGGGACAATTCATATCACAGTATACTCCACCATAGAGCACTATGAGATTTATAACAACCTTTAAAACACGGTTACATGACGCAACACGCAATGAGGAAACAATAATTTGCCATGAGGAGCAATGAAACGCTCCCTTATTATATAAAACCATGGAAATTGTCAAAGATGAACAAGTACAGAATTGCTAAACCAATTGTTCCACTTACCTGCATACTAAAAGGCCATGGCCTATTTAGGCAGATACTAAAATCTACTCTAATTGAAATTACTTTTGAGACAAATGCATCATGTTATACAGACAGACAACTCATTTACAAGACTGTCAGTAGGTCATCTATATCTATACATGTTTACATCATAAAATTAAATTAGTTGAACAATTATGTAAACGGTGTTCGATTAAGAAACCCAGGGTATGGGTGCCATCTCCACAGTCGTCCATTTTGTTGCATATGTTATTTAATATGAGTTTTCCGGCGCTTTTTGTTTGCTAAGGAAAGTGAGCCTTTATGTAAGTGTAATAAACTGAGGTAACGATGTCAATCAATTAGTTTGCCCAAAAATATCAAGTATTTTCCTCCCGACCAAAACCCATACAAGTTTTCCACTGATGACTGTTGGAATGTTGACTGCAAGCTTTTAACATGCCAAGTGGTAAGGGGGGCGGATTTTGGCTGGGTTACAAGCCATACTGGACTAATGAGAAGTTTTTCATGGTGTCATCAAGTGAGATCCCAGCCTCCTGCATCTCAAACCTGTGGGAAAGAACTTACTATTAATTATATATTTTACAGTATCTATTGCTCAAAAAGCAGTAGAGCAAAACAGCAGGCAGAAGTACAAGGGGTCAAATTCACGTGTCCACAATTACCAGTCATCTGTGAAGATGGTGTAATACACAGGTGGTTGATCTGTGTCACTGAGGGGTGCTGAGCCCTCCTGACCGCTGGCTCCCATGTTTCTGAAAATGAGCCAATCCCCTACAGAGAGCTCAGGGAGAAGGCAACGCTCCACCACCTGGTCAAGAGTATCACATGAGGGACCCCATAAGCTGCTTGAGAACACTGGTTCATCTCGTGCGAGTGACATCTGGAAAAACAACATACCGTTTTAAAATCTTAAAATCTCAACAACCAAGCATGTAGCACAAGAATTCCTGCAGGTTTAATTACCTTGTGCACAGATGGTGCGGTGATGTTATTTCCAAACAACTTCCCCACAAAAGATCCATAAACACCATCATTCATATAATACACAAATTCTGGTTCGTCACTTGAGCTCAGTTCACCTAAAAGCACATTGAGAATGAAAGTTAATGGAGCGTTTCCACAAAACTTGACATGCGCGAATAAATCGCACTATTCCGCGTAGTTCGACGCTTGAACATTGTTAGTTTACTTGCTTCTTTCGCGCTTGAAATTTACTTCACAACAGACGCAAATTCACATCATGGGAGGGGCTTCCGCCAGGCAGCTCCAGTCTCGTATATTTATATAAATATATATATATAGCTCAAATTGAGCAAAGAGCGTTTTTTACAACTTACCCGATTGTACGACCTCCTCACTCACTTTCTTCCAAGAAAGATCCTTTTTATTCCTGTTTCGATAAAAGTAAGATGATGTATCGTACAGCTCCGGGTATCCACAAACAGGGACGATGATTTTTTCCTCCATGGTTGTTTCCGCTCGCTACATCCTAATCACGTCAGTACTAGAGCAAGCTCCTGATTGGTTAATGCGTCGCAAATTTTCACCAAAGTTCAGATGTTTCAATTCACGCGAATCGCATCATTCACGCCGCCTCATTCGCGCAAATCGCACCAAAGGATGTCCTATCGTGTATTTGCATTGACTTAACATGTAAATCTCTCGCACTTAACGCTTAATTCGCGTCTGGTGGGAACGCAGCTTAAGGCAGAGGTCACTTTAATACCTATCTAATGTGATGGTACTTACTGTTAATTTCACCGTGGAGATCCTGGTATACTGATTTCTTGCCAATAACATTGACAGCCAGGGTAAAGGTGGAAAACACAAAGAAATTTCCAGGTTCAGCGATGACACTCACTCCAGACCCTGAGGGGAAATAGGCCTCCAGCAGTGGTGCGACAGTAGAATGAATCTGAAAGATGAGAGGCAGAAAAACCTGCTTTATAATAAAATGTCTACATTGAACAATATTCAAAATGAGGAAAAAATTGAAATTACAAGCTTGAAGTACCTGTTCCAACTGAAACTCAGAACCATTGAATCCGCCACCGATATTCAGAATTGTCATGTTAAAGCCGAGCTCCTTCTGTAGAAGGACACATGGATAACTCAGCACTTGGAATGATCCGTGCAGTATGCCATAAATCTACATTCTCTAAGGAGATTTTAAACACAAAGTATATAAACATCTCCTCACCCCCATATCAAAGATACAGCGAGCATCTGACAGTGCATGGGTGTACACCTGGGGCTCTCTGCATGACGCTGGTACCTGAAACCTGCAGAAAGAGCATAGAACAGTGTAAAAACTCCTGACACAAAAACTCAAGAGGCGTGAACTCTTTTATCTGTTCACTTACATAACTCCAACTACGTCCACATTTAACTCCCTGGCCATCTCCATAAGATGTCTGCAACCCTTTAGGGAGCAACCGATGGTCACACTCGCCTCTTCCACCTGTGCTTCAGTAGACATTTGTAGCAAAAGCCTGTCAAGGTAAAGAGAACGATTAATCTTCTTTCCCGATGCATAGGGTAATTAAAAAATGCATTTTGTCATGAATTCCATTATTTAGTTTTCAGTACTTACTTGGACTCAGGGTGGGCACGGGCAATTTTGCGAAGCTCTGCCTCATTTTCACACACCAGATAGTTAATGCCATTCTTGGCTGCATGTTTAATAAGTGAGAGCTGCTTGCAAACACCAGACAGGATGATGTTCTCTGGAGAAACATCATGATTGAGTACCAATGTAGTTTCAGCCTAAAAGATATTGAAACGTTTCCATTAATTGTGTGCCTCAAAATCCAAAGGGACCTTTCAGTATTTAAAGAATTCTGTGTTTAAGAAAGTCGTTTAATAATCTTACTTTATTTGCACAAACGAAACCAACGCCAAGTGCAGACAGGAGTTCAATGACTATAGGGCTGCTGTTACAACTGACCGGGTAGAAGGGCCGAATGAGGGGCATTGTGGTCTTCCACAGGACATGCTGTCGCATTAGGGCCCCAAGGTCGGCCACAACAAATGCATTCTTTTCAGCCTGAGAAAAAAATCCACTGAGTATGTTCCATTTGTTTAATGCAGCATTTGTTTCCTGATCCTACTTGAAATTCCATGTACATAAGCTTTGTTTTAAACTTACCAAATTTTGTTCAAAGATGTGGTTGTCGATGACATCTTCTAGGGTCGTTCCTCCTTCTAGCAATTCAATTATGTAGTTTGGTGCATCAAAAAATCCTTTCATCTCAACCGTATTCCGCAAATCCGACAATCATAGAGAGTTTACTGAGCCGCTGGGGTATTCTTGGTATGCAACAAACTGTTCGGGGTAACAAAAGTAAGTTTCAGAAGAACAATTTGCATAACATTCTCATGAGTTTGCATTAACACGTAATCAAATATGATAACAAAAGCATATTTGGTGTGCTGTCCGAGGGGATGGCTCTGAACCCAAAGTACTCCCCACCACCTCAACTGGGATAGACACCAGCTGAGAGTGAGGCGATGGGGTACTGGGGCGATAATGCAAAACTGTCATTGGACAGAGGTCCGGGATGGTTTAAAGGTTCTGTATGTAAGTAACAGAGGCCACTATTGGCGTAGTTGGAAATTGCAACCTACAGCTCCGCCACCATCCTCTCCCTTCTATTAGAGAAACTTGGGTTGCCGTCACAGGACAAAAGGGTTCCGTAAATGACAGACATCTTCGCCCTGGTTGGTTGGATAACATGATCATGCTCCTCCCAAACTCAGTTAAATAAACGTCACTAAATAACGTTCAATTTTGACAAAAATTTCAGCAATGCCATATGACCACATCTATCTGTCCACATCTCATTTGACAAAACACTTTTTGCGGTTACATGAGCAATCTTTGTTTGTGTCATTGTTCTATTTTTTTTCTACAAAGGCCACAAGGCCAGAAAGTAAAACAAGCAGAGAAAACTGATCACATAACCAGAGAACTATCACATGAGTCCAGCTCGGTATGTTTAGAGATGACGACAACACACAGGCTATTTCTCAGACTGAACCGAGATAAATCCCTCTGGCTTTGAGGCACAATGGAGCGTTTGATGGTATTACCAATGGATTTGTGCTGTATGACTGAGGAACAGAGATGTTACATATAAACTGACCTAATAACAATCCAGTTGAGTGACCAACTGTTATGTAAAGATTTTACGTTATGTACACACAAGCGTGTGTACAGAACCAACATTGTTTTGGTTCTCATAAATGTGTCTTTGCTGTCCTCCGGAAACCTTGGTGGTCCAAATTTGCTGTTTCTCAGTAAATGGAAAATAGACATTTTAAATGATTATGTCATCAAAGTTAATACTTTTTATTGGTTAGATTATTGCGAAACCCAGCGACAAACACAAATAGAGATTAGAAATAAGGATTTATGTCAAATATGTAAAAAATGGAGATATGATGTAATAGTATAATATTGAGGGGTCAATAATTACATGGACGACGTGGGAGATGGTCCTCTCCCGCTATCAACTAGGATCCCAAGGCGGCTCAGCGTTGAAGTCAAACTGCTCCCGGTAGAGGGCCTTCCCTAGGCCTTCTGGGTAGCGATTATACACTAGCAGAGAGAGTGGGGAGCCCTGGGGTGCAAAAAACAACAAACATTTTTTTTAAATATCCTATAAACAGAACATTTCAATGGTCTTGACACATAAGTAACTAGTTCTCTAATACACCTGTGATGTTTTCAGCATCACTGTAGGCTGTAAGATTCTTATCAAGTGATAACAGGTTTACTGTCGTACTTTGTACCTGACAAGTTACTCAGACCTCGGTGATCAGTTACCTTGTGTTCTCATTTTTAAGCATTAAATAACACAGTGTTATCTTAAACACTCCTCATGGGATCAATAAATTAAGTAACTTGTGTGTTTCTGATTTACTTTTTATCAGAGGTCATAGCATTTGGTCTAACATAAAGACATTACAACCACCATAGTTTGAATATCCTTTAGGTTACCGCTTTAAAAACCGTTTTAGGCACAACTTTGCTAATAATGATGATGACGTTAGCTTTTTTGGTTAAAAGGTTTATTGAGGTACCAGTTACAAAAAATGTGCAATTGACTTCTTTTTCCAAATTATTTATCAATACAAATGTTTCATAGAGAGAACACATAAAGCTGCTAAAGTAAAAAAAATCGTGAACTGAAAGTGACTCATGCTGAACACTGCAAATCAGCTTTTTTTGTTAAAAATGTGTAATCTGTCTCATTTGGCTTGTCATTTAACAACCTGATACAACATGTCGTATGTGACTGGGTTTGGTTCACTGAATCAGCCATTTACTAACTACACCCGTTACTGTACAACCAAATATAGCTTGATATTGTACAACTATTATTAATATTATTACAATCGATTTTATTGTCATTTCTTTTTGTCCTTCACGGAGCAATGCCGTCGCCCGTATTACTAGCGCGAGCACAACCAAGCGCCATGTTGTGTCACATTTCCTCAAATCAGCCGTTGGATTTTCAGGGCTGGAGTCAGAAACGAAAACGTTGTACTTACGTGAGATAACGGCCTGAATGACTTGGAAAATCGTCTTTTCTTTTTCGGCGGAATTTTTAAAGAGTAGTGGGGACACAAGAAGAAGAAAGATAGGAGGCTGAATGTGCCATATGCCTGGGCGAGGAGAACGTGGGTCGAACACGGGAGCGCCGCTGTAAGTCTCGAGCGAGCAGAAATGGTTGTGGAGGAGGAAGGCGGGTGATTTGTGAGAGAACACTGGGAGGAGCGTATGCACAAACCCTACTACTGGGAAGGAAGGCTTGGCTTATGAATAATACTTACGTTACGTTATTGGACGCATCTAGCCGGTTTCTTGGCACGTCATCGCATATTATGAATATGCATGAGCTCGGCCAAACCACTCCCACTAGTTTAGCAGTGTGTAAAATTGTGGGCGGAGCGGTGGACACGCTTACTCATAAAATAAATATGAAGGTTTCTTAGAATCATTGTCTTATTCCTTGTTAAGGCAAAAGGTAAAGATTCCTGCCATTTCTTAGCAAACTCAAAAATCGCTACAATAATTATATTATTAGTATGAAATTATAAAACTATAAAACAGGTATACGGATTTCTTACTTTATTTGTCAATTTATTCAGAACAGAGTGATTTACAGCCATGGAATGAACAACCGGTAGACTGAAGTTTGGAATTGACTTTCATTGACATGAAGCTTACAAATGATTCGTGTCAAATATGCCTTCCAATCTCTTTATGCGCATCCTGAACGCAGTGTCAACTGACCCGAACACATCCTCCTCCAGTCAGCTGACTTATAATGTGATGCTCTCCGAATGTGTTTTAACATCGCGTCTCTCTTTTCAGCGATGTTTTAAAACATCATACATTTTAACGCTATTTTTAAGCCGACGAAAGTGATCTATATCATCCGTAAGTATTGCCAAATATGCTTTATATTTTATAGTCGTGACAGGCGTGTGGTCATACGATATTCGCAGACCTCGATACACGGTTCACTCTGTGGCTCTAATTCAGGTTCCGTATGACATTGCGGTGTAACGTTAAGCTTTTGCCTTTATAAATTATGTAATCAGTTGTAAACGGTCGAGGGGTTTCAAGAACGACTGTGTTTTTGATGTTAAAGCACTGAATGGCTTTTCATTTGTATGCAACGAAATGGAGAAGTATGAATTTGTCACATGATGAACCAAACATGAGCCACTGTATTGTATTTGTCATATTTAAAGGACTTTTGATTATTGTCACATAAAGAAATCTGATATGTATTTGTACATATATGTATATATCAGACTTCAGCATGATGTGTCCGTGTCTCACTTGCTAATATCCTTTCATATCCAACAATGCATCAGTCAGTCATGATCTCATATATTTTTTAGGATTGATCATTTGAGTAATCATGACAGAGTTTTGGTTGATCTCTGCTCCTGGAGAGAAGACCTGCCAGCAGACATGGGAGAAAATGAACCTGGCCACAATTCATCCCAACAACCTGTCCACTAACCACAAATTCAACATTCCTGATCTTAAAGTAAATTACTCATCATTGCCTTATTTCAGTGTTTAACATTATGGTTTATTAAAATACATGTCTGACATCATTCTTATCTGTCTGGTGACTTTTCTCAACAGGTGGGAACTCTTGATGTCCTTGTAGGGTTGTCAGATGAGCTTGCCAAACTGGACTCTTTCGTAGAGAGGTTTATGTCTATATGACATTGTTATTACTAGAAATCAGAAATCCTTGCTGAAAAAATGTTATAATGGAAGTTGTGATGGGTTCTATTGATGGTATGTCATTTGCTGAATGGAAAGATAATTTAAAATGGGAAGACATTTAGTAGTGGCTTTGATGCCAAACAACTGATGGTTAATAGTATTGTCTGTAATGCAAGCCGTAAGAATTTGTATTGTTTTTTTTCAGCAGGGATTGCTTTAAATTCCACTTTGTTGATCATAATTTTTTTTATCTCCTATATATTTATTTTTCTATCATCATAACAACTAACTCTGTACTGACAGACAGTCAATGCCATAGTTCTCATGTTTCCCCTTTCCATGTGATGTGCTGCTGTCTGTCACATTATAGTTCTCTAAACAAAGTGAAATGTATATTTACCTTGTGCCGCTGATATTTTTTAATTTTACAGTGTGGTGAGGAAAGTGGCCCAGTACATGGCTGATGTTTTAGAGGACAGCCGAGATAAAGTTCAGGAAAATCTTTTGGCCAATGGAGGCAAGTGAACATGGACCTTCAGAGACACATTTTCATATCGTTCCTCTTTATCCAATGAATTATATGTGAACATTCTTGTGAGACGATTATGTGACTGTGAATAAATATTTATAATAGATTATTATTTCCACACAGTTGATCTGATCACATACATTATACGTTTTCAATGGGATATGGCCAAGTATCCAATCAAACAGTCCCTTAAGAACATATCCGATATCATCTCTAAGGTGAGGAGCACTGACATCATTCGTGATATGTCTGAAGAAGTCTGTTTTTTCATTTAACATAATTTTTTGGTTCTCTGTTTTATAGCAAGTGACTCAGATTGACAATGACCTTAAAGCCAGAGCTTCAGCTTATAATAGCCTTAAAGGCAATCTACAAAGCCTGGAGAGAAAAAACGTGTAAGTGGTAGAAATGTTTTATTCCCTTACTGTGTGAGTTTTTTCTTCATGTGATGTAATAATATTTCTTGTCCACTAGGGGGAATCTTTTAAATAGGAGTTTGGCTGATATAGTCAAGAAGGATGATTTTGTATTAGACTCTGAATACCTTACAACTCAACTTGTTGTTGTTCCAAAGTAAGCTACTGGATTTGTTTTTTATTTGAATATTGAGAAATCTAAGAGGCTTATTTTTCATGCTATACACAGTGGCTCTCATTGTTTGTGTGTGCTATTCGTAATTCACCAAAAACTTTACAGAACTCCAGCAACTCCACAAGTCCTTTTAATAAAATCTTATTCGTTTCCCTTTAATGAACAAAAAAGGACAAATTATGCAGACTGGCAGAAGACATATGAAACGCTTTCTGAAATGGTGGTTCCAAGGTCCACAAAGTAAGTAAAACTCCGTTTCAAGTGTCTCAATCTCTGTCAAAAGCATTGCATATCACCCTTGTTAGATGAACAAATAATATCATTAGACTGTATCAATGTAAACTTTGCCTTTGTTACTGACACACAATATTAAATATATTGGCACTACAATGTGCTTCCGCATACACCCATGTGCTCAGTTAGTTCTATCGGAAATCATCAAGTGCCCAAGAAAACACAATGAAGACCAATGAACATTTCAGACAGATTCAACATCATCATCCTTGTCAGCTACAGTAACACTCTGTTTTAACATTTGTTTGATTCAGGGTAAATTTTGCTTTGTGTTGTGATTTGTTTTTCCATAAGGCTTCTGTTTGAGGACCAAGAAAATGGGTTGTTCAGTGTCACACTTTTTTGGAAGGCAATTGATGACTTCAAACACAAAGCAAGAGAAAACAAGTGAGTGTTTTAAACCTTATAGTCTGCAGTAGCACAGTCATAGAGCTGGTTAATAATAATAATACAGTTTATTTATAGAGCAAAATAAAGGAGTCAATCAATTAAATAAAAATTCACCCAAAAATAAAAAATGTCATCCTTTACTCGCCTTATGCAGTTTCAAACCTTTTTGAATTTTTTTTTGAAGATTTTCTTTAAATTGGCACATTTTTGGGTGAACCTTTCCTTTAATTTCATAAGATTTAGGAATATTTTACTTATTTAGTGAAAATGTAATGCAGCGTAAGTAGAAAATGTTAAAAGATTACTAGATTGAAAAGAAAATTGTGTTGTACATATGACGTGTTGGAATGTTTGTGTGTTTTTCATGGTGTTCAGAAAGAGAACCAGACCCGGCGTTACTGATGTTTTTGTTTCAGGTTCATGGTGCGTGACTTTCAGTACAATGAAGAGGAGATGAAAGCAGACAAAGAGGAGATGACTCGCCTCTCCACCGACAAGAAGAAGCAATTTGTATGCGAGCAGCTGCTTTAATTTTAATACACTATTGAATATTATGATTTCTTCACAATGATGTTGATGAGGAACCTCAAAAACACTGCCACTTTGAGAGGCCCTGATGTTAAGCAATACAAAAAATAAGTGACTAGAAAAATGTCCCTTCTTTACGTCCACATAGGGTCCTTTGGTACGTTGGCTTAAAGTAAACTTCAGCGAGGCATTCATCGCATGGATACACATCAAGGCACTCAGAGTTTTCACTGAGTCCGTCTTGAGGTAACAATGTGGCCAACAACAACACAAATATCTGTTCCGTAAATGATACTCTGATGATGTGAACGTCAGATGTTTAATTTTAAAAATTGTACTGCTCAGGTATGGGCTGCCAGTCAATTTCCAGGCCATGCTGCTGCAGCCCAACAAGAAGAATGCAAAGAAGCTGAGAGATGCCCTGCAAGACCTCTACAAACATTTGGACAGCAGTGCTAATGTTATTGACGTAAGTCAGGCTTCTGTTGCTCAATTGACAAAGAAACAGTTTTTACAGGGGGGTTTTTTGTAAATGTGTGTTTCCCATTAAAATGGAACATATTTGTAATAAAATGAAAAACCCTGCAAATTACCCACTGTTTTCCGGTCAGCTTTGGGGTCCTCTGATCAATTTAGTTCGCAATCTAGCCTTTGTGTAAAAATGTTTGTTACTGCAAAATGTTTTTTCTCATATCGTTTCTCACTTGCTTTGACATTCATCAAATAACATAACTATGGCTCAATTCTCCATTGCGCTCAATGGGTGCACCTTCATTATGGATAGTGAACTTTTAAAAACTTGGTTAAATAACAGTTGGTACTGCTGGCATCCCGTTGGATTTAAAAAGAGAATTCAATTAATAAAGAGCATCAGACTCAAAAGTTGTTAAGAAAACATGTCTCATCTGAATTATTATTTTTGTTTATCAAATTTAAGATTAATGGCCGGTTTCATAGACAAGGTTTAAGGCTAGTCCAAGACTAAAATAGAAGTTTGAGCTGTTTGAACTGAGAATAACATGCCCTGAAATATCTTAAAATAGGCCATTGCCAATGTTTTGTCTCTAGATGCACACCAGTAATGTTTTTAACATAAACATTTTTTTAAAAGGTACTTAAATATCATAATTTAACTAAGGGTTAGTCCTGGCCTAAGCTAAACCCTGTCTGTCACACCGGGCCTTAATGTTTTTTTTAAAAAGCTGCCTAAATACTTTAACTAGGGCCTATAGTCGGTATACTTATACTATACATCATAAAATAACCTTTATATTCTGTACTTGTATAAAAACCTTTTACCCTTTTTGCAAATATTTGTAAAGTTTACTGTAAATTTTAAAATGCACCGATGGAAGACACATGCAATTTATAATAATTATATTCCATTCAATTCTATGTATTACATCTGATTCCAGTTTATTGTGTTCTAGGCATCTATGGACATTCCAGGTCTGAACCTCAGCCAGCAGGAATATTATCCATATGTTTACTACAAGATCGACTGCAATGTCCTTGACTTCAAATAGAGTTCAGAATAAAATACACCATTCCATCCTGTGAGACTCAGACCTATGGCACCTATAACTTATAAAGACTTATTGATTATTTTGTCTTTACCTTTTACCTGCCAGTACATTCCACTCACTGGCTCATTCTTTTATTATTCCTGCAGATGACTGCATTAGCAGTCAGAGTATCTCATTATCTGTTGTTTTGTGATTGGTTGTCAGGTTGTGTTTGCTTTCATGTTTACAAATGAAGCTTTTCACGTCTTTTGGGAAAGTGGTCCATCATTAAACACTGAGGCAGTGATAGCACTCCTCCTTCATTGAGCCCGTAATGGCTGCGCATCCAATCAATGCTTGTATTTTTAATGTCTTCACTGAGCTTAATTTATGCTTTGCACAGGGAATATAGTGTTTGTATAATCATGTGGTCAGGTATGTGGATATAGTGATTGTTGAATTATCTTGTGACAAATCAATGTTTGTGCTTCTGTGAGATTACATTTATTTCTATTTTTGAAAAAGGAGAAATACATGGTCACATGCTTGCTAATAATAATCACAGTCAATAAAAGAATCGAATGAAATTGTGCTTATTTTATCATTTAGAAATTATGCATAATAATGATTTATTTGTAATGACACAGTTGAATCATCAAAAGGTGACTGCTTTGTTGCAAGCCCTACATATGCCCTACATATCAGGAAATGTTATGATGTACAATTTTTGTTTTTTAATTAAGATGGTTCTCCTCAAAATATTCTCAAATGATTCTAGATGGATCACCAGGTTTTGAATAAACTAGGCGAGCATACAAGTGAACCCAGTCATTAAGGCATAATGGGAAATAATAAAAAATTACACCTATTATTGGTTTATTTTATAGTATATTTATTTTTAACACAATGCCACGAAATTCTAAAATGAATTGTTTTCTTATTTCTCAAATTGCAATAAAAATAAAACTTAAATAAATAACATGTCATGTTTTATGAAAAGATGCATCACTTTTCTATGTGTGTGCGCAAACGTTTAAATCAAACACTTACTTAAAAATTATTTAAGGTTTAAAACACTTCGACGGAAACGTTTTAATCGTTGTTTTGGTGCAATTTTCCCGTATACTGTATCACAATAAACGGTAACCTGCCCCCAATGACGTAAAGGATGACACATCCCAAGTTTTGGCAGATGCTCGAGATTACTGCCGCGCGTGGGACCGGGCGCACGAGCGAATCATTTATCATCGGATGCTCGGCTGTGTTATTTCAATGGGCTGCGGTGGGAGTCGTGCAGATGCGATTGAACCGCGATATCATGAAAGCTGGACCAGAGAGACCGAATCGACATGGCTTACCAATACTGATGCTGAAATTCCTAATGGTGTGACTTATAAGAGCCACGGTGTCCGTGGAGAACGTAACCATGCTCTTAAAGAGAATGTAAAACTATCAGGTATACGATTTTTTTGACGCAATATATAAGCTTAAAAATATATGTCTGATTTGTGAATTGCTGGAAATGTTTCTTAATTCATAAACTGCAAAACTGATAAAATGCTGATCTGAAAATTAAAGTTTGTTTACCTTGATGGTTATTTTAGGCAACGTTATGGGTAAGGGTTTATAATATGAGAAATATAAGAAAGCTTTGGGTTTTAGTGAAACACAACCGTCAATATCTCCTCAGGTAAAAGTGTGGAGGCCAAATCAGTCCTCTCCAACTGTGGAGACAGGAGGATGGTTAACACAGGAACACAATGTGGAAAGCAGGCTGTGATTTCCAGCACCAACACCAAGCACCAAAGCACGTCCTGCAGTCATAAGGTTTGTGTCTTGCTTCTGGAGTTTCTGATTTAAAAAATAGGAGCACACTATTTATAAAACATAACAAAACGTAAATGGCAGATTATGCATTTCTTTCATCCTTAAGGGTTGTGTAAATCAAGCCTACGGAGTAAATTAGCCAAATCAGACCATGGGACATCGATGAAGTGTAAAAAAGAACAGTGTCAATGTTTGAATAACATTAAGTGTGGTTTTTATTTGATATGGCAACAGCTTGTTTGTTTTTCAGCCTACATGTGACTCAAAGCAGACCACACACAAGGAACAGAATTCTCACTCAGAGGGTGTTTCTTCTGTTAGTAATGCAGCTTCTCACCCAGAGGAGTCAAGTGGGAAAAAGCAATCTTCGCCTGATGTGGAGTGTTCACATTAAAACACAAAGGAGTCCATGCAGCGATGAGGATTATAAACTAAATAAGAAATCATACTATATGAGCTTGATGTCTCAGTAATGCAATCTTTGAAAAACTACACTTTGCTTAAGTGGTTTGATAAATGTCGTGCCGATTTTTGATTTTAGCAGCAGCCTGGTATCTTCCCTTAATTCTCATAGGCTTTTATGAGAAAGGAATGTTTTCATTTTTTTTACAGATTAGAGATCTTATAGAACTGTAATGTGGTATTTAATGCTAAAAGTCTTATATTAAGCAGGCTAAAAATACTTTTTCATGCTTAGTGAAATGTTAATGTTATTTATTTTATGCCAGTAGACCTATATTTTAGTTTAGAGCAGTGTTTTTTTTTTTTTATAAAATCTTAATAAAGCAACTCTTGCCTTTAACATGGAGGACATGGTTTTAACCTGCCACCAGTGGATATGGGGTCGTAGCCTACCATGTTTTTCTAGGTATTTCATATAAGGCAGTCCTGCAAACCGGCCGGATGTTGTTTGTCTCTATTACCACTAGAGTGCGTAGTTTATCTTATTATTGGACATCACTGCACCAGACCATTCATGTCGATCTTTGCTGTAACGTCAATCTCTCGATTTAACTAAACTAGCATTATTTAATTGGGGTCTATTTTTAAAAATGCCGAAAAGACTGCACAATATCACCACCAATTATTTAATCTTGTGAAGTGACTCAAAAATGTATTTCTAAAAGAGCAGCCTCTGGGGAACCCCTCCAAAAGAATAAAATATGAAATAAATTCTACTGTATGACCGATAGAAAGCAACATTTAAAGAATTGGTTATTTGCGTGGTTGCAGCACATAAAAATATAGCCATTGAAATATAATGTCAAAAAAAAGTATACTGTGAATTGTCCAGCCAAAAGTTTAGATATATTCATAATATACATTTATAATAATTTAAATTAAACGCAAGGTTGTGGGTTCGATCCCAGGGGATTGCAAATACCTATGTAAAATGTATAGGATAAAGCAATGTAAGTCGCTTTGGATAAAAGCGTCTGCCAAATGCCTAAATGTTATGTAAATGTTAACAATTATAATATTAACTTAATGTGTTAATTCCTCTTATTAATTTCTCTGGCATTTGACTTCCAGTCCATAACCTATTGACATCATCGTATATATAACAAAAATAAAATATTATTTTATATTTTCACTTAAATGTTAGAAACATTTTAGTAAAATCTTCAAATCGCTCTCGCGGTACTGTGATGTCATACGCCGATTGGTCTGCGCAGCGCTGGATGAACATGACTGTCTCTGAGGCCATGCGGAAAAGTCATATGAGCGTCTCTAACATTGCTACACCAACACACAGCTGAGCTCAGAAGTAGCGACGCAAGCGGCAAAACGGGCACACGCTGTTTTTCTCGATGACAGACCTAACGTAAACATACAATTATTTCTCTTTAAATCAGCAATACAGTCATTCTTACTCTAAGGACACCTGGAGAAGAAGGATGACCGACGGAGAAATGTTAATCTCACCGTCGGTTTACCAAGATCTGGGAGATGGAGCGAAACCCGCAGACATCAGCAGCAGCGTGGATTGTACGGACGGCGAGGATGAATTGTCTTTGGAGGAGATTTTAACACTGTACAGTCAACCGATCAATGAGGAGCAAGCGTGGGCCGTGTGTTATCAGTGCTGCAGGTGGTTAACCCAAAAACAGAGACGGAAAGAGAAAGGTGTGAGTCCACCTGGACGGATCGAGGGTCCTGAAGATGTGAGGATCCGAAAGGACGGAACTATTAAACTGTATCAACAAAGCGGTCCAGGTAACCACAATATTATTTGCAAGAGAAGTCAATTTAAATTCGCGGTAAATGGCGCGATAATGTGTCGCTGTGTGTTTACAACCGACTGCCACGTAAATATAAACGGATAAACAGGTTAATGGAGTCCACGAGGCCGTAGGTGTGTGTGGCAGGTTCTTGATTTACTTGGAGGCGAATTTATCTTTAACACAAAATAAAAGCAACGGTAAATCCTACTGGAAAATACAAAAGAAACATCTCAAAACTGTAATGGATTAAGTTCATGGTTGGGAATTGTGTTTGGCCTAATAGAAACGGCAATGTGAGTGTTCACCGGTCATGTGTTTGGATGTAATGTGACGGATGGAAAAAACAATAACACCATTAAATCCTATTGGAATAAGGCCCAAAACATAATAGAGATTTATGCCGGTTTTACATTTTAATTCTAAGCAGACCTTAGTTTACAATGTTAGTGAATGGAAGTCAGAATTTGTATTGTTTGTCAACCTGGAAATGTACTGTACACTGACATGTTTTATTCTTATTTAAGTTACATGTATTAGATTCTCATATTTTAACCTTCAAACGAGTTATTCTCCACCAACGCAATGTGTGGGTAACATCGTGGTGACCGTCGAGTCCATATACAATAGAGCCATGTCGTAATAGATTCATCTATAAACACCTTCAGTCCAGCGTGAAACAAAAGGCACCTGCGCTTTGACCTAGTGTCCTGTGATAGGCTACTATGAATATTAGGATTGTTGTTCAAACATTTAGTTTTGTCTATATATGGATTAGTAAACACAAATATAACATTGCTAAATATGATTCATTTGGAACATTGATTATATAAATGGAGGCAAATTGGGAATTCGATTGAGTGATTGGTTACTTGGTTAATGGGTAAAGAAACTTGATATTATGTGATATTATTACACGTTAGAATAATTATAAGGATATTTGAAGTATAAATGCTTTGAATATTCTGTAAATAACAGGTTTTCTGTTAATTTGCTAAAATGAATTTCACAGATAGAGAGGAATTAATTAAAATTAGGGCTTTCAGACGATTTTTCCCGATTTATTGTTTGCAAAATAAATGTTTTTGTGTGCATAAAATACACATGCATCTATAATTTTAAGAAAAATTATATAATTACATACTGAATATTTATATACATACAGTATACATTATACATATAAATATAAAAATGTATTTACACATGTAAATAATTCTTAAATATATACATGTGTATGTTTGTATTTAATATATTAGCACACATACACATATTTTATGTAAACAAAAACGTATATTTTGGAAACGAATTGTCGCGATTAATCGTTTGACAGCCCTTATTAAAATTTTAATCATTATATCATTTCGGTTCCATAGGCTTAGGGTTTGGGATTTGATTTCCATCTCTGATTCTCATGGGATTTAATCTCACTGTCAGCCATATAATTGTAATTATCTAGATGTCTGTCTCTATCCTTCCATCTACCCAAACAGGATTTAGATGTGGGCTTCTGCAGTTACTTTGTGTAGCTTTGTGTTTGCTTTTTATAGCAGGGCTCTTCAACCTTCAAGTTGGTTTTCCATTACATGATGTCCTCTGCTTCATTTGGGTGTAGTACTAACATGTGAATGACCTGCAGTTAGCTGCCGATTAACTAACCACCATCTTTAGAAGGCTTCAGCAAAGTGCTTGACATGATGCACAGCACGTTCTGTGACTGAATGACCCAGATTTAACAAGGGGAGCAGAAAGAGGTATTTTTGGAAATATGTTAGGTTAGCCTGCCTTATTAAAAATTTTGAAGTACAAGAGAGGTCCTAGTAGGAGATGTCTGGAGAGTAATTAGATCATAGGGACACCATCAGCCGGAGACGATCAATACGTATGTAATGTGACTGTCTGCTCAATTCCGCTTTTCTGATGAAGTTTGCTGCCCTGGCAAATGTGACCGTGCTCAAATTACGCTGACTGACCTGTGAAATCAGACAGTGGGTTGTAAATTTGCCAATTGTCCCTCCAACCGAATAAACCAGTTTGAGAATCTATTATTCATAGAGTTGTGATGTGTAAATAAGAGCCATTTCTCAGTCTACAAGCTTCAGGGCGATGCTTCATGGGTGTTTATTTCTCTCCTGGACAACCCTTTGCTTGCTTTCTGCTACTCTTATTAGTACTTTAGATATTAATTGTTTCTACAACATTAGAAACCGCAAGTATTTTAACTAGATACATTATATGGGAGTGTTTTTTACTTGTAGCTCAACTGGCGGAACATGCTAGAAATGCCATCTATGCTAGAAAGGTCATGGGGTTGATTTTCAGGGAACATGCAAATTGATTAAAAAAAGCTAAAATTAAGTGAATAAGGTCTGTCAATTGCAAAAATGTAAATTGGAATATCTCGCCCAAGACAAATGACCATGTGCTTTGCAAAGTAGTTCTCAAATAATATTTAAAGGGACAGTTCACCCAAAAATAAAGATTCTTTCATCATGTTCTCATCCTCGAGTTGTTCCAAATCTGTATAGATGTCTTTATTCTGATTAGCACAGAGAAAGATATTTGGAAGGAAACTTGTATCCAAACAGTTCTTGGCCTCCATTGACTACCATAGTAGGAAACTATGGTCAAAAAACAATTATGGTCAAAAGTACCATAGGACTCTTTCCTTCTTGTATTCAAAGGAGGCGATGAATTGTTTGGTTACAAGTATTCTTCCAAATATCTTCCTTTGTTCATCAGAACAACAAAAACTTTATTTATATGTTCAGATTTTGAACAACATGACGGTGAGTAAATCAAGACCAAATTTTCATTTTTTGGTGAACTGTTTTGGTATGTGTGCTGATAAATCTTATAGTGAGATATAGGTTAAACTCATAGATAATGTCACCTCACTTACTGTCATCAAGTGATGCGTTTTAATTAAAGAGAATTAGTCAGACTGACATGTTATTTGTTTTCCGAATTAATATAATACTAGTATTCAAAGCAAAATATGTCACAGAAGCTTTTATTATTATGCAAATGTTAAAATATTATAATCATATTTAATAACTGACTCTGTTTAGGAAAATTGTGTCTCGTTTATTTGTTTTATGAACTGGGTGTGTTTACGTCTTTTTATTTTGGTTTTGGTTGCCTCCTACTGTTCTAGAATCATGGTTAAAAAGGTTTCCATGGTAACCTGTTACCGTGTAACGGATGAGTTAGATTCAGAGACCCTCTTTAGTTTTTAGTAGGGTGTCAATGTTTTCATAGAACATGGTAAAAAGCCATGTCTTTGATTTCAGTGTTATTCAGACTCTCTAAGGATCCATTGCAGGTTTTGTTGCACAGTTCCAGTTTTATTTGAGTTTTTATTGTTGAAAGTGACCGTTGGAGTGACACTGGATTCATTCATTGTAGCAACACTCAACTCTGGGCCTCCGCCAATCCCCAAAGAAACTCTTTCTTTTAACGCTGTAACATTATACCCCCAGAGCTACTGAAGAGAGGACTAAAAAGACAGACATTATGATTCCAACCCCTGTGTAGATGTCCTGGGTCTAAGGTTCAACTTGCGCAAATTGCCTCACAGTCTGCCTCCACCAGATTTGAGTTCAATATTTTATGTGAAGGTTGTAAGAGATGAACCCCAGGGACCCTCTGGGTAATATAGAAACGGGGGAAGGGTTTATCATGGTCAATTTACCTTGTGTTAATTTTATACTGGGATGCAAAACATGCTGGGCTATTTTGACCAAAACATTATCTGAACCACATTCTCAATGATGTAAAAACGACCTTCAAGTCACCATGTAATCAAACAGGAAAATTTTCAGTGTTTTACACTGTGTTGCAGTAATTATTATATATGGTTTATCCGTGCACACCGTTATTTAAAATAAATTAATCGTCACTTGTAATCTTTAATTAAAAATGTTAAACTCCTCTCCCCCTCTCAACAACAACTCTTCACCACATGACGTCAGCAACAAAAAAGAGGTAGGACTATACTGACTGTCCAATGACCAGGCATTTTTTGCCCTCCCCTCTAGGCCCAACTCACGACTAACCAATCTAAAATAGAAGGGCAATATAAAGCCCCGACCTACATTTTTTCTAATATCAGAAGTCATTTCACTCTTATACACGTAATGATATGGAAAAGAAGTCAATCGCAATTTTGGTTTTACGGTGACTAAGAATGTTGTATTTTGTGGTATTGGATATTTTATAACGTTGATTAATTTTAGCGCTGTGCAACAATTAATCACGATTAATCGCATCCAGAATAAGGTTTGCATCCAAGTTTGTTTACATATGTCACTGGGCATATTTATTTTGTATTTGTAAACACATACACATACAGTACATGTATATATTTAGGAAATATCTGAATGTATATATTTATATGTAATTTAAATTACGTATAAACAATTATTTATTTTCTTAATTTATATAAGTGTATGTGTATGTGTTTATAAACACAAAATAAATAGTGCATGGACATATATTTTGTTAACACAAAATTTTATTCTGTATGCAATTAATCGCGATTAATCGTGGAACAGCCCTATTTAATATGCTGTTTCAGATTTAATTGATTGTTTTTTCTCCTCTTCTTTGTAGATACACACATACCGCCCAGTACATCAATAGAGGTGAGTCATCTTTTTGCTTTTGTTTAAGTTCAAGACTGGTTTTTGACTTGACAGTGAGTCATTCTCTTTCTATATTTGGTAAAGCGCACCAGCTTGATACGCTGCGTTCTTATAGCAAGATTAATAAATCCTCCTTGGAAGCTGGTTATATTCTCTCTATGTTTAGTTTCTGGAGGTTTCTAGGTGTTCCTCAAACAGTTGAATCTTTTATTGGCTCTCATTGTGCTCTTTCTGTTTGTGGTGAACCATCCAAACCTTAATGTCACAAGAAGTATCTGACCCTCATTTTCTTCGGTCAATCACTTGATGTTACTCATTAATAAGCGTTTGTTCTTTGTTGGCGTGACAACCAAGTGACGCTCAGCCTGCCTAAAAAATTCAGTGTTTTGGTCTCTAAGCTCCCTGGCATTCTGGGAATAAGCCAAAGCTGTGCTATAACACAGTCTGAAACTGAGCGTTTTCCCAAGCTTTTCAGCACACATAGAGATCTCCTGCTGCCCACATCACACGGGACATGGCATACATACAGCCTTTTCATTCAGCAGACAAGAGATTTCTATGCAGTTTCCAATGTTTTTCAAAAATAATGCTTTACCTTCAATTGTTTTAAAGATTCACTTGCTCTCTTGGCTAAATGTGAGAGATTTTATAAAGATGTAACAGATGGTTCCACACAGGGGATGCACGCAGACGAACACACGTCCACATGCGCACAAATTTACAAGTAAAAATAACACATTTGCCCGTGATGGCATATGGACCTTCACTAAGAAAGACCTTCACTAAGAAATAAATGAACGACGGTAGACTTGTGACAGTGAATGGGAAGATTTGCCTCCCTCTGTACACAAACACAGTCTCTTCTGCCAAAGAGTAGATGTACTGCACAGATAAGCTCTCAGTTTTGCAAGTAAAGTAAATGTTTATGAGCCATGTGACAACTTTCGTTAATTGTACATTTTCCTCCTGTGGAAAATCTGTTTTAACACCGGCTAATGGAGTGAATGAAGAAAGCTTATAGCAACAAATATTTTTTTCACTTCATTTGAAATGTTAATTTGTAATGTAATGTTTTTAGTCATCAAAGCTCATTTTTGTACATGGTGGGCTCGAATGGGATTTTGTATGTATATGTGTATACATTCAGAGTGGCCTTATCCTCTTTAAGGACAGTAATAAGATGTGTGTGGGCAGGGTGTGTGTCCTCTGCATGACTGCACCCTTCTCTCTCTCTGTCTCTTTCACCCGGTCGCTCTCAGGGATCATGTGATGTTGGAGTATGCGTGTTCAAAGAGTCGAGAGCGGCCTCTTCACAAAACGTGTCTCACAGTATTAGCACATAAGTACTCCCTGCAGACACAACACATCCAGAGCCTCCCTTTGGATCTCTGCTGTTGTGTTCAGACCAAACGCAAATGGCGCGTCAAGCGCGAGTGATTTACAGGTTAAGTCAATGCAAAGACGCGATAGACCTACTTGCGGCGCGAATGGCGCCAATTGCGCGAATGACGCGAATTGAGCGTTCGCGTGATTCGCAAAATCTGAACTTTGCCGAAAATTTGCGCCGCGTTAACCAATCAGGAATTTGCTCTAGCAGTCAGGTGATTATGATGTTGCGAGGGGAGGCAGAAATCCCAAACCACAATGGAGGACAAAATCATCATTGCTGTATGTGGATACCTGGAGCTGTACGATACATCTTAGTTTTATCGAAACAGAAATAAAAAGGATCTTGCTTGGAAGAAAGTGAGTGAGGAGGTCGGACAATCTGGCAAATTGTCAAAAACGATCTTTACACAATTTAAGCTATATATATATATATATATATATGGGACTGGAGCCGCCTGGCAGAAGCCCCTCCCATGATGCGAATGAACATTATGCTGGGTTCACACCAAACGGGAACAATCGTGTTCCACACCCTTTATTACTCGCGGGAAAAGTTGGAGTGAGTGACACGATCTTACAAATATTTTCAACCTTCGTGGAAGACGTTCGTGGCAATCGGGCCGTCGATTCGTGTCATTCACATCATGCCTGCAACGAGTTTGTTTCAATACGTGTCTTTGCATTGACTTTGTATGTCATTTACGCGTTTGGTGTGAACTCATTGTTAGAGGAACAGTTCACCCTTTATTTGCCCTTATTTCATTTCAAACTTGCATGTCGCTGTACTGGTCTGTCGTGGTGAAGAAGGAGCTGAGCCGCAAGGCGAAGCTCTCGATTTACTGGTCAATCTACGTTCCTACTCTCACTTATGGTCATGAACTGTGGGTCATGACCGAAAGGACAAGATCCCGGATACAGGCGGCCGAAATGAGCTTTCTCCGCAGGGTGGCTGGGCGATCCCTTAGAGATAGGGTGAGAAGCTCGGTCACTCGGGAGGAGCTCAGAGTAGAGCCGCTGCTCCTCCACATCGAGAGGGGACAGCTGAGGTGGCTCGGGCATCTTTTCTGGATGCCCCCTGGACGCCTTCCCGGGAAGGTGTTCCGGGCATGTCCCACCTGGAGGAGACCCCGGGGAAGACCTAGGACACGCTGGAGGGACTATGTCTCCCGTCTGGCCTGGGAACGCCTCGGTGTCCCCCCGGAAGAGCTGGAGGAAGTGTCTAGGGAGAGGGAAGTCTGCGCATCCCTACTTAGACTGCTGCCCCCACGACCTGGCCCAGGATAAGTGTAAGAAAATGGATGGATGGATCAACCTGCATGTCTTTCTTTCTTCTGCAGAACACAAAAGACGATATTTTGAAGAAGATTGGTAACCAAATAGCATTGGCCCCCATTTACTTTCATTCCATGGACACAAAACCACAGAGACATTTCAAAAAATTTCTTTCACAAAAGAGTTCTACACATTTTTTGAACAACATGAGGTTAAATAAAAGACAGAATTTGTGTTCTTGCACGAACTAGGGAGTTCCGCAATCCTTAAATTTGGTTGTGACTGCCTCTGTATGTATACTGCCTGCATGTGCATAACTTTTCTCAATTTGAACACAGACATAATTTGGTTTTCTAGGGGAACACTAAGATTTCTGTCATTAGTTAGCCATGAACCATTAGCTGTCAATTGATCTCGTTTCCAAATCAGTGTCGATTTAGGAAGCTTTTTCAGCTGGGATTCATCCGGCCTCTAAAGCGCAGCGGCCCTTGGCACCCTCTGCAACTTCTAAGCCAGTTTTTCCTATCAACTCTATTGGCACAAAGAATCAAATGCTTTATAAATGGGAGAATAGTAATCAAATTTAGATGCTTTGGCCTTTCACCTGAGAAAAACCACTACATCAAAGTCAGACTGAGAAATACATAAGTCTTAAGTAAAGTGTGCATAATGAAGTGCTACTACACAAAGTACTTATCAATGAGCGTCCATCAACCGATAGCTTCCATGACCCGCAATCCCTAAAGGATTAAAGAGCCAGACGATATTGACTGCTAGAGGTTTCGGCAACTTTGTAAAGATCTCTGTGTTTCCTCCCCCATGGTGCACAGACAAAGAGGATTTGGCCCCAGATCCTGTTCAGTGGCAAATGGGGATTAACAAGTATCCTAAGTCTCTTCAAGCGTCAGGTCTAACTACCTATCAGAGGTCTTGATCTCAAGGGTGAGGCAGCTGCTAAACAGGGTTCAGCGGTAGGAATGTTGAAGAATAACAAACCGACCATGGTTTGGAAAGAACACCTGTAAACTGTCCTGTAAATTCCAAGCACAATTTCACCTTCAGTGTCTTCGTGGAATGCTGATGTATTTAGAAGAATACGTCTCTTAGACATCAAATTACTTTGTGTTTCCGTGGGGTTGGAGAACTTGTTTTTTCACTCGGAGTTGAGTAGCCTCGTGGTTTAATCCCTGGAGGTTTTCTTTATGACTGCACAAAGCCCATTTCTTTCACCTCTTAGCATAAATACCATTCCTCAGCTGACTCCCTGTATGTCTGTGTTTTTGCGAAAGGATGAGGTAGAATGTGAAAGCACTTTAGTTGGGTCTCACACGGCCCTTGACGCACAGATTGCCCTATTTACATTTGATTTACACCGAAGAATCACTTTTTAGTCATGCAACATGGCATTATCAGTGTCTTGTGTCTTCTGAAAGATTACCTGAAGTTTGATACAGGTTAAGAACAAGAAATAGAGACCGTTGAATCTCAGAGCACAGATGCCAGCATGGCCTATTTGTGTATAAGGACAAGCTTTGTTGTGTGTTTGTCAGCTGAGGACCAGCGCTTAACTGTGTGATGTAAGGCAGTGGGGCGTGAAGGCCAATCTGAGCTGGAATCAGTTTTATCCCTTGTGTCTTCTGACCTCCGCTTTGACTTCACTTCACTGCTTGGAAATGTAGTTAAACCTGGATCTCTGTGATTGATTAACCAGTTACTGATTTATCAATGTTTGTTTTATCAGTCATAATATAAGCGGGGAGCACCTTAAGATGTAACTGACTCCTGAGGAAACGCACAAATGACTATGCAATACAATGCTAAAGTACAGGAAGACAAGCAAGATTTTATGCTGCGTCCCAATATCAAAATACAGCTCTTCCTTGCATTTTTAAGTATTTATTTATTTATTATTTTGTATATAATGTTACTGTATACTTACATTTATTAAATTCGCGAAGCATCTTTTATTTAATTATATTAATGCTGTGTGGCGTCACTAAACTCCGCCCTCTCGCGGTGAGTTGTGGGTAATATCATCCGTTAAGTGTCCATGGATTCATATTTTGAATTTTTACTGGAAACAGTAGACCATCTGGGTACTTCGAGAATATTCATTTCAGCATACTATGATTTGGGATATACTAAATATATTTTCGAATACTATTTAGAACGGAGAGTATGCGAATTGTGATGCACTAGTTCAAGAAAATGTTAAGGGGGACCTTTCTATCACTGTTTTTCAAGCCTTCTCAGCTATTTTCATGATAATAAAGTATATTTGTTATGATGATGTTTGATGGGTGTTGCTTTTTCAAATGCACATTATAAGCACCTTAATCTCATGATTTCAAATTGGGCAGCATTCACTACTGATCAAAGAGTCATGCTTCACGGACAACCTGCATGAACACATAATCATAACCATTGCAATATCACAAACGCAATCAACGGTCGATTTACGCAATATTTAGTGAAAATCGCGATTAATCGTGCAGCCTCTATTTAGGTTTACCTATTGTAACCATTGTGGCTTGGAGAGATTTGTGCCAGATTGACTCACAGTCTACTTAATAAAAGGACGATCATCTTTTCAAGAGCACTTTAAATAGATAGTTCACCTAAAATAAAACTCTGTAATCATTTAATTACCATTATGTCATTCAAAATCTGTATGAATTCATTTTTTCTGTGAAACACAATAGAAGATATTTACAGAAATGTTTCCTTCAAATACTTTAGCTCTCAGAAGATGCCTGTGTAATAAACTTAAATGCATAGATATTGACAGTGACGCAATATGTCATGTAAAGGAAAATGCTGAGTCTTTTACCTCAAACTTTTTTGAACATCCCAGTAAGCATTTTCCATTCATATCCACCTAAGATGCTTGAGTGAGGTCTGGAAATTTTGAGACTGGGCAAAGCTTCAGAAGGGATCTTTCCTACGCCCAACATTGAGACGACATGTGCTGGTGTAGCTTGTCTGTACAGGACAGTGAGTCACAGTGTTCGTCTGAGGAAAACAAATGTCCACCTTGCTGTTTGGGCTCTGGATGGAGCCCAGATCAATATGTAACCGTTCCCTTACTTTCTTTTATTCACCCTCATTTTCTCAAACCCATTCTCTGCCTTATTTTCTTGCTTTCAGAGGTTCAGTTCTAAGTCCAAGTGGTGGTGGTACCAGTTCTCAAATGCCCCGAAACTATTTCTGTAAAGAGACTGGATGGAAAATGTATTTGTGCCCATTTGCTGAATGACTAATTTTACTAACTTATTAGTTTTTCCAATTCAATTTATCCATTAAATGAACAAATGTGCAAAGACTTTTCAAGGTAGTGCAAGCACTAAGTTCCTTTTGCGTTCACACTGTCTGTGGTCTTGAAACTGCATTTAGTTCTCTCTTTGGCGTGATTTGTTGCGTTAGTTAGTTTATTGTCCCATTCATTTTTTCCATTATTACATCATGAATGACAAAAAATCAAGTGTTTTTCAGATTGGCATGCCACGAATCTCAAATAGTTTTGACTCACGCAGATTTTTACAAGCTTTAAGTTGAAAGCTCTGCCTCTTTTGTTATAAACATTGCAGATTTTTTTGTTCAATGAAAAATGTACAGATTGCAGATTTAGGAGGTAACCGGTGTAATCTTTGTTATTAAATTGTGGAAAATGGAAAAAAGCTATTGAACTGGTGCTTGAGTTGCTCATCTCCACACGATGCTGGGAACATGTGAACAAACTCAGGATTAGACAAGGATGCAATGATGTCATATGAGAAGAGCTCAGACAACAGTAGTCTGTGTCTTCTTTGTTTCGTGTAGCGTGAGACCTGGGAATAATACAGTAATATAACCTAAAGGCAGCATTAGGCGTAGTTGTACAGGGTTAGGGGGGGGTCATACCAGGGTTGGCATTTTATCTAACAAAAGATGACAAATTTTTATGTTTATATATGCCTTGTCATAGAGCTGAAATGTTGCTATGCTCTTCAGTGGATGTGTGTAAGAGTGCCAGGATGTTTTTGTCCGGTTCTGTCAGCTCAGTTCCACATGAGGAACCTCTTTGCCCCCTGCCTCTTTGATCTCTTTGCCTCCCTCTCAGTTCTGAGAATCACGTCAGTCGACAGCCGGCTCAGGTTTAGCTGTTAAGATGGAGAGGTTTGCTAAGGTTTTGGTTGAGCAGTTGATATAATATCAATGAAGCCATAATTTGTGGCATATTCTTCCCGTGTCAAGGTTTTTAAACTCACCACGACAGAAAACGGTGACTGCCAGAAATCCACCTGATGTATAATTAACTAGTAATGGCTCTTTAAAATGGAAAGTCTTTAAATGGTTGAGAGAAAGTATGTGAATGGTTTCCACAAAAATGTACGAACCTAAAAAACAAGCTCTGGAAAATGTAATGTACAGTCGTGCTCATGAATATCTAGTTTGTTTGCTCAAGTAAAGACAGCAAATCAGATTTGAGCTTGCAAACATTTGGTATTTCTGTGTGCAATTTGCATCAGATGATCATTGAACATTCTTTCCGTGTCTTTAATCCGAGGCTGAGAGCAATCATTGGTTTTCCACAAAGATCTCTTTGAGAATTTGTGCTGCGTTTTGATGTTAATGCCTTCCTAGTGTGCACACTGATTATTAGCATATTGACCCTTAAGTGTATAGACAAGATGGGAATGAACAATAAAAAAAGCCTGTCTTATCTTGTCTGATCTGGATGATCTGACACTTACTTTACTCTAGAGATGATCCAGCTTAATAGGATCTGTGTAATATAAATGCTAAATAACCAAATTTTGTATGCAGTTGTTTGACTCAATATTAGCTCTGCAATTGATTATTCTTCAAGCCTGTCTAAGACGATTTGAAACAAATTAAATATGTCCGATATGAACACTGTTTGTTTGTGGCATGTTGGTTACAGGCACACATTACTGCTCATCATGTGATTGTGTGTTTAAAGGTCCGTTGAGCCACACGGACAGCTAACTTCCCACAACTGTGGAGATGCTGGCAAGCTAGTCTCAGCCTCAGATGTCACCCCCACGGACCGTTGGCTAAACATCTGATGCATATGTCACACTTTTCTGAAAACACCTCAGCATGTTCGAAATCTGATTGGTTGTATTTCACAGGATTTCCGGGAGACATGCGTGTCACGTTCTTTAACGGCCCGTCTGGAAACAACACAAAGCCGTCTGTTCTAAGAATCTTATTAACATTTTGTTGCTGTTAACTTTTGACACGTTCATGAATGTACACCGGTCTACTGCAGGGACATTTCCACGCCTCTGCACAAAACGAAAAGTGATTGGTTGCTTTACCAGTCAGGTATATGGGCTCTTGGGCGGGCCTTGGCCAAAGAAACCAGCGATAAGTTCTACTGGCATGCTAACTCAATAGAAGCAGATCACACTGTCCCAATCGAGCCACGCCTGGGCGCATTGGACACCTTAGGCCTGGTTCGATTGACTAGTGTGAGTACTCTCATATCGCTCTCGTGTGACAATCACGCTTGGGCACAGTTGAGGGCAACCGGGCTAAATGTGAGTACGCCCTAAGCACTGTTAAATTCAGAACAGACGGTGTTTGCAGTTAGATATTTTGATTCTTTCTAATAAGATTTAAAAGATTACAACATTAAGAGAATCAAGCATTTATCCAAGTAAGTATGACTAACATGCATGTCATGATGGTACAGTCATGATCAAACTATTTCACATGTATGGGCTTAACAGTGCCTCATGCATTTATTAAAGTGAATGTTCACAATTTACGCATGAAGAGTGTGACAAATTCAAGAACAACGACCCGCCTTAACTTATTTTATGAGGTCTGAATGTCATCTTAAAATCAGGTCTTGAGATGAGCGATGATGTCATGTGAACCGGCCACAGTGAATAGTAGGCAGTGTCTTCATTGTTTAGCAAACGTAGTGTGACACACAGTGAAAGCTGAGGAAGTAAAGAAACATCATCTTCCTATCAGCGTGGACATACTGAGAGGGATGAAATATCACTCAAAATGTGTTTGACTGGAGTGAAGCAGGGGTTTGACACCTTTTATTCGGCTCAAATTTAATTGAAGATTTTATAATAAGTCCTTGCAGTGAGCGTATAAGACGATATAGTACTTGTACAGTATGACAGTAATTATCGATCGATAATGTTACACAGTAAAAGATGAAACGAAGTGGGCTATCATAAAGAATATGTTTTTCTACTGACCGACTTTTCCATTGTTTTTTTATCTAATCACATGACGGACGGACGTGCTTGACCATTGTGCTTTTTTTTTACAGCAGCAAGTCGACATGACAATTTCAGAAATTTTCGTTATTGCATTACTTCTCAAAAGTGTGTTCCAAGACCCTCACAATCTATGCAGCACATTTTTTAAACCATTCCCGAGTGCTACTTCTCGACTTTCAGATTTAAAGACCAACTGAGATTTTTTACAGTATGACAACATTTGCGTTGGGCCTAATATCTAAAAAGGAACTCCAAATGTGACAAAACAATATTCAAATAAAATAAAAATTATAACAAAAATAGTGATAGTTATGAATAGTACATTAGTAGTCATGCTTGTAGTCGCTGTAAATGTCATAAGTATTACCATCATGCTCCGTAGGTTTGTGCTATGTACCAGGGTGGCTCATGTATGTTTTTGGTGAAATCAGGGTGGCTTATTGTTGCATCACTGGCTTACTGCAGTTTTACACGAAGACTGTGGATTATCATAGGGTGATCTGATGTCTGGGTGTATTCACCAGCAGTTCTGTAGAAACAAACTATTCAATTTATCTCCAGGGCTGTTACTCTCGTTGCTGACGTGTGTCTATAAAGCTATTTATAATTGAATAGATAATGAAGCATTCAACGTATCTGCATCAGAACACATCCTCCTCCTGTTTTCTTCTGTTACATAAAAGCTCTGCTCAGTGCCTCTCCCAGAAGTGCCTCCAATTAAACGTCACTAAACTGAAAATGAATGTCTGAAGATTCTTCAGTGCTGAAAGCACCTGGAAAACCTAGAATGAAATGCAATAAATGACGATGTTTAGCCGGCATTGTGATTCCAAAACTGACTTTAAACTGTACTGCTCGCTTATGTATAGAGTTGACATGCGTGACCTAATATTTGCGCAGCTCGTGCATGTATGGAGAAGACGTCCCCGACTTTTCACTGTAGACTTCGCACTCACTGAAATTCACCTTTTGCTGATATAACTTTTTAAAATTTGCTGTTTTTTATTTGATATATCGACCAAAAATATTGATGACTCATCCCACACTGTGCCGATTTTCATCCAATCAAATGCTTTCTAAAATAAAAATGTCCCTCCTTTAACCTGTAACTGACTAGCAGAAAAGCTGTTTAATTATATGTTATGTCTAAACTTTGTTTCAGGAGGAAGATTCAAGAGTTTTATGGTCACATTAATGCAGCCATTTACAACATAAAATGAAATTTTTGTGTAACCACAAACATAGATTTCAGAAAAGAATAAATATTTATGAACATAGACATACAAAAATAAACTGAACGTAAACTTGAAGACAAACATGTGCCAGGTATAAAGACAAATATGTGCAGAGTACTCCAAGAAATATGTCAACAAAGAAAACAAACTTGTTTTCATCAAATGGCAACATACATTTGTATAGGAATGAATCCTCATGTATGCTTGCAGGAGGCATCTCCTCTCAGAGTCATTACCTGAGCTCAGCTGTGGTTTATTACATAGAGGATTACATTGTATAAGAGCAAGACACTTAAATATTTATTTTCCTCATGATCAGGATTAACGTCTGGACCTCTGACAACATGTTATGATTAAGAAGTATTAACCAGCAGCCAATCCACAGGAGTGTCAATATTGATATAGAGCTGCTTGGATGAGTCACGGTTTGTTTAATAATGGTGGAAGAGACTCTGAGTGGTATAATTCCCAGACTTATCTGCTTGGCCACAAACTCATGTTATGACCTTGATTTTCACCTTGATAAGGTACTTGTAACCAGTGCTGGGTCTTGACATTGCAATGCACTTCTTCATCGCACCTTTTATTTAAAATGGGTGTGGTGGGGTGTTGGCGCCTCATGTCGACCGGGGCATCGTATGGGTCAGTTCCGTTGTGCATATTTAATTAAAGGTGCAGTAAGTGATTTCTGAAAACTGTTGTTGTTATTTGAAATCGGAAATCCAACTCACGACAACGCAAAAGGAACACGGCCCTTCCTGAATTGCTCCGCAGTCAACAACAAAGCAGGCATGAAAAGCTAAGCTTTATCATAGCTTAGACCACGCAAATAATAGTGCAAATGAATAAAATAGGCAAAGACGACACAAGTATATACAAGCAGCATAGTGGTTTCAGACAAACAATGATGCTGATACAAATACTGATACAAATCAAGCAACCTCCTCGGGGTTTATTTTCGGACGATCTTGCTCTCCAATGTATCTCAGCTGGAAAGCCTTTACCATAGTATGCTAGTGAAGCGGTTGCTAGCTAGTATTCTATGCATGTGAATCTAATGCAGGAAACAGGCGATTAAACTTTAAGCACTGAACTGTTGTATAAAGCTCTCTAACAATACTGCAAAGAATACAAAACGTTATACATCACGCTAAATACTATTTATTTGTAAGTCGCTTTTGATAAAAGCCAAACTTGTTTTAATGCAGCTTTTAGGATGAATAATAACTAAAAGCCTGCAGGTCTCGGTGTCTCGCGGGTTGTTTGAGATATGCGCGCACGCCCAGAGAGTCACAGCACAAAATACTAAACAGAGTTCTCTTTCTGAAACGGACATATAAACACAAAAGAACGTCAAAATTCCCATTTTAAAGAGTAAGTAGCACATGATTTTTAAGGTCCTACTTTGGTTTATGGAGTGTCCTACAACAAGTTTGTTTACATAGGTGTAAAAACACAATTATGTCGTAATTATTCTTACCTTACTTCTTGACTTACTCTCAAATGATTCGTTCCGCGATTCATCCGGTTAATCCCCTCCTATCCAATAGCCTAGTGTCATGTGATTGGTCAGGTGGTGTAGTGCTGTGATTGGTCAAACGCGTTTGTAACGAGCAAGGCAGGACGAGAGCGAGTGATGATAAGAGTGTCAGCTGCGCGTTGCACGGGTATCGCATCCGGCAGTCGACCGTGCGGGAGCTGCCAGCATGTTACTTTCGTTTTGTGGTTTGTTTATTTTGTATTAAAAGTTGTTGAACGTTCGCCAGCTCCTGCCTCCTTCCCATTCCTTGAATTTGTTACAGCGTTCATCATGTGTCGCAAATGGAACGCCTACTAACATTGCTGGATTACGGTTTACAGGCTGTATATTATATACAGTGTATAGATAGAGATGGCGGGATTTCCCTTTACCAGCTTGAGCCCCAGTCTGACGAAGAAACATCGGAAGATGATAGATAGACGATAATAGATTGAAGGATTAAATTAGCCGGGTTCATAGATAGATAAACAAACTGTTATACCCCAGAAATAACGGTACATGTTAATGTTAGCGTTATATGCATTAGCTAAACACAGACATAAGGTACACAAATATTTCTTGAAGTTCAGACAAAAATAAGTAGTCACACTTACAGGTTGTGATTCAGTGGAGCTAACAGGTCCAAATAAGGTTGGTATTTCCCCTTTTCAAAGATAGTCTTTTAACATATCCTGTAGTGAACGTGCCAAGATTATTGAAGCAATCTTTGGTGAGATGAAGCGCGCACAGTAAACCCTGGGGTTATACTCCTTTGGTCTCTTTGGAAAATGAATTGTAACCATGGTTTCCTCAGAAGTTCTTCCTTTGGTAGTTTAAATAAGACGCACTTCATTTTACAACATAGAACACAGGTTTCAGATGGCACACGCATCACGAACGAGCGACAGTGTTTTGGGTGAGGAGAGAGTGAAGTTTTCGCGGCAGTCCCAGCAAAACGTAGGCGGAGACTATGTCTAGTGACGTAGATACGTGGCGGTTAGAGACAGGTCTCGTTTGCGTGATTCAGAGTCGACTCCCTTTTTTATAAGCCAATAACTTTGGTGCAACTTGGCAGACTGCTTACTTTCAAACACGGCAACAAAATGCACTGCATGAAATGGAATTTTCAGGATTTTATATAGCTACTTTCTCTTTAAAAAGAAACCCTGTTAAGGTATTTAGTTTTGTGCCCAAACACATGCGTGTTCCACTATATTGCGCAAGCTCTTAAAGGCGCAGCAGCATAATAAAGATTTCTGTTTATAATGTTCATCAAACAACAAAGGACGGGCCCAAAAACACTCAATGATATTAAAGAAATTGTGTATTCTAATAGGAGTGGTTCACAACGAATCAGGGAAGAAAGAAGCTTTAAGAAAGATGCGCTTTAAATATGGAAAAGTGTTGAAAGAAATTTTACATATTAATATAAAGCATTGCTTATGATTGAATTATTTTATTGTATATCTAATTGATTTATTTATGTATTAAATACATTTCAATTAAGTTTTAGTGTTTCTTTTTTCTTACCTCAACCCACGTTTCTGGTGCTATAAAATTAAAGGCTGGTGCCTCCAATTGAATAACTTAATCTCAAGTGTTAGTCTAGAGCCCTGATAATACTTTTAACACTGTTGACTTTCTCTCTGAGAGTTATTTATGGGGTTGTTGAGCAAATGTTTAAAGAGATTTAATATATTTCCGCGTTTTATTTATCTGGCGTGAAAATAAATGCACATGAATTCTGTGTCCTGTCCTGAAGGGCCTGTCCATTAAAAAATGGACAGTGAAGGCATTATATCGTTTCCCTACATAAACTCTTCTCACAGTTCAGTTGTGTTGACCCCAACTGGATGTAAGTGATCACTTGTGTGATTTTCTACTGACTCATGAGTAAATCCGCATTAAAAATACTAATCTTGCCCTTAAAATACATCGTCATGACTGAAATTAAAGACTTTAGGCTGGTTAATTGACTCTTTTATATTCATTAGTATGTGACAACAGAAGGCTCTTTGATCCCACAAAAACAGTCATGAATGGTTCACATATGATTATGTAGCTGGAAATATAATCCACCAAAATCTCAACAGGGAGCAAAGTGATTACTGATCCATATATCCAGCCTCTGGATGTTTAAAATTGCTCGCCATTAAACCGTACTGAGGTCTCGGAGTCACGAGATCATAATGAGGCCTAACTAAGTGGTTATTTAATCAGTTTGTCTGTTGATCTATGTAGTCTTTCGTGTCTTTTATCAGTGTTAAATGTTGTACATGTTTGAGGTTTATGTCAGAGCATGTGCCGATGTGTGTGATTCATTCAGTAATGCTAAATGAATGTGATAATGTGTTTTGCAGATTATCGAGTCTCTGGGTATAATGATCTATAAGGCTCTGGATTACGGCCTGAAGGAACATGAGGAACGAGAACTCAGTCCTCCTCTGGAGCAGCTCATCGATCTCATGACCAACATGGTGGACACAGAGACAGACCCCTGTCCGGATGAAGGCTACGAGGCGACAGAGGAAGAGGATGAAGGCGAGGAAGAACCTACAGATGTGTCAAACATCCGTGGCTACCGTGACATATTATCTGTAAGTAGTAAATGCTGAATAAGTGGGCAGGCTGGTTAATCTGCCGATATTTGGCCACTTCAGAATATCGGCATGCTTGTCTGATTCACAACAGTGTTAGTTCTCGCTTCCATCAATTTTAAAGTCAGTTCCACCAGATCTGTCTGAAGATTTGAAACACTTTAATTGCATTTTTATTGCAACAGATTGTAACAGATGTTGTTTATCACAAAATTTTATTTAATTTTAAGTGTTTTGTAACAACGCTTTTCATAATTTAAAGAATATGTGTTTATTTCCTATCATTGTTTATACACTATTGTTAAGTTTACATCAAAATGATTTATATATCAGCATTATAATCTGTCCATAGTTAGGATAACAACAACCTCAAACTCAATTGGCTAAGAGAACCAATTTGTAATAATGTTATTCTCATGTTTCAGTAATAAAGATTTTTTTTGCATCGTCATATACATTCTGCATGTATTCTGAAACTCTGTATTAAGAGTTTACACTGTTTTGGGAAGTATACATGGAAAGGTCCTAAAGACCCTTTATACTCTCATTACATCACTTTAAAGGTACTCCGAACATTCATTCAACATTAATTATGCCGTTTCTTTTGTTGCAGTTAAATAGAGCAAAGACACCATAAAGGTTTTTTAAACGTATAGCATTAACATTTATTTTGAATTACTATTAGTTGTAAATTGGCCGATGAAGAATATTTTGGAGAAAATGAAGAAAAGCCCCAAATACTGTAAATAGAAATAATATGCTCATGCTACGTGAGCAGACACTGTTGGTCCGTACCAATACTCATTCTATCCGTCCTAAATAGTATTCAAAAGTAAAATGAGTATATGTCCAAAATCGTAGTATGTTAAAAAGAGTATTCCAAAGATTCGCGGATGGTCTACTACTTCTGGCAGACATTCAAAGTGCAGAATGATGCACACTCTAAAGGCCTATATTACCCACAACTCACCGCGAGTAGGCGGAGTTTAGTGACTGTTCACTGCATTAATAAATTATATAGTATTGTGCGTAACGTACTGCGTCACTAAATTTAGAAATGTAGGTATACAGTTAACATGACAAACGGAATAATGATTAAATGTATAAATACCTTTGTAATAAGGTTCAAATAAAAGGAAGGAAGGAGGCGGGAACCAGCAGACATTTATATAAAGTTTTAATCAAATGTAAAAATACAGATGGCAGCCCCTGACGGCCGACTGCCGGCGAACAAAACATACATACAAACGTAAAAGACATAAACATGTTCGGGCCCGGTCCTCTCTCGTCAACAGTCCCGTCGCTCGTCCTCTTATGCTCCCAAACCCCCCCGCCTCACGGCTCTCGTCACGTCTTCCTGACCACAACCTTAATAGAAAGCAGAGCTGTATTTTGATGTGTGTGACAGTTAATGGCCAAAATGTTGTCTGGGCAACAACGGCCACTTCCGCTTCCTGTTAATATGTCCTGGTGCGTGCATATTGTTTAACTACATACTTAAATCTACATACTTTTCCATTACAAACACAGTACATACTGTTAGAGAAAAGTAGAAGAAGGCAAATTGGGACGCAGCATGTGTTTTTAATAATATGTTAGCAGAAGTGGACCTGGTCTGACACCGAAATAGTTTCCTGTAGTGGTCAGTTTGGGTCACAGTACAAGCTTTTTCAGGACTGGTTAGATAATACTTTGTGTCTCTGCCTTACGTTTGACAGATGAACCGTGTCATTAGATTTCTCCAGCACACGTGTTTTTATACCCTGCCTGCCTGATAAAACCTTTGAGTTCTATATTTAGTGAGAGAGAGAGAGAGAGAGAGAGAGAGAGAGAGAGAGAGAGAGAGAGAGAGAGAGAGAGAGAGAGAGAGGGAGAGAGAGAGATTGATTAATATGAAGATAAAGACAACAAGAAGGAAGTGAAGTACTTTCCGAGCCATGTGCTTTTGCATTTTTGTGATTTATCAGTCAGTTTATTTACAGTAAAATACTTCCTGTAATATTCATTTAATTGCCATTCATGTCCCTTAAAGTGACAGTGTACTAAAAAATTAAACACTGTCATTGTTTACTCTTCTTACCAATCTTGCTTGTCAGCCATCATCCCTGAAACCTATTCATTTTATATTTACATAACCTAAATATCTTTACCTTGGACTCTCCCTCTTCTTTTGTAGACGCTATTATTTATAAGGTATTTCTGTCCTTATAAATAATAGTATCTTTAAAAGAACTTTTTCCAAAGCTGTATTCACTTTCCCTTGGCGTAGTCAGTATTCTTGTTAAACATGATTCCACATTGAAACTGCCCAGATAGGTGACGTTACGCTGTTATGCCAAAACATTCCTGAGCGGGGAAGGGCACAAGGAGGTGTGGGGAAAAATGCCATTAAGCCAGTTAAAGGCGTCTTTAGTCAGCATGTTTGTACATTTCAAATGCTTCTCATGATGAAACCATGAAGCGTGAGACACTGAATTTTAGGCCTGTGTTTTCTACCTGTCAGTCAGACGAGAATTGGGTTCGGCTCTCAGCTATGTGCTTAAACACAATATGCGCACTGCAAGTATTAAGTTATCAGACAGGAAATTATTTTCAATAACTGTTCCTGTCTGATAGATGCTAAATCCAAGTCGGAAGAACAGTTTTTGAAGCAAATCTAGCGTAACAATTGTCTTTTATTGTCATTAAGATATGCTTTTCTCGTCTGACACACAGTCGAGACCTCTCGACAAACAGGAGCTACTGAAGATTTGTATTCACACATTTCCAAATATCTGCAACTAGATAAGAACACACATCCTGCCTGAATACCGGATCTTAACTGATATGATTTTTATGTAAACCGGTGGTTCTCAAACTGGGGGCTGTAGTTTGCTGGGGTCCCCCAAGATGGATCCAGGTCGAGCACATCATTTGTGGTATTTTAGAAATTATAGAAATGTATCATATATTTTATTCAATCAAACATCAGAAACATTAGACCAACAACCAATAGAATGGATGTTCCGGCTTTATACAACTGAATATGTTCTTGTTTTATTCAAATTCTAAGTTTCTTAGTCTTTATTTGAGGGGCCATAAAGCGATGCAGGGGGCCTAACAACAAAAATGTTTGAGAACCACTATGTAAAAATTTTAAGCACTGTATGCATTGATTTACATCTCACTGTTTTGTTTTAGCTCTGCACATCTCACCTTCCCAGCCAATCAGATGCTGCTGACCACTACCAGGCCGTGTGTCGAGCCCTTTATGCTGAGGCCAAGGAGCTACGCACCTTTCTGGAAAAGATCAAGAGTGCCAAAGAGGTAACAACCGCCATGTGGCCGTCATAAAACACACTGAAACCACTAAAACCAGACTGAAATGTCACATACCGAACGGTTCAGTGAAAGTTTCCTCCTCACGCTCATGAGCGATTGTTTACAGGGTTTTGTGTTTTAGTTTTACAATTATTTTCATCCTTGTCACCTGTTTCCGAAAAACCAAGAATCCATGTCCAAACAGGTTTTCAGGTGAAAATCAGAAGACTTTGTTTGTGTATTGTTACACTGTTTTGGGTTTTCTGAATAGAATGAGTGGGTTGATGAAAACTGAGAAATTGTGCCGGACTGCGGAGGTGGATTAAAACCTGCAGTGCTTTGTTTAGTATTGCTTATTGCTTAAATTATAGAATTGTTTAATTGAATTAATTAAGAGACCATTTAAAAATTATTTTCATTTTTAATGACTATTTATAGGTATGTGTTTAGGTAAAGTGATCATTTTAGTTTCATATTGTGAACCATATTTCAATAGTATCTGCATTTATTTGCGGAAAATGGAAACTGGAGAAACTGTTTAAAATAACAGAAAAGATGCTTTGTATTTTTTCTGACCTCAAATACTGCAATGAAAGCAAGTTCACATTTACATTTAAGCAGTACAGCAGTATTATTAGGAAAAGTTAAAAAAAATATATATATATATATATATATATGTAATCAACTTTATCACTGTTTTTAAGGGTTTTGTCATGTTATCAGTCTTTCACATTCCTCTAGGATGACTTTGTCAGTCCTGAGGTTTGATTTTGTTGAAATTCAAGAGACACTGGACTGACCACAATACATCTAGAAATGCTTATTAAATGAACATTTGGAACGGTCTCTTAATTTTTTCTACTGCTTTATTTTTTTAAAGCAAAAGTTATATTTAAAATCTTAGTTTTTCCGTCAAACTTTTGTATTGCGCGCTTTGTTCCATGAGTAATACTTACAATATATTTTATTGTTAATTGTAATTAATTCCTTATTATTAATATTATATATTACCACCAGACTAACTTGAAATACGGGTGCCATTAAAAAAAACTGTTACATGGCCCTGTGTTTAGGATTGATTTGAGAATTAAATAATTTGTCCTTATTTGAGATATCTACTCCTAAAGTTAACAAAGGCTCATAAGAAGCTCATTTTAATGGGATTGCTCTACTGTCCTACATAGTATGTGAGATCAAAATGTACGTAGCCTAAATCTTTGAACATTCAGTATAGTATGCCAAAGAACAGTCAAAGGTTTGGATATAAAGATATGAAAATGCAGATTCAGCTGGTTTAAACTGATTACAGAAATCCTTTCTGATGATTCAGAGTGAGTTTCTTCTCTGTGTGTAGGAGACTCTGGCTGTGTCCGAAATCGCATACTGTGACAGTACGTGCTGAATTTGAATAAGTACCTACCTATCGGCCATTAAAACAGTATGTTCTATATAGTATGAGTGGCAGTAGTATGAATATATGTTGGACTTACTGCGGCCGCCATGTTTTATGGTCATGTGACCCATATGCTCGTTGACCTATGACGTATTAACAACATCCTACACGTGAGGGTTGATAAAAACATAATTTAGTCACGAGAAATTCATTTATTGGCACTAACATTAGAAACATTAAGTCTGCCTTGAAGTTTTCCGCTATATTTATTTGATCTACTTCAGAAGGTTGACCGTTGCTCAGCTCCTGTGGCATCATGGGTAGAGAAGTGTCCATCCGATCCACACTCCGGAATCTCGGAGGAAGTAGTAGACTATCCGGGTATTTCTCGCCTACTTTCTTTTTTAATACAGAGGTTTCGTACATACTATTCATGACTCATACTCTTTTTCGCCTACTATATAGAATGGAACTAGGCGATTTCTGACGCAGCCTCTGTTTAAAATTGTGTTTTTTGATATCATACTATGATGTCTTAGATCAGACTCTTAATGGTTTGATATGTTTAGCTGTGTGTCTGCGTGTGTGTTTCGTTCATTCATGCCATGTCAGGGCTTTTCCAAGAACCTCTGTTTTTTGTTTTATAAGGGTTAAAAGCTTACCAAAGGAATTTATTTAGAAATCCAGTTAAGAGAAATATTAATTTATTATTTTGACCATAAACCGGATCCTGTCTGGTTTACATAATTCATAGTTTTGAGCAAAAAATTCTTATTACTATTTTAATGAGATGACCATCTGACACCATTTTATTTTCTTGCGATAATAAATCTTATATCATCTTTTTCATTACCTCCAGGGACAATGTCTATCATTGATGCCATATCCCTGTTTCAACTCAGTGTGGAAATGACCCTTTATTAATGAATCCTTGTTTTTGGCAGCAGTGCAGATGGATAAAAGCTGCATTAGCCTTTTATTGATCATCAAGATTACTCTTGACCTCCTCTGACTGACTCTCACATGATAATGAATGGATTGCAACAATGCATTTTTGTGTGTATTCTCAAGCATCTCTACGTGGGATGAATCAGATGAAGTATGCATACATCATGGCATGCTTTTTTGTTTCAGAATTTGCGGAAGATGGAAGGAGAAACCCCAGAGGGGCCGGGCAGAGACCTGAACGAGCTGCAGAACGCTGACTGGGTAAGACTCGAAACAATCCTGAATGTGATTGTATGCTGTTGTGAGGTTACGTTGGTGTTGTCCTGAGATAGGTCTTAACAACGTTTTGAATGTTGTCCACAGGCACAGTTCTGGGTTCAGGTGATGAGGGACCTTAGGCATGGCGTTCAGTTGAAGAAAGTGCAGGAACGTCTGTATAACCCTCTGCCCATCGAGTACCAGCTGACACCTTATGAGATGCTCATGGACGACATCCGTTCCAAGCGGTACAAACTTCGCAAGGTCATGGTGAGTGTGTGGGACCTATTGAAAATATTTCCGGGACATTTGCTCATGAATATTGAATTGGGTTGATTAAGGAGGCATTTAAAAATAACGTTTTGTTAGTTTTTAAAGTTTCTGTTAAGCAAAAGTGTCTGTTGCAGAAACGGCCAAATATGTACGCTTTCCTTCTGTTGCCTGGTTAAAGGGCAGTTCACCCAAAAATAAAAATGATGTCTTCATTTTCCCAAGTTGTTTCAAATCTGTATGCATTTCTTAGTTTTGATGAACACGGAGGAGGTTTTAATGAACACAGAGAAAGATATTTAGAAGAACGCTTGTAACCAACTTGGTTACAAGCATTCTTCCAAATATCTTTATTTGTATTGTCAGAACAAAGAAATGTATACAGATTTGGAATTTAAGGGTGAGTTAATGAAGACTGAAGTTTCCTTTTTAGGTGAACTGTTCCTTTAAGAACGTCCGTTACGAAAGTTATTTTGAAACTCAAATTTTCGCAGAACTAACAGGCGTGAGTTATTGTTTATAGCTTTGTTTGACCATCATTACAGTTCAAACCCTTTTATTGCACTTTGTTGCATAATATCACCCGCAACAATGTTTATTTTGCTTATCAGACAAGAGCAGAGTATTTTAAGCCTCAAGGGTATGAAAAAGTTTTATAAGGTATCACTGGATTAAGTTGAATGATAGCAGGACATTGAAGTCAGTAAATGAAGATGGCAGGAGCTTGACGTTCAGAAATCGATCTATAAAGTTGCAAAACTTTCAAAGATTTACCACGTCACAGCCAACACCATTCATGATAGGGCAGTTTAGATGAGCGGGGTAAAAGGTCAACTCTTTACACACCTTTGCCTCCGGTTATTAAGGTACAGATAATGTCACATAGATGTCATTGATATGATTTTAATTGTTCTAATTGCATTCAATGCATTCTTTTCAGAAGATTTTGAACTCCTATTACAAACAAGGTGTCATAGTGATGATTTTTTTTAAACAGTGCTTTTATCTCTAACAAATAGGTATTATTATTATATATAATATCTTCACTGTCCTTCCAAAACCTTCGATTTCCAAATTTGCAGTTTTTTATGAAGTGGAAATAACACTTTATTTTAAATGATTAAATATTGTGTTGACGCAATTTTTTGTACTTCTATAAGTTAAATATTTGCACAACTCAGGGGCAAACATAAAGGGTGACTAATAATAATGATTAATGGCAACAACAAAAATCAAGAAATATGGAGATTTCAGAAGGACAGCAGCGATATAGATTATTAAAGACATGGGATAAGCGTTAATAGTCTGTCTAACCTTAGACCCCATTGCTACAGGTAAATGGTGATATTCCTCCGAGGTTAAAGAAGAGCGCTCATGAGGTCATACTGCAGTTCATTCGCTCCAGACCTCCTCTGAATCCTGTGAGTATAAAACACACACAAACACATGGTTTACTTTTGGATTCAATTGTTTTTTAAGTGATGTCTATGATCTCAAAGGTCACTATTAAGAATGTAATTTTATCTCCCCCTTATTTTATTTACATGTTGACATTTCATCTCAAATGATCAGAAAACAGTAGATTTCCCTTGATATGGACCATTTAATACAGAATCCACCAGTCACATGTACAGTTCTTGACCTGTCAATCACTGTTCACATGGATGTTTTTCAGGTTTCTGCTCGTAAACTAAAGCCTCATCCTCCACAACCTCGAAGTCTTCATGAACGCATCATGGAGGAGATCCGAACAGAGAGAGAACTCCGACCTGTCTCGCCTGATATGATGCGTAGGAGTCGACTGGGTTAGTAGATTTCCAAACACTTAATCACAAAATGACACTTTAGTGCACAATAATTAAAATGTATAAAACATAACCTGGAATCTATATACATATGCAAACACTGCTTTTTTTTTAGTTACATAATATTCATACATGATTTGTATTTATTACTGCATAAACAAGAACTTGTTTTATGTTCTGGGGTCATAATAATATTTTTGCCAAAATATTAGAAGTTTATACACATCATTCTAGTTAAATTTCCTTGTATTTACAGTGAATCTTAAAGCAGTGTTTTGTTGTGATAGTTAACAACCTTCATGTTGTTGCAGGCCGGTACGACTTTCTCTTTTCCATGTAACACAAAGGCACATTCTTAAGAATACTCGGTTTACTCGTTTCCCATTTAATGAAAGTGAATGGGGACTGGGTCTTTCAAGCTCTAAATGTCACAGAAGCACCGTAGAAGTGTGATGAAAGTGGACCATGCCACTCATGAGGTATTCCCAAGTCTTTGAGGCCATCCAATAGCATTGTGTGAGAAAGAGACCAACATTGTTTGTCTTTTTATGTCATCATTTGTCATTTGGGCCTTGACAGCTCCAGTCCCCATTCACTTTCATTACACTTTAAAGATTGAGTATTTACAATAAGAATTCATCATTTGTGTTCAGTGGAAAAATGAGGGCTTCAAACAATATGAGGGTGGAAACATTTATTTTAATCTAAATATCAATTATATCAGTCGTGTGGATGGAGGTAAGTATGTAGGATAAAACCAGGAGTGACTGGAAATGTTAAACAGCAGTGCAGATGTGTGGCAGTGTGTCATTCGCTTGCATGACTGCTTTTGTGTTCTCTAACAAGTATATCAGTAATGCAGTTGTGTCTCTTTCCCTTAACTCTACGCATTTTATTTGTTACCCACGATTCCTTCTTGGATTGATCCATGTGACATGATATTAATGTCTTAAACATTTACTCCATTAGAGTCTTAATAGTGAATTTGCACAGCAATTATTTGTGAAGTCTCACAATGTTATTTTGCAGTTAGATTCTATTGTATATTTAGAGATTGTGAGGTTTTAACTCGGAAATTTTACAGTTACATAAACACAAATCTTAATCTGTTGCGAAGTCTTCTGTAGTTTGTTGTGGTGAGGGGCTATATTGTGTTCTCCATCTGCTTATAGAAACAAAGTTCATGTATGGATTTTCATCATCCACATTATGTCATAAACCTGAGGAGATTATCATACATGGAGATCTATGTGTTATGTAAATAGTTACACGGTACTTTATTGTATTGGTTGGCCTATTTTTATGAATAGCAATTGTGTGAATAAACGAAAAGTTTTTTCCATCTAAAACCTTTTATTGCTAAAAAAGGTGCTTTAGAGAAGGGATCAAAGCCAAGCTGATGAATTACAGTGGTGTTCTACCAGCGAATCTTTTACATGTCTGACATCCGATGCATTGATGCCTTGTTTTAACTCATGGCTTTATTTATTCTTCTTCCCCTCTCTGTCTTCATTCATAACCTCTGCTTCTTCTCACAGTAATACGTCCACTAAGCATGTCTGTCAGTTTTGACTCGTCAGGTAAAATCTTCACCGTGGCTTTACCGGCTGTGGGCTCACTGACCCGCTGGCTTTCGTGGTTGTGTCAGAATCCCTCGTGTCACTTGTGGTGGTGGGGAGAATGAAACGTATCAATTATTAGAACATACTTTAGTCAGTTTCCGCTTGTGTGGTATTAAACCAACAACTCTTGTTGGTTCCTTAAATTGTACTCAAATGTATAGCCGCAGAAAAAATTAAGAGACTATTTCAAATCAGTTTTTCTGATTTTAAAATTGACTATATAGGTATGTGTTTAGGTAAAATGACAACTACTATCGACTACTACCAATATTTCTCCTAAATTTCAAATAAAAATATTGTCACTATTTGCATTTATTTGCAGAGAATGAAAACTGGAGAAACCGGTCGAAATAACAGAAGGGATGCTCTGAATCTTTTCACACAAAAATAAAAAGCACTTGTTTGAAGTACAAATATCTAAACCTTCTTAAATCAAAGTACAATTAAGTACAATATTAAAGATATTTGGTCTTGTTTTATGAAAAATATTATAAGAATTAAGTAAGTTTATGGTAAAAGCAAGCAAAAAATCTGTCCATGGGCCCAAAAAAACTCGAATTTCTTTTGACCTTTTGTTGAGTACCTAATTCAAGTATATTTTTCTCGGCCAATGGTAGAATTTTTTACTTGTTTTTACCATAATCTTAATTCTTATATTATGTTTTCATAAAACAAGACCAAATATCTGTAACTTAATTGTACTTTGATTTAAGAATGTTTAGATATTTGTACTACAAAACGAGACTAAAGCACTTAAGAATGTCATTTTTTTGCAGTGAACAAGTTTAAATTCACTTTTAAGCAATACAACAGTAATATTTGTACATGTATTTTGAAAAAGTTTGATTTTTTTGTGATAACCCAAAGTTTTCATGTGTCTTGTCATGCTGTCAATCTTTCACATTGATGTTGTAAGACTTGGTCACTTCTGAGGTTTGATGTGGTTTAAATTCAACAGATACTGAACTGGAACGGCCAGAATACATCTAGAAATGCTATTTAAAGAAAAATTTTAATGGTCTCCTAAGTTTTCGTGGCTGTACATGCTTATTCACTTGAACACAGATCTCCTGGTTCTGTACATCGAACTGTCCTCTATAATTCCTCCCGCTGTTCTAGCACATCTCTCCACCACCAAATCCCCCTCTAATCCATTGTCAGGGCTGCTGCGTTTGTGTGCCGTGTTTGTGCTTCTATGTGCTGATATCCGTCCCAGAGCGAGTCCGAGAGCTAATGATGTTCCTGGTTGAGCTGTGAATGTTAGAGAATCGTATCAATCATACAGAATATTGGCATAGTGTGTGAATGTCTAATAATGAAACAGAAAGGCTTTTGTCGACTCAGGCATCATATTGAAGAATACGTTGCTTTCTAGGGGCAGGGAAAAGCATGAGCACCCCGCAGGACTTGTTCAGAAGCTCAGGTAAAGTATTCCTGGCACAAGCATTACTGTGTAAAAACTGCTTCTGTGTGAATCAAACCCAAACTCGAGTCGGCGAGCAGCAGAGCTCCCAGAATTCATTTTTTATTTCTGAATGAGGATTAGTCTAAGAGGGCTTACGTAACCTGGAGTCCGCAGACATCAATAGTTCACATGCTGCAACGTTTTTTTTACCCGGTTTGGAGCTATGAATATCTCACTTGAGCCTAAAATGACTGGGAATATTGCAAAAATAGACACATAGGACAAACAGACTCGAGTTAGAATAATTTATCATGGCATGTCAGCTTGGTCTTTGCAATTGGTCACGCCATTGTACTTTAATCTGAATTTACAGAGCTGGTTAAAGTGCGAGTTGTTGTATGTGCCATAGTTGTAAGTAAGTTGGTTCTACTTGATACATGATATCTTGTATAACTAATATATAAGCCGTCTTAAGGTTCTTTGGAGTGCAATGTGAATGGCGGCTTTGTTGGTCAGGCATAGCATTCAGACGTATGATTTTATTGAATTACACCCTTTACTCTGTGCACTGATATGGACGCATCGCTTTTATGTAAGTTTGAGAGCTAGATTCTACAGTCACCCTTCTGGTCCTGATAGCACTTCAGATGTCTATATGTATATCTGTTGGTGATGTGTGTGGAAAAGGAGGTTGAATGTGAGTGTAGTAATCTATACATAAAGTTTTAATGATGCCTTAAAGGTGCTATGTGTAATTTCTATCTATTTATAGAAATGCAATATAATATACAAGACTATCTGTTCAGAGGTGTATAAAGACCGTACATAATGAAGCATTATGTTTTTATTACATTAGAATGAGCTTTTTCTATCTACATACACCGCGGGTCCCCTTGTATGGAATTCGTCATGTTGTTTCTACAGTGGCCCTAAACGGACAAACTGCTCTACAGAGCCCGTTTCGAAAATACATAATCTACTTCGCCAAAGAAGCTAAAACGTGACAACATCTTTGTCCTGAGTCAGCCACTGTAGTGCTTTGAAAGGGAGGGGGGGAGTGAGACGTTTTTTGCAATTTGCAACCTCACTGCTAGATGTCGCTTAAATCTCCACATTGCTCCTTTAGTAAGGATTTGTTTAGGCATTCGGTACATATCACGTTGGATGATTCCATCTTAAATTTAAGAATTTTTTTCATTCTGAACAGTCTGATCACATTTATGTGCAATTTTTATGTCATAAGCAGTGTGCAGCTGTGTCCACATTCACTCCTTTTTGCTTTTTTTATGAGTTTGGTACCAGAGGAAAATGCAACAGACATGCATTTCCTAACCTTTTCTTCCCTATAGACAGCTTTTTTTCAATTTTGGCAGAATATCTTTTAGCTTTCTGCTAAAAATACTGAGGTCATTACTATGCTAACCAACACAGAAGTGTCACTAGTTGTACATAAAAAAACCTCTTAACAAACTGGAATTTGGCTTTCTGATTGGCAACTTATTATGTCCATCATATCCCCCCTCATGCAGACGTCCCCGATGGACTTCGCAAGTTAGCTGTCAGCACACTCTCTCTGGCCACTGGCCCATCGCCACCGCAGAGCCCCAAAAACAGCCAGCCGCTGTCACAGAGAAAAAGATTGCTCAAGGCACCGAGGCTGGATGAACTGAACAGTTCGGATTCTGATGTGAGTGGTTTTGTGTTATAGGCGCAAATGAGCTAACTGTTGATACTGATCAAAAGACGTTTAGATGAATATTTCTGATGATCTTTTTTTTCTTATTGTAGGAGGATCAGAAATCAAGCAGCAGCTCAAGCATTTCAACCTCAGTGGTGGACGACATGTCTCCCGAGTCTGTTAGGGGCAAAAAGAGTAAGACCCTTCATTAAATATCCAGAACGCTGTTTTTACAAACAAAAACATAACAATTTACATTGTTTCTGTTTCTTCCAGTTCCTCAGTTCCTGCCCACATCTTCCTCCTCACAGCCTGACAAACGCATCGGTTCTCGGGACAGACACTCTACGAAGAAGGATGCTCTCACCAGCCTTCAGTCTTTCCTGCCTCCATCTCGACCGAACTCTAAATCTCAGGTACGCACTACACTAAAACACAAGCTTGAACAACACAAATCCGTTTTATTTACTTGCAAAGTGTTTTTTCTCCTGGTTGAAGGGATGTGGACCCAGAACAGTAAATAAGGGTCATTTTGTGTAGAGTAATCAAATGGATGCTGCCGGCGGTGGACACAGTTAGCTGTCCTGTGTCTTGTAAATGGATAATTAGATTCCCAAAATTCCATCCAGCGTCGGTCCTGAGAACTTGTGCTGCAGTTTTCACTCCAGAAGCCCATTTAAAGGCTCAATTCCTGTTGTCTTACAGCTAAATAGTGAGAAATACTGCCACACAGGGTTTCATTAAACATTATTTAGTTTTGCAGCCCTGGCATAATATAATGGATATTTTACTACATCTCAGATCAGCTCCTTTACATTCATATTTATGGGTAGGTGCCATATAACCTGTAAATGTGTCCTATGGGGGTGATAGCAAAATTAAAAAATAAATAAATAAATGAAGATAATTCTCTCCTATGCCATTCTATACTATAATATATAATATAGTTTTATATGATTAATACTTATATTTATAGTAAAATGCTATGCTAAGGAGTGAAATGGAATTTCGAATGAGAAAAATAGTGGGTGTGTCTTTCGTCTTTCTCTGGGATTTGATTCGATTTATTAAAACCGCTGTTGCATTTTGAAATGGATCTGGCACCAGACTGACAGTTGAAGTGAAGGAGTTAATAGATCCTCCGCCCAAGCCAACTACCATACATCATTTTAGATGGATAGTCATACAGAACAGAAGTGCATTTTCAGATTCAAAGATCATGAAGGGCACCCAAATTTTAAAAAGAGAATGACCCACATTGATGAACTATTTACAAAAAAACGCAGCAATATTTCATGACAAAATAGGCATTGTAATTTTTTATTTTACTGGGACTTTGTTGGTCTATGGTCACATGTATGAGTATGTTTTTGTTTGTTAAACTTTGCTGTCACACTATAGGACACATGTATGGTGGATTTGTCAACCACTTTTATTCATTCAGAAGACACGTTTGCTGCAAAAGAGATCATCTCCAACATCTTTTGAACGGTTGTAAATTTGTCAATCTTAGATTTGATACAAGGTAAAGAAATCGAATTTACAGTAAAACTGATAAAGAACTGTACAGTCATCTAGTCTTATGCCAGTACAGATATAGTAAAAAAACGTAAACTGCTATGTTTTCGGGAGGCAGCTTCAATGTAAAGCAGAAAACAAAATAAAAGTAAATTACTTCCACTCTTATACAGATTGTGTATCATTGTTTCAGTGTAGCTGTTTAATCATTATTTCATATGCAGCGAACTGGCTTTATCTGTCATGTTGTCAAGTGTTTTATGGCCACAGTGAGTGGTGAAAGCCGTTGAAGACAACAGCCTATAATCATACAGGTTATCTGATCATTTATATGAATTTCTGATGGTAACGGGAAAGCGGTTATACTGTAATTGTGCTCCAGAGACTTCATCCTTTCAAATGATGCACAGGTTCATGCATTATAAAGTTAAATACGTAATTGAAGGTTATATACAGTGTAATGTAGAGTCAGCTGTTTACATTAGTTATTATTGTTGAATATAAACATACTTTAAAAATAACTCTAAACAATATTTCATGTTCATTTATTTATAATATTATATTATATTATATATATATTTTTAAAATTATATTGTTATTTATTTTATTTTATTATGTGAGAGGTTGAGGAAATGATAAGTTATTTTTAAAGGATGTTTAAAAAAATGTATTAGAAAAAAATGTATTAAGTTTTGACAGTTCAAATATTTTGTATAATTTAAAACAAAAACTGGATTTACAGTAATCCCCTATTTTATGATTTTTACATTTTATTATTCATTATTATTTAAAAAATAGTAATTAATAATACAGTATAAAAATCATAAAATGAGGGATTACTGTACATCCAGTTTTTGTTTTAAATTATACAAAATATTTGAACTGTCAAAACTTAATACATTTTTTTCTAGTAGTAATAAACATTTATAAGTTATCCAACCTTTTTTATTTCTTCTCCCAAGCTTTCTTTGTAATGCCTTAGTTTTAAAATGTAATTTTTGACCTGCAACAGTGACAATTTTTTGTTTTTGTAAATGAAGAGGCATTTAGTTTTTAACAAAGACATAAAATTCCTGTACTTGTTTTCTTCAGGCGATAGGCAGAGGTCGTCTGGTATGTTATTAAACATATCAACATTTTAAAGTATTGAAATACTCTAATGCTAGGTGGCAAGAGCCAATATGAATCTCTTGTTTGGTATCTTACAAACATAATTCATTTGACATAATATTTTAATATAACGTACGTTCAAGAGGTACATATTGGCTTTCATGCATTCTTTTATCAGTTCCTTCAAAGGTGCATTTGGGTGAGGACTTATGCATTACCAACATCAGGGTTTCTATTCATCTTTGTCACTTTGCATACAAGACTTTACCTATTGTGCTTCAGCTTGTATAACAACATAAAGAGAGAGTTCAACATTCCATTATAATGATTTAAATGTCATTCTTGGTCTCCATCTCAATTGTGCTGCTATTTATGTTGGGTGTCAGAGGGTGTAGTATGTGTATTATGGTTTTGCTTCATCTTTTTCAATTCTCGTTCCTGGGCGTGAAAGCGTGGCATGTTTATTGATGCGGTGTATCCTTTGGCATGTTTGTGAAGGTGATGTTTTTGTTTCAGGAGGAGTTCTGCTATCCTGTGGAATGCCACACTTTGACTGTGGAGGAAGTGATGCATATCAGACAGGTCCTTGTTAAAGCTGAGCTGGAGAGGTTCCAGCCATACAAAGACGTCTATAACGCCTTGAAGAAAGGAAAGGTATGGCTCTTAAAGGGACAGTACAGCCTAAATGAAGTTTGATCTTTATGTTTTAAACTTGTACCTTTTTTACTGACACTGTTATTTTGTAACCTCTTCTCTTAGCTGTGCTTCTCATGTCGGACGAAGAAATTCTCCTTTTTCACATGGTCCTACACATGCCAGTTTTGTAAAAGGTGGGTGGAGCTTTTCATTTTTAACTTATGTAAGAAATACAGAATACGGTTATGCATTGGAATAATACTTATTTTTTCTTACAGGCCTGTTTGTTCGCAGTGTTGTAAAAAGGTACATGCAACTTCCTTTCCACTTTCGCAAAATAAGTTGAAGTTATATAGTTTTGTCTGTTGGTAAATTTAATTGTCTTTTTTTGTTTCAGATGAAGTTGCCTTCCAAGCCCTATGCCAGGCTACCCATCTCTTCCTTTGCCCCTAGCATTCTGCCCAAAAGCGAACCTGGTGCATCATCTCAGACAGAGAAGACCTCCACCACATCTGGACAAAAGCACCACAGTCTTCAGCGATCCATGTCCAGGTGTGATTCACATCACTCGCAACACTGAGGGAGTTTCCATAATATCATTATACAGATGGTTTTAATAGTTTAAGACTTCTGAACGCTTCTTTTTTATTTTAATACAATTTATATTATTATTGAACTTTTTTCCATTTTCAAAATCCTAAACTTTACTTATGTTGTAGGTTTAAATGAGATTGTAAATGTTTAGTTTTTGAACCCTTACATTTTATTTACAGACGTGGACTTTACTAAGAGACAGTTAACCCAAAAATAAAAAATGTTCATCTTTTTTTACCCTCATATAATTTCAAGCCTGTATGACTTTCATCTGCAGAACACAAAAGAAGATATTTTGAAGAGTGTTGGTAACCGAACAATGGCGGTACCCAATTACTTCTATTGTATGGACACAAAACTAATGCAAGTCAATGGGTACCACCGTTGTTCGGTTACCAACATTATTGTGCATCATGTTAGTAACCACATATTTATATTTGTAAAAGTGGCCAGTCATTTTTTTATTGTCCTTTTAGATCATCAAAGCACGGAGAGCGCTCGTCCTTCAAAGACGAACTGGAGCTCCCTGAGCAGTTAACAGAAGACTGGAGCACCATGGAGGTCTGCGGGGACTGCAGGAAGTTCATTCATGACATCATCACCAACAGCAGGCGAAGCCAGTCCACCAAACGTGCCCGTCTGCATCAAAGAACCCACTCTGTCTACATGTCCTCCACCAGCTCTACAAAATACAGGCCGTCTGAACGGACGATCAAAGAGATTTAGGACGATAGCAGCCTTCGTATCGGAAGTACTCTGAACTCTCACTGCGTGATTGTCCTATTTAAATAGTTTGTATCGTTCTCATCTCGAATGCTTCAGTCCTGTTGGCCGGAATCTCTACGTTTAAAGTGCCAGACAGAAACAAACTCTGTTTATGTGAGAGGTGGTTTGTAAGCTCTGTTAGCTGTATTATGTACCTTTAATACCTCTCCCTTGTCTCTTCCATTTAAAAAGTGCCAGAGGTGAAGGAATAAAGCCGTCCCTCGTCCAGCGTGAGTCCTTAAGCACCAGACGTCTCAGGAAATGTCGGGTTCTTCTGTCATTAAAGATGCTGAATGTAGTGTAATACACTTATAAGCTTGTGTTGACCACACAAACAAATAATATGAGAGATGTTAGGAATTTAGTGGTGAGAAAAGAAAACTGCTTTGAGCACTAAAGGCACATGGCTTGAATGTACATTTTTCAGGAACTCCGCAATTGTATGTAAATATATAGCTGTATTAGCAGCCTAAATGTTAAAGATGTAAATAGGCATCCACTTCTGGTTTAATGTACCCCAATGGACCGCTGAAAAGACCAAGAGACACTGTAGAATAACTCCACAATTCAACATTTTGTTCCTATTGTTTGTTAAAAGTTGCTGCTGTCATATTGACATGGTTCAAAGTAATGAAGTTTTAGATAACGACAAAGAGTACTTATATTTTTCCTCTGTCCAATGTTTTTGAGATTTTAGACGAGGGTCGAAATGTGTTTTTTAGAGCGAATGCTTATAGCTGAAGTGTTTCTTAATGAATTGATTACATGTGCCAAAACAAAACTCCTCTGAGCAATACGAGTCCTGCACCTCTTGTATATAGTGACCCCAGAGGTGGGTGACGGCCCCAAAGCGTATCTCACATCTCCAGACAGGAGCTAAATTTTGTATGATATATTTATGTACATTGCTGTGTATCCAAATTTCATCTGATCTACTCCTCTATTATTAAAATTGCTTTATTATAATATTGCTTTCTATTATTAATTATAGTTATTTTATTTTTCAATGTATCATTTACTTTGATGTCTTAAAAGGTTCAAAATTATGTTATACTGTAATATCTTAGTTGCCTGGCCATAGACAGAACCAAGAATTCTTCAAACGGAGTTAAACAACAATATGAAGATCCAATGTCACGTTACAACTTAAATTATTTATATATTATTTCATATCTAAAAACATACCCATATAAATACATGCACATTCACTGCAGTGGTTTATAAGCCTGTTGACATGTTCTTCTGTTCTGTGCATATCTGACTGTACTGCATCTGTAGAATGATCAGTGTGCATGATGATTTTTTTTAAACAAGGACTTGCCAATAAATAAAGCTTTTGAAGTTTAACTTTACATTGTTGCTCATTCCGCATCTGTCTGACACAAATACAGCAAGGAAGAAAGTTGCTTAAATGTGTTAATTAAAACTAAAAGAAGAGATGGACTTAGTGTATTAATTATATGCTGTAATATTTTGGAATCGATATACATTTTTTTAATAAAAAATGTAGTTTAGTTAAAGATAGAAAGTCATATACATCTGGGATGACATGGCGAGTAAATTATGAAAGTATTTTCATTGTTGAGTGAAGGATTCCTGTGAGGTATTTTAGCATTTGACAGTAATCCAGTTCTCCAGTAGAGGGCAGAATAGCTTTAGGTTTACCAGTCTACTGCAAAACGTCTGGCCTGTTCTAAAATTCTTCAAATGTCTCAAAGCAGCAGCGTCAATATATCAGAAATAATCATTCTTTTATATAAAAAGTTTTTTTCTTAAATCGAATAACAAAAAATAAGTTATATATTCTTTATACCTTTTCCACATTCGAAGGCAAACATAACTGTAGAGGGCAACAAAACACCCTTCTGAATGTGAAGATACCATGTTCTGTTGCTCAATGGAGATTCTCAAAAATTCGCACTGCTGATATGTTAAATAGCTAAATATACATCGTTAACATCCCTTAAAGCATCTGCAATACTATTGGTTATATTTACACATCACTGTAAAAAAATTGCTAAAAGGCATATCACCTAAAAAATTAAAAATCTGTCATTATTTACCCTCATGTTGTTCAAAACCTTATATGACTCTTTCTTTTGTGGAACAAAAAATAATATATTTTGAGGAATGTCTCAGTGGTTTTGTGGCCATATATGGAAGTCAATGGAGGCCAAGGTTTTTAAATTACAAACATTCTTCAAAATATCTTGTGTTCTGCAGAAGACAGAAAGTCAAATAAGTTTGCAATTACATGAGAGTGAGTAAATAATAAAAGATTGTCTCTCTTTCGGCGATCCTGTCTGTTATTAAAAAATAAAGCAAAACAAGCACTATCAGTTCACAATTATATTGAACATCATTCATATAACAAGAAAGACGATTTCCCCAGATATTTATATTTCAGACATACACAAATTGTGTACGTCATGAATGATTAAAATATTCTAGTTAAAATGTATTTCTTAGTAACAGGTCCATGAGATGGGACAGTACAATGCTCACAAAATAGCTGTGCTGCACTCTGATTGGTGGTTTCCATGACAACAGTTGTCAAGGGCTATCTACGCTTGAGGGTTGTACTTTCTAATCTAAAAGCTTTGGGGCTAAAATTAGTGACGAGTTCTAGCTTGAGACCAGCTGTGTTTTGGATTATGTCGCCGCTTCTGGGTCACACCCCTTTGTTATGCCCTATAAAGTTGTTTATTTATATTTATTTATTGTGCCCTGTAAATGACAAAGTGCAGTGCAAACTAAGTTGAATTGATCCAGTTTGGAACGAATAGCCTTTCTCAAGACGTTTCTAATAAGCTTATTTTTTGTTTATTCATCAAACAGAAGGTCACAGACATCGAGTAAACAGATCTGAGCATCCCAGAACTTCAATCCGTCGGCACAGTGCATTTCTCTTAAGTGATGTCAGGGCTCTTCAAGTCCCTATCTTTTATTTCTTAATGGACTTTGCGGGCGAGATGACCTCTTCAAACTGCACGCACTAGACTTAGTGATCAACATGATGAAGCCAGGACAATCACCTTCCGGTTCTTTTTGGAATCATAATGTTTCAACATCAAAGCTGAAAAATGCCTGGTGCCTCAGATATGATGTGATTCACGGGTTTTGTTTTTTAACCATCATTCATGAATTAAAGGAATGGTCTCAAATTCTATTGCTCAGAGCTGGCGCAAGGCATGAGACTTAAAGGGACAGTTTACCCAAAAATACAAATTCTGTCATGATATCTTTACTCTCATTCTAATAAAATGTATTCCGTGTAACAAAAAAAATATATTTTGAGAAAAATAAATATCTTTCTCTGTATTCATCAGAACAAAGAAATTTATAAAGATTTGGATCAACTCAAGGGTGAGTAAATGATGAATTTTTTGGGGGGGGTTGAGCTGTCCCTTTAACAAATTATTTAGCTACTCAAGTCATTCTGATATAGTGGAGACACTTGTCTGAAGATTTTGCATCAGCAGCTGTGCATTGCATAAGTCTGCCGTTTGCTTGGAGGTCCTGGGTTTTACTCCCTGTGGTCCGCTGTGACTCTTCCAATTGCCAGCTCAAATCTCTTTTGATTTAAGGCGACACAGATGCTGGCAAGCACCAGCAGCGCACCATCAAAGCCACAGCAGAGATATACTCTGCTCCCAGACGAGTGCAACCATCCTCAGATGCTTTCCAGTCTCAGCTGTGAGCCCATATTTCTCATTTCCCTTAATGAGCAGGGGAGTGAACGGGACGCCCAGGCAGAGGTGTCGGATGGTCATGGTGGGTTGGGACGGTTGGAGATGGAGATCAGAGATAGCGAGCCGTGATCAAATAGCTTGTACGGTAGAGAGCCTTTGGAAGTCCACACGTCAGTTTTAGGGTCGTAGCACTCGAAGCAGTCGGAGTCCTCAATGACATCATGACCGTTGAGGAAGCGTCCTCCAGTTACATAGAGTTTGTTATTGATTACTGTGGCCGCGTGGTGCATTCTCCTCTCCTTCATGTTTGCACACTTGACAAATTTGTTGGCTTTCGTGTCATAGGCAATCACTCTTCTTGTGTATCCTTGTAAAGTGATAAACAGTATGTTTAACATTGTTTAAGATATTTTTGCATTGTGAAAATGATGTTCTCAAAAAGTCATGTTAATATGTTTTATCATAACTTTGACCTTTTTTATAAATACATTGAATTTTTTCTATATGATTTTAATTCAAGTGACTTGGAATTGTAATTTAATTTACAGGAAAAATTTAAGGCAGCTTTTGAAGTAATGTTTTTAAATTGAAATAGGTATACATTTTTAACATTGTGGTCATTTTTCTATATTATTTATGTCACTTACAAACAGTATTACAAAACTTATGTCAAACTCAGAACATTAGCTTTTATTGCTATTTTAGTTTATTACTTTTGTTTCAAAAGAAACTGCTCTGCTTCTGAAATGAATTTGCTCTTGTCATTCAACTACTGTGAAATCTACTTAAAAATTGTGTATTACACTATTTTATTATTGAATTTATTTTATTTTATTGGATATTATTTAATTTTAATTTAATTTAATTTAATTTAATTTAATTTAATTTAATTTAATTTAATTTAATTTAATTTAATTTAATTTAATTTAATTTAATTTAATTTATTTTGATTTTATTTTGTTTTTTATTTATGCCCTTCTAGTGTAATATTTGTACTTTTCAAGGATATTTTATAAATATCCGTTTTTACTTTGAAAAACTTTTAACTTCACTACATAAAGCATTTATAATTTTTTTACTCCACTACATTTCATAAATAAATGTTCATACTGAAGAAGTACATTCAAATCTAATACTTTCTTTCTTGAAGTAGTTTCACTTTCAAAGGTGGTAAAGTCCTAGATTTTTTAAATGTACTGTAAAAACATATTTATGAAATGTAGCGAAGTGAAACTAAGGATAAATGCTCTACAAGCGAATGCAGTAATTTTTTTCCAAAGTAAAAACACTGTCATAGTGTTCAGATGATTCAATTTTTTTTACTTGAGTTAAAGTTAAAATCCATCACCGCTATCTCTACCTTCTACCCCATCTTCTTGTGAGGAAAAAAACAAAATGAGAATTTCATTGTAACAGTAGAGTAGATGACAATCAAGATCAAAGTTTGTTGGTTTAATCAACACACATACTGACTCAAAATACAATGTACACCATGAAAATAATGTGGCTTTAGGAAAAAAGTGCATGCCAAATGTGCAAATGCTATATCCACTAATCAGATTCAATGTTTTGTGAATTGGTCTCACCTCCGACAATATAAATCTTGTCTTCTATGACGGCAGCCGGCGCACAGACATTCTTCACCGTCCGGGTTTCAAGTCTAGACCACATATTCCGGGATATGTGATACACCTAAAGAGACACATTTGTCTTGTTTATATGAGATCATACCATAAACAAAGCAACCAAACCACAGGAGCACTCATCTAAGTGACTTTTGTTACCTGTATAAGCCTTACAGGATTCTGCAAGGCATCCTCTCCCCCAAACACGTAAATTCTCTGATCGTTGGCGGCAACTGCAGGGTGCAGGACTGCTGTGGGCATCGGCGCCATAGACTCCCACTGATTAAACATGCTGTTGTAGCGCTCCACCGTATTCGAGATCTGTGTGTCCGGGCCTATACCTCCAAGAGCGAAGATGAAGTGAAGGTAGGAGACGCTCTGATGGGCGTAACGTGGCTCCAGCATCGGCTCAGCGGTCCTCCACTGGTTGGTCTTTAATGAAAGGGTGTACACGGTGGAACTGACTACACTTTCTCCCGAAACGAGACTTAAGCTAAGTCCTCCAACCACGTACAGAATGCTGTGGATGCAGACATATGATGCCTTGTACAGCCGCAAAGGCAGTTTAGCTAGCCATTGCCATCTCTGTGTCCTCTCATCATAGAGCAGCGCCTCTCGAGACGTCTGTTCGTTATTCTTGCGGCCTCCAACCACCACTAGAGTCTCATGGCACGTGTAGCGACGTGGCGTGGTCCACAACGGTTTTAATTCCCGCGTGCACTTCGCGCTAACGGAAAACATCAGACGGCGAACAGACTCGATGATCTCGGTGCACAACGTAGACGACTGGACAAGCGGATCGTTGGCGATAAACTGGAAGAGGTATGTCGGATGGATGTACCTCAACCGAACCTTCTTGAACAGATCGTGAATGGCACCGCGTCGCGAAAATGGGTCATGGTGTATCCAAGCCAGGAGAGTTTCAAACACCTGCTCTTCCTCAGCGCACAACCTGTCGTCCTCCAAGTAGCACATGAGCTCGGGAAGCGAAAGTTCACAAAAGTCCTCCGAAGCCGCTACGTCGGAAAAACAGCGCACAGCCATTTCTTTCGCCCTCTCCTTTAAGGTTTCGCAGTGAAGGATTTCGGAGAGCCGGATCATGCTCAGGCAGTTGTCCGGATTGAGCTGTTCCTGTAGAAACGTGGAGCAGGCCTCGAAAAGCCTTCCGTACTGAAGCATGGAGGCCGCCTGCATCAATGGGAGCACAAGCTCCATGGTGATGGTGATGGTTCCCGTATAAATGTAATCCACGATGCATTCGATGACCTGTGATGCTAGGCCTTTCAGGTCCACTCTCGCCTGGCTGCTTTCTCGAAAATTGCTACAGAACATGGCACGGAAGTACGGGCTGCTGGAGACCAAGACGTTCCTATGGCAGGGGATTTCCTTGTCTCCAGTGCACAAGATAACATCGGTAAAGATCTGCTCTTGTCTTAATATGTTCAACTGAAATAGGAGATGAGCAGGGAGCTCTTGGTCTTTGAATGGAAAGGTCTCAGGCGATATTCCGGCCATGCTGCAAAAGAGAATTAGTAAATGATTATTCAACATCGACAATCAAGCATGTGATTTGGGTAGCAAATAGCTGTGACACACAGTTGAGTCACTTATTGTGTAATGCATTTTACAGTTTGCTGTTGTCATAGTCACGGGCCTCAAGGCACAACCTTTCTGCCCTTTAATCTCCAGCACTGTTTCTTTATCACCATGACTTTCTATTCCAGGGTCCCTTAAATCATTTTAATGCGTCCGTGTGTAGCACTTGGCCACATTTCTCTATCAATGCTAAGTTTATCAATGCAGTCGTATCACATCCCAGCTGTTTCTGATCCTTGTGGTGGGTTTGCCCTTCACGGCCTAACCATTTTACAAGGCTAATATCAACACCAAGTCGTCTAATCACCCCAGAGATAGCTACTGATTTTATTTCACCCCAGATCACATAGACCGGTATGATGTTTATTTTAAGATGTTAATTGTTTTTTTCTTACTATTAACGACTTTTCTGTGAGACCATAATAAGGTTGAGAGTGCACCCCTAAGAAAAAACGATCACATACTGTTCAATATTTTTATAGCACTTATAGTAGACATTGCACTTTATATTTGGCAATAGGCTCTAAAAATATCTCAGCATTTGGTCAAAATTGGGACATATCCAACCGTTGGGGTAAATTTAATTTAGAAAATGTTGATGTTTGACCCAACAATTGGTTAAAACTACCCACATAGGTTCATTTATTACCGAGCGGTTGGGTTTGTTCCTTTTTGATCCAGTGATGGGTTGAAAATAACCTGAGAATAATGTGAATAATAATGATGTTAAAAATCATGATTATCGGTATTATGTTAATTCCACACATGTGATAATGTTGTAAATAGCAGCCGTTTTAAAGTTTTGCAATAAAGGGATGGTTCACCCCAAAATAAATATTCTATCATCCTTTACTTACACTCAAGGTGTTCCAATCCTAAATAAATGTCCTTGTTCTGTTGGATACAATTGCAGATTCTGGGGCACTATCGACTACTATAGTAGTAAAAACTACTACTATGGAAGTCTATTCTGTGCACCAGAATTGTTTGGTTTCTTCATTCCTTAAAACATCTTCTTGTTCCGTTCAATAAAACAAATTTATAAAGGTTTGGAATAGCTTGAGGGTGAGTGAATAATAACACATCTTTCAGCAATCACTTTAGGAGTACAATAGTTACAAACTCTTTCTCGATCACCCTACACTTGTATCACAAGTTTGATTCATTAACCAAGAGAGAAAACTATTAATAAATTATGTTTTAAAATGCCAACAAATCTTGTAATATAAGTCATTTTCCACATTAATCATGAAGAAATAAATCTGATATCGAGACTGGTACAAAGTTACAAACCTCAATAAATAAAGATTGTCTTTTTTTATTTTGTTTTATTTTAGGCAAGATCATTACAATATAAGTCATATCTCAGTCAGTTACAAAATATCTGAAAGCCCTTCAAATGAAAACCACACAGAAGACTCATGATGGAACAAAAATACAATCCAATTCTGGAACTGAATGCAATATCATTAAATTTCAACAACAGGTCTGACAACTTTATTAAATTACCTGGACATTCATCATTTAATTGAGGTATTCTGACCTTTAAAAGTAAATAGCCCTATATCAGAATTCACAATCTGTACAATAAACCATTTTGTAATTTAATCTTGCTATTATTTATACTCTTAAACTCACCTGTTTGCTCTTAACGCTCCGGCGAATCTACAAAAATGTCATTCTCAGTTTACCAGCATGAAAGCAAACCCATTTTCCTCAAATATCTCTCTCAAAGATTAAACATTCACATGGTAGACAGAGGGAATAGAGGCTCTCAGAAATTTTAAGCGTGGAGTTTGAAGTTGAAGTTTGAATGCGTGCATTCTAGTTACCTTGAATAGTCTGGAGGGCTGCTGTCGTCCGGGTCTCACACATGTGACCCTCCTCTTGTCTGTTCCCACAGTGGTAGGCCGTGCATCGTACGTTTTGTGTGTTTACTATGGCACTGATGAAGAGCTCAGTTTATCCAGAGGACAGAGGCTGGGGTCGAGGAATCGAGTGCACACCCCTTGGCTGGCTTGTGTAACCCAGGAAGCTGGTAAATATAGTGCAGTGCTGATGGCTGACCTGAGTGAGCTGAACAGCTGAAAGGTTGGGCCTGGTTACCTTGGTTTGCCTCTGATCGAGGAGATAGAGAAAAAAATTACAATGCCGATAATCAGCATCTACAGTGTTATGATGGCAATAATATACTGTATAACACACACAGTTCAAATGAAATTTAAATAAACATAGCTGCATGCAGATCCACAAAGATGTATGTTTTTACATTACAGTTCTATATACATAACAAAAACAATCATCATCATCTGAAATGAACTGAATGCTGTAGATTATATGTTTAATATTGTTATGCTCCATCAAAATAAAGAAACCTGTTAAACATCAAAGAAATATCATTTCCGCACCATTACATATTATATCTTGTCTGCTTGGCAGATTGCAGATGCTTCTTATAGCCCTATCATCAACTGCATGCTGGGAGAAGATGGATTACTGTCATGCTTAGATTGCTTCGGAGGGAAAGAAAAACAAACCTGCATCCAGGCAGATTATGTGACGGTCACAGAATACCATAAAGTCCAGTATGTCAGAAAGGGAACATCATCTTTTGCGGTGCCATCTCCCCTGTAGGTTGCCCACAGTTGTGTTTCCTTTGCCTACTTTGCTTAGTGCAATACGCATGCTTGAACACTATCTATTTTAAATAGCAAAACAATGCCATTGAAGATATTTTAGGCTGTAGTCTTACTTGCCATTGTTTTCGAGCCATGCGATATCAGGACAGTAAATATTGTGGATATGGGATCTCTAAATAAAGATAATAGCTGTCAACCAAAGAGTGACCAGTGATTTCCATAAAGGCAAAGGACAAAAATATTCAAAGATTTGTGTTTTTTGGTTATTGTATAGTTTATTTTTAGATGTACGAATATGTAAGCTAAAGGGAAAAAATAAGGCTACCAATGAATGACAATTACAAAAAACCTACGTATAGAAGAAAAGCATAGTATTCTGTTTAAATCATGTATTAAAAAAAAATCTTTTGGTATTTAAACATTAAAAAATGTTGATTAAATGTTTACCATAAATAAAAAAAAATTGTCTTTATTGTGTTGCGGGGTTACGTTTCGATTCTGTTCTGCAGCCTGAGCTAATCCCCTGTCGTCACGCGTTGAGCGGAAGTGACGTACATGGCCAGAAGCGTGACGAAGGCTCGCTTAAAAATACAACAAGGAAGTGAGCAATTACAGACAACGGTAAAATACTATTCACACCGTAAATATTCATTAGGTTTACGGTGACTAGTCATTGAATAAGTGCCGGGAGGGTATAGTCGTCTCGGACTTACCCGGAAGCCCGTTGATATCTGTTTGAATAAGCGTGGAGCTCGAGACTAGCGATGAACACCGACGTTGAATTTCACATCAGGCAGAATTACCCGTGGAACAAGCTGCCAGCTAATGTCAAACAGGTACAGTAACCCACAGCACACGACACACAACAAACCCTTTCCCCGGAGTGATACACTTTCGACATCATCACTCCTGCAATACCTGCATCACAATCCACAGCATCAGCGGGATTTACAGTCATTCTGCCATTCATCTATTTCATTCATCCATCAGCACACGCACACAGCATACGCACACAACATAATCATCGTAATCAGGTTCTTGTGATCACACAAACATGCTAGTTTTCCATACATTGTGTTGACTTTCCAAAGACATAATGTATTTTACACTGTATAGACTCTATATTCACGCCCTTACCCTTGACCCTCAACCGAACCATATAAAAACCTATTTCCATATTTTACAGTTTTTAATAAGCTTTATTTTGCATTTTTGGCCATTCGGTCCTCAAAATGATACATAAACCACACACGCACCAGATTCCTCTACCGGACACTGGTCCAAATATTCTCTCCCAGGGATGCGGTTACATATTGAAGGTTTATTCATTTGTTTAAAATTTGCCTCCAAATTTGTCAAAATGAAAGCATGCATAAACCACAAAATTGTGCATTACGCGCACATTTAACCTCACTCAATTTTTAAGTATTTAGGGAACATGTGATAACTGACCATGCAAAGTTTACCTTAAAAGGATATTCTAGATTTTATACAATTCATCTAAGAAGCAAAGGGTAACTGCTGTACACTTGCCAGACTGTTTCAGTTGGAGACTTTCAGTGTAAGTGCATAACTAACCACATTTTTCTGGTTTGTGTTAATTTTTGAAGTTCCGCAAAGGCGCACGAGAACCAATCGTTGAGAACATCGCTGCTACTCACAGCTCTACAAAACTCACCGGACATACACAGTTTCCCAGACGAGCGCAAATGACGTCACGTCAATCGCACAGCACAATGCGTGTTTATAAAAATCATGTATTTATTGTACATTTGTTTTGCTCAGCATGACTTCAGTCACCATCAGTTTGAGCCGAAATCACTCAGCAGCACGAGAGCTTTGCTCAAGACTAGCATCTGATAGCTCCGCCTCCCGTTGAGGGCGTGGCGTGTCCAGACTTCCACACTTAATATTTTCGGTTGAATTAGTTCATTATACAGGTACTTGTACATCTTTTTTGGGAATTTTCAATTCGAATGCACTGCTCACACTAGTATTTATAGAAAATGGCGTAGAATAGTGCATAAGGTGGCGATTTGGGACGCACCTCAAGGTCTGAATGTTATTGGTTGTTGTGTGTCTTGTGACCACAACAAACAATGTGAGTCAAGGTATGAGATTCGTTGAGTCATATAAGTACAGTAAAAATCTTGTTTAAATCCAAACGTGACTAAATTAGCTCAAAATATGAATAGTTTTTGCTCAGAAAGGTAACGCTTTGTGTCATTAGACATGTAAAGTTGTATGTAATACTTTTATGAAGAATATATGCAATTTTTGGAGCTTCGAAAACTGGGTCTCTATCCATTGCCATTACCAACTTTGGAAGAGCCAGGATATTATTCAATATAACTTCGAATGTGATCCGCAAAAATAAAATAGTCATATATAACGTTACCTGCGTCAGATGAAGAGTGAGTAAAATATTTTTTTTGGTTAACTGTGCTTTTATATCAGTTGGAATTGAATGAAATGAGTTTATATTAATTTAATTTGAATTAAAATCTTTCTCGCTTCATTGACAGAGTCTTGGAAACTTGCAGCGCGAGTATGACAAACAAGTCCTTCTGTACAGTATCCGAAACCAGCTACGTTTCCGCAATAACCTAGGTAAGCTTTAGATAAACTGAGAACTATATTGCTTTTCTCCTTCCACAACTACAAGGCTATCATTCATCCTGACAGTGTGCCAAGCTATTTGTATTTCCTATTCAATCTTCGGCCGGAGCACATCAAAGCTCTTGATAGCAGATGTAATTACAAAGAAATAGCCATCACAACCGAGTTTCCTTTTAACGCTGTCAAAACTTAATTCTTTAACAGTCAGGCATGTGAAAAAGGAAGAGCGCAAGTATTATGAAGAGCTTATGAAGTACAGCCGAGAGCATTTGATGCTCTACCCCTACCACCTGTCTGACATCATGGTCAAGGGTCTGCGGGTCACCCCCTTCTCCTACTACATCAGCATCATGGAGGTTTGATCAAACTTACTTTCTTTTCTTTTAGTGTTTATCAAAAGTATCGTTGATTCTTTGATTATTTTTTTTATATTTTGCATACGACCAACTATTATGCAGCCTCCATTTACTACTGTTCCTGTGACATATACAACATACGGTAGACATGTGCTGGTATTCAAGCTTTGGGTGTTTTGCTGGACTACTCTGCACGTCTACAAATGTTTCTTCCTGTTATTATAGACGCGGTAGAGAAGTATGAAATGTTTGCACCCTGTTATTGTTGGTCTATTATTGTAGTTCATTGCTATAGAGCTTCTGTATTCTGATAATGCTCCAGACAGGTGCATTTGTTGAACGGGTAGTCTTTCTTTTTCAGGTTTAGTGTAGACTCATGCACTTAATAAAATTGCTGGAGAATCATGGGGAAAAGTTTGCAGAGAGCCATTCATTTTGAGTAAATCGTTCTTATTTAAATGCATTTCTGGACATTCGTTTTGAAGTTTCTTTATTTAGTAGATTGATAGTCTCAAAGCATTTAAGACATCACAGCACCGTGTTTCGATTAGCATCCTAAAAAACTCTTTTATGTTTTATTCAGGACATCATGAACTGTGAGAAGAGTTATGATTCGCTGCCCAACTTCACCGCTGCTGACTGTAAGTGTTCTCCCTGTCTGAGCAGAGATTCAATGTTTGCTTATGTTGCTGACCGCTCATGCACGATAACAAGGCCACAAGCCACAGGAGACACTCCAGCAGTGCTTGTTAAGAACTCTGTGGCACAGAATTGCTTTGCTTTGAAGTAAATGTTTTAATGAAAGCATTTTGCTATTAGCTTAGAAGAAACTTAGGAAGTTAAATGGACTTCTACGAGTAATGTAACATTTTCTCCCTTGTGCAGTTGTTATTGCATTGCATTACATCTAAGAGGCATCCACATTTGTTAATATTAAGCTTATTATTGAATATGTTCAACACATAACATAAGAATAGACATTAATAACAAGGTTTAAAATGATGGTCACTCCAATAAGTTTGGTCTTTAAGTGCTGAGGAAGAAAACTGACTTACATCACATGACCAGGAAATGATTGGAATTTAAAGGAGTAGTTCATCTTCAAAATGAAAATTCGGTCATTATTTACTCACCCTCTTGTCATTTCAAACCTGTAAGACTTTCTTTCTTCTGCAGAACAAAAAAAAAAGATAATTTAAAAAATGATGTTAAAAGAACAGCACAGCCAGTTTGCTGGGGGGCTGTTAACCACATTGTTCACAATATCTTCTTTTGTGTTCTGCAGAAGAAAGAAAGTCATACAGGTTTAAAATGACCAGATGGTGAGTAAATGATAACAGAATTTTCATTTTGAAGGTGAACTACTCCTTTAAAGGACCCACTTGCTCACAGGATAAATAAATCATGTGCCACATTTTTCTAAGAATTTATACATCACTTATTTTATAAACAAACAAGAGCCTTTAAATATTTGACATTTTACCAGCATGTTTAATAGCATGGTTAAGATAAAGTATCCATAGTAATCTGCAGCATAGAAATCATGGTCTGAAGTTCAAGTGTAAAATCATTTGTAAACAGCCAACATTGACACAAAATGTTTATTGTGTTAAGACTTTGCTTTTGCTTGGATTATGCATTTATTTGCGTTTTGGAATCAACAAGATGAATCTATCTAAGACTGAGACTGAGAATACACTGAGTAACCATCACAGTTTGCTCTGGTGTTTGGGATAACGGTAGTATGAAATTGTAGAATATGGTTACTTGATGAAGCCTTTTCATTTGCCCTTGCCAAATGAATAATTACATTCATCTAAATTTCTGTCAACAGTTGTATGTTGATGTAATCCTACATTAAAATTGAATTGTGTAGAATACTATAATGTGACATACATATTAATACTTACATACAACATTGAGATACAGTGGATGACAAAAAGTGGACCTGAACAAAATATTCTTCATATTTGGCTGCGTCCAAAATCACCTTGTTCCATTCTATAAAGTAGGCAAAAATGAGTATGAGTAGTATGTCCGAAACTTTAGTATGCAAAAAAACAGTAGGCGAGAAATACCCTGATGGTCTACTTCTTCCGCCGAGATTCGTGAGTGTGGATGGGATGGCACTGCTCTATCCCATGATGCCACACGAGCAGAGCAACGTTCAAATTTCAAAAGTAAATCAAATAGATATAGCGGTAAACTTTAAGGAGGACGTCCGTTTTTAACGTAATTGCCAATAAATGAATTTCTCCTGACTGAATTTTGTTTTTATCAACGCCCATGTGTAGGTTGTTGTTTATACGTCATAGATCAAAGAGCATAAGGGTCACATGATCATAAAACATGGCGGACGCAGTATTTCCGAAATGTATTCATACTACTCCCACTCATACTATATAGAACGTACTGTTTTAACGGCCGATAGGAGGGTACTTATTCAAATTCACCACATACTGTCACAGTATTCAATTTCAGACGCAGCCATAGTTTTGGTCTTGCTGGAATCTTCCAGGTCTAGCCTGCGGGCAGGTATCTTTCAGACTCTTTCTCTGTGATTTCCTCCTATTGTGCTGCATTTATTTTACCATCAACTCAAACCCCTCCAGGCAGAGAGGCATCTACACAGTGTCATGCAGCCAGCAGCATACTTCACAGTGGGGATGTTTTTTTTTTTTGATAAGGCCCAGTGTTAGACTCAAACATGGTACTTAGTAAGATGGCCAGAAAGCCAGACCCTGGAAGTTTCTTCCAGCTGGCTTCAGAATTTCTCACATTAACAGTCGCTTTCTCTGCTGTTATTTGCACTCAAGCAACAGTTGTTGTATTCACAACTCATCACAGCTACCGATGCTTCTCTCTCGGTCGCTTCTATTATTACAAAACAATTGTACACAATCAGACCTTGTCTCATTGTCATCATGTGACTCTTTAAAACCAACTGACTGCATTTATCATCAAAGAGGGAGAATGCCTGTTAAATTAATTATGGATTTGTATTATTATTTTAAATTACATTTTAGAGATTTGTTTATATATTGTTTATATATGAGTCTATATGATTTTTTTTAGAGAGATCAGAGTCTATATGCTGTATTTTTATATATTAGTGTCTGAAATGTCTTAGTATAGTATAGAGTAGCTCATTCAATAATGCTGTTTATAACTGCTGTTATGCTCACAGATTTAGCGCATGTGGGTCTTTGTTGCATGTTTGTGGTTTTGCCCTGCAGAAGGGGTAACATGCTCTCGGGTCAGGTAGACAGAAGGTAGCCAGCGGGCTACGCCTGGGTCTCTCAATCTAATCTTTGTCTGAAGTGTGGCTGATCTCCCTGCCCTTCAAAGCTCACCCCACTGCCTTGGGCGTCATGCCTGTCATGTAGCGGTCAAGCCTGGCCCTCTGTCATGATCTCATAACCCTGTGCCTTTGTGCATGGGGTGGGACAGGCTACAGAGGCCACGGGAGGGATAATCTGGGCCATAGAGGATAATGTCCTTTGAGCTATTGAGGTTCCTCAGAGTAAACGAATCCATCTCTGATCTAGAACTTGGTTAAACAACGGTATATTTAATGTTGTTTAAGAGCCTTCTCTGTTTCTCCTTACACTAAAACACTTAACATTTAACTTTTGAAAGATATAGTGATGATAGCATTTTCCTTGTGTAGTGAAAATATGATATTGTGTTTGTCCTATCACACATGACGCATTTGATTTAAAGGCCATTGAATTATTTATTGATCCAACTGTTGACATTTCAGGTCTGAGGCTGCTTGGTATTGGCAGAAACCAGTATATTGACCTGATGAACCAATGCAGGTCTTCCAAAGTAAGTCATTCTCAATGTTTTGCTTTAGATTAATTAAGATATTGCTGTTAAAATCCATAAGCTCTCCTAGTATGGCAACATGATGTTCATTAGACGATTCCCAAATCTGGATGGCTCCCTTTGAAGATCAAAGATCTAGTCCGTAGAGAGCAGTTCTTTGTACACACGGTGTTAACCTCACACTGCTGCCTAAACAGCATCTGTCTGTGGCTAGAAATTCTTCCGGAGGAAATCGGCTCGGGATCTCCTGCCAGCAAAACCTGTGGAGATCACGGTAGAGCCGTGGTGGGTGGTGCAGACCGGATACATCACCGAGGATGACATCAGGGTGAGGCGGATTTATTTAGCAAGGTTTTTCAGCTGTCCTTTTTAGTATATCCTACAACTATATTAGGCTGATGGAATGATGTAAAAGTAACCTTTGCGTGGTGTTTGTAATTTCATGTGTACAGTGTTTTACATTTTTCTTAATATGTGTAAAAATCTCAGCACATCTTTTTAAGTCTCTTGTTTGGAAGTTAATGACTCTCAATAGTTGAGACTTTTATAATTTTGTCCGATCAAATAGACTGGAAAAATCAATTGGATTAACAGTAAATTAAGTTTAGTTAATTACAATAAAAAAGAATACAGTGTAGTAGTTGACCCACGTAAAAAAACATGTAAAAATATATGTAAAAGCTATACACACTTGATACTTACTTAACTTGCCAATCACACACAACATACACAGAATATTTAGGAGACACTGTGCTACTAAGCATTTTTTGTCTTACTTTATATCTAAACATTGTTTAATCACGCAACATTTTTTTTGTTGACAAGAGAGTTCTAAGATGTTGAGAAAATACAAGTATTAGGTCATTTTACGCAAGTGTTAGGAATAAATTTTTATTGGAATGACAAAGTATTCATTCAATATTTCTGGAGATATGAAACAGAATCTATTTTACTTATTTTATAATGGTTACTTTCATTTGTAACCAATTGACAGACTATCAGACACCAATCCGATGTAATTTACTGTCCAAAACCCTGTTCCCCCGTTCTAAGAAATTGTCAGAGGACAAAAATAACCATAGTTGTTCATTTAAGAGTTTGCAGCTGGATCGAAGTGTATGTGGTCCTGAGCTTTTGTGCTGTTTTGTCGGCTTGATTACAGATCTGCTCTGCGCCAGAGAAGGCGGCCATTGATAAGATGATCGATTCTGGACCCCAGCTGACCGGATCAATGGAATACAACGTGGTTCTGAGTGAGTGTCGTTTAAGTCTGTTCACCTAAACGAGAAATGATTTGAAATGATGAGAACAGAGGTCAGCCCGCTATGGGCATTTTAGCATTTTTAGCTTTTTTTTCATAACATTTTTGGGCTCTTATACCCCAACTGTTTAATTGCACCTTCACATAAATCATGACGGTATAAAGAGGGTCACTAATAAATGTACTTGGAAGGTTTGCAACAGCAATGTTTACTTTACTCTGTTTGTTATACTGTTCTCATGGATGATGTACTCAGTCAACATTTTTCCATTTATCTACTCCATTTGTTCAGGTTTGTACAACCGGGGCTATATATATCTCGATGTACCCATATCAGATGACAGCTGTATATCAGGTAAGTGCTGCAGTCTATCAAATAAAATGGCGGGTTTTAAGCCGCATTTGTAGGTTTTCCGACGATCCCCAAAGGCTGTTTGCTTGGTACAATGCTGTTAAAAGGCTTTATCTGGTCCATAGCCACAGACTGAACGTAACACCGGATGAGAGCATCATTGATCTGAAAAGGATAATGGGATAATCACAAATCCATTTGGAGAAATGGCAGGGAAACAATTAGGGGACAAACTCACCCACGTGCTTTCTTTTCCCAGTGCCTCCGCTCGAGGGGTTTGTCATGAACAGAGTCCAGGGTGATTATTTCGAAACGCTTCTCTACAAAATCTTCGTCTCCATTGACGAACAGACTAATGTGTCCGAGGTACATCACTCACATTTCTATTGCCTCTTTTCGTCCTGTGCACATCATATTCTGTCTTTGACGATTCTGGTTGTTTTTTAGCCTCTGATGATCTCATACCACTTTTCGTTTTGTCATTTCAGCTGGCTAATGTACTGGAGATTGACTTGGGCCTGGTGAAGGTATGTGTCGTGCAAGGTTGGAAATGGAAGGCCATTTACATGGAATGTTTGCTATAAAATGATGCCTTAGTTGGGTGGTGAATTCAAGATGCAGGGCTGAAATAGAGGCAATTTTCCAAATCCTTTGGCCTTTTGATGGGATGTGAAATGAATCTCTCTTTGAACGTCTGATGCCGGCCTCTGAACGTTGGTTCTATTCACACATTTCCTTTGTAGCTGTTTAGACCCCATTTCACCAGATGGCACGGTGAAAAACAAGCTTATTCAAACGATCCATTATGAAAATCCATAACTTTTCTAATTGGGAAACGTTAAAAGCTGACCTTACTGAAAGGACACAATCTTTACCAATGAAATTATTTTTTATTTTTGGCATTCATTATCTCATTGACATTTTGCCAATTTGAAATTCTTTGTTTCCTGCATTCATTATATTAGCGAAAATCTATTTATTTATTACAAATAATGAGTGCATTGTGTGTTTGAATAGATCCACATGCATCATTGATCGTGTATGACGAATACAATACAGTCCGTTCTGAAAGTTTGATAATAGAGATGCAAACCCCATGTTAGATCAAGAGAATCAACCCTCTATTAAATATCAAGTGTTTTTTAATACTAAATGATTTATTTGTGTGTTCAGCATAATAAATGTGTTTCATAAGCTTCCAAGTGAAAAATCTTTTAGCAAATAGTTGCACAGAATAAAATCTATTCCTCAAGCTTATCTGAACACAAGCAGAAACCGTAAAAAGCGCAAGCCGTCACAGTCGGTGCTCAGTCACAGCCCTCATTCAGAGAGAGAGTGAGCAGAGCTTACCAGAGATAATGAGGCATCATCTGCAGTTGTTTCACTTCACTGCTCTAGCTAAATGTGACATTCATTGTAGACAACCAGGTGTTTTATTGATCTTTAAACTTAAGAGTCTGGTAAATGAGTGATCATGTTTAATAAACAAAAAGGAATCTAATCATTTGCGGTCTAAGCCTGTTTAAGGTTATAATGGCTATAACTATTAATTTTATTCTCCAAAATCAAACTTAATATTAAACAGAGGTGTTTGTGTCAATATTAGGGATATTAAGCTTGATGGTACGTATTTTTTGTTCAAACATGATATTGCCCATCGTTGTTGGATAGGGGTGTACATGACACTAAATACCTAATTTCAATGGAGCATACAAATTGGGTCTCATTCATGAAACACGAGCAGAATTATTTTTTGTAAATCGTTCCTGCATCAAGTTTGCAATGTTTAATGTAAAAAAAAAAACACTTTATGAAGTTCACTACTTGCGTTTCATGAATTTCCATTGTCTTCAAAACTACTCTTGAATAATACAAAACGGGTTTGTTAAAAGGGCAGTTCAACCAGAAGTAAAAATTCGGTCAGAAAATATATTTGCAAGAATGATTGTAACCAAACAGTTCTTGGCCACCATTGTCTTCCATAGTAGGAAAAAGGACAATGGTAGTCAAAAGTGCCCCAGAACTGCTGTCCTAAATTCTTCAAAATATCTTCCTTTGTGTTCAACAGAACAAAGCAATGTATATAGAATTTTTCCTGCTAGTCAGTGGGGACCAAGAACTGTTTGGTTACAATCATTCTTCCAAATATCGTTCTCTGTGTTCATCAGATCAAAGAGATGTATACAGATTTGGAACAACTCGAGGATGAGTTAATGATGACAGAATTTTAATTTGTTGGTGAACTGTTCCTTTAATGCTGTTTTGAAAATACAACATAATATAAACAATGTCATTAATACCACAATATATAGAAACTTATATATAGAAAGGGAATTTTAAGGGAAAGAGCTCTGATCGATGCCCAAGTCACATCTAGCCTGACCTACTTTCACCAACACCATTCAATCTTTCTCAAGAGCCAACGGAGTTTTATCTCCAAATGAGACATTCCCCCAATTTCTTGCGCTGTTCCGCTTCACCTACAGCCATCCTGGGATATTCTATAGCTATACACATAACCTTTGGACAACCAGGGAATTTGGATTCATCATAACCTCTGATTTGTTTGGCCCAGCAGCAGATTGAGATTTTATGTTCTAGTCTACAGGTGAAAGGAGCAGATGATGTTGTGTTTGAGTGAGATATAATCTGTGTTACAGAGCTGTTTACAATATTCATGGGGGCGTGTGAATGCCTTGCAAAAAGTTGCTCTTAAATGAATGTTTTAAAACTATACAAAAGTGGTTATAAATGCATCACTGATTTGTATGTGACTGTTGAATGAAAGCATTAAGACTCTGAGAGTCTTTTCTGTGTTCTCCCAGAATGCCGTCTCCATGTACTGTCGCCTGGGGTTCGCTATCAAAAAGGGTCAGGTGATCAGCCCAGATCAGCTGCACCCCTCATGGAAGAGCGCTCCTTCAGTTAATAGACTCAAGTATGTGGTCTTTCATCTGTAGATCTAACATTGATGAATAGACATTTGTACTACTGGCTCATGTATGAAAAGAAACCCAAAACACTGAGCCTGATAGAACATAGAGAGTCCACACGTACACAGATATTTTTATACTCAGGTATTTTTCCTTCTTCGTTTAAAAAAAGCCGTGTCCACACGAAAACACAAAAACAAGCTATAAAGCGCTGTAAAAGCATGCCAAACCAATAGGTTTGCAAACAGGAAGCATTATAACTCTAACCATAAAGTTTTGTTGGCCAATCAAAAAAAGCTGTGCCCAGACTCTTACGCCAAATATCCAGTTTCACCGTCTACACAACAACACTGAAACCAGAGTTTTCAAAAATCTTCACCCTGTCTGGAGTTTGAAAAAAAAAATTGTTTTCAGTGACCGGTACTGCGTTTGCGTGTGGATGAATGGGCGAACCGCATAGAAAAAGCTGCGGTTTTGAAAATACCCATGTTCGTGTGGACAGGCCCTAAAACGGCACTCTCTGAAGAGAAGAGCATTTAAAGGAATAGTTTACTCAAAAATGAAAATTCACATAATTTACTCAACCTTGTGTTGTCTTAAATGTGCATGATTGACTTTCTTTAGTTTTTTTTCTATATCCATCCAAACAATAACCTCCAAAACCATATATTATTTATTATAAGTAAGATATATTAATATTTTGATCTTTTTTTAGCGTATTTAAAACCATTACAAGCACATATTATCACTAATATTTCAACACAAAAGAACCAATGATTTGATTTTATAGATGCGTCATCACATTTAAATTTATCCCTGATTTTAGAGCTCGAATTGAATCCTGTCTTATATTTAGCTGCAATACTTTATAATATAGAGTTACATTATAAGAAGATAATTTATTATAAAATATAATATTGTTTATATTATAAAATGTAGCAAAAAGAAAAGATTTCCTTAAACTAAAGAAAGAATATCATATACTGGGATGGGATGAGGGCGAATAAATGTTCCAAATAATATCAATCAAAAAATTGCAAAAAACTGTAGTTGGTTTGTTTTGATTTAAGCCATAATTACAAAAAATATACAGCTAACTAACACAATAAAACTATGATTTAAAATTTTGTTATCTGAGTTTTGGAACCAAACTCTTCAAATTATGAGAAGATTTATATTTTTTGACATTTTTGAGAATTTCTATATGTAAACTGTTTCTTTAAATATGAACTGCAGCTGTACACAACATCGTAAACGAGCCGAACCGTTATTAATGCATAAATCTAAAAAAGATAGAAAATTGCCACATCTCATAAAAAAATATATATATTCTTGCTGCAAATCACTGTATGTGTGAAGGGTCCTTCACTTTCCCACTTTCATTGTATTTTTCATACGAGTATGCAGGTCCTCATCTGTTTGTTTTAAACCAGGAGCACGATGGACCCCCAGAAGATGCTGCTCTCATGGGAAGGTGGCAGTCCAGTGATGGAGGCGGGTTCCTCAGCCACTGATACTGACACCACCAGCCTGGAGGACCAGGGTGAGAGCACGATTGCTTTTGTGTGAATCACACACACGGCTGAACCTTTAGACACAGACTGACTCTACTGTGGGGTTTTATTAACCATTAGTCTCGCTCGGAGCACTACATACATCATAATAATGGGGATTTAATCGACTCTATGTGATTCTCCATGTCATCCAGACACGGCTAGCGTGAGCAGTCTAAGTATTCCTGCGGCCCCAACGAAGAGAATTGCCTTCCTGTTCGACTCCACCCTCACCGCCTTCCTAATGATGGGCAATCTCTCCCCTGTGAGTGTCTTGCTCACAGACAGATTCTTGTTTCATTTTCTATAGATATTTGATACTCAGTCTGCGATTGAAAATGACAGATCATCTGCAGTGGGGTCCAAGTTTTTCTTTACTACAAGTGATAAAAAATAGATTTGATCCCTTTTAATAAATTTCACGGCAGATTTTAAATATCAGCTGTATAAAGACCGTGGAGTTAAGTACATTTCCTCTCTGTCTGTTTTCGTCTCAGAACTTAAAGAGCCACGCCGTCACGATGTTCGAGGTGGGGAAGTTGTCTGATGAGACCCTGGACAGTTTTCTCATGGAATTGGAGAAGGTAATACCCCTATTATAGATCACAAAGGAGGCTGAGAGACACAGCGGACAGACAATCTCAGCTTCTGTGCTTGGATTGAAATACAATGAGGCCGCAACTGAGGGCTGATTACACAACACACGTGTTCACATTTTTCTCATTGCCGTTACTCTCTCATCTCTTTCAAGCACACAAAAGCATAAAGGCTATTACATTTTTTCTTTAATATCTTTGTATCTTTTAGTCTTTTGCACACGTGACATGTTGGTCTCTCTTGTGTGATGATGTGTGATGTTCTAAGGTGGAGAGCACCGCTGAAGGAGAAGCTCAGAGATATTTTGACCACGCGCTGACCCTCAGGAACACGATACTCTTTCTGCGCTACAACAAAGATCTCACTCCTGATCAGGGCCCTGACTTACCAAATATAGGTATGTGACGACATCTGAGAGCGGGCGGATAAATGGGAAATTTATTAATATATACAGTTTATTATGTATTGAGTTTGGGAATAAATTCATCATTAAAATAATCCAAATGAATCTATTGGGTTTATAAATCTCTTCTGAAGCATAAGAAGCATAAGAAACATTCTTGTGACAAATGCGTGTTTCGTCATGAGACGTATACATCTGGGATGATGAGAGTAAATAATGAAAGTATTTTTATTTTGTTGTGAGCTAATTCTTATAAAAATGTTTTATAATTGATACATTAATAGGGATTAACTATTATTTGTAATATTTTATAGTATATAATTGATAACTTATAATTAAATAAAAGTATGTTTTATTTAATTAATATATTATTAATGAAATAATACTACTACTATTGTTTATTTTATTATTTATTTTACAATTGATTGCTATGTTTTGCTTTAAAAGTGCATATAAATGAAAATGGTTAAATATTCTTGTTTATGTTCATGTTTTGAAAAACTGTTTTGAAAGCACACTTGGATGTTTTTTAGCCACATTTCAACTTCATGCATTTAACATTTAAGTGTTTGCTTGAACTGATGTTTCCACTGATTGGAAAAAATGCTCTTTCAAGTCATTTCAAAGTAAACATGCCTATTAAAATATACACATTTCTTAAGCTTAAAACCCAAACCCTAGTTTTTTCCATTTTCAAAGTTTAAACAAGATTTTAATGAGACAAACCGCTGTCATGTTGTTTAATTTTTAATGCATGTCACTATTAATGTCCTCATTTCAACTGTATCAAGATGCATTTAATTCTCTTCCATATATAAATCGGTACAAGTAGACACACGTTCGCCTGTCCTGGTTGGCACTTATGAAGGTTTGTGTGTGTTGTCAGGCCTGCCTCTGGACCTCCTCCGCTGTGAGAGCCTGCTGGGATTGGACCCTGCCACCTGCAGCCGTGTGTTGAACAAGAACTACAAACTGCTGGTTTCCATGGCGCCCCTCAGCAACGAGATCCGCCCAATCAGCAGCTGCACGCCTCAGGTAGCCCAGCTTACCCAGGAGACTGTATTCAGACGGCGGGAGGGAGGCGTGAACGCTGGGATTTGTAAAATTGTGTGTTTGCTCAGTGAGCAGTCAGATCGCGGTCCTCTCGAGAGTGCGATTCTAGCTAAATACGTCTTTATGTGCCTTTGGGATTCTTTACAAAAGTTGCATGTTTTATGAAACGTCAACTACACCTCTGTTGTTTCTTATATACTGTTTAGATTGAATTTTATTTAGAAAAGCACAAACGAGGACAGAATTCGGTGAGGAGAATAAATTCCATTATGGTGTGCGGGTAATTCAATGTTTTTATTTTGTCACTACTGATGGTTGGGTGGAGATTAATATTTTGTTTTATAATAGATTGATATTGTCTGTCCTCCAGCACATCGGCCCAGCCATTCCTGAGGTTAGCTCCATCTGGTTCAAACTCTACCTGTATCACATTACCGGTCAAGGCCCACCCTCTCTGCTGCTCTCCAAGGGCTCCAGGCTTCGGAAGCTCCCTGAGATTTTCCAGGTTCATTTTATTTTTTCAGTGTTTGAAGGTGAAGAATGTAATTTCTGTGCCACTAAAAAGAATTGAACAGATTTCCCAAACTTTAACCTTGCCACCTCGGATTGGTTGGCCAAACAGATTGACCCGCTCCCAATCATGTCATTGGTTGAGCTCACATTGCCATATTCACTTAGGGTGATTTTGATAGCTATAGAAAGTTTTTAAATATTAATAGGGTTGGCAAACGATTATTTGCGATTAACCGCATCCAGAATAAACGTTTGTGTTTACATAATAAATGTCTGTGTACTGTGCATATTAATGTTGTATTTATTAAAACATACACACATGCATATATTTAAAATATAATTAAATATTAATTCATGATTCAAATTCATTATGATTAAAATGAGAAAAAGATCAAAGATAAACATTTATATATATTTTTAATTATTGATAAATATATATAAATCACATTGTAATGTAAATGTGATATGTAAATATTCCCGAAATATGTTTACATGTATTTTTATGTGTTTATAAATACAAATATTAATATGCACAGTACACAAACGTATATAATTTAAACACAAACTTTTATTCTGGATAAGATTAATCCCAATAAATCATTTGACAGCCCTAATATAAATACATATTTTACCATTCTTTTTTATTTATTTAATATATATAGGTATGTAAATGAAGTAATGCTTAAATAATTGTTTTACATTTTCCTCAGGCCTATGACCGGTTGCTTATAACATCATGGGGTCATGACCCTGGGGTCGTCCCGGCATCCAACGTGCTAGCAATGCTGAATGATGCCCTCACCCACTCTGCTGTGCTTATTCAGGTACTGGGGAAGGACTCTGAACATCCCTAAAGTTAATAATATCATACCTGCATATTAAAACTACACCTCACTGTTATTAGGGTCATGGAACGCACGGACACGGTGAGACTGTCCATGTGCCCTTTCCATTTGATGAGGAAGATTTCAAAGCAGGTACAGCTCAGCTATCTGTACAGAAGCCTAAAGAGTATTTATTGTCTTTGCAATAATTGAATATTAAGTCTTGTCTGAAGGCTGGATATTAAATAACTCTATATTGGCAAATCGTTTTTTTCTTGCTTGAAACAAAAATGTCACTAATTTTGTTACATTTCTCTTAAAACAATGTAATGTCTTAAGTAATTTTCCTTTTGAATTGTCGCATTTAAGGGTTGTTCAAATAATTTTATCGCAATTCAATTATACATTTTACATTTTAATTGTGTGTTTTGGGGTTCATTGCATTTACAATCCGCAATAATCTAGAGATTCTAACCATCTGTTGTAATTTGTCACCTCTCTCAGATTTCTCATATTCTAACATGTGTGCACACAAAGCCCTTAAGACTCTGCGGGACAAAGTAGATCTGGAGCACCAGTGCGGCTACATCACCATGTTGAACTACAATAACAGACATCGCAGACGACCCAGCTACACCGAAGGTGAGGCTAAAAGGCTTTTCCAAGTCCACGTTGCCTATTTAACCAATCGCTGACATTAGCCACCCCAGTACTTATTGATAAATGCTGCAATTATATTGGAACTGAAAACGAGAACAACAGGTCCAGGGTGTCATCACTGTGTTTTATTAAAGTGGTTTCTTTGCTTTCTAATTCAATTAGTATTTTAATTGCGGTCCACATGTTTGATTGCATGACTAATCAGACTGAAAGCTGTATGATACCCTCAGGGTCTCAAAGGAGCATTAGATCCACTCTCTTTGCTTTCCTCACAGGAGACTCTGAATTTAGTGGAGTGCTTGATGCCAATGGAAGCAATGAATCTTTCGAGCTGGTCACGGAGGAGAATAATGGAGACGGCAGCAAGAAACAGGGAACTGAAGGTGTGGGCAAACTTTCTGCTGTCTTTTCAGCATTTTCTGTGCTTGTGTCTTTTATATCAATATCTATGTTTTCAACATGTTATACGAAAGAACATATTTTAAGAGACCAGCTGCTCAGAAAATTCTGTTTGTTCTTTTTCCTAGGATCCACCAGTGAGGACGAGTGGGTACCTCTGGAGCTCTGCTTTGGGATGCCTCTCTTTAGCTCTGAGCTAAATCGCAAAGTGTGTCAGAGGATCGTCTCCCACAAGTTGTGCAGTAAAGACAGGTGATGATGACAACAACCGCATCTATAATTCATTTAGCATACAAGTTGAGCCATGCTGCTTGGGATGGCATTGCAAGTTCAAATGCAGCTTATTGCCATCCCAGTATTTCTTGACACTTTAGGTCACTTATACATCAATATCCAGTTACCCTAACGCATATATTACTATGCATGATACTAGTGGTACAGATTTGACTAAATAATTAACCTCATCTGTTTTTTTCAGTCTCCAAGAGTTACTACATTCCAGTCGAAAACTGGCATTAAAAGTTCTTAGTTTTGTTCAGTCATTCCAGGTAAATCTTCAATCATTTCATATTGTTCCTAATGTGGGTTTGGTAGTTGTTCTGCTAAAGTCCTTAATATATCAATCACCTGTGTTTTTGCATTCATAAATTAATTATAGACCTGAAAAAAATACATTTTAAATTGTGATTTCTTAGCTTGGAACATTAATGCAAATTAGACTGTCATATTATTCCATTTTTATGACACAAATATTGTGACCAAAAATCACAGTCATAATAATATCATGGTATCTATTGAGCTGTAAAAAAGAGAAATAAATAGTGCATTGCTAAAAAGAGAGAATTTAACCATTTGTGGCTCTTAAGGCCAAACTTTAAATTTGTGCTGAATTATTTATGATATGTGTATAATTAAAATGATAAAGATAATATAGATAATCTAATTGTTTTTTAATATCACGTTTTATTGTCAATACCTTTATATTTAGACGCATCAAATGTATTTCTAACTCATTTCTTTATTGTTAGTGTGAAGTTTATTTGCAAATACAGATGAAATTATTCTTAAGTAAAGTTTTTTATTGTGTTTGTTAGTGTATTTTTCATGAGTTATTATTACTTAATCAAAATAACCCAACTGCAGTTTGATGGATATTAATGGGAAGGCACAATAAAAAACATGATTTTTGATAAATGTTTTATAAACCCTTGAACTCCTTAATTATTTTTCTAATTTGACAGGTATCTTTTTATCTAAAATATTTCCTTTTTGTGTTATCTATTTGATCATTTATGACCGTTAAACCAGTATTCTTCAATGACTGAATTGTAATACTTTATAATAATTAAGAAGAGTTTGGTTCCAACATAAAAAACTCAGTTTTTGTGAATTCTAGTTATTATCAATCAAACTCCGTTTGCTTTGTTTTGATCTTAAGGCATAAAAAACTAAAAAAATATAACTAACGAAGACAATAAAACACAATAAAATAATAAATGATGTTTTTTTAATGGAATATCTCATTTTGGAACCAAACTCTGGAAATGTAGAAATGTTTACTTTTTTCACAGGACGGCAAACAGCCTGCAGACCCTGACAGTGGGGTTTCGGGTCCCCTGAGTCAACCCCCAGCAGAGTCTGGTGTTCCCCTCCCCGCCTTCAACCTGTTTTTCAAGGAGGGTGAGCTGAAAGAATGGAGTGGGCGAGCTCCGCCCTCTTTACAAATCTACGCTCCACAGAAAGATCAACCCACATAAAACGTCACCCTCAAAACCACCCCATACCGCACCCACATCCGACCAATCACATCACAAGTAACCACATTACCTCTGTGACCCCGAAACACATTAAATGCTGCCGCCGCCCGTCAGGTCTGGATGCGAGCATCCAGAGGTCATGAGTCCAGAGTCAAACTATAGATTCATTGAGACGGGTTTAATCACATGACCTAACCTTCCCACAATTCTCTTTGTCAAATACCACATCACTCAAAAAAAAAACGGCTCAAAATTATACAATCTATTTACAAAAATCCTATATTGACCTTTTAATGTGTATATAGACTTTGAAAAGATGTGGTTGGGTGAAGTCACCCCAGGTCTTCTGTATATGAACCACATCCTACTTGTATTGTCATGTTTTGTGACCTGATGCATGATATCATTGCACAAAATCTCAGAGCTACTTGACTGAATCAGCAGGGTTTGAAAACATGAAGATGCGGTTTACTTTTGCACAAAGCCTGCGGAAGACATCGGGTTTATTCTGTTTTTGTTTTTCAAAGAATTTTCTGTGTATGGGTTGTTTCCAGCTGAAACTTGTCTGTCTCATTTCTGCTTCGCAGAGGAGCGCATTCGCTTCACTGAGACCAAAGACCAACTGTTATTTTTTTATGTTGATTTTTACCATTGTTTTATTTTACGGCTGCCTTATTTTCTTTGTGCCCAATAGTCTGCTGTATCAACAAATACATGTATTCCACTCACGTGGTACTGATATAAAAGGCCAGTTTAAAGAATTCCTGCTAGGACTAACAACGTTTAGATTAACGGTTTTTACAAGTTAAACTATTTCCCAGGCACAGCCACACACAAACCGGCCAGTAGTGACAACAAAAGCATTTCTTATTCATCAGTACCTAGATGTGTTGAATATCAGTATCAGTTTATTGTGAAAATATGCAGTAGTATGAAAAGTTATCCTTCAGTGGCCTGAATCTTTTCCTTTTGCCTTCACTGAGGATGCTGACAGTGTTTCCCCAAACAAACCTTCTAGTGGTGTTTAATGATGATGATGAAGACCGATTGCTGCATGATGAGTGTGTAGAATTGTTGTGTGTATTGTGTGAAGTTTTCGCCTCATTTTTTCCTCCGCAACATTCCATCTATACAGTCCAGACGACACCAGCCCCTTGCCCGACCCTATCACAGTGTTTGGAAAAAATAACCAATAGTTTTATCAAGTCACCCTGCATTTTAAAAAAACTCTGTTGTTGTGTAATTAATGGGACTGTGAAAATGCTCTCATTATTAAATGGGTAGAAAAGTTACATTTCCCCCGTCGGCCATTGCCATACACCAAAATATATGTTAAAACAAATGAATATGTAAAAAATATATATATGAAAGAACTAATAAATATGTTACAAAACACCCATTAAAAGTTGTGTGGTTTTAACTCTTCAAAATGTATCTACTGTTGGTTCGGCTGCGGGCAGCAGACTCCCTGGTGACTGTAATTACTATAGCAACACAATTTCTGGGTTTCACCAGGGGGCAGCGAGGCCTTGAAATGGGGCATGTTATCATCAGGAATACCACAACGGGATCAGTCAACTACCCTAAATAATGAAACCTGATTTGACTGTTTGTTACAGGACGTTCTTTATTTTACGACAGTGAAGGGTCAGTCCAGAACTTTAAATATTAGATGATGCTAATAATATAATACATTTCTTTGTGATACAGTAGGTGAATTTGACATATATAAACCTGCTTTTTAAAACTTGGTCAGAAGCCGGTAACATTTCACTAAATTTTAATATGGAAGGAAATGTGACACAGTGGGTGGTTGCACCTGTTTGTTGAAGATATCCTGCAGCTTTGAAACTTTTATGTATACAGACTAAACCAATATAAACAGCTTTTATTCTTTTACTTTTTTAAATAAATTATTTAAAATACAACTACATGTATGTGCGAGGGTCTAATCTTTCATAACATTTGGAACAAATGTGTTTCTACACGCAATTAAAAAAAATAAAAATGCATTATAATAATGTCTTTTAACATTATTCTAATGTTTTTTTCAGCACTTTGTAACACAAACACCAAAACTGTATTATACTGTTCATGAATCTTGCTGTAGACACAGGGTGTTAACGACGATGTAAAAACAGCGCTCTGTCTCTTTAAATGCACGAGCATGTGTAAGTGTGATTGTTTTTTCCCTTCAGCTCTTACGTTACCCGTTAGTTCGCACATTACTTGTCGGACTCGAGCAACGCAGCACTTAACTATTTGATCATAGCTGTGCGTCTAACAGACAACTTATATTTTCGGCAGGATGCGGAAAATCTTATTTTTCTTCTAAGGAAACCGCCGCAACATTTTAAGTGGATATCGTCAATATTGTAAACGAATAACTTTATGTTTGGATGCATCAGGTGTGATCGGACTAACTGAGAGGATTACACTCCAACAACACTATGAACGAATAATTTCATCGAGATACATCCTATTTACATGTTCCTAAAAAAAAACCGTGCTTTTGATTTAAAGTGCTTTCTCTTCTCTCAATTGAGGACCGGACACGAAGCAGATTTGCTAACACATGAACTGCGTCTACAGAGCATCGCCGTCTACTTCCACATGTCTTCTGCTCTCTGCCCGTAACAGGTTGAGCTCGTTTCACTACGTCTGTCCGCCGGTGAACTGGCATATATGGGCAACCAGGTTGACAAACTGTCACACCTAAGTTACGCCGAAGTTCCCACCACCGACCCCCACGGATCCGAGGACGACGGCCCGAGGATCGGGGTCTCGTACATCTTCGCGAGCGACGACGACGAGCTGGACGACAATCATCAGCATCATCATGTCGATGGTTTGGAGAGGAATCAGGAAGAGAAGCACTACGACAAGCGCAACGACCTGGACTGCGCCGTTTACCATCGAGACGAGTGCATTTACGAGAAAAACGTGAATGCCACGGACGCGGAGACGTTCAGCCCGGAGAATTTATTGAACAAATGCAAGCCCGGCGACGTGCTGGAGTTCGTGTCCGCCGGCCAGTACCCGCACTGGGCGGTGTACGTCGGCGACTTTCAGGTGGTGCATCTGCACCGGACGGAGATCAAGAACAGTTTTCTGAGCGATGCCAGTCAGGGCAGGAGGGGACGGATCGTTAACGAGCTGTATAAATTCAAGCCCCTCAGTTCTGATATGGTGGTGCAGAACGCCATGGAGCAGGTGGGCGCCAAGGACCGAGAGTTAAGTTGGAGAAATTCGGAATGTTTCGCTGCCTGGTGCAGATTCGGTAAACGGGAGTTCAAGATGGGGGGAGAGATACGGATAGGAAAACAGCCATACAGGTTAAAGCTCTTCCTGCCCGATAAACAGTTTCACGTTTTGGAGTTTCAGAGTTTGGAGGATTTGATCATGGAAAAGAGGAGAAACGATCAGATCGGTAAAGCAGCCGTTATTCAGGAACTCGCGCATCATTTGAACACTAGCGGAAGCAGCGGAAGTTAAGCGATGTTTGACGTGCAACAGGTAGAGGAGCAATATGGAGAATGTATGCCAACATAACGTGCTATATGTTGATATCCGAGCCCTTACAGGAAAATGAACCGTGGTTTTATTATAGACGGTTTTAGCGGCAACCGCATAAATCAACGTTATGTGGACCACACGTAACTTCCGGTAGACCTCCGCAAAGAATCAACAACTGTAAAGTAGTTTTAATTAAAATGTATACAATTAATGTACAATAACACTTATAATATAAATTAAATGGTTATGTTATAACCAGACACAGACCGGAAGTTAACTTCAGGCCAGGCACGTTCCAGATAGCACAGGTACATCTGTAAGATGTCTGCTAAAGATCTGGAAAACACTTGGTGTGTAAAAACATCTGCTAAACATCTTAGAAAGAGCTGTGGTCCATTCTAAGTCATACACATATTACAGACATCTTCTAGAGGGTATATGATATCTGACAGCAGACGTCTCAGAGATTTAGGGCAGATGAGCAAACAGCATCTGCCAGATGTCTTGAAGATGAAAATTCAGGCATCAAATAGATCTCTGCCAGATGTGCTTGTGCTATCAGGGACGTGCGTACGGTAAAACCGTCTATATTTAAAGTAACCATATTTTTATGTTTGACCTTAGTTTTACCACAATGGTTAAACTGGTCCATGTGGTTACAGTGGAAAGCGAAAACTAAAATCTATTATAACTGTACTTAAACTATGGGTAATTTTTGCAAGGGACATCATGTAATATGGTGAAAAATTAATTTCATTCTGTTGGAAATCGGACTATTTTCATGCGCAATTATTATATATACATATATTAAGTTGGAAGATGTTGTTTCAAGATGTAAGCTTGTATTGCATAATCAAGACTCTATGAGTTTCACGAATAGCCATAATTCAACATATGTGCACACAAATGACAGTAAATGGTAACTGTGAATCTATCAGTCTTTCTTTTCTCATTATTATTTCACATCACGATACTATGAGAACATATCTGACCAAACACCTACGCTTCCACATCAAGATTAAATCAGATGTCCATGACCATTAGACCCTTTCAAATGTGTTTTATAAGGAAAATGGTCTTTTCGAGGAAACTAAGAGTTCATTAAATGTCCTTAATGTGGAAAGACCATGGATAAAAATATGAAGTCATTCGAATAATCTGATGGGTATCATTTGATGTGGTGTTTAATATTCAGCTAATGCTTTAACCCTCATGAGCCTCTTCAATGCCCTGCAAACTCCCTCTGACTTTCATTTGCTGGCGAAGTTGGCTTATACTGTAATTGTCCTCCCACTTGAAGTTTAATACAGTTGTGTGTGTGTGTGTGTGTGTGTGTTTGTATTGGGTGGAGTGAGGCTTAGAAAAGATGCTAAAGGCAACAGGTTGTCAAGTAAACAATATTAAACTGGTTAATAATTTAGGGCAATGATTAAAATGGCTAAAGGCTTCACTTTCTCCATGAGCCATTATGTCATTTGCTTTGTCCAAACTTGACTTTGACCTCAAAGATTTCTATTGAGAAAGCACCAGGTGGTCAACCTTAAAATGCACGGACAGCCTGCAAGGTTAAAACACAATCTCACTGTGACTTATGTTGCTAAACGGCAGTCTTGACTTTGTGATACGCCACAGATGATGTGTTTTGTTAACGGTGGCCAGGGTGTTTTATGATTTGAGCCCAATCGCAATGCCACAGGGCCTTTCTGAGTAAACACATAGATGCTGGGAAACAGGGAAGTAATTACAACTGCCATACTGTGAGTGAGTAATGGCCGCCCACAAAGACAACAAGACACTCTTTGTGAATCACTGGAAAGCCAACACTATTGCCTGCTCGAGACAACAGCCCCCTAATGAGCAGTTAGTCACTGATGTTCTAGACGCGATCTGACTCTGTGACACTCTCCTTTGTGTCCTGAGTACCAGTTTCTGCCCAATCCTGCCGCACAAATATATAGTTTCCCAAATACTACGTTGTCTCATGCTTTCAAGTATCGCTTTCTTAAATAAAACATTTGGTGATGGAAACCAAGAAGAGCTTTTACGCATTCAAGATACATAAATTATGTTAACGTCACTTGCTTGACTGAGTTCTTAGATTCTACAAACACATCATATTCAATACAAAACGCTGTCATCAAATCACTACCTGGATTTTGGTAAATCCGACCGAGAGCTAATTTTTCAACCAATAAATGGCTTGTCAAGTTTATCAAACATGTCTATTTAACAAAATCAAAGCTTTTTCCTCATTATCTCATCATAGACTCTTCACACTTCATTATGTCATTATGTAAATCCACTTTTATTAGCTGCATTATGCCACATTGTGAGAGGTGTTCAGTTGACTTCTGCAATATTATTTAATTAGTATTATAAACGAATTCACAGTTTTCCTGCAAATTATACGAGATACCAGCATATCCTTGATATCCTAAGGGCTTTACAAAACGCCGTTTTTTAATCTTTATTTCAATTCAATTTTACTGTTTGAGATCAACCCTATTGTTAACAGCTGGATTTGTTTTTCTTATAGTGGTGGGAATTTACTTAGAAATTTTGGTATGGACGATAAGTTTTAAAGGGCAGTTAACCCAACCATATAAATTCAGTCATCGTTTACTCCCCCTCAAGTTATTTCAAATCTTTCTTTAGTCGGATGAACACAGTGAAAGATATTTGGAAGAATGCTTGTAACCAAACAGTTCTTGGCCACCATTGACTTCCATAGTAGGAAAAATGACAATCGTAGTCAACAGTCCCCAGAACTGCTTGATTTCCTACATTCTTTCAAATATCTTTTTGACTACTATAGTAGTCAATTAAGGCAAAGAAATCTTTTTCTTTTCAAATGGTTTTCTTTGTGTTCATCAGAACAAAGAAATTTATACAGATTTGAAACAACATGAGGGTGAATACATTTTTGGGTGAACAGTTCTTCTAAAATCCTGACACTAGCATCATTTTATTTCACTGCACGTTAAGGAGAAACTACAGAGGACTTGAGTTTACGTTAAGTAATAAACAGGAAAGAAGTACTTGCAGAGAATTTGTTAAAACCTCTTTTACGTCTTCCTGTTGCAAAGAGGTAACATGAAACAGCTGTGGTGATGTTTTAGGTAATCAAAATTTATAGTAGTTAAAGTCTATTTCAGAGTGTGTCAAAAGGTGAGTTCTATTTTATGAGACAGCAACTTCTGTGAACCAAACATTCTTTCTAATTGAAAAAATCTTGGAACTAAAATGGAACATATTGTATCTGACTGGCCTGCTGCTTGGTAAAAGTATTTGAGTTTATCGAAAATAAAAGGTCTCTCATAAAGGACCTCTCAAAATTGTTCCCGTTTTGTACCTGTTCAAATAAAGTTAATTCTTTGTTTTCCAACCAGTGGCTTCTTTTAAAGGTGCTGTGTTTAATATTTAGGAGTATCTATTTACAGAAATGCAAAATAGATTACATAACTATGTCTTCAGAGGTGTATAACGTAGGGTTGTCACGGTACCATAAACATGTCTTACGATTCTATACCAGCTGAAGTATCTTGATACCAAGTAGTATCACGGTGCTGTGCCATGTTCATAATTCAAATCTATACAAAAAACACAGATTTAGATGAAACATTTTGAATTTACCATAGTAAACTGTATTATACTTTGCACTACTTTATGTTGTTGTATTAACTGTAGCAATTAGATAAATTGAAGCAAATACTGTAGTATTCTTAAATATTTACTATGGTAAGACTCAAAAACACTAGTGTCTAGTATTTTCTACAGTAAACTACGAAAAACTCATAAAGTACACAAGATCATTTTTCACATGGGAACTAATTCAAATGTGGGAAAAATTTCATTGATACAGCAGTCTTTATAAATGGAAATATTAGGCTTACTGTAAATGCAGAACTAAGACGGCCAGTAGCTGCCGTCAATTTTCCGCTGAGTTAGTGAATCATTTCACCAACTCGTTCAAAATGCTAATTTGAATCAATATCTCGTCTGAGTCATTTAAAACACACATTCATTTAGGAGATAAACACAGCAAAAAGGCAGATGTAAGTGTTCAAATGAATATTAAAGCTCATATGCAACATTAACTACGGTACTACGAGGCATCGTGGGTATTTTATAGCTTTAGCATCACGATGCTAACATAGCATCATGCTGTTTCCACAGAAGGCCTTAATGGACAATACGTTATCGTAAATACGTTATCTACTTCAGCAAAGAAGCCACCGTAGTGCATTTAAAAGGATGGGGAGCAGGGAAGTGAGTCATTGGTTGCAATTCGCAACCTCACCACTAGATCTCGCTAAACTTCATACACTGGACCTTTAAGTATATCTAAAACTTGTGACTTGTTTTAGAAAAAATTGTAGTGGAATATTTGTTCATTCTTCAATCAATTGTGTTTTGATAGCTTACATAGAAAGAATATCACAGTACAGCAAATACAAAGTCAAACCAAAAGCACTTCAAATGGAGGTCTGGGCTGTGATGCTATGGGCCGTGTCTGTTAGGCGGCGAGTATAGCACTTTACTTCAAGGCCAGAGAGTCCAATTTTAGCTTCAACAGACATTTTCTTCAAACGTTTTAAAACATTTTAGGTTTTATCACACTTGAAGCAAACTCTGGAATGATTTAATGTTGCCCTCTGTAGTTTCCTCCCTGCAGCCTTTCTCAAATAGTCAGAATCTGTGAAGTTCCTTCTGAGTGTTGATGCATCACTGTTAGTGTTAGAAGCTCCTCTCAGTGACTTCTCTGAAATCAGTTTCTCAGTTTGTTTGATTGATACTGTGCAATGGTTGTGTCTTGTTTTTCTCTTTTATAACAATGGATTTTATAGGGTAGTTAAAAGCTTCAATAGTTTTTATTACTTTCTCAAGCTTTTCCTCCTGTTTCATGTTATAGTTCTATTGAAGGGGTTGAACAAAGTAGTCCCGCCCCAACGTTATGTCATGGTTGAGCAACAATGATATTTCATTTTTTGTCTAATAAGATGTAATTGACCATTTTTACTATAAGATTTACCATAGTAATTTTACCATAAATAATAATAAACAGTTTTAGAGCACAAATCAAAAATGAATAAACAATATTATACCATGTCAATATTGACATATATCTCTACTATCCTCATTGTAGAAATAAGGCAACATCCCCCTGGTGAGAACATTTTTATATTTGTAAGTCGTTTTATCTGTTATAGATATTAAAAAAATGTTCCACTGCCATTACTATGAATGGGGAGGGAATGCTCAATGCGGCCTCTCTAGTGAAGGAAGTCCGGCCTTCAAGTAAAAAAGCCAATTGTCAATCGATTAAGACTTGAAGGCTCGAAAGGGCGGGGCTCTCGTGAGGTGCAACCTGTCCACATTCACTTGGCTGAATGTGCCTCAAAATTTTTGATTGTAATTTGAGCTTTAAATAGAATTGATGATTTCAGATTGAAGAATTAATGATACAGGACTGTGTTCTTGCTATAGCTTAAATAGTGGCCAAAGGCGTTGCAAAAATGGCCGCTGAGTGACACAACTTCTGTAAACAGACATTACAGGTATCTCCGTCTGAAGTCGGATATGTGACTGTATGTACTGAATTTAAAAAAGCATCGACCTTTCGACCATTAAAACAGTTTGTTCTATAGCATGAGTGGCAGGAGAATGGATACATTATGGACATTAAAGATATAGGCATTTGACCAGTGTGCTTTTTGACCTATGACGTATTAATAACAACCTGTGCGTAGCCATTGAAAAAACATAATTTAGTCACAAGAAATGTATTTTATCAGTACTTTCATTTGAAAAATAGACATCTGGCTCTACGTTTTCTGCTATTTTTATTTGATAAACTATTTTGTTTGATCGTTGCTCCGCTCCTGTGGCATCATGGGTTAGAGTGGTGTCCATCCAATGCAGTAAAGTATGGAAGTAGGCAATAACAGACACAGGAATTGTTTTATTCCATTTAAGATTCATATGTAACTGCTGTTAGAAGCCTCAATCTAACATTTCACCCTGAATAATAACTGATAATTATTATATAGTTCTTATGTAACCTGAAGGCAAGTGTTTTCATTGTAGATACTGTAAGCCCCATCCTGTAATTGGAGAATGGTGCCAAGTGAAATCTATGTGGTTAATTGGTTTTATTTGCATAGATGGATCATTACACATTTTTTAGCTTGTAAAGTTTACTGCAGTTGGATGGAGATATGTCACTCAAACCATTCGTACCATTTTATAGACGATTCAAATTAGCAGGTTAATGTGAATTTAATTTAATTTTGTCATTTTTTTATTGTGTATTTAGTAACTTGGTCTACTGCAAGGAAGGCTGCGTCTTACGAAACTTCTTTGTCAGTCAAGTAAAATTAAGTTCCCTTTTAACCACCGTCATGTTCTTCTTTAAACATCCTAGAAAGAGGACAGCCTGTTTGACTGTTTATATTATTTCTTCAGAAGAATAAAACACACCATTTGATCAGCAACATAAAAACTATCTTAGAAAAACACTTCTGTTGGACCTATGAAATGTTGTTTTTTCCTGTCTCCGAAAAACCACATCAATCTGTATTTTATAACAGGAGATTGAATTCCATCCTTCCCTCTTGTCGTGGAGATATGTTTTCGAAAGCTTTTAAAGTTGTCCTTCAGGAATGCCTTTTAAAACGTGTGTAATGACACTGAATTTGAAGGATAAAGCCAGTGGTAATTAACAAGGGGCCTGAAGCGTAACACGCAGGGTGATATCAAAATTCTATCTATGTTTACCTATGCCCACAGCACCTGTCAGTCATCAAGACTCCACAAATTAAATTTTCATTCTGGATAAGTACTACAACAATGAACTCACCCGAGTATATTTTGATCACTCTTACCTTTGGTTCCTGCTGGTTCAATCAAAGCAATGGAAATTCCAGTCGTCAAGAGGCCTCATTGTCATGCCGGACGGCATCTTAACTCCGGGTACACAACAGAAAGCCTCTGCATGGGGTTCTGATAGACCCGGGGCCATGTTCTTATTTGATTAATGTAGATTTTTCTCTTTTTTCGTGGAGCAAAGTATCACAATGCATACTATGTCTTTGTAATGTTGAGAGTATAATCTGAGATTAGCATATCAAACATATCAAACGCCTTTGTCAGCATTGTGAGCCGATGTGTTAAATATTTCACGATGTGGATAACAGTTTAGGAATGAGATAGTGTCAGAGAAAATGTCATTATCATATTCAGATATTTGGACAATGAGATTTGTTAAGCGTGACATTGTATAATAATTTTGTATGGACTGATAAAAGGCACAAATTAAAACGTCTATAGACTGCTAAATTAAATTTAATGATAGATTTTGGGGATTTGTGAAAGGCTTTATACATATAAGGAACAATTAAAGCTTCTAAGAATGTAGAAAGGACTGGTTATGCATTCAGTAATGCATCTCACATTAAAGAGTCTTGAGTTCTGCATCATGCAGATAAGTGCTGTGTAGGATTGCCCTTATAGCCATTAGCGCACTGATTCATAATGGCTCCTCCGACCCAAAACCTCAGCATCCATAATTCTACACCTTAACTACTAAGAGGACTCGATGGTGGGTGATTTAAAAGTTTTATGTCAGAGAAGTAACTGACTCGAGGAAAGTAATTGGTAAGGAATGGCCGTGGACAGCCTGCCGCATGGAGACCGTGAACGCTAGTGCATTAATACGAGAACGAGTGGAGGCCACTAAGTGGATTCGAAACGTGTCATAAAATGTATAAGATGGTACTGCAACAGAGCAAAAGTAGAGGGTGGTGTTTGCAGAGGTGTTCACTTTTGATGACATTTGACCAAACACACTATTCTCAGACATTAACAACAAAAGAAATGAAATTAACATCGGAGATTTAGGGAGATTTCATTATTTATTGATTATTCATCATTATTTTATAATTATTTAAAAGTGTTACATTTTTTATAATTATTTTATCCATCCATCTTCTTCAGCTTCATCCTGGGCCGGGTCGCGGTGGCAGCAGTCTAAGCAGGGATGCCCAGACTTCCCTCTCCCTAGACACTTCCTCCAGTTCTTCCGGGGGGACACCGAGGCGTTCCCAGGCCAGCCGGGAGACATAGTCCCTCCAGCGTGTCCTAGGTCTTCCCCCGGGGTCTCCTCCCGGTGGGACATGCCCGGAACACCTTCCCTGGAAGGCGTCCAGGGGGCATCCAGAAAAATGCCCGAGCCACCTCAGCTGGCCCCTCTCGATGTGGAGGAGAAGCAGCTCTACTCTGAGCTACTCCCTAGTGACCCTATCTCTAAGGGATCGCCCAGCCTAAATGGTGAGAAAGCTCATTTCGGCTGCCTGTATCCGGGATCTTGTCCTTTTGGTCATGACCCACAGCTCATGACCATAGGTGAAAGTAGGAACGTAGATTGACCGGTAAATTGAGAGCTTCGCCTTGCGGCTCAGCTCCTTCTTCACCACTACAGACCGGTACAGCGACCGTATTACTACAGAAGCTGCACCGATCCGTCTGTCAATCTCCCGTTTGATCCTTCCCTCACTCGTGAACAAGACCCCCAGATACTTGAACTCCACCACTTGTGGCAGGAACTCTCCACCAACCTGAAGTGGGCAAGCCACCCTTTTCCGACTGAGAACCATGGCCTCGGATTTGAAGGTGCTGATTCTCATCCCAGCCGGTTCACACTCGGCTGCAAACCATCCCAGTGCATGCTGAAGGTCCTGGTCTGATGGGGCCAGCACGACAACATCATCCACAAAGAGCAGAGATGAAATCGTGTTGTCCCCAAACCCGACACCCTCCGGCCCCTGGCTGCGCCTAGAAATTCTGTCCATAAAAATTATGAGCAGAACCGGCGACAAGGGGCAGCCCTGCCGGAGTCCAACATGCCCCTGGAACAAGTCTGACTTACTGCTGGCAATGCGAACCAAGCTCCTGCTCCGGTCGTACATGGACCGGATAGCCCTTAGCAAAGGGTCCTGAATCCCATACTCCCAGAGCACCCTCCACAAGATGCCGCGAGGGACACAGTCGAATGCCTTGTCCAAACCCACAAAACACATGTGGATTGGTTGGGCAAACTCCCATGAACCCTCCAGCACCCTGGAGAGGGTATAGAGCTTGTCCAGTGTTCCACGACCGGGACGAAAACCACACTGTTCCTCCTGAATCCGAGGTTCTACCATCGGCCAGATTCTCCTCTCCAGTACCCTGCCATAGACTTTCCCAGGGAGGCTGAGAAGTGTGATCCCCGATAGTTGGAGCACACCCTTCGGTCCCCCTTCTTAAAAAGAGGTCCAAAGGCACTGTCATTGACCGCCACGCGGTGCTGCAGAGGCGTGTCAGCCAAGACAGCCCCACAACATCCAGAGACTTGAGGTACTTAGGGCGGATCTCATCCATCCCCGGTGCCCTGCCACCGAGGAGTTTCTTGACTACCTCGGTGACTTCAGCCCGGGTGATGGACGAGTCCGCCTCCGAGCCCTCTGCCTCTGCTTCCTCAATGGAAGACGTGACGGGGGGATTGAGGAGATCCTCGAAGTATTCCTTCCACCGCCCGATGATATCCCCGGTCGAGGTCAACAGCTGCCCCCCTCCACTGTAAACAGCGTTGGTAGGGCACTGCTTCCCCCTCCTGAGGCGCCGGACGGTTTGCCAGAATCTTTTCGAGGCCGACCGATAGACCTTCTCCATGGCCTCCCCGAACTCCTCCCAGGCCCGAGTTTTTGCCTCCTCAACCACCCGGGCTGCAGTCGCTTGGCCTGTCGGTACCCGTCAGCTGCCTCGGGAGTCCCACAAGCCTGCCAGGCCCGATAGGACTCCTTCATCAGCTTGACGGCATCCCTTACTTCCGGTGTCCACCACCGGGTTTGGGGATTGCCGCCTCGACAGGCACCGGAGACCTTACGGCCACAACTCCGAGTGGCCGCGTTGACAATGGAGGTGGAGAACATGGTCCACTCGGACTCAATATCTCCAGACTCCCTCGGGATCTGGTCGAAGCTCTGCCGGAGGTGGAAGTTAAAGATCTCTCTGACAGGAGATTCGGCCAAACGTTCCCAACAAACCCTCACAGTACGTTTGGGTCTGCCGAGGTGCCGAGGGGCCCCAGCTGCGCCATGCCGGTCGACGTCACGGTCCTCAAATTTATAGGCATCATAAGGGTTTTTTTAAACCGCTCTTAGTCTGACCCGTCACCTAGGACCTGTTTGCCTTGGGAGACCCTACCAGGGGCATTTAGCCCCAGACAATATAGCTCCTAGAATCTTTCGGGTACTCAAACCCCTCCACCACGGTAAGGTATAAATGTAATATTTTTAGTTTAAAAGATGTTGATTATTAAGCTGTTTTTAAAAAAAGAAAATAATTAAATTAATATTAATTAAGTTAAATTTATTAAATTAAATTAAAGTAATATTTGACTAATTTAAACATTTTTTTTAAAGTTATATTAAAAAAAGAAAGAAAGTCAATAATGATGTTCAATAGTATTGTGATTATGATTACTTTGATATTCCTTAAACTTATAAAAGTGTTGTTATAAGTGGTTAAGTTGTTTTTGTAGGCTTACGCGCTCATTCCTGACATTGCTCCGTCTGAACAACCACAACACGATTTGACATGACAATACCCTTAAGTAGCTGCAGGAAAATGAGGCCAATTAAAGCAGAAGTGTGTTTAAGGTGAGATTAAAGGGTTGCCAAGATACAAAACACTGTCTAAAAGCAAACATCTGAGTGTGTGCTTAAGTGGAAGGTCTATCTTTTGGAAATGGAGAAATTCCAATACTCACATACTGTACTCCAGGCACTGATCAAGCCGCTCTCACAGATGTATGAATTTTTTGGCTAATCTGCTTTGCCTTTCATTACATGCTTACAATAAATTGGAGCATATTCTCCCTCTACAGCTTGTTTCTTAGTCATCCGTTAAACACTTGACATAAATAATCTTGCCGGCTTGTTTGAACACTGTTAAAGATATTAAATAAACTTGAATCAAGAATGAATTGTTGGATGAGTTCATATTGTATATAATTCATATATTGTTTAAGTGTTACCTAAGGAGATCATGTACTATGTGACAGTACAGTCTGAAACTGTTCAGATGTGCAAAATTACAGGATTTGCGATTGCGATTTATAGATTTCACATATGAATGGGTGGAAAACGCATGTTTTCTATGCGTATGTTTGTTCTATGAATCACACGTACAAATTTAGGACGGTATCTACGTCTTCATTCGTGATGGCATAGACAGTGTAACATTTCAGGGCCAAACATACTACATATTACACATGACATGATATTACGTTTATGCTTTTGGTAGACACTTGTACCCAAAGCAACTTGGGTGCATTCTTTCTATATGTGTTTTATCATGTGTTTTTTTCCTGGGTTCAAACCCACCCCTTTTGCTTAGTGCAATACTCCACCAACTGAGCTGCAGAAACACATATTTCAAGGTGTAATATTGGGGCAGGATTCATTTTGCCCAAATGGCAGGATCAAAACTAATGCATGGATACACACATAATCAAAAAAGTAGTTTGATGCATCCACACAAACAAGACTGTATGTGTGGAGAATTTATTAATAATTACATAGACACACAAAAATGTATGGAAATGTTTCAAGGCCACACAGAATGCATGTTACACATGACAGGATAAGATGTTTATTCATTTGGTAGATTCTTGTACCCAAAGCGACTTGCAGCGCATTCTGTCTATACATTACTTTTATCAGTACCTGTGTTTCCTGAGATTGAACCCTCAACCTTTGTGTTGCTAGTCCATGTGCGATGCTCTACCAACTGAACTATGGGAATGCATATTTCAAGGGGGTAATTTTGCGGCAGGATCTGTTTTTCCCAACTGCCACGATTCTACCCCCTTCAAATCTATGCAATGATGCACAAATAGTCAAAAACAACTGGTTTGTTGCAGACACACAAGCAACACTGTGTGTCTCATGAAGCAGTTAGTCAGAATGACATAGACAACCTAATATTTCAAGGCCACATACTTTTTCAAGGGAGTAATTTTGGCACCTGATCTGTTTTGCCCACCTGCCAGGATTCTACCCCGTTCAGTTTGATCCATCCACACAAGCAGCACTGTATATCTCATGTAATATGTCTTTATATTCACATAGACATGCTAAAAAGCATCCTTCACAACTTTCAAAAAAACAGCTCAAAACAAACTTTTTACTATCTAAAACAATTTATTTTACTTACCAATAACTGTTATCTCTGGGGTCTAAAAAAAATGTGAAAATCTTTTTGTTCATTCTCTCCCTTCCTTACTCCAGCTGTAAATCTCCAAGTAGCATGGCTTTGTAAACTAAAGGTACTGTTTAGCTTGTTTACAAAATGTTTATATGCTCTCCTACGTGTAAACTGCTTTGGATTAAAGAGTCTGCCACATGAATAAATGTAAATGTAAAATAACAAATGACAGTATAATATTTCAAGGGGGGAATATTGAGGCAGGATTATATTAAAATTAATAAAAAATGAAGCAAATTTATAAAAAACAAATAAATGAAACTAGTAAACAAAAAACTTTAACTTTAACTTTAACTTTAAAATTTAAAATTTAACATGACTTTCAAAGAAACTGCAAATTTTCTAAACAGTTTTCAAATTTTCCTCTTTGCAAATAATGGTTCATGAATGCGCTGCTAGAGTTTTCGTTTAAATTTCTCAACCATACGCCTTTTTGGCCAAACAAGCCAACAGCATGTTTACAGTACAGCATAGCCATAAATACACTCACATGCATCTTAATATTTGCTTTTGGGGTACACCATCAAGACAGCTTTGGGGTGAATACATAAGGACAGAATTTTTATTTTTGGGAGAATTCTTCCGTTAAATATCCAAAAACTTTTTGGGTCCTGTGTTTTTGCCGGGACAAAAAGAGTAACTGGTGTCCTCTACCAGGCTGTTATAATTTAAGTGTAATGTGCAACCCACTGCCACTGTTAATCCTATCTGGCTGTCTGTTTTAAGAGCTATCATGTTAGCGAGTACACAGACCTCAGTAGGTAGTAGAGCATTTCACCTGCAGGGCAGTTCCATTTTTACTTGGCAGAATAACTTAACTCAACTCCCTGAACCATTGTGACGAATGCCAGAAGCTGAATCATACATCCCTCAATTATACTAAACGTGAAGTCTCCTCTGCTTGTCGAATTCTGGCCGGTCACGCTCATTGCTCCTACTGAAGGTGAGGCTTGAATGATCTGATCACAGATACTGTTCACACTCCCACGGGCAACCTGAATGATTTATTCAAAGAACTTTACCGCACCCAGCAGCGATGGCCTTGGCTGCATTGTTGTAGTAACAATATTTGGAAAACTGAATGTTTCAAGCTCAGGGTCAGAACTACCTCAGCAAAACATTAATTTCGGACCAAGCCTCCCTCATGTGCATGATCTTATGAAGAAGCACTCAAATTGGAGAAAATATAAAGGTTCATATCCAATATCGATTAGAAGAACACTCATCTCATCAAGGTGCAAAACTGAAGACATAAATGATTTGAAAACAACTCCTCATGTCATTTCAAACCTGTCTGACTTTCTTCGGACTGCAGAACACAAAAGAAGATATTTTGAAGAACCAAACAACACTGGCCCCCATTGACTTCCATTATACAGCAACAAAACAGCATTGGCCGGATTGTTTGAGGATCCAGACACAGCAACATTACATTAGCATACATTTACATCAGGACTATCAATTCATATAACCAATTAAATATGGTGAAGTGATTATTTTCGCAGTTTGCAGTACTTTGAGTAAAAAACGTCAAAATAGAATATTTAGCAAAATACCCTTGAGGCTAAGCGTATGTTTCCATTCATTCATATAGCAAATTTAAGTTCTTAGGAGCCTATAGGTCATTCTTCAAATAATAATCTTTGGATGTTAATAGTTTAGGTTGATACTACCATGCCAAAACCTGACACTAAAAACTATTTCAAATGATGCCCTGAGAGCCTTGCAGAGGCTCGAGGAGTGAAAGCCTGAAGCACTTCTCAACTTGGAGACAGAGATGAGAGCGATCCACTCAAAGCTCTGCAGCAGCTGTTTGAAGCTTTCAGCGGATGAAGGACCTTCATTCAACAGTTGAGGGGGAATTGTGGGATGCACAGCTTTGGACACTGTTGGACATCAGTAGATACTATCTGTGCACTGTGGTCCACTTGAAAGGATTTTTGACACAAAATATAGATGAGCAAGACATGGTACTGTTTATAAACAGTTTACAAATATATTGTTTTATTTATACAAATAAATAAATGACAGATAATCATAAGATCATAAGAATTTTCATAAGATTTATTAAAGGTATAGTATATTAATATATATCACGTCAGTATTGCTTTTTGTGTTTAAAGATTGGTTCATGTTGTCATTATGATGAGTTGTTCCAAACCCATAAGCTTTATTTTTTCTTCTGTGGACAAGGATTGTTTTTTAGGAATATGCTATGACAATTGACATGGACTGTATGGCAAGCTTTCAAGGTCCTGAAGGGAAAAATATGAATAGTAAATATGAATCAACAGTGAGTATGAATCAACTGTTTTATATAAAATTCAGAATCTACTAAAAATATAGCAGCACAGATTTGGAAAAGCACAAGAGTTAGTATAAAGTGACAGAATGAGATAGGTGAGCAACTTCTTGTCATGATTCTGTCCTTCTTGTCATGAGTTTTCTAGTTCTGTGGACAGAGGCGTGACAGTTCCATGTATTTTGTGCTTGTTGTGTTATTGTGTGGAGACATGTGGCCTTTGTTGTGACTTTGCACTACGTGTCCTCCTGTCGTGTGTCTTAGCCCCACCCCCTTGTTTACCATAATTTTGCCCTTAGTGTTAATTCCTGTCACCTGCCTGTCACCTGCCCTATGTAATTATTCTTTGTTAGTTTCCCCTACATAAGGCCCTCTTGTTTTTTGTCCCATGCTGGTTCATTTTGATTGATTCCCTGTCACCTTGTCCGTCTTCTTCCTGTACTGTACATAGTAAGCCTTGTTATTCCAGTTTTTGTTTTGCCCCCCTTGCGGGAAGTGTTTTTTTAAGTGTGATTATTAACTAAATTGTATGCACTGGACCTTTAAAATATGAACAAACTAAAATTTTGGTTTTAAATTAAAAAAATCAGTTAATTATATTTTTGGGATTTTATTGAATCTGAGTCTGGGACAGAGTTTGAATATATATAATCTATAAATAAAGGTCATGCGATAAATAGTAATCAAGCCTTGAAACATAAAATTGCCGTCCTCTTTCTTTGAAATGTCAGTTCATGTAAATTAACTCCATCATAGATGTGATGGTTTATAGTTTCACAAATGGGTGGAGTGAATTGCAACCACCCTTCAGTTACCCAAAAACCACAAGGCCAGTTTACATGTGCAAATACAAAGACATGATCTGCACCAACAGCTTGTGCACTTTGCAAGGAACACACACAGAGGATTCTATATTCTCCTTCTGTTCATAATAATAGAAGAAAACTCTTTTTTTCATAAGCAATGCTGCAATTAGTCACTCATAACCTCTTTGTTAATTCCTTTGGTACCAATGTGTTTGCCAATTTTAATCTATATACTGCAAACTATTAGAAAGCTTTGTTCCTCATCATTTTTTATATTTAGTGACGCTAAACAAAAATCTATTTGCCATTACATTTAGTTTTTGTAATCTCCAGCCCAATATTTCGGTATGAGCCATATTTCCCTTATGTTTAGCTACAGTTTATTTATATTTGTCTTAACACATCATGGCCCTGCAGTCGTATGGGGAGAACCACAGCCAAGGCTGCCAGTAAGACGGCTGATCTGTGGGATTTGAATTAAACACAATGGGCATTATGTGCTGCAATCTAATCTTGTTGTTTAAGAAAGAATTCCCTCCTCTGTGGCTGTACAGAGGACTAGTTTTTGTGCAAAAAAACAAAGCAAAAAAGTCCTAACTCACCAGATCTGCCTGGACTTGGGCATAATGGTCAATTTTGTGACACAGCTGAGCCTCTCACAATATGGTGTTAGTCTGATTTGAATTCCTCTCTCTGGCTGTTTTGGGTGAATTTTTCAAAAATGCTGATGGGTTTTTGCTGATGAAGCCTGAATGCAAGATAAGCTACTTACGGCTTTTGGTCCACTGTGTCACGTTTACTGGATCTAACACAAGTTTATCAAGTTCTTGATAAGATTGTAGACTGTTTGCACAAAACAGCAACACTTTTTGAAGGTTATTACTCCCTGAAAACTCAAAACATTGGGTGTTGTTTTTATTGCACACTGATGTCTTGTGATCAGAAAATGTACCCAAGCTGTCACTGGGTTGGTACCCTGTCAACACATTTGCAACTAAAGAGTGTATATTAGTACCTCAGAGGTACATATTGGGACCGTTTTAAAGAGTACCGACCATGTGACAGCTCGGGTACATTTTGGATAATGTCTTCTTACAGTGTTTAAAGCACTTACTGTCATTATAACTAAAATGTATAAAGCTCTGAGCTCTCATTGAGAAAAATAAATCTGTCAAACACTGCACATTTCACTGACTGTGTAAACATGTTTAGTTCTGTTCAGTGTTACCATCTAAATTATGTACATTGACATGACCAACAGATTTCCAGTCTATACCAGGAGATCTCTATTAACAGAACCGTGTTAACAGATGTGACTGCTGATAAATGAGCACGCTGCAATGAACATGACATTTAGAAAGAGCTGCAATAAAATTAGGAGTGTATGTGACTCAAACATCATTTTTTGAAATGATAGCTCCTTTGAAAGTTTCAGTTCGAGCCAATGGAATAATGACATAATACTGCCTATACAAGCGCTCATAAACATGTGATCTCATCTTGAGGGGAAACGACACAATGCAGATCGTGTACAACATTGTCAGATTATTAAAAGATTAGCTCTCTCTCACATTTGTTGCAACGCATATTTTGTTCAATACAGGGAACAAAAGGCCTTTTGAAATAGCAGCAAATCTGGTTCAAACCAGAATTAGTGATAATCTGTATCGCACAGAAATGCACAAAGTTACAAGAAAATGGCTAAACTGTAAAAAGAATAGCTACCTGGAATTTCACAATACAATGCTTACATTTTTAACCCAATGAAAAAGCAATATCAAATTATTTCTCAGTTAAACCTGTTCTCTTAACCCTACACACGTTTCCCAAAGATCTAAAAATATATATGAGACGTCCAACATAAAATGAGATTTATTAATACACAGAGACAGTAGGTGGCGGTATGTCCTCTTGACACAAGCCAGCCTACCTGCCATAAAAGAAGAACGCGTCCATTTGCGTCTGTTAAAGGTAAAAACATGTCAGGTGAGAGAGAGAGAGAGAGAGAGAGAGAGGACAGGATCGACATCAAACAGTCAAATTCTAGATAAAATGCATTTTATAATAGCTAAAAATATATTGTATGTATTGAATTCGCAATGATTTTTGGTTATTAATATGTTTGTTTGTAACGTTAATTGTTTCTGACAAACAATTGTCAAACTAGAGAAATGTTTATGAAAATACACCATATAGAGCGACATGCACATTATATCTACAGAAAAATGGATTATTAGTGTGTTCTGTTTGGCTGCCTGTGCGTGCAACCAGATGACGTCATCAAAAAAGAAAATGGTGACCTCCTTAGGTTTAAATGAGCATTATATTTAGGGTTTTTAAAGGAAATGAAAATATCTTATACGTTTCTAACGACAAATGCTCGTAGTGTACGGCTGTAACAACGAATAAAGTGGTTCTTTTCAAAAACTTTCTCAAGAGAGTGGTGTGTCATGAAATAGAGATGTTGGGTCATGATCATCATCTTACTATTAAGTTTAAAACATAAAGCATCTCCATTTTGTGTGAGTGAATGGTGTTTGCAAATTGTTTTGGAGACCTGGGGCCCCTTTCAATAAGTACACCAAGATGCAAAACTTTGACTTGGTTTCAGAACAGCTGATTTGAGTAAGTTCTATCAACTCTGGGTATACATACCTTGAGTTAAGTGCTTGCACCACAACTACGACAACCCATGATCGATGGAGCTCAGATATTACGATTCACCATGGCAATGCACCGAAAAAAAGCAACATGGCGGCAAAAAGCACATGAGAGCAACGAACACTTTCCGCTCTACATACAGTGGATTTACTAATGTCCTTTAATGACTATATGACTAATGACTAGATGATGAATGACTTAAGTTTAAATTGATAAAAAGATAAATGTACCAATAAATAAACAAATTAATCAGTAAATGAATGAAACGTCATGGTGTATAGGACACAAGTGTGTCGGACTCTTGTGTCAAAGCCAGAGTGATCATCGGTTCGGTTTGGGTAGGAACGGCTGCACGTCTAAATGAATTGTTTATTATCTTTATCACTTAATTTCTACAGCTGTTTCTATTTATTAATTGCTTTATTCATGCACTTTATTCACACACTTTATTAATTAAAATTAAAATCTTATCCTCCATAGAAAACTACCATTTGTGAGAACATGTAAGGGAAAGATTCTGCCCTGATGTAATACATGGCCACGATGGCTGATGTAATTGATTTAAGGATGGATGAGATATATTTTGATACATCTAATTCACAGTAAAAAAAAAGTGGTTTAATAAAAATGCACATGGAAATGACTAAATTTCACTTGGGTCCTAAATGGCTTTCAAGAAATCAAAGAACATCCACATGAATGAATGCAGCCTCTTAACATAAATGATCCTCTACAAAAGCACATATGAAATTTAAGTCACTGAGATCTGTGTGTGATCAAAATGTGTGATATGAATGACTGTATTAATGAAGGAATGATTGAGGTACACCACTTGCGCTTTAAAATGGGGGAGGAGTTTGAAAGAAATTCTGGGTTTACCAAAGAAAACCTGCTCCGGACCAGGTTAGGTTCACAGAGTAAGTCACTGAGTATAAGTTACTTACTTTCTTTTATTAATGGGCTTGAGTTACCCCGCTTTCTCGAGTTTGACATGAAATTGAAAACCCAGAGTTTCCCTCATTTCAGGTTTAATATACTCAGAGTTTACACTAAACTTCCTTTCTGAGACGGACCCCTGATGTGCATGCTGGAACAGGCTGGCAAACAGATGCTTAAACTCAGCAAACAAGCCATCTGTTCAACAGGCCTGAAAACAACTCCACCAGCCTATGCTGAAATACTGTCCTCTGGTGGATCATTCTGTTATTGCTATGGGAAATGACCAGCATTCATGTGTTTGCATAAAGATATCAGATTAAGTTTTAGTTTTAATCCAATATGTTTTGTGTGAGGGTTAGGTTGAAGGGAAGCATATACAGCAGTATATTAAACAATGCGTCTATGAAGGATCTTCACTAATACTATTGAAACAAAGATCTGTGTTTTGGGACCAATGTAAACCAGTTATCTACAGTTAAATTAAATTCTTTGTTCAGTTTGTTATTCATTATTACAATTTTGTGTGTTTTCTATCAATAACACAATAATCATTGGAAAAAGAAAAGATAAGACTCGCAGTACCTAACGCAACCACATGGTTGTGACACAACATTGGCGATCAAATGGGTTCTTCATATATGCATTTGTAGTACAACAGTTGTGAATAGTGTAGTATGGGGAATTGCTTTGGACAAAAAGTAAAATGTTTAGCAGCACTAACAGTATTAGTTTTCGATTGTTTTGTATGATCTGCAGTGTGAATAATTCAATTTATGTGAAGATAGAGCATTGATATTAGAAGGTATATTATTTGTGTCAACTGAAAAAAACTCATAGGAAGGCCTAGTTATAAATGCACTGACAGTTCCAGTCTTGCCATATACAGTAGGAATGATGCCACAACCGCCATTAAAAAGGAAATTAATGGTTGGGTCAATGGTCTGTATATACATATGAGTCGATGACGTTCTTCCTCTAAAATCCCAGCCAGGCTGTTACATCCGGCACCATTGGGAAAAATGGCGTTTCGATTCAGGATGCATGTATGCACATAGGATTGATGTGTTATTTTTTGTTAAATGTTTTTTTTTCTTTCCTTTTCTTGTACGTGTCTTTTACTGGAAAGCACAGTGGTAAACGGTAGTTGATATTAATTGTGCTATATAAGTAAGCTGTCATTGTCAACAACTTTTGTCATATGTACATCGGCAACCAAAAAGGAGAAGCACTTCAAGGCTATAGGTTTTAGGGTACATAAACAAATATGAAAAAATGCAAAATGTACTTTTGCACTTAAGGAGGCATGATCAAAGAGGCACGTTTACCAAAAAAGTTCATTCTGAAATCATTTAATCACCCACAGATTGTTCCAAACCTGTATAAATCTATTTGGTTTGCTGAACACAGGAAGAAATTTTAAAAAAATTACCATTGAGTCCCATAGTAGGGAAAATAAATACTATGGGAGTCAATGGGAGGCGAGATCTAACATACCTTTAAATACCTTCCTGTTCAGCAAAACAAAGAAATGTATGCGGGTTTGGAAAAATCTGAGTTATTTTATTAACAATACTCGCCAGTGGTGCGGACGGTATGCCGAAAATTGAACGTTTTCTTTCTAAACACATCGTTATCACTCCGAGACAGTCCTCACTGAAGAACAAGAAATCCAGGGTGCGTGGTTGGATCCAGATCCGACTTCTCCCGCTTTATATACTGTATTTAGCCGCAATTTTGAGAGTTATGTTGCAACCTGTTCTTGCCAACGTTAGTAATGATCACACTTAAATATGTTAACCCAAATCCTTACCCTGAACCTAAATATATAATTAATCATTTGTAATTTGTAACATTTACATAGTGCTTTTCTGGACACTCAAAGCGCTTTACATGGAAGGGTGAAATCTCCTCAACCACCCCCAATGTGCAGCGTCCACCTTGATGATGCGACGGCAGCCATATTGCACCAGAACGCCAACCACACACTAGCTTATTGGTGGAGAGGAGACAGAGCTGCGAAGCCAATTATATGGGGATGATTAGGAGGCCATGATGTATAAAGGTGAATGGGCGTATTTGGCCAGGATGGCGGGAGACACCCCTACTCTTATTCAATGGACATCCTGGCATTTTTAATGACCACCGAGTCAGGACCTCGGTTTAACGTCTCATCTGAGATTTTATCTAATAAAATATGTTGTATAAAAACACGTTAATAAATATAGTATGTACTCAGCATATTCGTTTTTCTATCAAATTAATAACTTTAGTCAGGACTTAATGCGGAAATGGTAGAGCATCAACACGAGTATGACTTGTGTTGTGGCAAAACTGCTGCAGAAATCTGTCGACCAATCAAGAGGAATGTGAGGAGACTAGATCTGGATCCAACCTTGCCTCCTGGATCTCTCATTCTTCAGTGAGGAGCTACTGAAAAATCTCCTTAGTACCATGAGAGCGGAAGTGAAGTGACCTTGCTGGATGATATTTTAGCGTCATCGTGCCCTGTGCATATACCCCATTGTGACTCATGTTGCTCACAGAGCCACTTTACCCCCTTTTATCAGTCAACATGTCTACCACCTGACTGCATATCACAACTGTGCTGACAACCGGCCCCTAAACATGACCACGTCCCATCACATTACCGTTTAATTCGAAGACAGCTTCAAGCACCGTACACATTAAATAGTGACTCAGTGACACTCAGAGAGACAAGAGTCAATATGGCACACAACAGGTAGTAGCCTACTGCAGGCGCATTGGTTCAGACATGTTTGGCAATCGCTTCCATGGCGTGCGACGCGCACTGGGCCGCCGCCCAGCAACGGAGACGCTCCAGCTACTCTGTTGATAACCAATCAACCACTTACGCAAGCCTGACGTCATGGCAGAGGGCACGTTACGCTTTCTCTTTTGACTTCGCTGTAGAGCAAGAGAGGTAGAAAGTATTGCAGCTAATCAGGGCCTATCACTGATTATAAAACGGCGTTTGGTTGGGTGAAATTCCAAGTTTGTCCCGCCTACTTTTACGAAAAATAATCTGTTTAGTGCATTGTGTGAAGAAAAATTGAAGGCCGTTGCTAAAGTGAATTGGAGTTACGTTAACACACAAACAGTAAAGGATCAATTTACTATTTCTAGTAGCCTACTAACTTTAAGCGACTGTAAATTCTAAATAATAGTAAAAAATATTATAAGTAGGACACAAAATTCATATTCGTCGACCTGATGGTCACAAGCACATGCACATGGAAATGTTGATGTAGCTATCATGATCATCTATGGCATAATACATTTTTATACTGACCTTAATACATTTTCTAACCCCAAACCTTGTCCAAACACTCATGGAAAATCGTTTATTAATAAATATGATTAGTATGTTTATTTAGTAAGTCATGGGGACAGTTGTTATGTCCTCATAATGACAAGGTAGAAACTTGAAACCTGAATGCACAATATATAAATATATATAATCAAGGCATTGAGTCTTCGTAATGTAGGTCAAACAGTAAACACACACACACACACACAAACACACTTTTAGCTTGCTTCTACAGCCCTGCTGCCAGTCAATAGAAAATTACATTGACACCTAAACTGTGTGGGGCCTTGAGGCTCCGAGACAATTATTAGAACATTTTTAGTAAATGGAGACAGTTACACAAGAAAACGTGCACTATCACACTTTTAAATCACATTTGTATAACATGTTTACTTCTTATGTGTTCACTGAAAGTCACCCACCAGTTTAAATAAGAATAAGAAAAAGACTTTATTTCGTCCACACATTTAAAATGTACATATTTACACCATTACACCCTCACGGAGCATGCCTTGAGGTTTACGTCACAAATACATAATTCACAGTGCAATATGAACTTTGTGCACCCGTGTCAGCTTTCTCCATGTGCTGCGTGCATGAGACAGACGTTCTGCATGCCCTCCAGCCTAACAGAGACTTTTCTTCTAAAGAGCCTTTCAGAAACTATAAAAGTCGCAAAGAACCATTATGCTTGTATTCAGAGGTAACAATGTGAGAGGAAGCAAAACAGACCTCTATAGGAACTCTGCCCTTACAGTAACGCTATTGTAGTACTCTTTTCTTTATAGTGAGAGTGAAGATACACATAGTCATACTGAACATGGCAATCTCAGCCCATTCCTCTTCTGTTCACCAACACCCTGTTGAGTCATTCTAGTATTTATCTTCGCACTCACAACTGACCCACCATCTTGTTTTCAATGTTTTTGAATCCTTTGGATTTTGATACAGATGCACTGACTGGAAGAGAGATTACAGTACAGCAGGGATCTACTAAAATAAAATTTCTTAGGAAAGATTATAACGCTCATGGTTTTCTTATTTATCGTTCTGAGATCTCGCTTACCTTTAATATTGTCTCATATTTTTTCTTAAAAACCTTAGAAACAATGGGGAAATAAAAAAAGGGAAATAGTTGGCATGAGCTTTGAGCTATAAAACAAATGTGGATGGCTGAGATGTTTCAGTTTAGGAAGAATTTAGTGAAAAATGTTTAAGATTTTTTAAATATCTGACTTGCAGACTGTTATCTTGGCAAATCTGATCACAGTTTTAGAAATTGTTGAGTTTTTTTTGGAAACGCGAGACATGTGAGATCAAGTGAAAAATCATACAAGCAGGAACCAAAATCTATTTTCTCACCTTTTAGTCTCACTTTAGGAAGATTTTTGCGGTTTTTCTTTCCCACAGTTTAGTATCTATCCAAAGGTTCACCATGAAAATGTTTTGACTGTTTAAACATAAATTTTAGCATCTTTAGCATCTTTAATCTTTTACCCTCACATCTAATTTTTGTAGTTATCCATGACTAATATCTCGGTATAGCTTACAGTAACAAATATCTTAAAAATCATTGCCTGACTTTTGTCTTTTCTTTACAGTTTAGCAGTTCTAAAAGGCATATGTGAATATGGCACAGCTTATTTGTGGATATTTTCTTGTAATCTTCAGTCCCCTTGTATTAAAGACATGCACATGGTATTGCAGTATTCAATGGCTAAGTTAACATACATGTCTGGTGTTGAGCGAAGGGTAAAGTCACAGGTCTGGCCCATGTTTGTCCTCCCCCTCCTTTGCAGCTAATGTGTTCTGAGTCCCCTTTGAGGTTAGTCACCATGTCGACATTCTTACTATCACATGACCCATAATGCCCAGTCTCAGCATTCACTTCATACAGCACAAGAACGGTTCACTAGCACCAAATGACTTCAAATACGCTGGCTGCACGCTGTTCCTATACCTGACACAGATGATACAGTACTTTTAAGTTCACTGAGTATACTTAGAAAATGTACTAGAAATAAAATTAGATAACACAAAAATACCAAGACAATATTTTGGTCCCCATTCAAGCTTGGTTTTCTCAGGAGAACAGGTCCTCGTCCGGCTCTACTTCAAACTGGGGCACAGTCTGTTCTCTGAGATTGACTTCCTGTTCTGCATTTCCCATGTCTTGCGTGTTGCCTTGGAACCACGGGTGAATGAGAACCTCCGCGGAGGTGAGTCTCTCGCTAGGGTCCCTTCTGAGCAGACTGCGAAGGAGACAACGTGCCCTCAGAGACAACCCATCGGGGATGTAGTACGTGCCCCGTCGGATCTTGGAGAATAGGTTTGCGGGGTCTGGGTCGTGGAAAGGGTAGCGGCCCACCAGCATTGTGTACAGCATAATTCCGAGGCTCCACGCATCCGCATGCTTTCCTGAGTAGCTGCCTCCGCCATTCAATATCTCAGGGCTCACGTATGCCGGGCATCCGTGTGTGTCGAACATCGAGTCGTCCTCTCCAGAGAGAATGTGGCAGTCTTCTAAGCCCTCTAGTTTCAAATGAGTCCTGAAAGAAATACATTATGGTTAATAATTTATAACTCACAACTGTAAATGGAATATGGCTGAAAAAGAATTTAACTTTACAAACCAATCCAACTTACAATCCATTCAGGCACTTGTTATACTATAATGCCTTTTTCATAGCTGTTGTCTCTTAAATTGCTTTTATAGAACGGCTCACATTCTATGCATCTCTTGCAATGTTTCCGCATGACGCTGTGTTTAAATTGCTCTATTTTCATGGACTATTTTTGTATTTAATGTACAAAAAATGTGTCTTTAGTACTTTTTGAGATAAAGGGATAGTCCACCCAAAATTGGAAATTCTGTCATCATTTACTCTTGTCATTTCAAACCTGTATGACTTTCTCTCTTCCACAGAACACAGAAGAAGATATTTTGCAGAATGTTGGTAACCAAACAACTGCGGTACCCATTGACTTGCATTGGTTTTTTTGTCTATACAATAGACAAATACTCAACCGTGCCAACACCATGAATAGAAGTACTAAAGACTATATATTAAGCATATTAGATACAAACCTAATGTGTAAAAATAGAGCACTTTCAGAACCCTTACGGAAGTGTAATAAGTGTAAATAAAGTGAATTTTAGTGCACTTTTTACCTGGATTGAAAGTACTTAATGTCATAAGTAACAAAGTGTAATATAATAGAAAATAATATTTTGGCAAAAAAAAGAGCTGGGGATGTGGAGAACTTTTGCGAATGACAAGCGCTCGAATTCTGTAAAAAATATACGGAGCTTATCTCTTCATGGTTCTTCGGGTCTACCAGTGATGATTTAAATAAAACAATTCTTAATTTATTCACAATCTTATTCAACCTATGATTCTTTATACTGTGGAACACAAAATAATATATTTTGAGAATTGTTTCTGTGGTTTTGTATCCATATGGTGGAAGTCAATTGGGGCCAATGCCACTTGGTTGCTGATGTTCTTCTAAATAAATTTTTGTCTTTCTCTTGTGCTTAAAAAAAACATACAAGTTTGGGATGACATGAGGCTGAGTAAATAAAATTTGAGGTGAACATTTTGGGTGAACTTTCCCCTTAATAGAATGTGTTTTTCTACATCTTAACACAGCAATGGGAAAAAAAGCAATTAGAAGCCTTTATTTACTGTGCATTGAGCTGAAATAACTCACAAATTGTAAATCATAGAGAAGACAGTTTCTCTGAGTTATCTGACCTTCAAACTTTACTACTACAAGTTAAGAACAGAGCCTTGTCTAATTCTAGCCCCTGTTTAAACAAAAGCACGCACAAGTTTCCGAAGCTTACACGCTCTGTAGATCTCTTTAATGTAATCTTGTCGACTCTCAGCTAAACTTAGCTCAACTACCAACAGGGGTCAAATCCAGGAATATCCACATGGACATTAACAGTAAGAGTCGATGACCTGTGAGTGTGTGTGTGCGTTTCTCCTGATATCCCTTTCAGTAAAACATGAGCTGCTATGCATGCCATTGTGTTTCATCACCGGCTATCAGCCATGGTTCGGGGGTTGCAGATGACACAACAGCATTCTAACATAGGTGGAGAGAATGAGTCATAGCCCTCTGCGTGCTTGTGACTGACACATAGACTGAGAGTCAGGACAAACCAGGTCCGCCGTTTTCTCGCTGCACCTGTGTCTCAAGCTCACGGCATCTGTGGTGCCTCATTACCCTATGAACGCGGTGTTACACCAGTGACGCATGAACAGACCCTGCCCAGCCTGTGTCTGTCTGTTTCACAATCTAACAGACACATTCCAGGTAAGCCGGTCTCTTTGTGTGTGTGAGCCCACACTGTATCTCGGCGTTATCGCAGTTTAAAATGTATTCGCTTCTCGGTTATCCATCACATGTGATTACTGTGTTCTGTATCAAAAGTAAGTCAGGGTATAGAAGTCCAAAAGATGGTGGCCGCCAGATGCTGTAATATGGGTTGCTAGTTGCTCTAACCTTGTTGGGCTGTGCAAGAGGCCATAGGTATAATAAATCTGATCAAATTATGCTGTTAAAAGTAATATTGTACATTTGTACTTATAATATAAATAACATAAAAATCGCTGCTGTCCTTTTGAAACCTCGTATCTCCATATTTCATGATTTTTCGTTTTGCAATAAATCATTAGCCTATTATTAGTCACCCTTTATGTGTGTCTCTGGGTTCTGCAAATATCCAACCAATAAAAAGTATTACGAAGTTCTAATGTAATTCACACTTTTCTGTAGTTCAGTGGTTAGCGTATGGTGCTAGAAACGCCATGGTCATGGGTTCGATCCCAGAGGTTGCACATACTCGGAAACAAAAATACATAGTATAATGCAATGTGAATTGCTTTTGATAAAAGCGTGTCAAAATGCATAAAATGAAAATCGAACTTACATAAAACCTCAAATAATGAAAGAGATAAGCTTATATCAACTATACAGTTAATAACCATGGTTTGAAAACAGATAAAACAAAAAAATCACGGTAACCACAAATTTACCATGATTTTGTTACAGTAACCATAGTTTAACTGTTGTGTTTGTAGTACAACTGTGGTTACACAAATGGTAATAATACTCCAAATACATTGGTTTCTACACTTTTACTATATTAAAAACATAAGGTTGTATGGAATTTCATGGAACAAATATTATATTTACATGTATGCACATTACAGTTCATTCTAGGTATTTCTGAATCAGCTATATTTGGTTATTCTGATTTTGAATAACAATTTTTTCAATCCTGTGTTCTCTGTGAATCAGATTCATGGTCTTTGCTCATCTCATGCTATGCTCTACCAATTGAGCTACAGGAACATACATACTGGATTTATAAAATGCAGTTTTATGAACAAATTACTAGAGAACCATAAAATGATGAACTTATATATTTGACCACAGCAGTGGTTCTCTTTTTCAGTCCTAGGGACAAACAGTGCTGAACACTCTAAAGGTGCGTCGCACACTTATGCAGTATTGTACGCTATTTTGTTGTATAAATAGTGTGAGTAGTGCGTTCACATTGAAAATTCTTAAAAAAGAAGTGCACTTGAAGAACCCGAACGATGCACTTTTTCAACCAAAAATATGAAGTGTGGAAATGTGGACACTTCACGCAATCAACGTTCGCATTTTCGCTTACTTATCGGCTCAAGTAAAACCTTCCTTCGGAGTGATAACGCTTCAATCTGATAATGTCTAAAGTATTCCTGGGCAAAACAGATGAAAACTACATTAAATCTACAATGCACAAATTGATTTTTTATTCACACGCATTGTGCCGTGCGATTGACGTCATTTGCGCTCGTCTGGGAAACCAATATACTTCCTGTTAGTATAAAACTGTTTAGTATTCCATTTGGGACAATACTACCCTTCTGAAATTCATACTTTAGATGGTTGAGTGCATAGTGCAGGGTTTAACTGCATAGTGTGTAGTATGGCTTTTTAGGACACAGTTAATGTCTCTCTTTATTACACCTGATTCATATCAGCAGCTCATACAGAAAGAGCTGAACTCAACTGGACCTGTTTAAAACATGCAGTTCAAATATAGAAAATGCACTCTACGCTGGGTCCCTGAGTATCACTGGACTGCAGTATCTGACAGGAGTCACAGTGACACAGATTTGTGTGTGCCATTTGTACTCACCCTGATAGCACACATACATCTGGCTTACGTCTATTTGACATCTGCAACACATAGTTTGCTCATCAGCAATACGTCTCGAGATGTCTGCTGTCAGACGTCATATATACACCTAGAAGATGTCTGTAAGATGTTTAGAACGGATGTAAAGCTGCTCTTTCTGAGATGTTTGATGATGTTTTTATGCAGCAGATCACCAGATCTTTAGCAGACGTATTAAGACGTCTACGAGACGTATTGCAGATGAGCAAACTATGTATTTTAGATGTCTTGCAGATGGAAATGCAGACGTCTAGTAGATGTCACAGATGGATTGTGCTATCTGGGCACTGTTCATTTGCATTAAGTTTGACTCTTTTAAATGTTGTTGAATCACTAGACATACCATTGCCGCATCAACAATGGTCACTGTTGCACGACTCCGGAATCTATTATTAAAACTCTTATTACTTTATCGCTGTCAGAGTGAATTAGGGATAGTTCTGCCAAAAATAAAAAAGTCATTATTTATTTACACTAATTATGAATAGTTTTTCTTCAGTGGAACACAAAGGAAGATGTCCCTGGTTTTATGTCCAAACAATGGAAGTCAATGGGGGCCGATGTTGTTTGGTTGACAACGTTCTTCAAAATATCTTCTTTTATCTTCCACAGCAGAAAGAAAGTCATACAGGTTTCGCATGACATGAGCATGAGTAAATGATGACAGAACTTTCATTTTGGGTGAACTATCCCTTTAACAACTTGTTTCTAAGTGACGGCAGCTTTGCAGTTTTTTGGCTGCACAAATGTCAGCATGCCCCGGTCACGTCTGTGCTACACGCGTCTGTCAGGACAGACTGTAAGTCTGCCAGTGTTACAATGTTCATAGATGGTGTCAGGAAGAATCACTACTACTAGACTCAAAGAGGTAGCCATTGCCTGATCAAAAAGAGCATTATCCATAGAGAATGTTTAGCACTATAAGAGGGCAAACTAAGAAATGACCATGTTAACCAAAGACAAAGTTACAAAACAAATGTTTAAAGGTGTCCCTTTATCACCCAAAAAGAAAAATTCTGTCTTCATTTACTCACCCTTGAGTTGTTGCAAATCTGTATAATTTCTTTGTCCATCAGAACACAGAGATAGACATCTGGAAGAATGCTTGCAAACCAAACAGTTCTTGGACCCCATTGACTAGTATGGAAAATTACGATGATAGTCAAAAGTGCCCCAGAACTGTTTGCATCAGAACAAAGAAATTTATACAGATATCAGGAGTAAATGAAGACAGAATTTAATTTTTTGGGGTGAACTGTTCCTTGAATGTCAAGATTTTAGCTTCATTATACATTACGCAGTTGTCAGAGACAGTGTTTAGACCATTTTAAAGAAAAATAATTAAACAGTATGTCATGCATAAGACCAAGTCATAAATCAATCTTCAAAAATTTTTTCAATCAGGCACAGAATAGTGTACCCAAACGGTCTCAGGTAACACAATTGCTTTTAGTCCCATGGTGATACAGTTTTACAAAAACATGAATCTTGTGCAACACTGACACTCCTCACTTAAGACCATTGCTGTATTCAAGAGAATAGGTACATTTGTAATATTGGTACAGTAGACGTTTCTGAATGGTGAGTTTCCCTCTGTGTGCATAGCTATGACTCATCTTGCTGCACCCGCTGACTGCTATGAGAAAAGGGTGAGTGGATTCACATACACTTTCTATTTACATTTACTCACAATCACGCCAATGCCCAAAGGTCAGGTTTGAAAATGTTGCCCCAGAAATGACAAACAAATATCTTCCCATGATTGTAGTTGGGCTGGGATTTTAGTTTATAACTGGACACAATGGGAGTCTGGCTCCATCTAATGATGTTACAGTACGTTCCCTCCTGTGTGTAATGTAGGACATTTCCTTTCAATACATAATTCAGAGGACTCTCGATTTCTACAGAAAAATGTGTGACACAGATTCAGCGCTAGGATTACCAGCGCTGTTCCTCTTATAGAGAAACATGAGTAAGTGTGTGCTATGAGTTTGTTCCTTCAACTCTTTTAGGGAAGCGGCGCCAATCACCTGTGAAAGCCGAAGGGAAACGAGAGCACGACTAAACCAAAATTATTTTCTGGGCTGCGTGGATGTCACAGCATTGATACACGATGTGCTGCATCCGACACAACCCACAAAACTCATGATCTGACACACATTCATTAATGTAAGAATTATAATCTCACCTTTTTTCATCGGAGAACACAAACTTGCGAAGCTTAAGGTCCCCCAACACAATGCCGCCCTGGTGGCAGTGGTTCACGGCAGATGCCACCTGGTAGAACAGCTTGGAAGCCAGGTCTTCAGAAAGCTTTTTGTGGCTCTTCACAAAGGTGTGCATGTCTCCAAAATCTTTCTTCTGGAACACATAGGCTTTGCTCTCCCCAAGAACTATGTCTTTGATCTGTGCAATGTTCTTGTGCCTTGACAGCATGCTGTAGGCTCTGATTTTCTCCTGGTATTGGCCCATATTAAACACCTGCAGATGGCAATAAAAATCCCGTGTTTATAAGAAAGATAAAATTTTATTTTATAAAATTTAAGAATTAAAAAAAATCACCACAATGGCGCATACAAATTCTACAATCAGATTGTTTTTATGAAGATCACATATAACTTTGTGAATTTGCATAAATGCTCTGTGTGATGAAAACACTTGCGCATATTGAAAATTGAATGGGAATATAGGTGACACTATAAGACGTGTTAACTTTATTGTTAACGCTTTGGCTTTGTGTGATGTTTTTGGCTGCAGGATAAATGGGAATGTTATTGAGTGACACATCAGCCTTTTGTCCCTCATTTCTGATCCTGGTGCATTTAAAACAGCAGATTCACAGTATTGAACCTGCAGAGGATACTTATCCATACCATTATAATTCCCGTATAGTAATGCTTTAACATGTGTGTATAAAAACATTTAAAGACCCATACATTCATTATTGCCCATATATCATTAGCCCTTTAATTTTTTAATACTACATAACAATATTAATAGATGATAGTATGGCTTAAAAGTGATGTATATACATTTATAGACTAAATAAATATACATATAGGTAAAAAAATATGTACTGTATAAACGTGACATGAGAAAACGTAAAAAGGTAAAATTCGTATCTATTAAAATATATGTAAAACATTTAATTTGAGGATTTTGCTTCACAAACATCATGTGAATCGTTCCTTTACAATGCATACAGCCGTTTACCTTACAGACCAGTTCCTCTCCCATGTCCAAATCTAAAGCGCTGTGCACCCCCGGTCGATCGGTCAGGGGCACCAGCAAGAACTGGCCGATGTGAGTGGGACCCTGGTGGGTTGGGCTGACGTTCAGAGGCGCTCCGCTGACCGGAGATCCCGGTGAAGAACCCAGCAAACCCGCATCTCCCGAGGACTCGCTGAGCCTGGGACATTTTGCCACCGGCTCATCCGTGTCAAAACGCTTGTGTCTGTGTCTTCCCGGTAACGGATTATTAATCCACTGCACATTCATCTTTTTAAAACTACAGTACTTCAACACGTCAATTCTGTAAAGCAGCCGTGAATCGGACTAATCCGACAAATTGCACATAAACATCCCAGTAAAGGATCTGTGTCCCGCGCTGCAAAAGGAAAGAAGATCCTACTTACTCATCAAAGGAAATGAGAAATGCAAAAAAGTGTCTGTATGGTACACTGGCCGTAACGCTCATCCATTATTGTGTAGCTTTTATGCATTTGTCTCCTCGGGCACTTTGGAGAATTTTGATGCCCGCGATGAGGCGGTGCTTTGCGAAGCAGCTGTGTGTTGTGAAATATTCCCGGTGTGGATCAGAGTCTGTCACATTCGACTATGGTTACTGATGCTGTTGTCTGTGCTCTACTTTCGACTGTAGTGATGCCCGACTCTCGAGCGAGTCGTTTTTGGTCAACCGGTTGTTTTTGAATCGATTCGCAAAGCTTCACCGATTCAATGTAGCACCCTGCGCTTTAAACAAAAAGTGCTTTCGATGTTTAAGTATAATCAGATTGGATTTACAAACCGTTTCAATTTAGTATTTTACATTTTGACACTTGTGGCAATTTTGAAGTGGAAAATTTTTGTAGCCTATTTTTTTTTAAATACGTTAAATAAAAATACATTGAAATGATCTAAAGCATACTGATTGTAGGCTAGAAAAACATGTGGTGGGTCAGTGGTATATATAGCTGTAATTAGCTAACTAAGTGACATTGTATCAGAAAAATCTATACTTTAATTCCCTACGAGATCTTATAAAAACCTTTGAGTGTCTAAAACGAATTGGTGAATCATTTAAAAAAAGATTCACTCAGATGAACCGAATCTCCCTATGCTGGAACTCCGCCCGGTTCGGACTCTCTCTAGTAGTGACACATTCATTGCAGTCTCGACGGTTGAGTAATCGACACATGCCACTCACCTTGTTGACAGATGAATGCTAAAAAACAAAACACGAGTTTGATCAAATAACTTCCTTTGTTTATCAGCAGTGAAAAATCGCCACGCAAGTGTTTTAAGTAACAAATGAGTTGAATGCTTAAAATTTGAATGGTTGTGCAGTCAAACACTGGTATTGCGAAATCTGAGGACGTTAATGTGTTCATGTTGGCCATGGTTGTTCGAGAAAACACATGCTTGACAGCGATTTACATTATTTCAACATGCAGGGCTGTGTTTATTAGTGAGCTGCACTGCATGTTTGCATATTTTCTCACCAGGGTATTTAGAAGGTAACATCTTCATGACAACGTGTCAACCTTAATGACATGTTGATCTAACAAAAGAAACTCTGCTTCTGAGGAATGGGGGTTGTGCTCTATATTTGTAGTTCATATTTGTTAATGTACCGATGAGTCATCACCATAAAGAGAAAGACAGGGAGTGGTGGTGCCTTTTGTAGCATAACCATAGATCTTCATTGGAAGGACATATTTGTTTAATATAAACAGAATGGGAATGCTTAAGGAGGATGAAAAGCAATTTTGCTAAATTGCGAATGCATAGAAGCCACAAAATCTACTCTGTCTTTCTGAAATAGCTTCAAGACAGTTGGCACATTTTATTACAGAACAACTATTTGAACACAACAAGATGGGTATCAATTCCTTTTAATCGCCTACATATGGTTATATGTCCTAGTGACTGCACATAAAGTCACTATTGGAATTCTTGTCTATGCAACTTTTATTGGTTGATGCAGGTGGGCAATTCCAACGTTATGGACGTGACATTTGGCATTATGGACATGACATAAAAATACTCAGAGAATGAATTTGTTACGATTATATTAAACCATTTGTTCATATTTTACTGAACCCTTGTTGATACAGTCTGAACATCAAAAATGTCAGTCTATAAAAAATAAAATAAAAAAAAGGTACATAAACATACGTCATGGACGTGACAAAAGAGGACAAGGTATTTAGAGAGACGATAAACTTTGTAGGATTACTGTATAATAAAATAGTTACTTTAGATTAATTTTCATGTGTATTTATAACTAAAAATAAAACAGATGCTTTACAGATTTGAAGAGAGATCTCACATGGGTATTTGAATCACCAAATGTTAAAATCTGTGGTGTTACCATACTAAAAAAAAAATTTGTGTTAAGGTTGATATTTTCATGGAATTACCCACCTCTTAATTTGGTAGGGCGTTTCACCTGGCAGAGAAAGGCATCTCTGGAATAGGCTCAAGGGAATGCAGAATGTGTTAAATGCTTAAAATACCTCAACTTTATCGGATTGTAATTTTTATGCGATAATGACAATTATAACTGAGCATTGTTATAGGCTAGTCATCAAAGTCTAAAATAAAAGCTAAATATGCCCAATAAAAACGTGTTATGCTGTCAATATTTCACACTTTCCTGCCGTTCCAAAAAAGACGTGTGGAATATTTCAGAACACGCCGTCCTGATTCCCTGAATCTGTTAACTCAACTTTATTTATATAGCGCTTTTTACAATTTTGCATTGTTACAAAGCAGCTGCACATGAGACACATTGACTACAAGTAAAACAACTAAAGTCATAGACCTGTAAAAACAAGAAAAAGGTGAAAACACAAAAGACAAACATACAAATGCTCCACACACACAATATGCATACATACTTACTCACATCGACATAGACGCACACACGCAAACACACTCGCACACACGCATAGTGAAAGCACACATTTGAGATAAAGCAGAGAGAACCACAGGTCAAATATTAAACAGACTATAAATTCCTATATGCAATATTAATTATGTAAAACTTCTGAATTCTAAAGCAGCCCCCCCGGCCAGGCAAATAGTACAAAACAGTATGCAAACGGTGGCGAGGAACCCAAAACTCCTATCGAGAAAAAAAACAGGCCCAACCAGGGGATTCCAGTTCCCCTCTGGCAAAAGCTGCTGCCTCTGCACAAGCTCAACAGTGCTTGCACAACAAGGCTAATTAAAAAATAAATAAACTTACTAATAAGGTAAATTATAGATTTAAGATTATCATTAACAATCTAATAGCATTTGAAATTTTATAGTGAAATCGTGTCAAGTCGCCGCGTCCTTTATCCAGGTCTATCATCTCAGCTCTTGTCAGGTCACCGCTTCCCATTCTCAGCTCTGCCATCAGGTCTGTGCATTAACTGCATCTTGCGGTGATCTGTGACTGTGATGACACGGCATGCATGCAGGTTTAGAATTAAAACGTGCGGTCAGATCGAAGACTTAAATTTAAACTAAAGCTTATTTTTAGTAACCATGTTTCCCTTGACAGTAAAATATCTGAGTTATGACTCAGTATCTGATGTGTGTGATTGTCATGCTGTTAAGCAGGAACAGAACAGGTTCCTGAGCTTCCTCTCCTTTCGGAGTAAACCACCCAGCTCTCTCTATGAGAAATATCTACTTCTGCTTTGTTATGACATAAACAGGTGTCGCAGAGACCACACTTGATGTCATTTGTGTTATGTTTGCATGCGATTTAGAGAACATGGCTATTTGAGGTCATTCTCGCTTGAGGGCTCTGACAGAGCTCTTTTCCATTGAAATCGTCTGACTCACTGCCAGCAGTATATACAAAAGGAACGGATCATACTGTGTACTAAACATCAAGTCAGGAACAGGTGTAAATCCTCTTTAGATGGTATTTACCTGCTTTATCTAACCACTGGCTCCAGAAAAAAACACACTGATGAATCAGGACTTGACAGGAATAGTACATCATAATTGGGGCTGAACTTTAACCGTGACTGTGTTACTGTCAATAGTAATTATGAAATGCGGAAGTGTGTTGAGCATTAAATATGGTCCAAAAGGTGAAAAGTCAACCAGTTATACTTGTGCAAGAATTATAGCTTGATAAGGTGTCTCGGTGCATTTAAACAGTCAAACAGGTATTTTCAAGACTCATGACATTAGCTAAAGGTCCAGTGTTTTATTTTTGGAAGGTCTATTGACAGAAACGCAATATAATATACATAACTATGTGTTCAAAGGTGTATAAAGACCTTACATAATAAAGCTTTATGTTTTTATTACCTTAAAATGAGCTATTTCTATCTCAACTTGGTCACCTTGCATGGAATTTGTCATGTTGTTTCTACAGTAGCCCTAAACAGACAAACTGCTCTACAGAGCGTATTTCAGAAATATACAAAAAAGTATTGAAAACGTGACGACATCTTAGTTGTGTCATCCACCATAGTGCTTCGAAAGGGAGGTATGGGGTGAGCTGGTGGTTGCAATTTGAAACCACAACACTAGATGCTGCTAAATTTCATACACTGGACCTTTAATGTTTAAAAAATATTTTAAATGATTTTATGAAAAAAATCAGATGCACATGCAATGGAAATTGCATTGCAGGACGACACATTCTTGTCATGTTATCCCCCAGCTGGAGGTCAGGAGGTCATGAGGTCATGAAGGTCGGAGGGTACAGCAAGCAGATTGTGAAACAAGCAGCACTGTAATTTAATCATGACCTAGACTTTTCCCTTCAGTGGCTTTGGTTTAATTACAGCTGTGTGTAGGGACTTTTGAAGTGTTGCCTAGATTTACTAGCATAATAAAATCTCGAGTGGCAAGATTTTGAAATCCTTATGGTTTACAAGACATAATACATTCAGCCACTTTGGCCCACAATCAACGGCGCTTAAACGCTCATGTAAACATTCCAGGGTTCAAACAGCATCGGATTTCAAACAGTCCAAACTGAGGCGTCCTTAAGACACGCAGCTTCTGTATCCTCCTGTGAACTTGTTCCCATGTGGTGTAGCTTTTTAAATGCTTTGTTCTCAGGATCCGGTTAGGCCGGAGAACGGCCAAATTCTGACGAACTGTGCGTTTCAGTATGCGGGTGTGAAAACCTTTGTGGAAGTTCCACAAATTGAGAAGTCTCTCTTTATAAGAGAGGAAGTAGTTAGATGATAGCCTATAGTGGTTCACGACATTTATTTGTTTGGCTTTTAGTGAACTGGGATAGTTCACTAAAAATGAAAATCATCATTTCTCACCCTCATGTCAAACCTGTATGACTTATTTTCTTCTGCAGAACACAAAAAAGAAGATATTTTGAGGAATGATTGTGACCAAACAACACTGCCCTCCATTGACTTCCATAATGTAGAAACACAAACCACTGAAAGATTTCTCAAAATATCTTCATATGTGTTAAATAGGTTTTAAACCTGACGCAAATATAATGTTCCTAGATATTGCAAAGCTTTGTGGGACCCATGTGAATCCTTGCTCTAGTACCCACTAGTTTGTTGTGCATCAGTAAGCTCTGTTGAAAGCAGAGGAAGCTTGATGAAATAAGAGTTGATGTGACGGCTTAATTCGTTTCCTGTATCGAGTTGATGCAGTTCTCTCCAGTCGACTGAATACAGTCATTCAGACAGGCAGGGTTCCGCCTCTTACAACTCTTTAAACTTAATAAATGAAGAGGTTTGGAATGTGGAGCTATGCTGAGAATCTAATCGGCTCCCAAACTGACAGGTTAAACAGCGAGGGCAAGCGTCTGTAAGCTCTGTCGAGATAACTCTCAGTGGCCTGCAACACTGTTTTTGCAGCCTAATAGTTTATGCAGGTTGAAGATGGATAGACTTGCTAAGTGATGGTTTAATCCTATTTAGCGACAAAGTAAATGGAAACTTCTGCCATTGTTCATACACTTAAACCCACATTAAAGAGCAGGATAACAATTCACGCACATCATGAGCGTCTTAGCGTGAATCCTTCCGAACCTTCCTGTCATCAAGTGTGAGTCAGCCGTAATGAAACTATGAGCGGCGGCGACGGTTTAGCATTTAAAAAACAAATGAATTGCAGCGTTTAACGCCCGTGTAACAGGATTTCAATGGCCCCTTAGCATTGTACTACTGCAACAGAGAAGATTTATTTCTGTAATACCATTAAAGGAAAAGCAATAATTTCACTTCCATTATGGCACGATGCCAACCGGGAGGAAAGTGTCAGAGAACAACGCAAGCTGTTTTTTACTTGGATTATGTTTTTCCATATTCTTTCTTTTCCTCCAGGTACTTTAGGACACAACCAGTGTAACAAGATTCCCAGAAGAGCCTGATGTCAAGTGTCATTTTCGCATCAATTTAGTAGTCTGTCTTCAGCGCTGACATCAGTTCGAAAGTGCAGAAGTGCATTGACCTCAGCAGCGTGAAGCGCCCCCATCAGCCATGTTCAGAGGTGTGTGAGGATTATGCAACAGTTATTTCCATAAACATGGACTCGTGAGAGCTCGGCGTTCAGGGTCAGTGACTGGTTTGTACTTGTCGAGCTGGCATAGATGAATTGAGTTCTGAGAGGAAGGTGTTATGTTAGCCTGTAGGCGGAGGTAATTAAGAGAAGTAAATGTGCATTATTAATGGTAATGGGTTGTAATAATAGGGTACAGCGTGATCTGTCATGCCCACCACTACGGGTCGTTGGCATGTTGATGTACCCGCTGTTGTTCCCTGGACCTGTCAGAACTCTCACTTGCCTAATGGAGAGCTCTCGATTTCGAGTCGTGATGCTCTTAGAACAGAGAGCTGCACGCACCATATGAGGAGCAAAGACCATGAAGCCGTGTTTACTTTGTGTGTCACCCAATGCTGATGATGTGATTAGTTTGACTCCAAACAGGATGACGAAAGCTTTCCGACGGGCTCTTGCTGACACCAAAAACAAACTCATTATGCAAATGGCCTCTTTCGCTGCAACACAGCCTCAGAGTGCCAAATTTACCACAATTGGGAAATAAAAGAAAATGGGTCTGTGAATCAAATCTTCATGGGAACTGGACCAGCCGGAACAAGGGCAAGCGTTGCCTTATAAGGACAAGGAGACTGTGTGCAAAAGTGAGAAACAAAACAAACCAGATTGAATATCGTGAACTAGAACTGGCATATCTGCAGTCTGGAGCTCTAGACAGAAGCTTGTGTGTTTTTGAACACACTGTACTTGATAGATGGAAGTAAAGAATAAATTCATTAGGAGCGTCTGTGATGCTCCCTTGAGAGCAAAGCCCTGCATAGTTTAGCATGTTATTGAACTTAGAATAAACCTCATATTTCTACTGCATTTGTTAATGATTAAATATGCCAGCGTAACACAAAGTCGGAGGCAACGCAATGCCTTTTATGAACATCTCACAGCTTTAAAGTAATTATACACACGGTTTCTCGTTAAAGTAATGCAAACAAAGTAGTCTCAGTGTCATGATGGGTCATTCGGGGTTCAGGAGTTGAACTGTGCAGACATTCCACAGGTTGTCTGTTCCCACCTTACACAAAAGCTTTCTAACGTAGTCCAGATGTCTCTGGAACACAGTCAGTGAAGGAAAATTATCCTCTTGGTTTTCAGGAGTAAATATTTTCCTCAGTTTAGAAGGTAAATGGAAACAGCCGGAGCTGGCCGAGGAGAAGAGACATTCTCCTGCTGCTTCTTTGACACTTGCTTGGTGAGAGAAGAAGGGAATGCAATGTGCCAGCTTCTGCAACACTCGTGATGGAAGAAATAACTTAAAATAATAGACCACCTTGCTCGTCTCTTGATCTCTCGGACGCACAGTGACTTTTGGATCGTATTGAGAAGACGTCTTAACAGTTTTGAGTTTCATAGTATTGCTCCTTTAAACAGTGTTTGGGAGTATAAGTAGCAAGTAACTTTAAATTTGCAGTAAAGTGTAGCTTCATGAGATGGGTCATTTTTATCATCTTTGGACAATAAGGTTATTAGAAAGTAATTGATTAGAAAGTAATCATTAAAGAGCACGTTCCCCCGATCCCGTTTTTCAACCTTTAGTTAGTGTGTAATATTGCTGTAAGAGCATAAACAATATCTGCAAAATGATAAAGCTAAAAGTTCAGTGCCAAGCGAGATATTGTCTTTAACATAATTCACTTTTCAAGGACTACAGAGAACGGCTGGATCGGACTACAGCTCTCTACTTCCCGGGTACATGATGTCACCATTCCTGCTTTTTATAACCTCCGCTAAAATGGAATATGCGAAAAAGGGGCGAGGCCCTCCTCAGAGAAGATGAAGAGCTGCTGGAGTAGTGTTAGGTTATCAGAGTGTAAACATTTGACTGAGCTACACGCCAAACTACTTTCACTTTCATCACAGTCCTACGGCTGGTAATAAAAATTCAGCTACAGACATTCTAAGATAACAAACAATCAAATAACAGCTACCATGTAACATCGGCTGTGAAAGCTGCTCTGTGTAATACACTGATATTGTTTGTGTGCGCATTACTTCTGTCGAAAACACTTCTATGAAACGTCCTCTGAAGTCCTGCTTGCAGTCTCCTAGTCAATCTGCTTGTTTTATTATCCAACTCGGTTCTTAGTGATAACCGGTCTGACGCCATTCGGTCCGGTGTCCTTTCCTTCGCCATAGTAGAAAAAATGCGGTCTCTAACAAAGATTGACGTTTGCGTATGCACTAGCAGACCTCCGTCACACTTCAATCGATCAACATGTTTTTAACTGATGAAGTGAAGTTGAAGTCAATGTTACTGTTTATTGCTAATGGCAAAAGCTTATGAATTCAAGTGCACTGAGAGGGGGACCGACCAATAACAACAGCTTGAGGACCGGAACTCGCTTATATGGTATATGGTAACAAAAGATGCATTCTATCTAAAAGCGAATGCAAATCCAGACCTGCCTGAAACATCTATCTACAAATCTACGTCAGTTTGTGGCATGATTTGACTAAGACCAACCAAATGTAAACGCAAGTAGGGTAGGCGTACCTGTCAGTACAATTGCTTTGGAACCTGATGTTCCAAATATGGTAAGAGGCATTACATATCCATCACACGCTTGCAGTATTCGACCAATCACTAAGCAACTGGTTAACTGGGCCTTCAGAGCGATGAGCTTTGTACAAAACGTGCGCGTTTCAGACAGGCAAGACAAAGAGGAGATACAAACATGCATGGTATGTGAAAAATACAGTGTTTTGAACCTCATATCGTGAAGCCTATACACATTGCATTACATCTAAAACAAACGATAATATTCGTTTTAGCCGTGTCATATGACCCCTTTAAGTTTACTTTTATCTAGAAATTTTTAAGATCAAATCTGTTATTTTATATTTGTTTTCGACCCTGTTATAAAGCTCACAGTGTATTTTAGTTATATTTAGAATGTATCTGTTTCTATCTTGTAACGTTAGCTTTATTGGAATGATTCATTAAAAAATAGCCTTTGTGTTTATTTGTCGATCACTAAATAATAAATTATTCAACTTCTCAAGAACCTGCACATTCCCAAGAATCAATACTGACTATCCTGAACTGTAATGTACCAGCCAGCAGATATTTCAGCAGAAACCATGTCATTTTTTTAAAAGCCCTCCAAAAACAAACTCGCCAGTGGTAGTTGTGCAGCGTGAAAATAAAATTCAATAAAAATAGAAATCCGTGCTTGCTTCAGCAGCACATATTGTATACCAAAAATATATCTCGAATGTGGAAATTCCAGCATCTACCAGGCCCCTGGCTAATGGACCATTACATCCAAAACCCCAAAATCCTCAAAGTAAGAACTGAGTAAATAGCACTGTGGCTTGGCTTTAACTTGAAAAACATGATATAGCTGATGGGTCAATGCACTTCTATTATCTTTCCTCTCCAAAATAATCAATGAACTCCAAAAGTGATGCTTTCTGTGTATTTTCAATAGGCTTGACTTAATAACATTGCTGCTTTTAATATTTAGCTGTCATAGAGAGATTACCATGATTGGACATGTGCAGATCTTTGAGCATCATAGTATGTGATTTTTGACCACAGTACGCGCTAAAAGCCCTCAAACGTCCCAGGGACGGGCAGAAAACACTGGTTTGATTTCCTCCAGATGTCCCCAACATCCTGTCCTGCCCAAACAAATGCTTAGTACTAATGTGAAGGGACACAACGCAGAGCTCCTGTGCGTGCTGCATGACACTGTGTATCCTGCCTGTTCCTTAGTGTCCTTCAGGTCTGATGCCAAGCGCACTTTGTTACTGTCAGTCTGTTACTGAACGTCTCCTGTTATGGGACACTCTTTCGCTCAGATATACAGCACTGTTTATATTATTTTGATTGGTGTCATGTGACAACGTATTCTCTATTTGGGAGAGGTGAGCTGATGTCTCTGAAAATGTTGAGGATAAGGCAATCGGAATGGTACATCTTAGTTCAATTACAATGAATCACTGCTTTTATACAATAAGGTGAAGGTGAGATAAAACAGTTTCGCCAGTCGCTTTGCCAGAGGTTATTGTTTATCCGGTGCTGTCTGAATCGAATTAGTTCTGCAACTCACTTGGTGCATAAATTGGAAGAGTGGATATAAAAAAAGTGCAATTTCCGTGATAACTTCGGCTATTATCTCAACACGTTTATGATCACACAAACGTTGCCGCATTTCCCCAATGAATCAACCATATGGACCCACTGGAATATGAAAAGATAATTATAAGAATCTCTTTCACTTTAATCATTTAAGGGAAAGATTTACAGTCTGTTGACAACATCCTTGTTGGCTTTGAAGAAATGCCTCTGATGTGAAATAACATCAGGACGGTTGCATAGACAGTTACACATGAATATGAATGAAACTGCTTGTTACGACCTGAGATGCTCATTAAAAGGAAAAATTCCTCTGCGTGTTCACCCACCGAGTGTGTGGTCTGCTGCATTAATCACACGAACATTTTTACATTTCAAATTTGCAGTTTTTCAAAGGCAGCTCTGTTTAAAGGAAGCTGGTCAGACAATGAAGGGGATGCGGCATGACTCAAAGACAAGTTAAGATGTGGAATTTATGCATTGATGTTCTGTGCTCGTCTCGACGAGCAGTCAAAATAGTTTTTAAATTAACATTAAAAAAAATGCATTTTCAGTCTTGCAGATTGTCTCAATACAAAAACCACAGTATGTTTTAATAAACCACCCTCGAATCCGAAATGACCCTGAGACATAGTTGAACATGTGGGTCAAGACACAGAGGTGTCATTGACTGAATGCCCTCAACTGCTGGCAGATTCAGAATTCTTGTTTGTACTAAGAACAAATAACAACCAAGCTGGATATAATTCACATTTAAAGCAACATTTCATCCAGAAATGAAAAATCTGTCATCATTTACGGCGGTTCCCATTCACTTCTATTGTATGGACACAAAACCAATGCAAGTCAATAGGTACCAACATTCTTCAAAATATCTCCTTTCTTGAGTTCTGCAAAAGAAAGAAAGTCATAAAGGTTTAAAATGACAGGAGGATGAGTGAGTAAAAGATGACAGTATTTTTATTTTTGCGTGAGCTATCGCTTTAATGTATCATTCAAACAGGACCCATTCTTAATAGTTAAAGTGAAATGGAACTGGAAAAACATCTATTGCTGTATCTGGGTTAGTTGGCGATTCATATTCCTAAATGAAAAATGTGTAACAGTGGATCATAATAGGTTACGAAGAAGCTGTGCCCTTGAGCAAATTTTAATTTCTAATTCCTTATCTTTCTGGAAAACCTCTCACAGAGGAAATTATGAAATGAAGTCCCGTCAGACCCATTCAGGATATATTGACCCTGCTTTGAATTAGGTGACCGCTGGACAGTCAGTAAACACAGAATTCTCAGAATTGCCCGTACCTTCATTGCATTCCCCTTATCATAGGCCAATGCATGACATCTGCCTTTGATAACAGAGAGGAACCCTTGTTTATATGAGCCTGTTTGCCCTCAAACATATTGACACAAACGTACCATTTCCTGCCTCTAAGCTGTTGCCTGTGTTTGTTCTTAATATGGAAAGGTCAAGTTTGCTTCGGCTTCTTACACCAGCTGTTCTTGTTCTGTCTTTCTGTCTGGGCTCATAACAGATGATAATTAGACCCCACCAGACTGTCTACACGGGCCTCTAGCATCTCATATCTGCCTTATATGGAATATACAGTGGGATCCAAAGTGTACAGCCTTGCGGCTTCTATTTTGTGTTCTTTGGTAATTCAATATACTTTATTACACATTATATTATCAACATGACAACTTGAGGGAAAAGTTGAGAAATGTACACGAATTTGAGAATTTCATGGTTTCCCTCCTTTTGTTTTAATAACAGAATGCATTCCAGCTGGCATGGATTTCTTAAGTTTGTGTAAAACCTTGTGTTATCGCAGCATGATTTGACTGTTTTCAATGGATGGAATGCTTAGCTATTGTACAAAGGGGTTAAGATGAACAAAGAGACACATTTTCTTACACTTTTCTTTGTACTATTATTAAAGGGATAGTTCACCCCCAAATTTTTAATTCTGCCATTTATTCATTGCTCAAACCTGTTTGATCCTTTTATTTGTGGAACAAAAGAAAGTATTTTGAGAAATGTACCATTATACCCAGGGCCGGATTATCCAATGGGCATTATGGGCACAGGCCCAGGGGCCCATGCACGCTTGGGGCCCATGCAAGCTAGGTGAAGAAAATATCACATGACAGCATTTTGGCTATATTCATTCTGCTGTGCGATTCTCTGGCCGTGTACATGGATGTGCACACACAAAACAGTATTTCTATCTTAGGAAGTCCCTCCTACGATTAAGTCACTTTTACAAGTCCTTCAGAAGCGCATTGCGACAAATCTAGCGACTTCTTGGATAAACCTTTGCTTTCATTCAGTAGGAAAATGTTGCCAGTGCTGCCCGGCATGCGCAAGTTCTCTCTTTCCCGGTGCAGGATCCCTTCTATTGGTGTCACTCTGTACAGTGAGCGGCAGGAAGAAGCAGCACCGTACAACAGGTGGCTAATGAATAAAATGAGTACAAAACAGCATTTCCAACAACCTGTCACTGTTATCGACTGATTGGATGTAGAAATATGAACACAGTTCATCTGTAAAATGCACATGGTTACCATGATGCTGTGTGTCAGAACATATAGCTGAAATCACAGCTTTTTATGGTGAGTTATAATGTCGCGTCATGAACTGACAACAGAAACTGAAAATATGTCAATGAGAACAACTTTGTTGTTGTAAATATGATGAGTTGAAATAGCCCCATGGTTGTCTTAAATCTTAAAAGGTACCAGTTTTTTTTTACATATATTTTGTGTTGTTTTCTTGCCAATTATGAATTTTATATTTATATAATGTTGATCATTATCTGCCTTACTTTACCTGTATTTTGCCTTTAAAATAATTGTTAATGCCGTATGCTTGTTACACTATAGTTAAATCATTGACAAAGAGTGTCCTTTTATTATTAAGAAAAATTAAGATGAAAATATTTGTGAATAGCATTTAAGATTGAATATTCTTAAGAACTTTCTATAATTTATCTTAAGAAAGTTCTTATTATTTCTCTTCAGAACAGTTTTGTGAATCCGGCATGGTTGTGTGTGAATTATGGAAGAATCTGATAGAACTGAATTGGTAGAGGTTTGGTACTGTGTGTGCTTGAATATTCCAGTGAGTTACAGTATGCAGGGAAATGTCTTAGTATTGTTGCTGCTGGTCCAGGAAAGCAATGTTGCAATCATGTGGTGTAAATCCTGTATGATGGAAGATGTATACAGGTGTTGATATTGTACTTCAGGTTGTGGTCATAGTTTGTAACTTTTCAATGTAATCCTGCATAAGATAGAGGTGTTTCCTACACTAAAGGCTAATTTAAAACTTTATTGGTCACATGTGTGTGTATGGGAGGGGGTCCATTAAACACTTGTCCCCAGGGGCCTCTGAATTCTCAAGCCGGGCCTGGATATACCGGAAGCATAATTTGTTTTTTAAATCAATACATTTATTAAAATTAATGTGCATTAAAAGCAACTTAGAGAGCATAAATGGGTAATGTTTTCATCTATCTCTGTTAATAACTTGTTTATCTTGAATAAATTGAAATGGCTGAGGTTGAACATTTTTGAAAGGTCTTAAAAATTTACCATTTATAAGTATGTGTTAAGATAAAAAAATATTATATTTGTTTCATTATGTAAACTACTAACAATATTTCTCCCAAATTTCAGATAAACACATTGTTTATATTTGCAGAAACTGAAACTGGAAAAACAGGTCAAAATAACAGAAACGATGCTCTGTATTTTTTCAGACCACAAATACTGCAAAGACTACAAAGAATAAACAACAGTAATATTTCTACATATATTGAGAAAAAGTTCATACAATATGTTTAATGTCATGACCTGGAGTTTGTATCACAGTTTTCATGCGTCTTGTCATGCTGTCAGTCTGATTTCATTGAAATTCAACAGACACTGGACTGGAATGGCCATAATACTTCTAGAAATGTTGATCAATGAAAATAGTCTAGTCTCTCTTTTTTCTCTGGCTGTATGTCAAAGCAGAAAAATGTTTTTTGCATATAAAGGTAGAAAGAAAATAGAAAGAAATAATATGCATCATTATATTCAGTTCTATCTTGTATGTATTCCTTCATTGGTGTTTCTTCTCTCTCCAGACTACTTTGTCTGACCCACATAATGTATTCGTCTGAAGCCCTAAAAGATGTTTTAGAGATTTTGGAATGTGTAAATTGGAAGTGCAGGTCTTTACAAGCCAAAACCCAACATGGGTTACTCAACATGGGTCGCTCATGTACAGTAGGCTATATACACATTAATTCAAGCAACTCATTGTTGGTGGTGACCTTTAAAAGTTCTCATGCAACGTCTGAGATTATTCATAAAAAGACATTCCATAAACGAGAATATGATTCTGCATAATTAGATCATAATAGAGGAGCTGCGTGAGTCATTGGCAAACACTGAGTACGTCTGTAATGGTTTCGTGTCGTGTTTTTTTTTTTTAAAAACCAACACATTGCACAATAAGAATTTGGAACGAATTGTGTAGGAGTCAAAGAGATTAAAAGCGATGACACTAGTGGAAAAAGCACACTGTATGTGGCCCCGCCCCCTTCTGAGAAGGCTGCTATTTGCTCTGGGCAAATGGACCAGTTGCACAACCGTTCTACCCATGCTGTTCGAACGACTTCTCACAAAAACCTGCTCTAAACAGAAGACACAAAAGCAAACAGCGGCAGTTTGCAAAATCAACCCTGGGTGCTTTCAAATAGACCTGTTTTGCCCCGTCTGCCACACTTACACAAGACCTTTTCAACCCTGGATGCTTTCAGTTGCAAACAAATCAGATCTGAAGCCCATAGAGGTAGTTTAATTACGAAATACTTTCAATGAAACCAACATATTTGAGATTATCTTTCATCACACAAGTCCGTGAAGCTCTATCTGTGCCATTGGCTGGTGAATAAAAAAAAGTCTATATCATTTTATACTTTTAATTTCTGATATAGCTCCCATCTAAAGTTAATCCTGTTTTAAACCACTTATCATTAGTTTTGCATGTAGTCGTACAACAAAAAGCCGTCTGCATTAATAATGAGCTGATGAAAGAGCTCAGGTTGGGCATGAAGGCGACTGTAGGCAGTAACAGAGGCATGTTTCGGTTGATGAGGCCGACTCACAGCCAATAGAGAGGATGTTGTGCAATCAATGAGCTAAGCTAATTATCATGGGATCAAATAGTAGCTCCATGGAAACCTCTCCACTTTTTCCAAAACAAACCACAGCGGCTGTGTGTCTTATCCGTTCCGTTGAAACGGTCACTGCTTTTCTGTCTCTGCCTGCTCTGTTTATTTCCAATGACACATGGCTCAGCGGCCCATTTATGGACTTTGAGGAACTGTATGTCACTTCGCTTGATAAGGAAATCTCGGCGAGAGCTTTGCATGCGTAGACTGTAGTGAAATGATACAATGCTTATGCCTTTATGGTGTAAGCTGGATTAGTTTAAAGGGTTAGTTCAATCATTTAAAAAAAGAGATATTGTTAAAAAAACGTGAGATAGGAGTGGATTGTTTTCAAATCTTTTTGGGAAGCTTCAAAAACAGCAAATCCCTGTTTTTTAGGCTTATTAGATACTTTCAGCGGCAACAAGATAAACAAATGTTAAGTTGCCCAAACTTTACTTCCATTAGCCCTCCGAAAAGAACCTAGAACTGTTGAGTATAGTTTGAATTCAACTTAATACAATTAATATACAATAAAATAGTAATATAAATTTATATGAATATAAATTCAATATTATTATGTTATAACCAAACACAGACCAAAAGTTAACTTTGGGCCAGGCGTGCATGTCCGATGAAACCGTCTTTGTCCTATATGTCCTGAGATCATGAAAGGGTTTATTAAAAATTATATTGCACACTCAAAAAATTATTGTTGGGGGTTGTTTGTTTAACTTAATCGATATAGTTGTATCTAACATATTTGTATGGGTTTCTAGTTCAAACACAATTAAAATGTGTGACACGTTCATAAATAGGCAACTATTTGTCATAACTTATTCCATTTGTGTTGGGACAACATGAATCATTTTCATTGACTAACTGAAACTACACAGTGGACTGAGTTCCCAGCATGCATTGCCCTTAAGACTGGATTTAGAAATTTAGATAAGTAAATTTTAAAATGTAATGTTATTATTTGAGTGTTTTTGTGCAGGATGGAAAAAAGGAGACTTGTTAGTGTTTACTGTTCTATAATGTTAAAATTTAGAAGAATTTTTGTTTTGGAGGGGTTACCATAGTGGTAAAGAGTAACAGTTTTAATGAGGTTGGGACGAGCACAGTTATGCCATTTTTGCATGCATGCAGCCTTACTCAGTGAGTTATACTGTAGTGAACTATATATATGGTGCTAATTATATATATATATGGTGCTAGCACCCTAGGATACATCTTGCTTACATCACTGAAGCATTCAAATTTAATTGGCTCAAGACAAATGAATATCATTCTGCTGAAATTAAATAAAATAAGTTGATGAACTTAAACTGGGTGAATTGCGCAGACAAGTAAATTTTAAATTTGAATAAATCAATTCAATTGTGTGGACATAGGTGTCATAATAAAATGAGGTTAATCCAACAATAAAAAATTTTGAGTGCAATATTTGACGAAAAATATGACCTGTGCCTCTCCGCACTCATAGCCAACTTAGTCTGCCTGAACTAAATTGTTTTTTGCCGTTTTATAACACGTGATATCCACATCACAAGAGTAGAAGTTCATGCTTGCATGCGTTCTTAATGGATTTCGAGAGTACGTTTACTCAATGAAAAATGGAAAACTTTTTCTTTTCCGTTTTTCAAAAGTCTCAGGTAAACATGACAGCTTGTCAAAACGATCTGCATTTACACGGATCCGGGAAAACACATAAAAACGCTACATTATGCATGCCAGGCCAGTGGATGGTGATGTTGCGTTGTAAAGAAACACATTGTGCCAAAAGTGCTTTTTAATACCCTTGGTCCACGTAAATGTGTTTAAAATCTTGCGAAAGTAAATGTGTTTTCGCTGGTCTTAATGGTGCAGTAAATCCACATTTTTGCTCAAAATGTCATCGTTTTCAGAAAGTTCCGTCGTGCAGCTTAAACTGAGGCGTTAACAGAGGCGTTTTCAAGTGGTTGTGTAAACGAACGTCCAAAACGCACAAAAAGTTTTCCGTTTTCAAATGAAAACAGCGTCTTGCAAATGGCCCCTTAATTGTTTCTACCAAACCCATCGTATGCTTTCAGAACACTTGTTGTGTTAAGCTATTTCAATGCTTTTACATCTTCTTCAAGCATGAATGAGGTAGAGTGAAAATTCCCACTTTTAAAAAAAACTTTTAATATTACTGTTATGGTTTTAAATAAGTTAATTTGTGTATGGACTATCAATTTAAATATATAGTGATATAAATATTATATAATAAAATCATATTATTAAAAACTATTAATAAGCAGTGTAGAAATATACACGTTTAACTTTTAGTGTGCTTTTCAATATTTTATGTAATGTCTCACCTGTTACTCACAGAAAAAATAGTTTCTTGAAGTGAAAATAGTCACTTTAGATTCAGTGCTAAGTTTATTCAATCAAAAAAAAAATTATCCAAAAAAAGTTTGCAGGTCTGATGGAAATAAACACTGTAAAAAAATATGTAAAAGAACGGATAAAGTAATGGCAGAAAATTACCAATAAATGTTCCTTTATTTTACGGACAGTTCCGTTAATTCCAAAATCTAATTAAATGCAGTGCAACATGTCAAATACAGGTACATTTTTTTAACAATAATATGTAAAAATAGTATTGAGTGTTGAAAACGTGCTTGTCTGACAACATGTGTGGCCATAAAGAGTTGGGACACATTCCTCTTTGTTCTATAAATCCTATGGGATTTTCCCAATTAGTGTGTCGTTCCCAGACGTTAGTAAAACCACTGGCTCCATACTTCGAGTAATAAATTCCTCATATCACAGGCTATAGCTTGATCACAGAGTCAAACTACACGTTTTTACATGTCACGTAATTTAAACAAGCAGAATTTATGCTTCCGAGGTCAAGTTCGGTGACAGTCCTTTGGGGTTGAGAGGCCCATTGGGATCTAACTTTTCCACCTCCAACCTCGTGAGAATTTCCTGAACCCCCCACAATAAAACTTTGCGACAAATTTTCTCACAAATCTGCATACAGATATCGAGCTTATAAACCCCATATGTGTTTCTCAAAAGAGAGGAAAAAGACTGACACACCTGCTATGTATTTGAAACTCAATAATGAAAAGCACACATACATATACAAACAGACACACACGACCGTGCATTTGCATATCCTCATTGCACACCTGATTGGGTTGTGAGCGGCGCACACAGATGCCTGTGTTTTCTTTTCCGCCTGCAGAGTAAGCTTATGACCCCAAGGCATCTCTGGCAGATTCTATCACCGTGGAGTCAGATAAGCACTTGCGCAATATGTGGCAGCAGTGTGCTTGTGAAGAGGGATGTCGAAACCATTAACAAAAACAAGCACCGGGTGACAGAGAGCAAACCTGGAGTGCAGGTACGTCTACTCCGAATGTAGTATAAGGTTGTTTTCATATGCATTCTTAAATGCGGAGATAATCAAGCTCGGAAGAATTATACGTGAAATTGTGTCTGGACATGTTGCATCTACTCGTATCATGAATGAGGAAGTTCATACAAAAATAAAAATTCTGTCATTATCAACTCATCCTTGTTGTTCATATTTTTTGTCATGTCAAATTCTAGGAGACGCAAGGCAGAAGCTGGGGACTTAAAGGTCCAGTGTGTTATTTTTTGGAGGATCTATTGACATATTTAATACATTACTATGTGTTCAGAAGTGTATAAAGACCTCACACAATGAAGTGGTATGTTTTTATTATCTTAGAATGAGCTATTTCTATCTACATACAACAAAATGGACATACTGATCTACAGAGCGTGTTTCGGCAAAGAAGCGAAAACGTGACGACATCTTAGTTCTGTGTCATCCACCGTAGTGCTTCGAAAGGGAGAGGTGGACTGAGCCGTTGCTTGCTAGATGCCGCTAAATTTCACACACCTTTAATATGTTTATCTTATTTTACCTTATTAAAGATCCACGAGACACTAAACAACATTTATTAAGATGTAAACAAAGTTGGTTGTGTTTCACATTATAGAAAACAATGTTAGCAACTGTAAGTCATTACATTTCTAGCGTTTTAACGCAATTTTTGCCTTCCGGGTTTAAAATCCTCATCTTGCCTCAACTGTGTTTTCTTGACCAATGAGAAGACATTTCTCCTAATTATTAATGAATGCACCTTGTGATTGGAGCGCCCGTCTCCCATATCGGTACCTTCGCTGGTTTTTAATGTCTCTTCTTCTCACAGTGTTCACACCGATTTTAATTGCATTTTCAAAAACGACGGTGAGGTAATGAAGCTAAAAGGGGTCGGTTTCTTGACACTTTCAAATAAGTCCAACAATTTTAGCTTGTTTTTGAGCAAGTTGCAGCAACTTCGAGACAAAATATAAAATAGTAGGTTAAATTCACCTGAAAAGCCAGTTTGATTTTATTTAAAACTTAAGCAAAAAACACAGTTTACAGTATAATTGATGCGACTTTATAACCCATATTCAAATTTGCTGTGCTGTAATTGGTTGCGAGAGATATGAGCAAATAACATTTTTAACATTTCTATATAAATATCTCATGAAAGGTAGGAAAATTGTCCATAAACATAAACATTGTTATCCAAACAGAATTGTCTTGCAATCTCTAAGTGATTTTCAGATATGATGCATTGATACATCATTGCAAAGGTCTTACAGTCTATAGTGACAACCAAATCTCTGTTTGATGGATGGAGAGAGTGCATGGATTAGGGAACGTATACTCACGGCCTGCAGCACCTTTCTCTTTCTCTCTCTCTGTGACTCACGGTGACTCACGCGGTAGTTATGCTGCCACTCTTTTTTTTATAACCGCTGCGAGGCAACCACGGCGTTAATATTCTGTACAGTCAGGCACTACGGCACATACAAAAACACACTGGTTCCCATTATGGCCTCTGTTAGGGATGAGTCAGAGGGTTGAGGAGGGAATCCTTTCCTCAGATATTGTCATCCCCAGGGCCACTGAATGAATGGTCGTCTTGTCCATCTGTCACGAATATGCCACGTAGGCCGGACACCTGGAGGCAGTAATCCACGATCGTTCGGTTGAAAAAGGTGCAGTGCAGCACAGGCGATTACAATTTTCCATTTATAAACATATTGCACATGATGAACACACGCTAAATGAAAATCTAAACCTGTTTAAGAAGCTATCTAAACAAAGGTCCCCTTAAAAATGTCAGTTGATGGTGTCTGATATGACACTCTCTTATCATTTCTAAAAAGTTTTTTTTAACTGGTGTCTGAGGACCCCCAGGGGTGGAGAAGTCTAGAGAATAACTTAAAAGTAAAATATACCGAAATAAATGATTAAAATAGAATTATTAAACAATTAAATCACCATAGATTCAAATAAAAAAGTGATTGAAATAACACAAACGGTTACTATTATAATAAAAATAAATATTAAAAATTGAGTAATACGAAATTAATTTAAGTGATTTAAAGTAATAATATAAATATTCGATTGACATTAATAATTCGATTTACATAATTAAAAATATAATTAATTAATATATTTTGAAGGGTAAATTACAATAGTAAGATGAAAAATATATAAAAAATATATTGTTTTTTTTACAGAGTTTGTATTTTTAAATGCGATGAAAATACAATTACTTACAGCCATTAACTGCCAATTTACAAGTTTTGTGGAAAAATAACAAGGAAAAGATGTAATTTTACTTTATGAAAATGTCTTTTTTGGTGCCCCAGCTGCCAAGATATTTGTTTTTTCTACAAGTATTTTTTTACAGTGCAATAAACTAGTTTCACGTTTATAACATTTGTTTTTTCTGTTTATAAACTGGGTGTTTATTAAAAAGATGCCTTTTAAATTTTAAGATGTGGTCCCTAATGATGATCATGTGGTCTTTGGCATCTAAAATATTGAGAACCCCGCTCTTAAACACAGGAACGTTTTCATAGCTATTGGAGACATTTTTATTTGCAGTTGGCCAGAATAATCCATGCCCAATCAGTGCCCAATAAAGGGGGGTAACTGAAAGAAAAGAGTGTTTGGCTGGTCATGTGATCACAACATGTTAGCTCCAATATGGCAGTCCTTCTCTATGTAAAATAAAACGGCTTTCTTCAGACTCCCTCTGCAAGCACATCTGTTGCATTTAAGTATGGCAACATGACAGTCTGTGTTGTGAGACTACAGAACATTTTTCTTCTGACAGACTCTGAAAGAGAACTCTGTTCTGTAGTTCCTGTGATGTACAGCCTCTGGAACACAATTGTCCTGTCATATACGTCGAGGTGCCAAACATCTTTCTCACACACAAAGTATGTAATTTCATTACACCAACAACATGCCACCAGATGTCATACAGCAACACATAAATTGCAATTATAATGGCCTGTAATATTAATGATCTGTCTTCTGCTCCTGTCAGAACTGTTTATAATTACACCAGCAATACTGGTTAGTGTTTCTGACTCACTCATGACTGACATAAAAGCTATGAGACACAATGATGCACAGGAGAGGGTGGAACAGCTTCCAGGGATTTGCTGTTGTTTTGGCAAATAACAAACATGTACCCACACTGACTCTTTTGGTATCTACAGCGCAAACAGAAGAACAAATGCACAAACTCTGAGATCTGAGATTATGAAAAATGCCCATTGTGCAAAAATAATGCCAGCTTTATTGGTAAACAAACATTCTCTTAGGCATGTTTAACAAACCCCCATACTGCTAGGCACTTAAACACAAAACTCATGTTGGCAGACGTAAAACTATTCAAAATAAAACTTCACGACGTTTGAAATGTGTTTCCCAATATAAGTATGTCATTTACAACAAAGCACTCACTCTCAACCTCATCTCTGAGCTTTAATTTATTTCTGCTTCTACAAAGGAGTTTATAGTGTTCTCACAATTTAAAATGTAGTTAAATTGGAATGACATTGTCTTAAATCACTCTGGAACACACATGGATGATCACAGAATGGCAATGGAAATTCATCTTAATGCTCATCATCTGACACTTCCCCTAAATCATCCTCATCTTCATCGTCGTCATCATCGTCCTCGTCGTCTTCTTCCTCATTGCGTTTTCTCTGCCTGCTAGATGGTCTGGACTATACCAGAAGAAAAGCCTTTTAATTGCAATTTTGGGGAACAAAACTTAACTGACTCATTCTAATGCGATTCACGTACTCCAAAAAATACAAGATTTCTCCCGCAAGTCATAATGCAACAAAGACAGTGCTGTCTAATAGAAAATCATGTGTATATCCCTGAAGTCAAAGCATGCGATCCTACAGTAATTGTCCGTTGAGTCATTGTGAAAGAAAGCATCATTTCAACCATCAATGTAACGTAATAAAAGTTATATATATATATAACAAACAGCATGCCATCACATGCTTTTACCTGTAATGTTCCTGATTTACTCATTGATGTCCCAGTTCGATTCAAAGACAGCTTTGAATTCGCACGAACGATTTCTAAACGTGACTGGTAGTCAGGGGGGTGCAGGGAATTCCTAAATACCTGTTGGGAAAAAGGGGTTGTAGGGTAACTCTGGCAAAGGACCACTCAGATCATGATACATTAATGGAACAGTTCACCCAAAATGTATAATTCTGTCTTTATTTACTGGTCCTCAAGTTGTTACAATTCTCTATAAAATTGTTTTTTCTGATGAACACAGAGAAAGATATTTGGAAGAATAGTTCCCACTATTGATATCCATAATAGGAAAAATGACAATGGTAGTATAAAGTGCCCTAAAACTGTTTGCTTTCATACATTCTTTGAAATATCTTTTACTTTTGTGTTCAACAGAACAAATTTATAATTTCATGTTACCTCCAATGTCAGTAACCGCTTTGTGTAAATGAAGACAGATTTTTTCTTTTGAACTGTCCCTTTAAACAAGATTACATAAAAAATGTATACAATATAATAGTGCCTAATACTCTGTTTTACTGCCCTGCTGAGGTTATGCCAACAGTGTCACCTCACTTTATTAAGTCTAGTTAAATATAACAGAAAGGATATTTATGATCTAGCTCATATGCCATTGTTGTGTCTTCATAAACCTGTCACCGTGCAGCATTACAAGACTATTAAAATTTACAGATCCAATTACAGGCAAAGTTCAAACATGAACGAGGAAGTTCAACCATAAAAAACCCTGGTAAAACAATATTCATGTGATGGTTTCCTCGGCAAGATGAACAAACTTGGAGCATTAAATTTGTTTTGGCACAGCAAACTATGAATTTATAAATAAATGCATTAGCAAGCGTGAACATTCCACAGCTGACTGAACACGCTTTGCAGGATGCCTCCCGAGTTTCTTTTTACATATCAGGATAAGAGGGGGCCTTAAACCCTACAAAGCAGAGCTTTCATCATTATGACAGTGGGGACATCTCGAGAGGAGAAAGAATATAATGTGATTAGACATCAAGACAGACAAGCTGAAACCAGCAAGACCCTCTGGAGGGGAAGTGTTGGTGCACAGTGCTTACCTCAAGGTCTCCTTCCTCATCAACATTCTGAATGTTCTGGTAAGCAGTTGTGTAAACTTCCAAAGCCTTGGCATGAAACGCCATCTCAACTGTCACAAATTCACCCAAAATCTTCTACAGGGAGCACAAGACAACATCATATTTATTCATTCGTATTAGCATTAAAAATATCCAAAAGTGTCAAGGGTGAATAAATCAACGTAAATTATATTTATGAATAAACTAAACACATAATACATGTTTTGTATAATGCTGGTTGTTTCATTAAGTAACAAAGCTGATATTTCATCAAGGGACCTTGATGTCACAAATCTTCTGCTTTTCAAAGTCATCTATTGTCTCCTCCAGCTGTCGAGTCGTGCGTGTGGCGTCCATTGTGGCTCTTTGAAGTTCACTCTCTGCCTTTTGTGACATAACAGACAAAAGTAAAGCACAAACTGTTCCAAGCGATGGAGATTCACATGATGTGACATTGAGAGATTTCAAACAAGTGCAATGAGATGCGTCACATCAGGGTAAATAAAAGTGACATTTTAGTGCCAGATGATCTTGTTTGGCTGTTTTAATCAGGATAATAAAAGCGTTTTTAAGAGACTGGTAAAGTGTGTTGTACACAAGACCCACCTGAGACTGTAAAAGAACGTCAAGGAATTATCTGAGTTGTGCTATTTTAACATTCAGTACCGTGTTATTTTTTATTATTATTATGATAATACTTAAAATCTGGGTTCCAAGTGTAATCAAAATCTGGAAATACTAAAAAACAAAAGTCATTTTATACATTATTACATTATTTATTTCATTATTTGGCTTTTAAATGTCAAAAATTCAATTGACCTAAAAACTGGAAGATCTTTCATAATGTGATAGTATATGTCATGATCTATTACTCTCCTCAAAAACTATGTAATTCCAGTAACAGATAAAACCTGATGACATTAGGCTGCAAGGATACAATGATCTGTCTGTCGGATGGGTTTTTCTGTCTCATTTTTTCTAGCTGCTGCATCTGCTTGGCCTCTCTGTTCCTTGCATTCTGTGTCAACTTCAGGTCTTCCTGTAAATAAATAGAATAAAGTCACAAAGTTGTTGGAACAGAATGCCTTGTGCAAAGATAAATTATTCTGGTTCGGTTTTGGTACGTCAACACTCACTAACTGTATTTCACTAACTCAGTATATGATGCAATGCTGCCCTCATGAGATCATTTGTATAATATAAAATATGACAACTATGGCAACAAATCACTGATAGACAAGCAACTCTTACCCTTTTTGTCTTTACAATATTCCCATACGCTTTCAATGGCTCTATAACTCTAACCTCCAGCCTCTCCACCTGTGAAAGACCGCAGTTGTATACAGTGTTTTCATGTTAGTGATAAAAAACCGAAAATTATAAAATACGCTTTCATAGTTTCAATCATACCTCTGCTTGGCGATAGTCCTGAATCTTGGCTAGTTGATCAGCAAAATTCTTCAATCCACTTCTTAGGTTGGGTGTCTCTGTGTCAGCATACTGACCGATTTCTCGAACAATTAGATCAGCTTTGTCCCGGAGTCGTGCAGTTTTACGGACATAAGCAGCAAACATTTGGCACAGATCTCCAAAGTGTTTCTCTACGTTGGTGATGTTGTCTTGTATCTGCTTGGTCTGGGTGTCCCTGTAATGTGCAATGTAGGAATACGAGGATTATTTGACTGGGAAATGCTGTCATTATGGTTTGTCTTTTAACCATTAATGTGTCAAAATGATTTTGATTTAAATTGGCTGCAAGTTAAAAAAGGTCGATTTATCGACATTGTGCAGCATAACTAAAGCAGACTGGCAGTACATGCGTTTGTAGTTAAAGACAGAGACTATTTTGTGTACATGAGTTGGTAAATAAATAATTTCCATCGTTAAAACACATCCAAGCTGAACTGTTAATATTTAGCTTAGCACGCTAGCTAGCTTAGCACGGCAGTTATCAACGCGAAAAAAACACTAGCAACCTTCACCTCGCTCTTGCATCAGGCGTCCGGCTCATCATTTCCCACGTTTTAGTTATGAATTCAAACTATATTGATAGAAATATCGCCAAAACATTTGTTACGATTTCAACTCTCCAAGAGTGAATCTGGATGAACGCTTTGCGCCGTTACCATGGAGCTGAACAAGCGCCCTCTGCTGGTGAAGCAATACAAAATATACATTTAGGGACTGTATACGGCAATGAACAACTGTTACTAAAAAAAACAATTATAGAATAAAATAAATAGGACAATAACTTTTCAAAGTGCATTTTCCCCATTTCTCAAGGTGGAAATCTTTAAAGGTTGAAGTAGATTAATGCGTCATAAAGAACAATGGAAACCACAAATCACTTATTGTTTTTTCCATCCTTTTACTACGAATAAAAGAATTTGACTTTAATTTCCCTCTCAACATACACATATGGCACATCTTAGTGATTTTATTGGTTTTGTAACATTGCCAAAGGCAGACTGCATGATCATTGAAAGTAATGTGAATTCATATTGATGCGCTCATGAATGTCAACAGATGCTGTCTCTGCGCCTCTGTGGAGAATGTCCAAAAACCTTCATTATCAGATTTAATCATCCGTGGAATTGATCCCACTGTAACAGATTGCGTGTGTAAAACACGGCGTGTTGAGCGGTGTGCATTGAATCCTATTCAATAACTCTAAGCATTATTCGGGCACTTTCCCTGTTTTGTCTGATAACCTAAGAGAAAGCTTATATGGGATTTTTGGTCGTGAAAGAATAATGAAGTTATTCATCAAGATTATAATAAATCAGTCTTTGCCATTTTTGAAGTGCGTAAATCAAAAAGCGGTACCATTTATCTACCGCAAGAGGGCAGGCGATATCTTTCTTACAGTCGTTCTATTTGGATCTGGTTGGAAGTTGTCAAACAAAATATCTATATATTGTATCATTTAACAGAGCAGTAATTTGGATTTTAATGTGTTAAATAATATGACATAGGATCTTGGAGCATAAGTGTTATTGCAATGATGGAATACAATCCTTCAAATGTAGGCTACTAGTACATGAGACATTCATATAAATCTTTGCCTTCGATCTTCATTCTTCACCTTGTGAATGTTGTCCCCAAGCCATACTGCATACTATGTCTGGTGTATTTGTTCTAGAAGAGTGTCCTCTTATAGACAGAGTCTAACTTTCTTAAGGAACAGATGGTGTTATTACAAAAACACCAATTAGCGGGAATTGGGTTGCATCAACACAGCTCTCTGAGCTTCGTGTTGGTGGCCGTCTGTGCCTCACTGACAGGTTATGTCAGTAAGAAGTGTTCCCAATGAACAGATTGGGACTGACATATGTCAGGAGCCTTGGCTGTCTGGTGTCCTGTGAGAGAGGTACTGGGGCCTGTGAGCATTGCTCCTCGTGCCTGCAGGTGAGACATCATCAGTGTTATGCTCTCTAAGGTTGTCAAGTCATCTCTGCGGTCTCCACGGCCCACAAATCCCCAGCAGTAGTCTGTCCGCATGCCTGCCTGCTTCTGTCATTATGTGCTCTGTTGTGTCTTTCAGTACATGAAATTGGAACAAAACTGTTTGCTGATTAGTTGCATTCTACTCTCATTTAAAATGCAAGGCTCACCGTATGCTGATGTTTTGGGCCTGCGTGATTTTAATTTATACTGAAGGATGTGATGGGTTTTCTCTAACTCCTTAACGTACCCATTTATAAATATTTTTGAATCCTTGTGCATTTAAATGTGACTCATATTGTGATTGCATATCTAGATACAAATGGAGGCCTTCATTTCTTCATCTTCTTTCATATAAACGTGGCAGGTTTTGTTGTGTGGCTAACTTCAGAAAAAATACCATGCTGCTGGGATTCATGTTGGGGTTATAGATTAGTTGACACACCAAACCCCAGTTAAATTTTGAGGGTAAGATTTAATTTCCAACAGCTTGTGAAGGCAACATAAAACGCAGGCTATGGTTCGCGTTCACTCGGAAATTAGATAAATCCCACGTCAACCTGGAAATAACGTATGGATTTAGTAACATTAAATGTATTTAACAACATTGAAACATTAATGTTAGAATACATTTTACACAAAAAACCATTAGGAAACTAAATGGTTGGTTTATTTCTTTTATATGGGCCAAGAAAAAACACGCATTAAGTTTTTACTTTATGTCTTAAATCTTCAGTTGGCGGCCTTGATCTTCCGGATGTTCGTAAATACCAGCTCAATGTCCATTTAAGTATTGTCTCTATCATAAAGGATCCAGATCTGTATGGTTTGATTTAGAAAGTTCATTTAGCAAATATCCACTAGTATTTATTGTTTTTCAAGAGTATTCTATAAATCTATAAAGATGGCCTTAAGTAATCCAATTACAATTTGCACTGTTAGGGCGTAGCAGAAAGTTAGATGAGCGGAAGGCAGATCTCGACTCACCTCAGTGTTCACTACCATTTGTTGTAATTCTGATTTCCTGCCAGGTTTTGTAGATCCAGGTTTTGGGCATCTGGAAACCTCACGACACTGCAGGGATTATTTGATCAGATTTTTTTTTCACTTGACCAGTTGGTTGACAGATACAATATTTAAAAAAAATATCTGAATTTTAATTAATGAGATTTTTTAAACAGAAAACTGGATAGTTTGCAGCGTGGACAGCGACTTAGGACTGTCTACGCCACTCACCACTGTCACTCCGCCCGCCAAAAGAAACGCCTGCCGTCACCGTTAAGTGTGCCAGGGGTCCTTGGAAAAAAAAGGCCACCTCAGGTTCGTCTCAATATCGTCTAAAATATTTTAATAATGCTTTAATAATGTCAATGCACAACTTGAGAATGTGTTCGTTGTGCTGAAATCACACGACACACTTGTGGATTTTCTAAATGAAGTCGCTACTACAAGAAAAAGTGCAGATGTGAAAATTGAAGCTGTTGGACTCCACAGGGCCATCAAAGATCGCACATTTAAATCTCTTGCCTGTGTGATGAACATACATGTGTGTTAATAACTGTGTTATCATTGTTATTCCCATGTTCATCTCAAACTGATCAATGATATTGTAAGATAAAAAGACAAACATGCTTATGTTGCCTGAAAATTGCTCACTAGGTTTATTTCTTGTGGTTGTAGTAGGAACATATTTGATTACAGTACGTGACATAAATTAGGAACCTATAATGTATTTTCTAGCTGGGATTACCATTTATCACGTGATCGCCCCCTCTCATATTTCATACGGCTCTGCTGTCGCCAGCTCTAGGTATCTATTCCACTAGGCCTACCTACAGCTGAGAGTCTTTTTCCAAAGAGAAACTACTTTGTTTATAAATCAGGATACTGTGTATCGGCTGTGGAGAGCCAGCTTTTCCTATATAAGAACAATGCTATAAGACACTTATAGAGAATGGTTCTGCCGACACACAACATCTGACAGAGACATGGGAAAGAACAATTAATGTTTGAATCACTAATGATGAAAGGGAGGATGCTTGGAGTAATGCAGAGACCTTGAGAGTAGCCTATATGTAACAGAGTTATAGCCATGCAGTTTACAAATCCTACAGAGACAGAGCCCATATGTCTCCCTCACTGAGGCACAAATTCAAAGACGATTGCTCCTCAATCTGTCCAAAATGTAAAATAGTGGAAGGAGATCTTGTTCCTTGTTATTGGTTTGGTAGAAAAATTCAGATGTTCTGGGGTGGCAGTAGGACAAGAGCTCAAATCTATTCTTGCCATTGATGTTGTATGTGACCCGTTGAATGTTGTGTTGACAGTGCTTGGAATGCATTGCAATTCCAGAAGGTGCTTTATAATTTTCTAACATTCTGTGCAAGAAAATGTATTTTATTAATATCAGAAAAATCTCCTTCAATAACACAATGGCATAGAGCTATTCTTATATATTGTGGCGAGGCGCAGTTCCAGGATCAGCGTCGCCTGGGAAACGGCTAACGCAGTGTCTTCTCTCCCCCCGAGTGAGAGCCAGGGAGAGATCAGAGAGGGAAGCACGGAGGACCAGACTGGACGAGCAGAGATCAGCAGATGGCAGCACACGAGCACCCCGGATGTCACCCTTTTGCACTAAGTACTTTCTGTTTTATAATAAATTCCCCATTGGGGTTGCTTGAACCCTCACTGTGTGTGTGTCGTGTCTCTTACCCCTGTCACACTGGTGGTGAATGCGGGCGTGGAAGAAAGAGACCGACTCGTCCATCAGTTGTCTTGACTACCGTGTTTCCTGATCCCCGGAGAAGGACGGACAGGCTCTCTCTCGCCGTGGTCCAGGAGGGAGAAACCCGAGGACGACGAGGAGAAGAGATAGACTGCCCCGAAAACAGGGACGATCCCAGCCGCCAGAGACTGCTGCCCAGCTGCCCGACCTAGTAATCCAGCTGCAGGAGAGGAATGTATAGCCAACCGAGTGCGCGGGTGCCAACCCAGACGCCAGAGAGCGTGGCCCAGCTGCCAAGGAGTTCGGCTCAGTCGCCGGTGAATGCTGCCCAGCCGACAGAGGCCGCTGCCCAGCCGTCCGAGAGTGTGGCCTAGAAGGGAGTCCCCCGCATGGATTAGCCAACGATCCCGTCCATCTTCCAGCCTGTCAGTCCGTCTTCCAGTCATTATGGGTCGGACTGGCAGGCGACATTTCTCCTCCCACCCCTATCATTTTCCCGAGCTGTCCGGGAACCAGGTCGACGCTTGGGGGGGGGAATGTGGCGAGGCACAGTTCCATGGTCAGTGTCGCCTTGGAAACGGCCGGGCATATAAGCTGCGTGTTCCCAGCACTCTGGGTTCTGGTACTAACAACACCTAACGCGGTGTCTTCTCTCCCCCCGAGTGAGAGCGAGGGAAAGATCAGCGAGGGAAGCATGGAGGACCAGAGTGGACGAGCACAGATCAGCAGATGGCAGCACAAGGGGCACCCCAGATGTCACCCTTTTGCACAAAGTACTTTCTGTTTTATAATAAATTCCCCACTGGGGTTGCTTGAACCCTCGCTGTGTGCGTGTCGTGTCTCTTACCCCGTCACAATATACTATTTTAGACTACTTAACTTGTGTCACTCATAGCAAAGACCATACTTCCCTTTCTGTCGGTCTCTCGACGTTGTGTCAGGGAAGAGGAGTACCAGGTGTTATTGATTGCGCCCATCTGGCCCAACCGCACTTGGCTTTCAGAGCTGAGGCTCTGGACAACGACTCCCCCTGGCCCATTCCCCTGACAGAGGACCTGCTCTCTCAGGGGAAGGGCACGTTCTGGCATCCCAGATCAGACCTCTGGAACGCCATGTCTGGTCTCTAGACGTGACGAGAAGATCCAGAGTTGGCTACTCCCCCTCTATGGCGGAGACCATCACCCAGGCAAGGGCTCCATCTACAAGGCAGTTATACGCCTCTAGACGGCGCCTCTTCTCGTCCTGGTGTCTCTCTCAACGAGAAAGACCCACTGAGGTGCTCGATCAGGATCGTGTTGTCCTTCTTAAGAGACTGGAGACTAACATCTCCCCTCCACACTGAATGTGTATGTAGTCGCTATCGCCGTTCATCACGATTCAGTCGATGGAAAGTTTCTAGGGTAACATGACCTGGTCACCAGGTTCCTAAGGGGCGCGAGAGGGCGGGATCCGCCTCATCTCCGCTCCATACCCTCTTGGGACCCTAAAGTGGTCCTGGGGGGCCTTTGGGACTGAGGTTACAGACGTAACCAAGACGATTTCACATAGGGTGGGAACCATATTTGACACATGTGGGACTAAGCATTTCTTCTATCTATAGGGTTTGTTTAGGAAGATATAATTTGTTATATAGAATCAATGCATCAAAAAACATGCATCAAAAATCATTGAAAGTTGCTTCTAAAAATTCTATTGCTTTTTTGATCTTATTAAATGTTTTTTTTTATTTCAATTCTTTTTTTATGTGTTTACTTATCTATATGTATTTATTTTTGTTTATTGGATAAGTTGTGTTTAAAAGCTGAAAATCAATAAACAAAGGAGAGAGGTTAATATTAAAAGCAAAACAACAACACATAATCATATGACATCACATAAAAGGATAAAATTGTACAATAAACTTTGTTAATTAAATAAATATTCTCTTACTCTCTAAAAAATGTCATTAATGTTACTAACAATTTAGTAGCATTACAACATTACAAGTAAATTTTGGGTTGAAGTGGGAATTATCAAATTTTCGAGAGCACTTGAAGGCAGCATTAGTGTTCCGTGCGTCAAAATGGACTTGTTTCTGAAAGAAATTATGACAAAGCTAGTGGATGATATCGGTGAAAGTAAAGAGTTTTGTGTTGTAATCGATATTGTGGTTTATTAATTTAGTTGAGTGATTGACTCAATACCTCAACTTTCCCATGTTTAACTGTGCACATTATTGTAAATAGCGTTTGTATAAAAACGTCTACTAAGGACAGTAATATGGATGTAAATGAACAGTAAATGAGCATACATTTGGCTGGAGTTGAATGGGCCATGTTTTTCCCTCTTAAAATTGATTGTACCTTAAGCCCACTACTCAGAAGTGTTATGTATGTATAATTTATTTATCCATCCCACATTTAATATTAATATCAATCTTTATTGTGCTCGAACATCCTTGGAGCCAGGTCCCCCACCCTGCATGCTTTAATGCATCTCCAAGCTGGCAATGTTGCCAAACTGCGGCCATCACGCCATACAAACAGCTGAGTACATCTTTACTGCACGTTAACCTCTTCGCTGTAATAGACTGCCCCTCCTAAATACAGAATATCTATCTCATCCCCAGAGAGGCCATTTTGGAGTGCTTCCAGAACTTCTTGCTTCACTGGCTATAATTGAGAATGACTTCAGACTACAGAAACACTGCATACTCTGTGTGCTTTGTGTGTGTGTGCAAAGTGCGGTGAACAATGGATTAGATGTTATTTTAAGTCAACCTGAGACACGATTTCTGAGTATTTCTCTTTTGCATAGCAAAAACTGTCCTTATGTCATCAATATGCAAATGGATAAAAATCGGCCCCGGTTCCCTGAAGTGCATTCGTGAGAAACTGTTAGCATAATTGATTCCCAGCACTGCTATAAAACTGGTCACTTTGTGAAGCTTCTTGGCCCCTTGGGTATGCAGTCAGAGTTCATGGACTAACTTCCAGCATTAATCATTGAGAAGTGTCTGTGCTTGAAAGAGAATTTGGTCTCCTGAGATGCGCAAATCGCACACACAGTATTCCAGTCAATGATGTCTGTATGATAACTGTGTGACAGTGGTTCGATTGACCGTCATCCTTACAGAATGCTTTCCAATAAAACCGTATTTGTAAGGTTCAATGGAGTTTTTGTAAATACTTAAGGACGTATAAAGTATTTTTGTTATTTATACTTGAGGGATAGTTCACCCAATGATAAAATTTCTGTCATCATTTACTCATACGATTGTCATTTCAAACCTGTATCCCTTTGTTTGCTTGCAGAACACAAAATAAGATATTTTGAAGAATGTTGGTAACCGAACAATGGTGGTACCCATTGATTTGCATTGTAATTTTCTTTATTTGTGTGAACTATTTCTTTAAATGCTTATCATTTTACAAAATCTATCTTAATTATTATTAGAATTAAAATGGACATTTATGCTGATGTTTGCGTTAATGCGTTTAAAGTGTACTCTTTTTCTGTACATTAATTCCTTCAAATCTACTGTAAAGATAATGTTTACCTCACGCTCTATTACATTTGCAATTAACCCTTAAAGTGATAGTTCAACCAAAAATAAAAATTCTGTTATCATTTACTTACACTCAGATTGTTCCAAATCTGTAAGAATGTCTTTGTTCTGCAGAAGTAGCGGAAGCTGTCAAAAAAAAAATGTCAGTAACCAAACAGATCTCATCCCCCATAGGGAAAGTACATAATAAGTAACTGACATTCCTCCAAATATCTTTTCTTATACAGGTTGTGAACAATCTGAGGGTGAGTAAATGATGACAGAATTTTCATTTTCGGGGAAACTATCACTTTAAATACCCTAGAAAATATTAAATATAAAACTTATAAAAAAAGCTATCAATTCAAATTCAAATCTGCTGTTTTCATTCAGTAAAATCATTCAAATCAGAAGCTATCATGTGCATGTCACCATATCTTTATGTGTGGACTTTTGTTTCCGCTGCCCTCCTTAGAAATACCAGCGGGGGAAGTTGGTGCCAGTGAAACCCATCTTTTATTTTCTAATTAAAATCTTCCACAGTTCGCCCGGGCGCTCCACAACACCTCGATGGAGAGGGGAATTCATGATGTATTGCTGCCTTAGAAATACAAACGGATCCATCACCTCCACCAGCCATAACCCAGATGGCCAGAAAATTGGCTTTGTGTAGAGATGTGGATCCAGGCATGAATATTAATAGAAGACAGATGTAAACGTATATTAATACCCATTCACAATTAGGACAGCCTAAAATTTATAGCACGCTCACTTGGGAGGAAGAGAAGAATGCATGTTTATTGCTGTGTATGTTTGTGTACTGTAGTTTCACTGTGGCAGTGTGCTATTGTGTTGTTTAGAATGATCCAAGCTTTTTAGTTCATTTTAAAGGTTAGAGACCTTTAGTTCTCTGGGGTTATCATGAACATGTCTTTGAAACAAAATAACACACACCGCACAGGGTGTTATGCATACACATTGTTTGTTGAAAAAGACCAAAAACAGCCTAATCAGATGAAGTTTTATCTTATGAATTTAAGCTAGTTCACCTAGTCTCCCGGCAAGGCCTAGCTAGTGCTACAAATATCCCCATACTGATAAACAATATAGCTTAATATTCCTAAATTAAGTTCAGTGTGAAGCCCTGTTTAAGGCAGAATCCGAAAGTGCTTTTCTTTTTACCTTTAGATGGCAGTAGTGCTCCTTCTAAAATCTCTTACGTGTCTCCTATAAATATATGTGGCATATGTTGCCTTTCAAAGCCACAAAATTCTTTTTTTTTCTTATGAGGCTTGCTTACTATTATTAGCATGTTCACAATATGTTCTGGTTTTGTATTAGATTAACTTTGTTTGTACTGTACTTTAAGATAACCCTGCGTGATGCTGAAATGCATCAGTTTCATATACAGTAAAACTAAAAGGTGTAAATACAGTATACAATAAACATACTAAATACAATACTCACCCTCATAATGTTTAAAATCTGTTTATCGCTGCTGTCTTTCTGAAACCAAGCATCTTTATATTTGGTGATTAATTTTATATTAAATTTTTTGTTCAAATTAATATATAAATCATTACCATTAGTATTGGTTGTAGCCGCTATGAGGCTGCTCAGGTAACAGCAGGTTCATCTGGTTAAGAGTTGTTCTACCACTAAAAGGGTTTTAGAGACATTATTTAAGGTCGAAAAACTCCAAAGTGTTGCTTTAAAGAGGTGCTGCAATGATGTGTCATGCATTCTGACTTCTTTACAATGTTAAACGTGCTGTGTTCTCATGCTTAACATGGTCAACTTGTCAAAAAACGAGTTGGGCGTATGACAGTATTTCTGTGCTCAATACACTCCCCCAGCGATCGTACAGGTTTGGGAATGTTTTTTTCGAACATATAAAATTGTTTTGTAGAAATTTTCTCAGTTTCTTATTGGACAATTCTCCTGGAAAACTACGCTGTACGCTCAAGCGGCAGCATGGAGAGCAGGAGAAGGAGCATGTGCAGAGGTCACTTTCACTTGAGTGCAGGAGAGAGAGAGCATATGTTCGCGAAGTTCAGGTGCTTGTTTGTTCACAACATTTGGGTGATGAATGTTATATAAACTGTGGATATAACCCTGGATTTTGAGATCATTTGAAACTGATATATGGAGCCGTCCTAGCGCTAAAAGATACCGGACATGAACTGCATGCGGTGAGTGAAAGTGATGTCAATGACAATGACAATGTGCTTTAGTACAGTCTACCCCTCCCCCCCCACACACATCGTATGACTTCTGAAGTAATCGTAGAGCTGTATGTATCTTTTATAAATGTGATCAAACTGAATACTCTTGGATGATATGACGTATGCAATATTAATCTATGGGTACTCAAGATTAATATGAGATGTGAAGAAACCCCTTTTTGGGTGAACTATCCCTTTACTAGCACTGATAGGGTGTGTGAATATTCGCTGGTGTTACTGGCAACATTAACTTGGCAGGTCTAAAAAATCTTAGCAATTGAACTATCACACCCAAATGAAACAGAAGGCTTAATAAAACTCAATTAAGGATCTAGGCCCCATTTTCTTAGCAGTTTTACGATCACATTTACATCACAGCACCCATGAGACAGAGGTCGCAGAGAGAGGCTTCTTTCGGGAAGCTCAACCACTCAGTGGTCAGTGTGCTTTATGATAAATATAAAGCATTTTAAATTACAGTACATGTTTGTGCATGTGGCAATTACAAGAGTATTATTTTCTTCTAGTGCAGTTTGTTTTATAGTTTAACTTGAATTGAAATAGTCTAGTAAAATTAGCAAATTGGATGGAGAACGGACAATGAGAGTGTATTTATTGGATTTGCTCTGATGTGACCCTGTTCGTTCTTTATGTCAGTGTGTATTGGTACAGTGTGACAGACTCATTAATAAACAACAGCATCTTGATGAATTCAGTAAGGCAAGATTAATTTGTGCCATAAATAAAGATTTAGTCACTTACTTTATTTGAAAACATTTTCGGCTCACAGTATTTCGATGACAAGGAAATGGCATATTTTTTTGTTACTGCGAGTCTGTGACACACTTAGAAAACAAAGAGGACAAAAGGTTGCATGTATTGTAATTTTCTGTGGATCTGAAGCCCTATGACTCCGAAGCCCATCTGCAAGTCCGGACGCTTACCTCCGGTGGCCCTGTGTTTGCAGTGAAACACAATTCATCTTTCATGGTTTGTGAAATATGTATGTAGCACAAAGACATGTTTGCTGAAGTGCCCATCCAAAATGCATTACATATAATCTAACAAATAGCTCTTAGGGTGAGATTGCATCCTGGGCTCTGTGCTAGCACAGCCCACAGCTGGACAATGTCGAGATAAATTACATGAGTGAATAGCTCAGTGACCCACATTTTCATGTTTTCATATTTCGGCGAAGGAAATGTGAAGGAATACACTGGCGACGGATGGATTATCCAGAGGACAATTTGCGACGAAAACCTTGAATTGTCCAAGAGCTCTGAATATTACAAGCAGGTCGTTCTTCCATATTTACAGAAAGATGGAGAAGGAAAGGGGGCGTGGCCTTCGCCTGATTGTAGATCTTACTGACAGAATGGCACAACGTGTTGTTGCCCCAGCGCTGGCCATGCACAGTAAGATTGCTAGCTTTGCACAGACGGGAACAGAAATGACTGGCTCATGAGCCACTCTCATAAAGGCAATCTGTCTCAGGCTCTCATAATCACCATCTGTCATTCCCTGAATCAATAGAAATGACAAACGAGGACCAGAAGCCCCACTGACAGGGGCAGAGAACCGGATGGAGCTCTGTGAGGTAATCGGGGGTGGATCTGTGTGTTTGGCGGGTCAGCATCGCCATGTTCCTCTTGGGTCTGCAGACCTTTTGAACTTTGGCATCTCTGGAGACTTACATGTCTCAAAAAAGGCATGTACTGTAACTCAGTTGTGTTTGTACAGTTTTAGTCCAGTTTTCAGGGTTTAACAGTAGGTGTTACTTACATCTTTCAGGATTGGCTGTTATAGTAATCTTTGCTGATGGCCACTGGGTTTGGAATTCAGGTCAAACGATTACATGAGCTGTAAATGTAATGTGACGAAGGGTTTTACATGTCATGATTACACTATGGTTTACATTTATCACAAAGCTTTAAGACATTTCAGCGGCAACAAACAAACGTTTTGTGGCCCAAATGTTTCTATAACGGTTGAGTAGTTTGAGTAGTTTTAATTTAATTTAATACAATCAGTAAACAATAAAATACTACTATAAATGAAATATCAAATAAATTGTTATGTTATTACAAAACACAGACCAAAAGTTAACTTTGGGCCAGGCGCATGTGTCCGATGAAACCATCCATAAAAACTGTAGTGGCCAAAAGTAATGTCCTGGGGTTAACATTTGTACAGTTTTAAGTCCAGGTTTGATTAAACCATTGAAAGATGAGGTGTATGGTACAAAATGGAGAAAACACTACATTTTTGAGGTTTTTATTGGAGAAAATTACACAATTTCGCACAACACGAAAGTTCGCGCTTAATAGAGTGACGATGGCGGTAGCCTAAATAAATCTTAAACATAAAAAATGCTTTCACAGTACTGCATTTAAAATGGATGAATAATGGTAAATTATGCTTAAAAAATTATAAAGCAGAGCTTGCCTAAAAATTTATTTGTAGTGATGAAATACATAAACTTTTTGTGTGTGTGAACATTGCAACAGGTTCCAAACCTGTATAACTTTTAAGCCCAAACATGTTACACTGCACAGCCAGGACAAGACCATGATTTGAAATGACATCTGGGCATCTGATAGCAAGGATTTGAATGTAAAAAGTGTCTAAGGCATGAACCTGACCGGGCCTGTTGCTGATGCATGTGCATCTGCTACACTACACACATCATCACAAAAGAGAAGATCTCCAGCCACAACACATAATTGGAATACCATTTCTGTATTAAACAACAACAACAACAACAACAAAAAACACAAACAAACTTAGGCCCCCATGCATTTTTATTTTAATTCTCTATGAATAATAGGCGGGCATCAGTCATCTTTTACATGCATTAAGATACGTAAGGTCAGTAAAGAATGTTTTAAATAGTGAAAACAACTCCAGCTTTAGTTTTATATTTCATAAAAAAACACAACAAAAAGTACCGATAAGAGTACCGTTAAAGTACCGGATCGATAAGTGGTACCGATAAAAGTAGTAATACCATTAAAACCTTAACGATACCCATCCCTACTTATGGGGGTTCCAGGACCCCCCAGCAGCCCTTCACTTCGAGCAGTGGGTATATATAGAGTGTAAAGGGGAATGCAATCAGTTTTGTGGTAACATTTTGAGGTAAGCCTCCATACATTTTTCTAAAAACTGATTAATTTACTGTATAATAACATGCATACAATGTTAAAATGCAGATTTATGAAAAATGTAATTAAAGAATGGCAATTGTCCAAAGTTAGACATCAGTTTTGGCTACGTTTGTATATATTTTTTTTAATAAGAATACACTTTATTGCGCTTTTCTTACACCCAAATGCCACAACAATATCGGCTGAAAACAAGTAGAAAACAAAAATGAATAAGTAAAACAACAAAAAAACCACAAAATTAACCTCTTAATATCAGTCAGATATTAACTCTTAAATATCCTAAGCAGTCTTAAAAATATACATTTCCAGTAGTTTTCTTAAAGGAGCTTAGTGTGGGAGCACTTCGAACAATTAAAGGAAATGCATTCCATAACCTAGTTATGAATCTGCAATGGAGCTGATGAAAGAAAAGGGAATCGGCAGAGTGGAGAGGACGAGAAGGCACATAAGAGTTAAGTAAGTAAAAATCATAAGAAGGAGTCAATTCTTTGACTACTTTTTAAGTTAAAACTAGAGTTTTAAACTCAATGCGAAACTGAACAGGAAGCCGGTGCAAGTTACAAAGGACACTCTGAACTTGCTGACAAGAGGGTGTATAAATTAAGTCCCATGCTGCTGAAATTTGAACGTGCTGCAGCCGTTCAATAGATTTTGCCGGTAAACCAGTGTAAAGTGAATTACAATAATCAACTCTTGAAGTGATAGTGCATGGATGAGTCTTTCAGCGTCAGGCCCAGAAAGGAAAGGCCAAATCCTATTAATATTTCTGAGGTGATAAGATGCTGTTTTAGTAACACTTTTGATGTGAGTCCTGTGTCAGATAAGCATCAATTATCACACCAAGATTTTGAGCTTGCGAAAAAGACTTTTATTTAATATAAAAGTCACTGGTAACACATTTACTGTACTGTAATGTTTAGACAATATATCATGACTATATAAAAAACCTTAAATGGCTCTTTATAGAAATGTTTATTTTTAATATTTTGTTATTACGTTCTATATTTTATTATTTTATATTAGGTATACGACAGGACAGAAACTTTGCTCAAATGAAAAATGCCTGATCGTTAACTTTTTCCAGATAAGTTCCTGAACTTTATCCCTGATCGAGTTTTAAAATTTTGTCGCACAGGCCAAACAGTTGTAGCACAAGTATAGGTCTGTCATCATCTTAAAAAAAACACAAGTGCAGTTCATCCCATAAATAGACAGGTTAATGTAAAAGGACATTAACTAATACAAATGGATAAATGAGGCCATATCATTTATTGTTTTTACCAAATTGGTTCTTTCCTGTTTCTGAGTTAAGTATTTTCCCAGCTTTGCAAATTGCTGTACAGTAGTAAATACATTTGTCCTGTAGTATTGACTACAGTAAACACAGTAAAATTATTGTGTAATATAGTAATTTAACCGTACTATAGTGTCATGGTTCCACCTCTCCTTGTCAGGTATTTCTTGGTTTAGAGGTGGAATCATACAGGATCCTCTGTTTCATGTGGGAGAGAGACGATTTCTTCTCTCTCAAGTCTACGTCATCATTCCTACCCTCCTGTTTCCTAGTTTGTGTTAATTATCTTTCCTTGATTGTTTATCCCTTGCACCTGCTCCGTCTTGTTATCTCTCCCTTTAAAACATCCTCGTGTTCATTGTCTTGTGCGCGTTCATTGTAAACCTTACCTTGTCCTTACCTGTTTGGTTCTACTCGTTCCTGTTTATTCTAAGCTGTTGTTCCTGTTCCCTGTTTCCTTATAGTAAGTGTCAGTTTAGTGTATTTCCAGTGTTTGTTTTGTAGTCTTAGTTAGTCAGTGTATCTTGTTAAAGTTTATATTTTCCTGTCCTGTTTTCCCCTGTGTGGGTTTTGTTTTGTGTTTTATAGTCCTGTTATTGTTTATATAATAAATCTGTTAACCCCTTCATCTGCCTTGTCCGTCTCTGCCTGCAATTGGGTTCTACAAGAGTTTCATGACACTATAGTAGATATTAGTAAGTATTCTATAGGGTTTACAACAGTTTATAAATGTACTACAAGTTACTTATTTTATTATCTGGTTCAAATAAATCGTAATTTAATTTTGGCAGGTCATCACCCAAACGCTGGAGCTTTCAGTTGGGTTGACAGTAGCTTCACTCAAACAGTGAAATGCTCCTAAAATAAACTTAGAACAACTCTGTTAATGAAGTTCATGTCCTTGTTTGGAACTGCAAGGGGTCCACTATTTAGCCTTTTGTTTACTCACAGGCAACTGCTTGTTAAAAATGTAAAGCATGGGTACAGAAATATTCCAATGTTATCTTTAAGGTGAGTCGGACTCATTGAAGCTCCCTCGCATTGCGATTTTAACCTATGTGCGGACAAAAACAAAACATCTATTCGGGCAGCGGAAGCGATAGAAGAAACGTTACATCTGCATCATAAAAACCAGAAATCAGTGCATAGGCCTTTTCACGCTTCTGGGTTTTTGACTTCTGCATCGTTCGACGCAGGGTAAACGATGTTCCGGTTGTGCCGAAAACACACTCCCCACCAGATTATGCACCCCCTTCAAAAACACGCTGTCCGATTGGGTAATTCTAACCCTTCCACACACCTAATCCAAACCCCTCCTTTAACACCTATTCCTCACCTAACCATTGTGGGGAGGGGCTGTATAATCTGGCAGGGAGTGTGTTTTCGGCACTTTCTTAAAACCCTCCCTAACAATTGAAACTTGTTATTTTCTTGCCTTTTCTATCGTTTTTAAGTATGTGGTCCATTTGATCAGATATAAAAACTATGAAAAATAAATAAGGGAAAGTCTCATGAATGCAACATTATGAGCAACTGTTAACAACAAATCGACCTACTTTATGAAGCGTCTGAAAGGTATGTGCATCAAGAAGCAGCGGGGAAAACACTTTATAAAAATGAATTACCATTCACAAAGTTATTTTTATGGGTATTTTAAATTAAATCTAACGGCATACTTCCATTAGAAGCATATCGGCTCATTATATAAATATTTGTATGTTGTAGCCTACATTGTTGAACTGTCTTGATATTATATGTTAAGAAATTTTTGCAACACACGTTTTTATCAAGAAACAAATGCAATGTGATCTTTTCAGGTTAATATTAGTGTGGTCCGAAACAGACCTCCGATCTATGGATACACACACCAAATCGGACGGATTTAACAAAGGCCAATTTTCAACGACTATTATTGGGCTAATTTGGATTCAGACGGACCAAAAAAAAGACAAATTTTCGACGTCGATTTTCGGGCTACAAGACGGCCAGGACGGGACGACTTGATCAAGCTCAAAAAAGGACGTCCAAATGACGTCTAGTGCTGTGGACCTGTTACAGCAGTATCCAAATCTAACAACAATGTCTGGATTAAATGTCTTCATATAAATAATGCAAACGAGTTTAATACCTTATTACCTCCTGTTTAAAGTTAATATCTTAATTTAAAAACACCTCTCAGCTCAGAGGGGGCTCTAGTACTAATGTTTTTGTACTGTTTACAGGACAGCAACCTGAGACAACTTTCTGATTAAACTACTGAACGGCATATAATAAATCATTTGTCTCATTTTATTCTTTATATCTGTCTGGTTTGGTTTTGCATTATGTCTATAAAATAAACGCTACGCATTATGCGTGTTTTACTATGTCTGCTCTGTGTTACTGTGATAGGGGGGAAATAATAGTTTATGTAGCTTATACAGTATATTAAAATAAACGGAAGACCATGATTATTCAGAAAAATTAGAATCTTATGTGTTGAAAGCGACCCCTTAAAAGATTGGAGATGAACTCAAAGCACTTATATTAAAATATTAGCAGTGTTTGCACAGTACAGATACACGCACAGATATGAATTTTTATCTTTAATATAGATTAAAGTCACAAAACAAGACACTACACATAAAGGTAAGTAGCTTTACCCTGTGGTGACGTAGTTTCCGATTCATGGGAAAAAGTCTTATCGTCTCCCTTCTGATAAAAGTACGCATGAAGGAGTAGCGTACAAATAAAGTGCATTGTCATATGTTTCTGAACTCTGTTCAAATTTGTTAAAGCTGCAAAGCGCAAATTTGAGAGCCAAATGACACCACATCGCTTCTGCTTAGTAAACTCTGACATAACGTACGTGTTTAAAATCAATGAAACTTGCAAAGTTGCCGCGAATATAACGCGGACTCCTTGCATGTTTTCTCCTTTTTTATAGTTATAGTCGTGCGTAGGACCCTTTCGATTTTCATTCACACTTCTGCCTCATTGTCCGTGTCGACAGGTAATGACGGCTAGGTGCCGGTGCCCACGCGCATGTTACTTGAGTAACCAAGACAAGACCCAAAGAAGAATGAGCTTGTTTGAGAAGCATTAGCAGTGATAGCGGCAAGTATGGTCCTTTTGTTGCAGCTTGAGATGTTTAATACAGATGAACAAATCATTTACTTAGATTATTCTTTCAGAAATGCGTTTGAGTAAACATGATGCTATCGCAGAGTTTTTTTTTAACCTGAGGGAGGGTTCAAACAGACCAATCACAGCGCTTGCGGTCCGCGTAGGGTCCCCGTTGAGTTGACACTTTGTTACATTTTTGGAGAGGTCCGCGTCAGGCTACGGCATAGGGTAAGCGGCTCTGCGTAAGGTCCTACGCACAAATAGCTTACATTTTTATTCTGATATGATGCTCAGCAGAAATTTTTGTCTAACAGCCACGCCAATGCTGATCCCCGAGGAAGAAAACGGAGTTTAGAATTATAATATAGCGATGTGTTCTGCAACACACAGAGAAGCAAAAGAAAAACACTTAATAAAACGGCCTGATTTTACAATAGAATGCATAAAATCTGCACTAATTTCTTTTGCATCCGGAGACACCTCATTGAAGCCTTAATAACAACAAAGGTACAAATAATTGTTTAATTGTCCATCTCACAGTAAAAAGAAAATGTTTGATGGTGCAAATCCCTTAAAATAATCAAGCAATATTAAAAACAAAAATAATATACAGAATAGTAATTAGCCTATGTGCAACAATAACATAATAGTGCTGATGTTATGTCTTAACATAATATTGCTGTGACAATAGGGTTGTTTCTATTTAAATAGCTCCATATACACATTTAGTGAGTGGGTCCCTGCTCCATGTATCTCTCATCTAAGGGGTCCTTGCCCCAAATTTTTTTGAAAACCCCTGCTCTAAATCAATGGACTCTATGCAGCCAAAAGACAGGTTTAAATTGCAAAAACTAAATAAAAACAAAAATAAATAGTAGTGTGGCAATAGTTAACCTCATACATGACAGAGCACAATGACAAACGCACTTCACACAAACAAGCAGCTCTGCCAAACCGTATAGCACACATGCTACAATGTTACATTTATTCAAAGCACAGAACATTTATGTCGCACTGTACAGCCCTGCTGATTTGGCACACAATCACTATTCATTGTTAGAGCAATTATGTAGTTATGTTAATGAGGGACACAAAAGGAATCTATTTTATCAGACATGTATTGATCATCATCTTCGAGCAGATCATTTTGAACTGCTTACGGAAGCAATAAACAACTGGCTTATCGTTGCATAGCTGGCTTCTATTGCTTTTGTTGTACAGCTCATCATGTATGCAGTCCCCCGGGAATAACCAAATTACATTCCAGTCATCTCATCACAGCCAGATCTGTCTGCGCCGGCCTCCGTAAATCTGCGTTCCACAACAGAGCCCTTAACGCCGCTGCATTGATGAGGAGCTTTACTCCTATACATTAAAGCGACAGTGATTGACAAAATAGTGTTAAAGGGCCCATCGTCGTGCACGACCTGGAGACCTGTGCACTTACAACGTCTCAAAACACTAAAGATTGGATCCAAGCTGGGTATAAAAGACACCAACAGATGAAAAGCCCATCTCAGCTCTGACCGCTAATAACATAGAAGGACTGACATTCACATGTGCACACCGTTGAGAGGTGCACATGCATGCTTTCGTAACAAACACCTTAACTTGCACACAAACACACACCAGGATTTGGATTGCTTGAAAACAGCACCTGCTCCTCCATTTGAAAACTATTTAGGGAGGCATCAAACTCTATCAGAGCAGGTCTGATTGCGGTCGCCTCTTCACAGTCCTCCAATCACTCAGTGAGTCAATTAGCCCCCGCCCCAGACTGCAGCCCTCCTCAGCTGTGCGCTCCGAGCCTGAGAGGGAATCCATTCAATGCCACCGAGCAACACCTGAGGCCCCCCCGGCCTTCTTCTCGCCCGCCCACCCCCTTCTGCTAGCTAATAGTTTGGCTCCAAGGGCAAACACTGCACAATGGCGTTCAATTCACCCCATTGTCCTCTTTCGGTCCTGGAGAAGAAGCCCACCAGTCATGGCTCCAAAAGACATTTAGTCAAAAACCACATTAGGTGTCGGAAAGTAGGGGACTGGACAGCACCCCTGTGCTTCTTGCGTCTCACGGTGGGCCACCGAGGCACTTTAACGTAACCTTCAGGCTACTACCTTGCGTTTTCATGTTTTGTTTTGTACGTTTGAGAGGGAGAAAAAGAGAGACGCGTTTCGCCATTGCTTTAGGTTAGCCTGCGCTCACAATTGGTTATTTATTCAGGGCTCTTTTGAAATAATCGAGTTGACACATCTGTCAGATGGCGAGGGAAGGAATGCTAAAAGGTCACGGGGAAAGATACCAGCTGCTCCAGACGAACCTTTCCTTCCTTCAAATAGCACAGTCATTACACTGGAACAGATGGGGTCCCTGAGCTTTCATTTCAGTCTTCAGGTACAACAACAACGGCTGCAAGGTCAGTTTAAGCTGTCTGGAGGTAAAGCCCCCTCCTCGCCAACAAAGCCCCCCGACTGCCGCCACATCGAGATAGCACTGATGCTTTGTAGGCTTGCCTGGATCTTTTTTCATCAATGCCATGGCATCAAACAGCAGAGATGATGGTAATTGGTAACAGCTTCATTCATAATTTAGAGAGGGGCTTTGACGTGATGTGGCATCCAAAGAGTGTGTTAAGGCATGCTTAAAATGCCTGCGGCTGAGCTCCGCACTCTTTGATGATCACACAAACGTATTATAGAACTGTAGGGAGAGAGAAATCTTTGATATCTGTATTGGCATCATCTCTGTACTAAGTACTCATGGCAGTCTTGATCACTTGAAACTTTTTGGGAGAAGATTCCCTTGTGAAGAAGTATGGAATGCTGAGCATACTGTATATGGAATCTTACACTATAAGATTATAAGGAAACAAAGCACACTATCAACAAAACTACTTGGGAAAACACAATCAATTATTAACACTTTGTGAACAAAGACAAGAAAGCAGACGCCGTTTGGAATGAGTTCTAAATAAATCAAATGTGTAAATGTGAGCATTAGACTTTACACAGAGACCTGTTTTTCAGTGTCTCTGTTCTGCATAAAATCCTACACCACAGATGCTGTCTCTAGAAATGTTTACAAGAGATAATGTGTACTGTAGTGGTGACAGGGGATTATTGTGTTCGTTTTATGTTTTTTTAATGGGTAGAAATAAGAAGTGCAGCTGTAGGTTACCAGGCGATCTGAAAGAGAGGAGGAGAGATAATGTAATCATAGCAGTAATAAAAATGTTGAATAACTGGCAGTACGAAGCAGTATTATACATTTTGAGTGGTGGACTGTGGAATATTGAACAATTTATTCGGAATGATAAAATCTTTCAAGTTATTTGAACAAGTATGTGTTATTTGACAGCTGAGATTATGGTCATGAGCACGATTCTGTATTGAGAATATGTACTGTATTATTGTGAAAAATGTCCAATCCCACTCTTTAAATGTAAAACATTGATGATAATTATGAGACAAAGTGTGCATTGTTATCATGACATGACTATGATATAAAAGATGAATTATAATAGATATGAGATATAAAGTGCTGTTGTACAGATTCCCCGTCCCCACATTCTCTGTTATTCTTTCTATCAGATGGCTTGCTCACTTTTTAAACGGAATGCTCCCAAAATCAAACAATATTGTCAATATTCCACTTCAGATCTTTGACAAATTATTGGTATCTTTGCAACTTCTTGTCCACTACCAGTCAGTAGAGTTTTAGTGCACAGTCTCTTTAATACTGCTAACACTTTATTATGAAAAACTACATGTCAATTCTCCTAACCCATCCTTAACCTCATAGTTAAAGGTCGACTGGTTGATTTGGAAAGGTGATAACTTTGGCCTGCAAGCTCTGAAAATATAATCCCAACCTCTATGCGATACGCAGTCCAAACCACACCTCCTCCAAATATATGAATGTATTCTGTAAATCCACAAATTACAAACTAAATCCATTAAATTCTTCTCGATGCATTTACATACTTGTCCAAAAGAACGATAGCAACCATATACATATACTCTATCGTGTAAAAGCTGAATTTATGATAATTCAAATTTTTCCTTTTTAATTAACCAGATGTTTTTTTGTCACTGCTTTTCCAAAAACGGACTTTCGTTTTGTAGATTTACTTGCTGTCGGTTCCGCAGGAGGGTTTGATTGTGCTGATTGTCTGCCATTCTCCCTAAATTGACACAGCGGACGTGAGTTTGCTGATGATGATGTCTGCGTGAACAGAGTGCGCAGTGGTATGCAAAATACTTGGCTTATAATGTACACATGACCAGTCACAGCGTTCGGCCAGATGATTTTGATTGGGCGAACGTTTTTTGTTCCTATGCCTTTCACAGACGATATATAATTATAAAAATATATTTGACCATTATACTTCTTGATTGCTATCACCATGTAAAGAGATTTCCAACCAGCATGACAAAAAATGTTTCTGAACAGAATCACCTAGTCTGCCTTTTAAATTAGTTTACATGTGGTTGCAAAGTTACCAAAAGTCAGTATAATGTCTAAAGTGGACTATCAAAATAAAGTGTAACCATTACAAATCATGTTTTTGTAATTTTGGAAGGTTGTTACTTTGCATAATCATCACCAGGGTCATTGTCAAAAACTCAAAATTTGTTATGCTTATTATGGATGGGCCTTATTTAGCTCAGGACAAATTATATGAGAAAACTGCTACAGAATATCTCAGATCCATGCTTCACACATTCTCTGTTATTTGTGCATTTAGCTGTAGATCATACAGCTATATACGATAGGTTATATAGATCTCTACAGACATAGGATACATGCAAGACGTTGTCTGTCTGTCACGACGATTTTAAATTTTATGACCATAACGGTGGAGTTGCATTAGTGACTTGTTTGCAGTATCTCATCGCCAACGAAACCATTCACAAGTAAGTGATAACTGCACTAAAGTACTATATGTCTTGCTGTTGCTTGACTAATGCTTGCTAGTGATTTAATGAGTAAACAAGCATATGACTTAATTTATCACATTCCGCTTTGCTTCATTTGTGGGCTCATTATGTAATTGATCAATTTAAATGGCTATTGAGGCAATTAGAGGGAACAAATTATGTCCACGGTACTTTTAATTACACAAATTTTTAAATTTTTACTCTTTCCTAATGAAGTTTGGCATGCGAAAATCCCATTAATTACCATTGACGGTACTCACAAAAGAACAAACAAAAAAATCATACATTTCAGTATTATTACTGGTACGCAGAAATTACAAGGTACTTGCATAACACTGAGCTCAAAACAACGGTTTAATATAACAATTACTAACAATGAGTCGTCCAAAACTTCAGAATTGTACATTTGATCGTTTTGGTCTTTTATGACTAATACTGTCCTCAGGAACCAAGTTCCAGGTGAAGTCATCCATCATCGCTTGATCACACTTGCCCTGTGCTATACAGAATTTTCTGATAGTGACAAATGGAAAGTATTTTTTTAAATATGTGAAAATATGTACAAAAATATATACATACGCAGGTTTTGTTTATTTGCAAAACATCGATATATTGTAATTAACGATATAAGCTCAAAATTTACCTGAGCTAAATATAAACTAAAACACTGATGCTACATGAAAATAAATGTTAACACAATAATCATAACCAGATAATTGTACAAAAACTTTAAAAAGGTCAGGCGAAACCAAAATTTGTTACACTGTGTTATCACACATTCATTAATTATGAGAGGATTACCTCATTATTGACCTACTTACCTATTAGCTATTTAGCTATTAAGTCAAAGAGATCATTAAACTTTATATATATTAACTCATTGTGTACTTGTGATGTTATTTGTGTTTTTGTAGGATTTTGATTAAATTTAACCCTGAGTTTGCTGAATATCATATTTATTTTTATTGAAATGAAAAGCTTTAAAAGTATTTCCCTTTATAAGGCTATAACCAAAGCAATGCATAAAGTAAAAGTATTAGTTTTTAATGTTACTTTATTTAATTTTATTGACACATCTAGACAATTTAGCACATATTCCGTACTGTAAAATTGCTTGATAATCAAACAAAAAAACTGAAACAATGTCAGATGACTGATATTTACACACATTTACACAGAAGCAAATCCTCTTTATCTCCTTTATCTCTTTGAGAACTATTGCGATGCGTGTTAGCCACAGAGATAATGAAGAAGATGGACAAGCTGCTGTCGATTTAGAGAAAAAAGCGCTGTGTGTGCAAAATAACCAGAATTAACATACCAGAAAATGTTAACGGATTAACGCCAATTCGCAGGCTAGGATTTTTACTATCGGCTCTCAGTGATTGTGGCAGTAGCTCTGGTTTACTACACATTCTGCAGGAGAGCGTAATGGAGTTTTTAGGTAGTTATCACGTCAGAACATAACAAAGAAACAAAAGAAATCTGTGAAAAAAGACAATTCAGAATAAGAAGTGAGCTTCCTCGCTGCCTATTCCACCGTCATAAGAGGACGCCTTCTACGGAAGCACTTGGGCCATCAATTAAACTCAATAATGACTAATTTGGATCACTCCACATAGGCAATTTAGCACATTTGTGATTTTAGTACAATTTAATGTTGGCATATTGCATTCATTTGCCTTTTTACTTTCAAATACTAGAATAATAAAGTTTTGAGTTATGTTTGTTCTGAACCTTTTACGATGCATCCTGGGATTGCTTTCTTTACATATGAAGCGGTTTCAATATTATGCAAATCTTGTAATTGATATTTTAGCATTATTTTACTGCCCATTTTTTGTAAGAGATTTTTCATCAGCAGTGAAACCATGATGCCTTAAAATACTACTAAATAGGAAGCTCACTAGTCTTTAGAACAGAAATCTTTTGAAAGACGTTTTCAATGAAGTAAGAAACTTGTAGGTCCCTTTTTCTCCACATCACTCAAACTGTTCTCTTTTCCAGATGAGTAAATGCTTTTTGGCAGGGGTTAGATGGCTCTGCCCATGGTCATAGTCAGTGATCACTAGTGTTTAAAGTTTATTTTCTGCAGTTACTTTAAGTCTCTCTGATCAGGCCATTTCTTCTCAAGTGCTCTGTTGTCTCTCGTTCAGAGTGAGACACAGCACAGATCTGCTCTGATCACATGTGACAGTTCCACATAACTCATGGCGTGTACTTTGGAGCTGTGGGCTTTTACAGTTACACACAGCTAAGTGAGGGTACTGAGGCTGTCATGGGTCAGATGGTTAGTGTGTCAATTTGAGTGTCTTTCAAGGTGTGTTTGTGTGTGAAAGAAAGTGACAAGCGAGACAGAGAGGGTTCTGTTCCAAATAAACTTCACAGATGCTTTCCCACGCAGCATTTTATGGAATTGTTGGCATGCTTCTGATGCAAAAGCTTTTAAAAAGAATATCCTGTAGGCAAATGAGAGTGCACTGGTCAAATTCTAAGGCAACAGTGCATGTATCCTTGCTTTAAAAGGTAATCCCATAATGCATTGCCAAAAGCTCAGAGAAGCATTTAACCAGTTTGGTAATAAATCATTCTTAATTTCTGAGTTGTGAACAGATTTCAATGAACCAGTTGTTGTAAATTGGAGAGATCTAAAATGTTAATGCTTCTGTAGTCTCTACTTTTATGTTAATGCTTTTAAATGTCAATGCTTTCACCAATTTTTGTATAGTAACAAACCTATTTAAAATTGAATGGGTATATCAGATTGAAATTCTATTCTATTTCTAAGAAAAACATTGTACTTCATAATGTCAAAATTGAATCTGTATAATTGTCAACCCCATTATAACCTGAAGGCATAATTTTAAACAAATGTTTTAATTCAGCTTAAATGGATAGTTTACACAAAAATGTTGAGTTCTGTCACTACTGTTCTGTTACTTTCTTTCTTCTGCAGGACATAAAAGAAGATATTTTAACAATGTTGGTAACCGAACAATGAAGTACCCATTTATTGCATTGGTTTTGTGTCCATACAATAGAAATGAGTGGGTACCACCATTGTTTGGTTTACAACATTCATCGAGACATCTTCCATGTATTCTGAGAAAGAAATAAGTAATACTGATTTGAAATGACAAGATGTTGTAAACATGATGACAGAATTTTCATTTTTGGGTGAATTATTCCTTTAAAAAGGGCATTTTCTTAAATGCAGTTGCTTCATTTCAAAGCAGAAGAAAAGAGTTCAGGATGGGGTGGGATGTGTTTTTTTTTTGGCCCAGTCTCACTCTTCTTTAGAGGTGTTCTTGCTGCACCTTGACAGAGATCCACACAGAACCTGTTGGACAAGTCTTCAGATGATAAGTTGTCAGAAGAAAAATGTGTTCAAAGTTTGAATGTAAAAGAAAAACGTTTTGTTCTCCGATTAATTTTTCACACATCATTCAGATGTTAATAAAGGGATGTATTTATGGCATGGACCCAAGCGCTGAGGTTTGATTGACACATTGAACTCTTGCAGTGAGGAATCTCTGAGGGAAAGCATGCAGAGACTGCCTCACGTTCTGTTTTGTTTGTTTACTTTGGTCAAATTTGCATAGTACTTTCTATTAGGAAATGCTTATGTAACCTTTTTTTCAAAATAACACAATAACATTTTCAAAATGAAACCAAAAATTTTAAATATACCTAAAGTACAATTAACATACTTGTGTGATCGTCACACTTACATTAATAAAAGGCCCATTTTTGAGGTTTAGAAAATTTCAGTGATAGTTTAACGAAAGTTATACCATTTGTTGTTTCAAAAACAGATGACTTTCTTCCATGAATGACAAATAGAGATATCAGGCAAAATCTATACGCAGCTGTAAAATCAGCATGGTTTTGCTTAAAAAAATTGAAATATTTTATGTTTAAAAGACAAGAGAAAGTAATACATGTTTGTAACATTAGGGTACACAAATGATTTGAGAATTTTGTATTTTTAACAAGTCTTTCTGTTTTTCAATTACATCAAAAGAGGGACACAACGGGATAGTTTAAATAAAATGAAAATTTTGTTCATTTATTCATAATTCATCTATCCTCACATCAGTCTAAACCTTTTCTTCTTTGAAACACAAAAGAAGATATTTTGAGAATATTTTCAGTGGTTTTGTGTCCATAAAATGGAAGTAAGTGATATTTGGTTACCATCAGTCTTTGAAATATCACATATAGGTTTGAAATGACACGACGGTGAGTAAACAGCTGATGAACAGCTGTCCTTCAATGATTACATTGCAGAGACAACGCGGTCATGCCGATATGCCTTATTCAACATTAAAAGGTTAAACCCTATCTGAGTGAGCATGCGGCACAACTCCTTGTTCATGCCCTGGTAATCTCAAGGTTGCACTGCTGAGATGCTCTCCTTGCTGGTCTTCCTGCAAAGGCTATCAAACTGCTCCAGCTGGTTCAGAACGCAGCAGCACGCCTCGTCTTCGAACAGCCCAAAAGGGCTCATGTGACACCCCTTTTCATCTCTCTCCACTGGCTACCAGTTGAAGCCTGTATCAGATTCAAGTCACTAATACTTAGTCATAGTCTAAGTCCTACAGGACTATCAATGGCTTACTTTCACACCCTCCTGCACTCCTATACCCCATCAAGGTCCCTGTGTCCAGCACAGGGACCTTGTATTACCTTTTCAAAAAGGAAGTAAATTGCTTTCCCCTTCATTCTCCTTCACAACTCCTTCCTGGTGGAACATTCTTCATAACTGAGTCTGGTCAACCACATCTCTCACAAAATTAAAAAAACTCCTTAAAACCCATCTCTTCTGTGAATACTTGACAGACAAATGAGTAAAAAGAAACTTAACCCTCTCTCTTTCTCTCAACAGGTATTGTTCTGGCACTTGTTGAAACTAGTAACTTTGTAATAGCACCTATTGTATTGTTGCTCCTGTATGACCTATCGCTTGTTGCCCCTGGATAAAAGCATCTGCTAAATGACTAAATGTAAATGTAAATACTGAAAGAATTGTCATTTTTGGGTGAACTATCCCTTCAAGACTGATATAAAATATAACAGCACAGTATTAACACAGTATAATACAGTTGTCATACAACAACAAAACAACATCTTTATCTTCCACTTCCTTTGTGTTGTTTCCCCCCAACCCCCCCCCCCCCCCCCATCTATGCCTGTGTTCACCTCAAGAGAACAGAGTGGAATGAGAACAGTGAAAGCGGGAGGTGGATGAGGAGAACGAAGGAATGTGAGAGCACATGGTTTAGGGGGTGAGAGAGATTTGTCTCTGTGAACTGTGGAGAGGGGCGGGGCTGGTGAAGAAAGGCAGTAGACGCCATATGGACTCTGCCAGGGCTGCGTTTGGGGTGACAGGAAGGAGGGAGGGTGAGAGGATGAGGCAGCAGGCAGGGGAGATGATGAGACAAACACTTCCTTCTACAGCACGGGGCAGAGAAACTGTGGCCTGAAGGCCAGTATAGAGGCCACTGACTGACACCAGATCTGATTGCATCAAACACAGAGATGCCAAACAGTGACAGGTGCCAGCACAAAGAGAAAGAGAGGGAGGGAAGGAAGACTAGATGATGAGAGGAATGCTGTTAGAGAGGAGACAACATGAGGATGGTTAAACTCATGTTTATCTTGTGCATATGACCTACAATGACCCCCAAAAATTTTCAGACATGATATATGTACTACCATATACACTACTGTCCGTGTACACTACCAACAGTGTGGTAAATTTTTACCACATGATATTACTATTTTATTTTGTAAATTTCATAGTTGCTCTTGACTATTCTTTTGTATTATTAAAAATGAAATACTTTCATTGTATTCCAAGTAATGTCACACAAACTGCAGTTGAGATGTTTTGATTAAGTAATAACAAAAAAATAAAATAAAATAAAAGAAACTTACTAACACAATAAAACACAATCTGTTTTTTGTAAACAAACTATTTTTTTTATTCCTTTTGAACTTTGTGTATCTCTTTTATTTGTTGTGTCATTTTCCATATTCTTGTTTAATTGATACTTTGGAGAATTCCCCCGGCAATTATTTATTATGCTTCTTATGCACATTGTATGCTATAAAGTGCTATAAGTGTAAGTGCTATAAATTAATGTTTTTATCAATAAAAAGGTTTATAGTCACTTGACAAACATTTTAAGAATTGAAGATGATGATGTACCAACATACAGTATCAACTTCTTTCATTAAAGAATTCAAATATAGATTTTAGAAATGTTTAAAATGGATAACTTAAAACTGAATAATAAAGAAAAATAATCCTTTATGAGCAAAAATTGTTAAAAAAAACATCTATCAAACAGCTGTTCGATGAGTACATTTTAACAAATCGGAGACAAAGTGTGACTACACCAAGGATGCTAAAATATAGTTAGATTTATTTATTTGTTAATGCCCATATACATTTGTGTCTTCATTGTTTTATTGCGTTAACTATTATTATAAATGTGCAAAAGCAATATTAATATTGATATGAGTAAGTGACACTAAACTTTAGACCAGTAATGTATCTGTATACATGCCATTGTGTACATGCTTAACAAGAACCCCCTTACAGAACAACAGTAGATGTACAGCAGTTTACATCACATCAAATATGGGCATGAAATAAATGCCATAGTTTAAAATGTAAATGTTCTTTACATTTAGGCTACTGTACTGTAAAAACCAGAAAACAAACAGATTTTTTTTTGTATTGACGTGGCAGCTGGTTTGTGTGTTGTTTATTTCCGCCAGGCACATGTTAGCGAGCGTGTTTGTTTTCTTGAGTGCCGAATAGACTGTACGTGCTTGTAAGCATGGACGAGGAATTACAAGCGAGTGTGTGTGCAAATGGGGTACGTCAGAGAACAAGAAAGCTTGGGCTCAGGAGGCCTGCAGCTGTATGACCCAGCTGCCACATGGCACTCTCGCTTTGGCCTTGCTCACCACATCTCTGCAGGCGGCCCTGTTTGAGAGGCTCTCATGGATTATCAATACACATACATACACAGCAATCACCGGTTCAATGTGCAACGACACATAAATATGCGTAGCTTTTCAAATCATACATTCTCTGCTGATATGGAAAGCGGCAAGCACAGTGCATTAAAGCTATACAGTTTGACACTCTTTGAACTTACAACCTTTCTAATGCCATGCTCTATCAACTGAGATGCAGGAACAACTGGGCTTCAGGTTTTTTTCCAATATGCTTGAGGATTTAAACACTTAAGTTGCATTTAATCAGCAAAAATTAGTTATATGAGCAAAATAGAAAATTAAACAATAATGTGCACCGCTTGGAACAAAGCATTCCGATTTGTATAAAAAGATACCTGCAATGATAATTCCTAAGCAGTTTAATTATCAGACTTCTATGCATGATAACATAACTCGACTGGATTCTATAATATGTTTTGAACATCTGCACAGTGCCCATTCCACTGTACAAGAGTGATTGACGTTGCATCGCTGCACCGATGGCTTCTTTGTGTCTTCATTCATTCTTTCTTCTTTTTCACAGGCAGGATTTAATTTTCGAGCCGTCTAATTCAAAACAGGGATCCTCAATTATGCAACGTGTCATTTACATATGCTAATTAGCATCATATTAATTATCTTTAAATTGGGTAATTAGGCAATCTCAATTAAGACATTGTTCATTACACTAAATGCACAGGAAAGGTGTTTGAAGTTTATTTTGTTGCCTTCCCAGTGCCTCCCTTCATGTGTGTGTATGAGAGGAGCTCGACTGGGCTCGCTGCCACATCTGAATCGGGCCTTGCCAGCACGGAGCGTTTAATAATTTAGCCGTCCCACATCATATAAGAGATGCACCCACAGCTTTCATGATTACCAAGCATATGGTTTGGTAATGAAGCTTCTGCTTGTAAAATAGTAATGACAGCGAAGAGAGAGAGAGACAACAGCTTCTTCATTTCATTGTAGCCATGCAGCAAATGCATTATACAGGCTTGTTTGGATTTTGCGCACATTGACAAGACCCTGTTTGCCTTGCACTTTATGAGAAAGGCCAACAAAATGCTGGCAGGGATTCAGGGGCACTCGAGGTGCAACATAAGCCAAGACTAATGGTGGGGGTCTTTAGCTCAACATAGTCCATCTGACGAGGACAGAGAGGCAATTGGATTTATTTTGTATAGGACAATCGTAATGTTATGGCTTTGCATGTAAAGATACCTTTCTTCTGTTGGTGTACAATGGCAGTGACGGCAATGTGCCTAAAACACTGCAGGTTTTACAGAAACAGCTGTTACATTTACCTTTTTCTAGAGGAGTATTAAGGACTTCTGTACTACCAGGAGAAAGGTGTAAGCAGTCTTATTTAACTCAGAACTGCAAGTTGCATGGCTGGTGCAAGACCACTTTGGACGATTACTGAGACATACAGTCATGTGACTAATTGCAGTCTATCATAGAATCATATGTTACTGGTATGCAGTGTTACAGATTACAAATACAACATATTTATTATTGTCTTGCCTTCAACAGAAAATGATTTGCAAAAGTGGTGATGCACACAAGAAAAAGTACTGTAGTATATTACATTATTTATTATAGTAAACAAAAGTACATACTATACTATAGGCCTTATCCTCTGAAGTTTAGTACATCAGATTTACTCAATAAAATAAAATATTTACTATTTATATGTCTCTTCTGGCAGTTATCGTTTCCAGCTGTAGTATTGTAACAATATTACTGAAGTATTAGTAGTATGTGTAGTTAATAGTATTCGTATTTTAACTTTTAGTAGCATTAGTCTGTGCTGTAGTCCTGTAGTACTCAGTATTAACTGTAGTATTTTACCGTCTGCAGTATTTGTAGCACATGTGGCGTTTTTTTCATTAGTGTTAGTAGAAGATTAGTAGTTATCAATTGTAGTATGCTTACTTAAGTAGCAGCTGTATTATTTAACCATTTGTAGCATTAGTAGTACCTGTACCTGTAGTATTCAACTATAAGTAGTATTAGTAGAAACGGCAGTATTCTAACATTAGAAGTATTAGAAGTATAACAAGGGTTCACTCAAAACAAGGCGAGACAGCGTTTAGCCATTACGCCACACATCGCTGGAATCTGCTTTCAGAAGACATCAGATGTTCACTAACAGTATCCATTTTTAAATCCTATGTTTTAAAAACACATTTCTTAAGACTTGCATTTATAGCCTGAGCACTCTGCTTGTTTAAATCAACTGCTAGTTTATTTCTTTTTCTATTTTCTTTCGATTGATTCTTTTATGTATACCTGTACACACACATTTTAAATCCATTTTATTTCAGTGTTATTATCTTTCAAACTCTAAAGTTTTATTTGTCATTTTAAATCATCTGCTTTTTAATTATGTCTTATGTCTTATGCATTATGTATATAATTTTCTTTGGTCAATCATTTTTTGTAGATCACTTTGAATTACCTTGAGTATGAAATGTGCTATACAAATAAACTTGCCTTGCCTATTGCCGAGTGCTTTGTTTAATTTACATTTTGGCACTGTAGAGCAACTTGGTATTCCTTCCATCCTGAAGACAGTGTACTTTATACTGCAGAAATTGCAAAAGTAGCATCGTAGAATTCAATTCCAACCTTAGAATCACCTTAGTAAGATGAGGTGTCACTTGATGCACAGAACAGCAGGGGATTGGTTAATGTGATGGGTCAGAAGCTCTGCATTTGCTGAAGAAGGTTAATGCATGATTCTCTCAGGCATTTCCGTCCCTCTTCCTACGCTCAAAGGAAGATGAAGGCACAGCAGGAGCTCCATCTATAAAACCAACATCAAAAAAACAAAGAGACAGATGTATAAAACATATGTTTCTTGCCCTCCTTTAAAAAAATTCACACGGAGACACCTTGCAGTAGCACATTCTATACCGCCTGCTACTTTAAACCGAATACTCTATATGAATGCTGAATAATTTACAGCTTCTGCCCTCACCTTGTGCACATAATATCTGGTATACACACTCACCTACAGTATTCTGGGACAATAATCTCAATGGCTGATCTGTAAAGGAAGTGAGAACTAGCACAATGTAGTCATTGTGATGTACAGACTGCAGAAGTCAATGTAAATGCACCATTTGATTTCCTCTTCATCAGGGAATGAAAAGCAACATAGAATGCCCCATGTGTCTCTGTGGTCCCGTGTGAAAAGACAATCAGGTTCACAGCTGTATTTACTCCCATTGAACCTGTGGAAAAACTGTTTGGCCTCCATGGGTTTGCCTCACTGCCTGTTGTCTACATAGGCAGCTTCCTTCTTAGGGAGTACACTAACTGTGATAACTATTGACTGATTTGAGATGTTTTGCATAGCACAGACAAAGAACGCTCTTAAGGGGAGACTTAACTAACTGATTTTAATAAAATTTGCTTAATAATGCATAAAAAACACATAACACAAACACTGGGTAAAAGAACCTACTTTAAATAATTTACAGTTAACATACAATCTAGTAATGCGTATTCTTACCTCGGCTAATCCACCATTCTTATCTGACCTGGTCGCACATTCTGGGATTGCTTCTCCTTAAAGGACACATGTGATGGAGCCTAGTGTTTTCTTAGAAGACTGCATAACTTAGTGGAACAGTCATTTCATTTCAAATGTGCCTAAAAATGCAGCATACTGAGGTAGCTTGCTAGGTTTGGGAACAGGTAAAAAGTTTGAAGATGTCACAACTGCGAACAAGCGGAGAGGGAGGGAGAGAGAGACCCAGAGGAAGATGTTATTGCTCTAAGGTTTCTTATTTAAACCTCGGGAGATTCGTTGGTTTTCTTGACTCTGTTTCATTAACATACCATAGAAGATGTTTTTTTCAAGAATTGCTTGGAGAAATAAAAATAAAAATTCAATTACAATAAAGGAACAGTTCACCCAAAAGAGAAAGTAATTTACTCTCCCTCAAGTTGTTTCAAATCTGTATAAATGTATTTGTTCTGTTAAACACAAAATATGATATTTGGAAGAATGTAAGAAACCAAACAGATCTGGGTCACCAATGACTACCATAGTAGTTTTGTTTCCATAGTAATAAATCTTATTTTGTGTTCATTGCAACAATAAAATTGATACAGATTTGGAATAATTTGAGGCTGAATTAATGATGGCAGAATATTTATTTTGGGGTGAACTGTTCCTTTAAGAGTATAGAACTGTAAACCTAATGTAGGTTGTATCAAACCCATAAAGAGATTATCAACTTCGCAATGACGGCAATGACGGTTCATGGATCATCTCAATAGATCCAGGAAGTAAGTAGCACATGGAGCTGTGGCCAAACAGACCAATTTAGGTAAACTTCTAACACATTTAAAGACATTAGCCATTTCATGAATAAAAAAAGGAAAAAAAAAGGAGTTAAAATATAAAACATAATTTCTTGGAAATATATGAAGGCTCAATGAATCACGTGGCGCTCAAAAAGGTTGAACTTCCGTTGTCGCGACTCTCTCTCAACGGCTGTGGTTTGTATAGGGTGAATCATTTGAATGTGTGTACATTTGATGAGAAATGTTTGTGTTCATTTTAAACTCTTCAATAATATTGACTTTTGATTTCAGACATGGCAAATCTGAAGTTTATGACGTTGTTGAGAACTGAACAATTAGGACAATTGAGATATTTGTGATATTTCTGGGTCTATTCCCAGGAGAAATATCAGAGATGCATGAGATTCCATTTGCTCATGTATGAGGTTCAATTTGATTTCACTGTTGTCTAGGAAAAATAAATGAGGTGGAAGATCTCATCTGTGATTTTTCTTTCTTCTGCAAAGAGAGCAAAGGAGAATTCTTGAGCAACCTGATCAGAGAAGATCTTGAAAGATTGTATGAATGACATAAAAAGATGGAAAAACAAAAAAGATGGAAAGACATTAAAACCGAGGATTAGGGCAGAAAATGCAAAAGACAGAACAAGGGATTTGGCTTCCTTCCTGTGGGAATAAATGGAGAAATATAATGTAGCCTATAAAAGATGAGAAGTTCAGATAGAGAAAAGGACAGAAAAAGTTCTCTGCAGACATTTCACTGACTTACTCTGGCGCCTAGGTGACTGTAACAAGATATGACATAAATTATTGGATATTGTACTGGTGCCAGAGTCAGAGGGTTAGATAGGACAATGGACGGGGCTTTTATAGTGTCCACTAGGGGGAGCTGTGGTATTCCTTTTAAAGCCCTTGTGGCAAAAGCATATGTGTGAGTGATACATTGTGTCTGTAAGCATGCGATTTTAATAAACATACATCAAAATACTTCTTTACCATTCTAAAACCATTATGATTTCAATATCCATGTTAAGAACATTTTGTTCAATGGGAGAAGAAATTTAGAGAAGACATGCTGAGGTGGTCTTACCATGTGATTATAGAGAGTGAAGGTAATGTGTCTGTGTGAAGTGAACTAACAGCAATAGTCTTCTTTGCTCAATGTGATGTTGTGAATTTTAAGGTAGCACATGCATGGTGGTTGACCAGCATGTGTTTTTCAAAGCATGAATCTTAAATTAACAACCCTGTTAATGCAAGATGAGTCACTGTCTTAATGTAGCTTTCATCACATTGTATTCAGTTGACAGTATAAGAGGCCAGATGTTCATGGGGATTTAGGTATACAGTCGCCAGTATTTCTAAAAAAGTATTTCTTTATTGTCTGCTGAACCCACATCCTGATTGGGAAGCTGTTGTTTGGATGTAAAGACAAAAGAATTGGACAAGGTGCCATTCATGTAGTCTGTTTGAGAGATGAGTCAGACTTCAAACAGAATAGATACCTTTTGACTCTCTTCTGAAAAGTGCGGTTAGTGCCGTGGCTTACAGGAACATCACAGTCTTGTATTTAAAGGGGAAAGTTAACCCAAAAATTACAATTCTGTCATAATTTACTCACACTCTTGTCATTTCAAACCATTTTGAAAAAAATGTTGGTAATGGAACAATGGTGATACCCATAGACTAGCATTGGTTTGTGTCCATTCACAATGGATTGGGATCAATGTTGTTCGGTTATCAAAGTTCTTCAAAAGATCCTAATTTGTGTTCTGAAGGAGAAAGATAGTCATACAGGTTTGAGATGACAAAAGGGTGATTAAATGATGACAGTATTTTCATTTCTTATGCATTAATGTGACGATGAAAATCTAATGCATTTATTATGGAATCTAATAAATGTGCATAAATGCATTGCACATTAATTCCATACCTACACATTTTGTTTACCTTTTTCAGATGGCTCAAGATTCTTCAAATGCAAGTCCATTCCGTCTGATGGTTCTTCTAGCTACAATTTGGACTAATATGTAGATTTTAGAGGATTGTTAATCAACAATCATTTTGAAGGTAATTTTTCTGATTACTGCTACACAGCAATTTCTAAAAGAAATGATGTGAAAAATGCATGTAGGAATACATGTAGGAGTGCATTTTTGAGTTTTGGTATTTGGGCTGGGAACGCTTGATTTGGGCTAGTTTTGTTTGGCCATTCGCTGGTTTGTTACTAAGATCTGGCAACCCTGCAATTAACCAAATTCAAAATTAAAACAAATTTTGATCAAATTGTTATTATCAGAACAAATATTTACACCAAAATGTATGTTCATTTTTAAAAATTGTAATTGTAAACCAAATAATGAAGTGGAAAAATATTATGCAGTTTTATATTTTCCAGTGTACATAAACAGCATTAATTGACCTGATAAGTCATATTGCAGAAGAAGAAGAATTTATGATAATCTAAATTCACTATATATTTCCTCAAAATAATAAAACATGCTGTATTACAGATGATTTGATATTTTTGTCTGGAAAAAAAATACAATTAAACTGAAATTGTAGTAGAAATCAGGTAGATGTAAAGAAATTAATCTCTTGGGATCAGCAGAACTTTTATTATGATGAACTGACTGAACTGACCGTCATTATGTAGCAGAATAAGGAAGATAAAGTCCTGCACTTTCAAGCTTTTGTGACGGTCACCTATGGGCCATTAAGAAACTAATGACACATTGCTCTCGAAACCTCGACATGCATTTTAATGTCACCATTACGTTTTATTTTACATAAGAGTTTATGGCACACGTGGGTACCAGCGAAGCCCTGGCACAGTGGACCAACATGCAATGTGTTCTCCAACATTGCTCATATTACAGAAAACATAGATGTGTGTGTATGTGTGTCAGAGGTGTCAGCCTGCAGATCCATTGCCAGTCGGTGTCTGCTCGTCTGTGGACATGGCTTATTCTGCATGGCAACGCACAAGCCACACTTCACAGGGGCTTCATAATAACACCCCCTGCCAGGGTGACAGCCTGATTGGATTTCTGAAGGAGTCGCTTGCATGCATTTGCATACTAATTGACAAATGTTTTTTTCATCTTCCCCTCTTTTCCTTGACTCTCACTATTCTTTAAACTCTCATTAAATTATGGGAGTATCATCCATCCGTGACACATGAACTCTGCGTTTCTCAAAGTAATTCAAGCAGTTCAAGTTATTTCTGTTTTTTTCTGGATGAGATGAAGTTTCAGCTCCACAAGGAGAACACAATGCTTGTAAGGCTAAATATTCATACTAACCAACTGTTTCAATTGTGGAGACAAGAGAGAGGAGGTTTTGACCTTCAACTTCATCAGTTTAACCAATTAGGGAATAGGGCATGTCAACAGAGGACATGCCATTATAGTAAAGTGTTTTTATGTGTCTTTGGTGTGTTATTAGTTGCCCATGCATGTATTAGACTCATAAAATTGCAAAAATTAAAGTGTCAGAACAAAAGATACATTCTATCTAATAGCGAATGCTCACTCAGACCTGCCTGAAACTTCTCGTTTAACCACAACCCCACAAATCTACGTCAGTTCGTGGTATGATTTGAATAAGAATGCCCAAATGTATACACAAGTAAGGTGGGCGTACCTGTCAGTACAATTGCTTTGGAACCTGATGTTCCAAATATGGTAAGAGGCGTTACATTTCCATCACACGCTTGCAGTTTTTTGAACAATCACTATGCACTAATTAACTTACCAATCATAGCACACCTCGCTTTTCAGAGCGATGAGCTTTGTAAAAAATCTGCACGTTTCAGAGAGGCGGGGCAAAGAGGAGATACAAACATGCACGGTTAGAGGAAAATACAGCGTTTTTGAACCTTAAATCGTATATACACATTGCATTACATCTAAAAGCGATGATGTTCGTTTTAGCTGTGTCATAAGACCCCTTTAATACTTTTTATTGTATAGATATTTGCAAAACCAAGTGACAAACATAAAGGGTGACAAATAATAATGATTCATGGCAAAAATAAATATCAATAAAAAATATGGGGATACGAGGTTTCAGAAGGACAGCAGCAAAATTAGGAATGTTTTTTAAAAATATTTTTTTAAATGATGTGTGTTTAAGCTACAGTATATTTCTAAATACAGTGTTCAACTTTTCATGTAAAAAGTTCTCAACTAAAAACTGAAAAATCTTGCAAGACAACAGCGTTTTGGGGGACTACAAATGGAAACTTTTGAAAATGGGTCTTAAATGACTTTAGCTCTGTTTTCACAGATTGGGTAATAATTATGTAAATTAAGGTTACAGACATTAAAACAGAATGTGTTACAGCTCTCCATGTTTTAAAAGTGTAGAATAGTAATAGAATTCTATCTAGCTGAACTATTATTCACTATTATATTTGTGTGTGTGTTTAATACCTTAAAAAAGCAAAAGAGGATTTCTTATGGAGCTCAGAGATGAGAGCTACTCCAGCTGAGAGCACGTCAAGTCGGCAAAACAAGTCTCTCAGGAGAGCAGACACCAGGCAAGGCAGCTAGTGCAGTGGGAGATGTGGCCCACTACAATACTGTATACATAGCGCACACACACCCAAACGCCCTCTGCCCTCCATTACACACACCCATATTCCCCTCCCACGTACCACCACACACAAAACCGAAGCGGATGTCACCAGATGCTGCTCCTGTAGCCTGTGTTTCTCTGGCATTTTTTTTACTCCTACACACATGTAGCGTTGCCACAGTTTTAATTATACGGTATAAAAACAGCTCATAGTCTCTGCTGGATGCAACCAATTGGAAAGAGACCACACAGAATCAAACTGCTGGATTGTTTGTGCAAGTGCCAGCGTTATATACAAATGGCTTGCCGCGTCAAGTGGCAGAGAAAAGCGGTGTTGGTGGAGTGCCAATGTCTTTCATAGCATTAGGTTATGAAACAAAGCGTCTCGAGTCAGGTGCGCAACACTGTGAGAAATTAACTCATTTTACCTCAGGCGCACGGATAAAAAAGACCTCAGACTAATGATTTCATTTGGATTAGTAATTAGTTTAATACATATTGCGCTGGCTTCTGCCCCGCTAGAACTGAAGTAAAAGGACACTCGCACCACAGTCTGCCAGTTGAAATATTTCCCTGTTGTTGAGAAAGTGGAGGCGGCATGAAATATGGATAGATACATGGTCCTGTCTTTCTGAAAGAACTGTTTCAAAGGCTCCTGAAATGTTCATGAGGAATGCTTTTTTGACACACTGGCTGGAGTTTCTCTACCCAGCTAACATAAAACAGCACTCAGATTGGGAAGATGGTGAGGTCGATACATACCATACCATTAAAAGCATGTTTGACTAAGTGAGTGTGTATATTTAGCTTTTAATAAATGGGTCTATATGGTAGTTTGCTATAAGGATGATGTGGAATACATTCATTAATTATCATTAAGTAGTCATTTAATAGATGCTTTTATTCAAAGCTATTTACACTACATTTATTACACAGACAATCCCCCTGAAGCAACCCGAGGTTAAGAGGCTTGCTCAATGGTGCTTGTCATTCTTTATAGGGCTCAAACCAGCAACCTTCCAATTGTCTGCCTAAAGCTTTAGCCATTATGATCCACCGCCCCATCAATACAAATAGACAGCTCACAGAATGAAACATATCTGCCTTAAAATACATTAACTGAACACATCATGTAATGATTTAAACTATAAACGCAATCAAACTCAAATGTATAGTCTTGAAGTGCATAATGGAATAGTCTTTTATCATTTCGCATACTGAGTACAATATATTTTAACACATTTTGCAATACCTGTCAAATATAGTTAGATATGTGTTAAAAATGGCAACTTTTCCAAAAATTTGGTGTAAAAAAAGATGCATTACAAAATAAAACTATTTGGAAGTTGCATATACAGTATTAATATGTTTTACCTGTGTATGTAATGAACCTTTTGTAGTGTTTGTGGGTCTGTCTTTAATGTTAACTTGTTCACCCATATAATGGATGTTGTCCATGCCAACTGTGAGATGAACTACACATCTGTTAAAGGGATAGTTCACCCAACAAACAAAAAAAGTCGGTCAACATTTATTCACCCTCGTGTCATTTAAAACCTTTTTGTGACTCTTTCTTCAGTAACACAAAATAGATTTTGAGAAATGTTTCATTGGATCTGTACAAGTCAAGTCAATGTTGTTTTGTTAGCAACATTCTTCAAAATATCTTTTTTTGAGAAGAAAACAAATGAACTATAGCTTGAAATATATTAACATCAATTTTATGGCTGTCAAATAATTACACCCATAAAATATATTTTGAAGATATTTTGACTAGTGTCCAGACCACTAGACACTCTATATGTTATAGTGATAGTTCACCCAAAATTGAAAATTCTGTCATCATTTATTTACCGTCTTGAAATTTCAAACCTGAATGACTTTCTTTCTTACGCAGAACACAGCGCTGTTCGGTTAAAAACATTCTTCAAAATATATTTTTGTGATCTGTGGAAGAAAGAAGGTCATACAGGTTTGAAATGACAAGATGGAAAATAAATGATGACAGAATTAAAAATATTTGTGAGTAACTATCCCTTTAATATAACATAACTACTGTACATGTTTTTTTATAAACCATTCATTTAAGTTATAAAGTGTTTTATTGTTAAAATAGCTAAAAACATTTTTCAATATAGAACTAATGTTTTTTTTATGAGTTATACCTAGTGATGCTGACACTGTGTGGGATGGCAAATATGTGTGTGTTTTTCCCCTTTATCAATAACAATTAATTTCAGGGATCACCTGTGTTATACTGTACCTTTTACAAACAACTCACACGCACAATGTTTTGCTTTTAGATGGACCCACTGTGGAACAGAATGGTAGAAAGCTAGAGGAGAACCAAACAAAGGCCCCCCGGGGACCACACGTCTACTACTGTTCTTGTTGTGTGCTGGGAAAGATATGACATTGACAGTGATAGCCTCGCTGGTCTCTCTTTTGTAAAGTGGTCGTCGCAGGTGATGGATTCACTTCTAATGGAGTGCTACTCCCTCAGAGGGTTAGCGTTTACCCAGTGCTCTACCACCCACAGTAAGCACCCCTACACTGCTTGCACATGAATAATTGCCCACTAGGGACTGATTTTTCTGCAGATATCCCAGTGTGCCCTTCCCTTTCTGACCCCTCTTGGGAAAGTAGATGGGAGGAGGTGCGTGGGCCCGGTGTCAGCCGCTAAAGGCATTTCGAGTTGTGTATTTTCTCTTTCCCCACCTCTGATACTCTCATAGTGTTTCATAGAAATGCCATTGGTTCGTGTGTGTTCGTGCATGCGTGTGTGTGTGTGTTTGTGTGGAGAGTGCAGTGCCCTTGGCTTTTAACAAGAAGCAATAATGGGAGCTGAGAGGAGGAGAGACGGAGAGAGAAAGGTCTAACAGTTTATTGTACTCTTTTCATTGTCAGTGTTTGGGTGTCGTGAGAGAGCAGATGAATAGTGGCCTTCGTATATACACATACAGCTTTACACCAGTTTGTGAAGTTATGTATTATGTATTTGTACCTCATTGTGTTTTTTTTTTTATTTACCGGCTACAGAACAAGCAATATTTACACAAAAATGCATCATAGCTGTGGAGAATTTCATCAAATTTCACATTATATTTTTCTGGCATTAGAGATTCATCAAAGAGAGCCAGGATCCACAGCATTTCAAACAAACCAAGAATGTATACCTGAAACTGAATTTCTTTTCTGTCTTGAATCACAGGTGTCAGACATGGCTCTAACTTGGATTTTCGTTTGATATTTCTCCACATAAAGTGCATAGATGGGGAATGTGACCATTGGCATTGTGATGCCCATCACTGTGACATCACCACCAGCCTGTGTGCTCTACAGTCGACAAAGTTGTGTACTGGCAAGAATTATGGCATAAATATTACATCTGCTGATGATGGCTCCAAAGACGGATCGCATTCTCCTTTCATAAAACAGCCATGGGACACATGCATTTTTCATATGGGCTGAAGCCACCTGCGCACCCCTCAGTACATATTTATGGAGTCTATTTACCTTAATTAGCCCCTATACATTTTTAATAACCTGCAAATTTTGGAATCAAGGATATTTACTATAAAATAATTTTTTGTAAATACGTTATCTTTTTTGGCAAAGAAGAGAAAATGTGAGGACATATTAGTTCTGTGTTAGTTCAGTTTTTCGAATAAAGGCATGGGGTGGGGGTGGACTGAACCGTTGGTTGCAATTCGCCACCTCACCGCTAGATGCCGCTACATTTCATACACTACACGTTTAAATATTTTACGAAGTGGCTAATTTGGATAAATTTGCACTATGTGAATCGTAATTAAAATTACTATTATATAAATAAACAAATACGGATAACCCACCTCTAGCACCCCCCTTAAACCTAACCGTCACTTATGTGAAAGCAAGCCGTGGATAAATGTACGAATGAAATCTTACAAATTAGCCACCTTGCAAAATAGAAACGAATTGCTGTGAAATTGTGTATAGTGCATGTTGAACAAGGAAATAGTTTAACTAAAGAATGAATGAAAACTTTCGATTAAAACTTTCGAGACTTTTTGAGCTTTGTACATTTTAACATAAAAAACGCATATCGACATAATATGATGACTGAATGCACCCTATTTTGTAAGGAAAGTATTTATTTTGAGTAGATTTTTAGTAATTCATTAATCACTTTAATGACATTACAGTCCTTACAAAAATTATGATAAATTATTAAAAAATATTAACTTTGCTGGTAGCCTACACCCTAATGGTTTAAGCACCATAAATCCTATTCAGAAATGTTGCAATCTAACTAAGTTTGCAGAGCTGACAACAGTTTCAAGGGAAAACTCTCTCTTTCTCTCTCATTCTCTCTCATTCTCTCTCTCTCTCTCTCTCAAGCGACTGACATCCCAACACTTCCTCTGTGCCTGCTGTCTTATGTTATCTGTCAGTCTGCCAATAACAGCACATGTTGAGTTATTGGAGCTTTGCTCGACATTAAACAATTAACCGGGTTTTGTTGTCCTTCCTCCCCCGTAAACACATGTACTCCACTCACTGCAGTTCACCCAAAGCCTAGATAAACTCTCTGTCATTGCAGGCATCATAGTTTGAGACGGTGCCAGCGCACAAGTCTCTCGGCGGCACGTAGCTCCAATTAGCTTTAGGGCAAATGAAATGCATGGTATCCGTGACTCATGTAGGCATTAAAAGAGGGCTCTATTTTTAAATCACGGTGTCTGTGAGTTGGACTTGGCAGACAAGCTAGTTAGCTGAGCGTATCCTGAGCGGGTTAGTGCGAGGCTGCTGAATTTTAATAGGGATGCTGACAGAATTGCTGTTGGAGGATTGTGTGACAGCACTTCGGGTAAAAGGAAGCGAGTGGCTTAGTTTCTGGTGAGTTTTTTTATTTGGAGAAGTCTACAGCAGCTGTAGACTTATATTCTTATATTCTTTATTTCTACTTGTATTTGGTTCTGTATATACTGTACCTCAAGATTGTGTTTTAAAAGCTTTATTTCTCTTAAAGATTTTCAATGAGACCAGAGGATGATTTTGTACAGCCACTACAGTCATAACAGAACTTTAAAAGAAACCCAGTCACATTTTTAATTGATATTAGTGGCTCATGTGTACATTTTTAATGTGCAAAGAAGTGCAAAGAAAGCTTCAGATGAATTTGTAAATACTTTTTATGACCCAGTAATTTATTTGTCTTGAAAATTATGAATTTTTGTTGAATTAAAAGTAATTGATTAAAATTAAAGCTCAATGTCACGGTCATGTTTAAGCATGAAACTGCATTTGGTTTTTAGTACCCAGCATACTTTCCTGGTGGCCGAATAAAAATAAATATGACAAATTTGGTATAGACTAATTTAAAGAAAAAAATACAATGATTTTAAATATGATACTGTACATTGTTTTTACAGATTTGTCATTTATATTTGAAATCCTGTAAAAAAAAAGTTAAATTACCAAATGTACCAATCAGGTGTAAAATAACATAAAGAACATGTCATTTTACTTCACTTTTCATCTGGTGACCCAGCTGGCAGAATATTAGCGCTTTTACAGCACTATTTAAAGCTGCAATCCTTAATAATCGGTTTGAAATATAAAATTGCAGGTTATTTAACATGCTTATCTTTATGTGTGTTAAAAACAACTGCCATTTCCTGCAAAATCCAACAAGGTCTCACATTATAAATCATTGTAAGCTTACAGTATTGATTTGTGTATAAGGTAAGTTTATTTGAACAGATTGTTTATGTAGCTGCTTAATAACAGATTATTTTTAAGCAAAGAAGTTGCATCTTAAATTTAAATCCTGGATAAACAGGAGCAGTTTGCAAACAAGACTTGGGTGTTCGTGCACTTTACAAAACTGTTGTGAATTCACCCCTGTATCTTTTTCCCTTGCGCTTTCCATTAAAGATTCAATGTTTGCATAAGGGGACCCAGTGGCCCCTAAAGGTAATATATCTGACATTGTCAGGCCTTTGAAAAAGACATGACATTAAGAGCCAGAGCAGCAACGTCTACACAGAGACTTCTACACTAATTGCCATCTCGAGCGGAGAGTGACTCAGATGGAGGCAAGCAGAAACCAATGAGATTTCTGAAGGGTCACTGAGAGCCTCTTCCCTCATTACATAGACTTTGACAGGCTTACTTAACCCTTTGGTCACACTGAGCAAATGCGAGAGATATAAAGAGGCATGCATGGAGACTTTTAGTGAGCAGACGGTTTGATGCGTCTTGACTGGATGGACATTAAATTAGCATGGAGTTGGGTTTAAGTGGCTCTGCCTAAACACTTTCACTTATGTTCACATGAGAATTTTTTTAATGCTGTTTTATTATTACTACAAGGAGTTTGTGAATTATTAAATAACTAAATATCGCCAGAGCTAAAAAAGCTTTAGGAGCATAGCAGTAGAGGTTACGATACAGAAGTTGTGTGATGAAATATGCAGTGTGAGCTTTCAGTGTATATATTATTACTGATACACTGACCTTGTTGCATTAACTTGTGTATATTGTATATTGGTAATTATATGGACTCTGATTGATCAATTTATAATTCCTTCCGTGTTAAAACGTACTGTAGGGTTCAAGGTTGGACAGATGAGCACAGCCCATTCTCTAGTAAATCCATGCCATCTGACAGTGGCTTTATCCAATGATAGCCTATTAAAAGCCCTGACTTTTGCAAGAATCATAGCAACAATTTATTAATGCAATAAGGCACTTGACATAATGCTGTATTGAAAATAAAACCCTTATAAAAGGAAAATATACAGCTGAGAAAAATATTAAGAAAGCATTTCAAAATTGTATTCAGGTTTTCTGAACTGATTTTTTTCCATGGCTGTATTTTCCTATATATTTCAATATGTGAAATAATTAAACATATATTAGAAAGTATTGCGGATAATAAATTGTTAATGTATTACAATCAATGTATGAATATATGATTGTGTGATTGAACAATATGTGAGGAATTGTCACTTTTCAAATATTGAAACATATAAGCACTTGGTTCTGTATTTTTAATGTATTGTATTTTCTGCCGTTATTCTAGGTTCCAGTATAATACTATATATTTTTGTTTTGTGAATCAATGTGTTAGCCAAATTACACAATACAGTTAACAACCAAATAGCCTATTATTAAAGTTAATTTTAAGACGTTAGCGGTTATCTGAACAAGTTGCGTATCCGATGCAGTGACAGGGGACTGTTGCTAGATCAAAAGCATTCAAAGCCACCGTGTCTGAAAGAATCACATTTGGCAAGTGAATCGAGCAAGAAAACGGCGGCAAGCGACAGAAACATAGAGAGAGATAAAATAAAAGCAAAAGAGAGAAAGACAGTCAGAGAGATAGACCAGGTGGCCCCTCTGCCCAAGGACAGCTCAGAAAGCACACAGCTGCTGGCATACGTTTGACTTTCAACAGGCCTCTCCAGCTTTCTTTACTGCAACAGGCAGAGTAAAGCGATTGGTTTCGCCCCGCCATAATGGCTGACCATGAATGCTGAGTGTGATGGTGGGAGCCCATTAGAGTTTCAATGGCTGACAAGACATTTAGCGCTCCCGGGAGCTCAGACGACTCTTTTTTCACCAGCCTAAGGCTGGGCTGGGGCTTGAGAACTGGTGGCCAGCTGGGTTACCCAACCCACACGCACATACAAAACAGCACCTGCTTGGTATTATCAAAGGGTTGAGATTCCCAGTGTTGCCCTCAGCCGGCATGGAGACGCAGAGGACGGCATGGGAAGCAGCTGTGAGGTGTGACAGTGGGGATTTGGGAGATACTGGAAAGGCGACGGCTTTGTACAGATTATCTGAATTGCAAGAGAAAGAAGGACTGTATTGACTGGAATATTTAGACGATTTTGTCGAGACTTGGAGTTTGTTGGTGTTCCTTTTTGGAATACAGGGACTCAATGTCAATATACTGTACAGCTCATAGCAAATTATGTTAAAATTACTTGGAATATAAGCCTTCACAATTCACTTTCGTGGAGATGATGAACAGGCTTGAGCTTTTACAGTGCTTGCCGCTGCTGACCTGGCGGTTTTCATGCACCAAGCTCAAGCTCTGCGATGAAATGCATTAGTCTCACTCAAAGGTGAACATCAACCTCAGACTGACGCCTTTCTTTACTTCCCCTTTTAGTCTGAAGTAGCACTGCAGGACGGGCATCAAAAGTTACTTCGGTCTGACAGCAGGTGCTTGTCCAGAGAAGTTTTAGTGCATGTGTGGTCACCGGGATCAGATCTGGGGAGTGTTTTATGGGGCAGAGTAGACTTTTTTAACTGGTTTAGGACTGACATAAGGAAAGGTCAGTGGAAAGCCAAGACATTTGAGTGTGAAAGTTAGAGTGTCTGTCAAATTTGACATATCTATCAAGTTCTTTGCTTTAAAATAAACATTGAAGGCATAGTTCACCCCCAAAAAATCTGTCATCGTTTAAACCTTCGTGACACTCTTTCTTCTGCAAAACACAAAAGATGTTTTGAAGAATGTGCACCAAACAACGGCGGTACCCATTGGGTTTGTGTCCATTACACACAATTATAAATACTACACTGAAAAAGTTCCATTAAAAAAAGACAAATATTCCTGCAGAAAAATACAATAGAATTACATTTTTGGTAAAGTTAAATTACATGTTTTCATGTTGTTTTACACCCAACTTGCAAAGTTGCAGTCTCTTACCGTATTTCAAAAATAGGAAAATTCTTTAAAATAAAACTGTAAAATGATATAATTTTTTTTTTACAATGTATGCATTTTGAAAAGCACTATACAAAAAATGGCAATTGAATTTAATTGAATTGGTGTTGAATTGAATGATGAGTAGCAGGCCCCGATTAAGAATTCAGAGGCCTCTGGGCACAAGTACGACATCATAATATTTGTGTTTGTGTAAACATTTTGCAATGCATGTAAAAGCACTGTGTATTATCTAATAATGAATGCTAAATATTGGTAAGGTAAGGTCATCATGTTATCAATATAAAATTTACCAAATTCATGTAAAAACAACTCTTACCTTTTAAGATTTATGACAACTGTGAGGGTAGGGCTCAGCGATTTTGCCTATCTTTCACACAGCCTCCGGCTAGGTAACCATTTGCATATTTACGGACAAACTGTGTTCATGTTTGTATATCCAAACAGTCAATAACAGGTTGTTGGAAACACCATCAGCTATTTAATTCAGGAGTCACCTGTAGTAAAGTCAATTATATGTGCTACTTCTTCCTCCCACTCACTGTACAGAGTAATGCCTGACAACATTTTTCCACTGAATGAAAGGTAAGGTTTATCCAAGAGGTCGCTACATTGGTCGCTATTTGCTTCTTCTGAAACAAAGGTGTTAGAGGGCTCATAAAAGTTAAATCAAGAGACAAACATTCTTAGTTAGAACACTATTTTGTATGCGCAGCTCCATTTGTGTTGGCCAGAGAAGCGCACTGCATAATGAATATAGTGAAAAAACTGTGACATTTTCTTCCCCTTACTTAGGCCCTAAGTGCGCATGGGCCCCTGGGCCTGGGCCAATGATACCCATTGGATAATCCAGCCCTGATGAGTAGCCTTTCATGGGTTGCAACTTAAACAATGCATGTTTATGTTTCTGTCAGAGATGGACCGAAATTCAATTTCTCCACCGATCAGAATGATATCTGCTGATACTGATAACGATTCTGAAGATTAAATAAATACTTCCTTACTTTCTGCATGTTATTAATTCATATAATAAATTTTAATATTGAACATCAAACTGGTGATGTTTCTTAAGATTTTCTGCAGAGCACAAATGTATTGTGTAACACGATTCAGACATGGAAGGAAGGCAGGAACCGGCAGACATTTAAAATAAAGTTTTAATACAAATTATAACAGCCGGCGGCCCCTCACAGACGACCGCCGGCGAACAAAACATAAATACAAAACACAAGAACATAAATATAAACTTAACATGTGTCCGGGCCCGGTCCTCTCTCTTCGACGGTCCGGTCGCTCGTTCCTTTTATATGCTCCCAATCTCCTACGTGATTCGAGCCCGGTGTGCGCACAGCTGGCGCTCATTCACAATTACTCACCAGACTCGAACCACGGTCTCGCCCCGCCTACTCTAGTACATATTGCTTTTTCTGTCTTCTTTTGCTTGACAGGATATTTTGACCTTGGCTGTTTTTAAACTATCAACCAATGCTTATCATTGGGCAATATTTCGGTGCAGTAGGAAAATTTTGAATTACTGTGGCAAAATCGTAAAAAAATTCACAAGATAAAGTGCATTTCCTAATATCAGTGCCAGAGGAAGGCATATTAGAAAAAGACATCCATAAAAGGCAACAATAGACCCTACCATTGTAATTGAATCATATTCAATGTGTTCAAATGAGGCAGTTAAATAATGAGAGATATAATTACGGCCATTCTGTCGTTCGGAACACCATTGTATTCTTCACCCATGGATTAACCCGCGAAAGAAAAGTGTCCACATTTGCAGAACAATTAGGTCGGTGCAGACTGAGAAAGTAGAGAGAGACTCATCCCACTCGGTGCCTGACAAAGAGTAACAACTATCTGCCCGAGAGACCGCCTTTGACGTCAACTCCAACTTTCTTTGAGAAGTTATACGAGCAGCCGTTATTCCTCATCTGTTTCTTCAGAAGAAGGCGAATGCAGATCTTGCAGTGGAGCTGTTTTCGGCCTGAGGTATGATAAAAGGCTTTGCTTTTGTGATGCCGGGCTCAGTTTCATTCGGTCAATTGAACGCTTGAAAGGAGAAGAAAAAACTTTCGCTAATTGACAATGCCAATGAAATTCAGCAGCTATAATGAGAATTCCAGCTGAAAAGCCTATTAAGAAATGTTTGTCTAATGCCTCTATTCACCGACTCCACAGCAGTTCTTTCGCGGAAACTAAATTTGCAGATTTCTTTCTCTCTTTTCTCCCTCGTTCCAAGCTCGGCGTTTGCCACTGCACTACAACAAATTAAGTCCATAGTTTGTGCGCGCTGAAACAGAAGACCTGCTTTAAAGATTGCTTGAAAACATTTCATGCTAGTCATAGTCTGAAGTCTGTCACCTCCTTCACCCAGCCAATATAAACACTTTCTTGTTTCCTCCGTCGTAGTTTTCACAGAAATTAATGTGCGGATAAGACGTTTCAGCGAATTCCAATTAATTTCCAACAAAAGGAGGAGAGCCAGCCAAGGTCTTTTCTTTAATAGGTGCTATCTCTCTGAAAAGATTGCGAGGAAGAACTCGTTTGTTTAACAGGCCTTTCTGAAAGACAACTTTCACAATTTGATGAGATTTAGGTGCATCGGTTAAGTTCAAAATGAAATGAATAATGAATTCAAAAGATATTTTGGATGAAAAGAAATGAAATAAGAATTAGTGTGAAAATCTGGTTATGAATTTAAAGAGAGGGTCGAAATAGAGAGCACAAGTGAAAATATTTGTATTTTATTTGTTACATTTACATTATATTTAAATGTACATTTGACATAATAAGTTAAGTGAATTAACTTGAAAAATGAACCTGAATTTCTGATAAGTCCAATTTCTGATAGCCTATTTATATTTTCTATTATTCATTATAATATTTTCTGTTATTAGAAGGACCCAAAGGCTCCTTGTGTGCTTCAATTAAAGCAAGAAAGCGTTTTTAAAAGAAAATCACAAATACATTGTAATATTTCTCTCAATTATATTTTAGATCAGATTTTCTAAATATTATATTTTGGTTCCCACTGGATTTCATTCTTTCATGACGTTGCTGTCCTTCTTAAATCTCGGATTTCCAAATTTGCTGTTTTATAGAAAATGAAAAACAAAAATCAAAGTTGACAACCCCTTTAAATTCTTTTTATTGGTTAGATATTTCCAAAATCCTGTGACAAACATAATGGTGGACTAATTATAAGGATTTATGGCAAATAGAAAGCACGAAATGGGAGCGACAAGGTTTCAGAATGACTATTATTGTCTTAAGATGAATTGGTTATTGTGTTTCTCAACTATAAGTCCCTTCGGATAAAATCTTCTGCTAATTGAATAAGCGTTATTAGCAGTATCCATTTGTTGTCAAAATGTCCATTTATGTTTATTTGACAGTATAAGAGCTGCTTTCTGCACGTTTTCATGTTTTAAATATCTTTTATACATCGAGCCTCATGGAGTTTCCTCTCCCGCCCACTTTCCATCTTTTTAGATCTTTGACACTGCATATCTGCTTGTCAGAATTTCAGATTTAAAACCTTTTCCTCCACAGTTCTGTATCTTTCTTCTGTCTTTCAATACACATTTCACGTGCTGGATCGCAACATTCGGCAGGGGGAACGGAGGTTAATAAGTGCAGTCACCCTTGATTTATTCAATTTGTAGAGTCCGGCCAAACAATGGGACGGGAGCTTAATTTGACCATCAGCTCAGTGTGGGTCTATTCAAAGCTTCACCCATAACAAAATGATGGAGTTCACCACCACTAACCCGACATGCTTGTTCTCTGAGGCTTTCAATAAATCAGTCCTGCTTTGCTGCACATCGTGGAAGCGGATGAATTATGGGACCATTAGGCTTGTAGCATGATGTCTGGAATGCAGATGCGCCCTTTGTATTAAATAAATGCAGTGGCAGTCTATGAATATCAGATACGCCTGTTTGGTATAAGCTTTGAGTCATGTGCTTTTTGAGAACAGTTGTGTGAAAACGCACACTGGCGATCTAACTCTTGAATGACTTTGGTTGCTTTTATGTAGGTTACAGCAGAGGGTGTTTCTTGTGTGCGTGAAGGTAAAACAAACAGGAGGACAAAAGCAGACAGTGGGAGTGCATGATGATGATGCTGGAGATTGACAGCTCCATGGAGTTCATAAGCACATGCGACAGCACCAACAGAGAAATTCACAGCAGATGAGAGGTGGGGATGAGCTGTGACATTGCTGAGGTCCCAAATCTTGGCTCGATAAATAAGAATCATAACGGTCAAAAATATATAAAATTACAGCCGAGCTATTGTCCAAACACTCATCTTTTTTCTGGTGTGTTGATGGAGAACACGCAGAGTTGTCGACCTTTATACAAGCAACATCTTGAGCTCTATGAAATGTCAAAAACTATGATGGCTGAGAAAGGAAATAAATTTTACCATCTGTCATATTATTCAGGGCGTTCTTTATGAGTCTACGATACAGAGGCAAAATAAGAACATTGTTTTTAGAAGATACCTTTGGAAAAACTTGGGAATTGTCTTAAATACTGATTAGAGGATAGACACTGACTTGATGACTTTGCTGTTTGCTGAGGCTTGGAAAAGCTCCGCAATTAGGCAACATTCAGCTCCTGCCAACAAGAACTATTGGGTTTAATCAGTCGAGTGGGTTATTGAGTCTGCGTCAAATTAACTTACAGGCACAAAGATTTGTTAGTGATTAATTTTATACAACACACGCACGTTCAAATATGGATTTATATCATATATAATGTAAATCACTAAGTCATTTAGTGGCCCAGAAAAAAGATGTTTAGACAACATTAGATGCATAACAAAGCAGGGAGAATATCTAAACAAATTAGACTTTTTTTCTCCTTTGTCATACTTTTTTTTGCCTTTTTAGGCATCGACTTTTTCAGATCCTGCATTGCTTGAAAAGTGTTGTGGATTTTTAAATAAACAATTGTTTTTTAAATCTTGTTTAATAATACAAACACACCAAATAATTTTTGCGTATACACTTAAGGTCGCTCTAAATCAAAGTCATCACCACCAAGCCTCTGACAACTCTTTCAAGCTTTATCAATGTAAAATGTATTAATATAAATGTCTTCCTATGCCGTGAATGAATCCACATCTGCATTTAAAGAGATTTGTGACCATTATTTGTGAGCTTTGTTTGTGTGATGACATCTAACGTCCAAAGAGGTAGTCCCTTTTAGCAACCTGTTAGCAACCGCCGTTTCTAAGACACAATAAGGCTTAAAAAAAATCACAGACGAGTTACAATAATTGTGTTTTATGTCATAAAACAAAACGTGAGAATTTGTAGAGGTTTTGTTTACCACAGACCTTACTTTGGGCGATTTACCAGAAACCCATAAACATTGGAGCGATGGAACCGGAAGTCCTAAAATGCTGACTCAATTCCGGGTTTTCCATTCAAAAATACGTATTATTTAAGCCCCCCCTATCGTGTCAAAGAAAAACGTGTTGACATCTCAATTCTGTGTCAGCTGCCGTTGTGCTTCGAAATTGAGGTGGGAGGGGTGAAGTGAGTCGTTGGTTGCAATTCAGTTCAGATGCTGCTAAATTTGACACACTGGACATTTAATATAATTTCAATAGATATCACAGTGATAGTTGAGAGTTCTTCCGGCCACAATAATTGTGTAGTAAAAATCTGATACTGTGACAGCACAACTTTGTTTCTTTCATTTTTCAGTAGCAGTTTAAAGATAGCTGGAATTGAAGCGAGCACATATCTGCCCCTGTTCCTCCCACCTCTAGCCTCTGATTAATTGTGTGTCTTACTCACTGTGATTCTGTCTGTTTTAATTAGCTTAGGCATGCTTTTGCATATTGTATTTATTTAATTTCATCATGTACGAGAGGCAACTTGTGCCATAATTTAGAAAATGAAAGGTCTTGCTTTTGCATTACACAAAGGATTTGGGAAGCCACTGGAGTTCTGACGAGCAAACATGTTCCCTCTGATGAGACAACAGTATCCCAGCATGCTTCACTTCTCCGGCACACTGAGCTTTCTTTTAATCATGAGTGAATACCTGATGAGACTCATTAACTAAGATGACAAAAGATCACAATCATAATTAGATTATATTAAATATATGTAAAATATGGCTTTTACTGTATTTTAAACACATTACAGATGTAGAGAGGATGCTCATTTAAGTGTAAGATTTAAGAGTGAAGCATTTATGGATCTTAATATTTAAAAGCACTGATTGAAAGTACAGACGTAACACACCAAAACAAAAAAAGAAAAAGTCAAAAGGAGTAAGGGTTATAAGACAGATGACACTCTCAGTGTCCATTCACAAGTTCTGTCATGCAGCCGCATGAGTTTGCATGAAGCAGATGGCAGAAGGGACAAACATGACTTATTTAATCTGCTTGTGTTTGCAAGGAAGTAATTGTGTTTTAACCTGGGGAGAAACAGAATATTGCAGCCTGGCAAACAAATTACCATCACCTCACTAGTCTGCAGATGACTTCATTTGTCCAATACCCAGGTCTGAATAAGTTTTATATGGGAAGAAAACAGAGACTGAGCTGTCAGTATGTGTTTTCATCACTCAGGTTCATGCACATTTTGAAGTTTTGCATCACACTGTAAAAATGTGTTGAGTGTACTTAACTTACTAAAATTTATGTGCACCATTTTTGCATCATGGTTTTGAAGTAAATGCAACTTAAGAAGTTTTAAGTCAAAATAACAAGAAAGTTTTTGTTTTGCCTTTACACAAATATATGAGTTCACTTGACCTTCTTTACTTAAAAAATTATGTTGCACGAGTTCAATCAACTTACACTGCTCATGTAGGCTGTACTTAAATATTTAACTAATTTACCTAAATGTTCATATAGTATAGTGAAGTATATTATTATAACGAACAGTATTGAAATAATTGATGAATGATTTGATGTCAGTCATTGAATGATTCTCCACAGAAGCACACAACATCCTGCATTTCCTGATGTGTCTTCGTTATTGTGGTAAGAAATATGATGGGTTGAACAGGGTCTTTTTTAACTTATAAAAAAAAAGATTATTCACAACAAAACAATATCAATAATACTAAATGCATCTTACATTTTGTCATCTTATTAACATTTATATAAATCCCCCAAAAGCGCTTTTTGAGACAAACAGTTAATGCAAATAATTGAAGATGGAAAAGTATTTTCCAAATAAATTCTGACGTAGCAAACATAACATTTTTGTTTTCTGGGCCTTGTTTTCTGGATAGTTGCTAGTTTTCTAATACCACCGTCATCTGCTCGAGAAGCATGATGGAAACTTACATAGGCCTATTTGAGTTACAGGTTTGGTGCTGGATGTTCTTTGTGGCAGAAAAATCACTTAAAGGAGCAATGTGGAGATGTTACCACCATCTAGCTGTGAGGTTGCGAAGGGCAACCAATGGCTCACTCCACTTCTCCCCCTCCCAGTCGAAGCTCTACAGCAGCTGAAACAGAACTAAGATGTCGTCATGTTTTCGCTTCTGTGCAATAGGAGATGACGTATTTATTAAACACGCCATGTAGAGCAGTTTGTCCGTTTTGGGCTACTTTAGAAACAACAGGGTTAGTTCCATATCAGGGGAACCCATGTAGATAGAAATAGCTCATTCTTAGGTAATAAACATAACGTATAATATATTGCATTTCTGTCATATAGATACTTCAAAATAATACACACTGGAACTTTAAATGTTTTTTTGGTGTCAAAAGTTTATCACCACCTCAAGGAAAATGGTCCTGAGGTGCGAGTAAGCACCCATGATGTTATGCTTTTAATCTAACATTTAAATTCTGTTTTAGTTATACATTTATTTAGAGTCAAACCTTGCTCTTTTGGTTGCACTACAGGAATAGAAAAACGCTTTCTTATACAGGGTGTTGCATCTTATCTTTAATGTTAGGCAAAATGTTGTCTTCCATTTAGTTGTTTCTTCTGCTTCAATTCTTGGTGTCACCTTTGGCCAGTTCCATTAGAAAGAATTTTATTTTTGCTTAAAACACAAAAACAGATACATTAATGGACACATTAATGCATTCATTGCACTATTGCTTTATAGTACCCTATACAGCGTCCTTCAAAAAAATGCCTCTGTATACAGTAAGGAATGTCTAATCATGTGTGTGCTCTTGATCACTTCTTTGATTCACACAACCCAAAGGTCGAAAGGCCTCACAGTGTGAAGCAATCTTCAGCGAAAAGCAAAACCCAGCACAAAGGCATCCTCACTGACAAATCTTTTAGTCACGCTGCATTGACTATTTCCTACCAGATTAACTTTTGATTAGATTCAGAGTAGATATCTGTTCCTGGAGACATTTATGGAAATCACCCATGGTAATTATTTCTCGTTCTCGTCTCTCGGGCGTCTGATTACCCTCAGTGTGTTGTTAAGTTAATGTCGGCGGACCCAGCAGGATGCTGGAAGTGATGAGACAGAGGCTGCCCCGCGGCTAGCGCTCCACCATTTCACACCTCTGGAGTCGATGAGATCTAACCCAATCACATAGAGACAATAAAGAACTGCATCGCCTCTCTCTCACTTACGGGCCTTTCATTCGGGCAGGCTGGGTAATTACCAAATGGAGATGGATTTTGATGCAGCGGTCACAACAAAAGAAAATCAAGAGGTGATTGAAATGTTTAGAACGCCATGAAGACAAATACGAAGGCACCGCTGATGCTGTTTGTTCTGTGTGGCTCGGCATAATTGCAAGAAATGGAAAAAACTCACAAATGCAGAGCCTTCAAGGGTTTCTCTCAGCATGGGGCCCGTGTTCGCATCATCGACATGCGGCCCGGCTCTCAGATGTGCCACAGATGACTGAGGGAAATAGACACAGTCAAAGAAATAAAATGTTGGATTTACTTTAAATGGTCATAGCAATTGGTTCCACAGATTTATCTTAAGTGGCTACAGACATTATTTGTTTATTAAAAATGTACTAGTTTAATTTAAGAGAGTTAAACAAAGCCTTTAATAATTTAACATATTTATGTAGATTTGAATGAATTAATAGTTTTACACTGTTCTTCATGGTCATGATGAATAAGGGCTGACGTGATATGTAAATAAACATGTTTTTAAGCAGAGGAGTAATAACTTAACATTAATTGTTTCAAGCAAATAGAGAGTAAGGCACTGCAAAAATGAATTTCTTATTCAGCATTATTGACTTGTGCTAAGTTCTTAAATGAAGATACATTGCTTGTTTTAAACATTTCCTTACTTAATTCTTAAATTTTGTTTTATTAAAAAGTCAAAATAATCTGAGGTCACTTTCCTTGACAAGTAAATGTATCTTGATTTAAGAAGTTTTAGAAATTTTACTAGAAAACAGGACGAATGCTTAGTATAATATTTTTTTGTAATGCAACACTTACTGAAAAGACAATATCTCTTTTCACCTTTGTAACCTTTTAACTTCCAGCATAAATCTTTTTCTTTTTACACAATACCGGAATGGCTTTGATGTCATTTTGCACAGGAAATCTGTGTATAAACAGCTTTCTATGGAGTACAACAAATATTTAAGACAGAAGCAATTTAGTTTTCTTCTTTTTATTTTCATTTGCTCTTATTATGACACGGCATTAATTGCGGCAGGCAAATAGAAAATAATAATATAAAAAGACAATATCTCCTTTCACACACTACAATGTTTCTCTGCGCTTTGCCTTCATTTACACATCACTTGTGATGTCATTTGCACCTGAAAGGCTTTAAAACCTTTATTGACAGCTTAAAGATGCCCTAATGTTACTGTACAAGAGCAAGTTACCATGAGATTGTGCTTCAAAATGGCCTTAAAGCCTTCTGCAAAATTTTCAACACCTTTTTAAAGGCACGCTAGAGTTTAAATAGAATTTTTTTTCCCCAGCATCTGTTTCTTCTCGGCAGTTTAGTCACCGTGACACTGATAGATTTAAGCGCCACCCTATCCTCGCAGAGACCCGCTGTGATGGTCTACTGGTCACAATCATCCACGCCAGAGAAAAAATTCATGCTGAAATGCATTTGTACCTGTGTGTGTGTGTGTGTGTGCGAGACGAAGGGACGAAGGGACATTTTGAAGGTGTATGTGGTAGGAGTGAATGTACCTGTGATTGACTGCAAGAGTCCATCTGCCTCTGGCCAGCTGTAATGATGCACAACAGTCAGCCGTTCGGCACCTGGAGTGGTGACCCTGCAGTCTTTTCACCTGCCTGTCTTACTCTCTGGGCTCTCTTTCACACTGCCCAGCCATCCGCAAACTGCCATTTCAATGAAGGATGAAGCCCATCCTATGGATGATGAATCTCTAAAAAAGAGAGTACCTGTCAGGCAGGTGAAGGGGGAGGAACGGAGTGCTCGGGCCGGGGGCCGTCATACACAGATGATGATCGGACCTGCCTCAGCTTGACAAGTGAAGTGTGAATGCGTTGGGTGAAGCCAGGCCTCTTTGGCGGCCCCTGCGGAGAGAGAAAGGGACATTTGCCCAAAATGTCAGAGGACAAAAAATCGCAGTCATTGATCGCCAGATTTCTGCAGGATGGGGAATAAATGAAAGAAAAAATAAATGAAGAGAGTAAGAGAATATGGACTATAGAAGTGCATAACATGGTGTAATGTTCTCAGAAATTGCAGTGCAGCATATAGCAATTATTCGTCTCACGCTGAGCAAAGATGGAAAGGGCGATTGGAAGGGTTGAGGTGGGGGTTCAGCGGCCAGTCTAATTGCCACCTTACTCTAAGCTTTAGCTCCACTGCCGTTTTTAGGATGTTAAGTGTCACCTTATAGCCCTCCTGGCAAGTTTCTCTTGTAGATATCCTTGCGAGTTATTTCTTCGTCAATGTACGTAGTAAGTGCTACATATGTATGTGTTTACTGAGCAATTTCTGATGCGTTGCATAAGAACTGATGTGGTTTCTTAATGTTTTAAGTCAGGGTTCTTCTGACTGAAAATGCAAAAGCCTGCTTTCTGACATCAGAAACATCAATTTTTAAAACATCCTGAAAATAGATACTTCAGTTACATCAGATGTTTTGCAACCAGCCACCAGCGTTTTGCATCAAAGTATATAAGAGAGCAGAAGTGCACTCTGCAAAAAATTTTTACTTCTGTATTTTTGTCTTGTTTGTCAGTATAAATGTCCAAGACAATTGTAATCAACATACATTTAAGTGAGAAGCAAAACAAATTGAGATGTTTAGACATTTGTACAAAAAAATACAAGACAAATACTAGAAATTCATTTTTTTTTCACATATCGCATCCTTCTAAAACCTCAATCTTCATGTTTTTTTGCCCAAAATCATTATTATTAATCACCCTTTATGTTTTTGGCAAATATCTAACCAACTTATCCAGTGGTGGAAAGTGGAATTGCACTTTTTTAAGTAGTTTAAGAACAGTGTACTTTTACTTTTTCTTGAGTACATTTTAGTGCTGTGTCGTTACTTTTAATACGCTATTTTCCTCACATTGTCGTCGCTACTTTATATGTTTAATTTTCATGTGATTGGCTAAGGAGAATAATCAATCCCGTCACGTGACCCCGTCCACTCAAATCGCGCGTGGAAAACTTCCGTCACACATATTTCAAGACATCTGCCGCTAATTTAGTTAAATCGTGTAGGGGGACGAATGTATGAGGCAGGGCGCGTACCAAGCGGCAGTTTTGCGCACTTGAAAGTCAATGCGGGAAAGGGACACAATACGAAGGGTTGTCCGAGATATTGAGTAATATTGAGGTCCTGTATCACGTCGTTCGCCAAGTTTCATCCAAACGGTTATTATTATGTTTCATTTAAATGGTTATTATTATGTTTCATCCAAACGGTTATTATTATGAGATAAAAGTGTCCATCTCTCTCCAAAGTCTATACATCTAGTGCTTTTCTCCCCTTATAAGTGAGTAGGGAACATATGCGATTGGAACGCATGCGAAGCAGTTTCGCAAACTGTACATTACCAGTTAAAATGTGTAAATAACGTTCAGTTACTTGTACAGTTCGATTCGCTTAAATAAGATGTCATTAATACATCGAAAGAAGTCGCAGGGATTACTTGTATTTGTATTTTGAACTTTTAAAGACATGAACAATGATAAACCATGGACCACAACTAATCGTTATTGTTCTACCTAAGAAATAATGTCACATACATCTTGGATGGCTTGAGGTTGAGTATTTGATCAGCCAGCTCCTCTTCAGATCTGACTGTTAATGCTTATCCAAAGCAATTCAGGAAACAAATGTTTTGCATTTTTTGCATGAAGTATTTGGTGCTCTTATTTATTAATTTCTGCAGTGCAGGGCCTAGTACACATGATTGAACTTTGTTGGAAAGGCACAAATGGTTTTAACTGGAAACTTGAGGTCATATTATACAGACAAACAGACAGAACAACACATTGACTGGATATTTTGTCTGAGTTGCATCCAGTTATATGTTAAAAGTAGCTATTTTCTATATAAATCTCCAAAATTGACTATTAATAATTATTCTTAATTCATTAAATCACACCACCTAAAAGTAACGAGTAACTAGTATTCTGAGTAGTTTTGAGAAGATAAATTTTTTACTTTTACTCAATTACTTTTTTAACACCAGTACTTTTACTTGTAATTGAGTACAATTTCAGCAATGTAACAGTACTTGTAAGTACAAATTTCCAGTACTCTTCCACCACTGCTTATCAATAAGAAGTAATAAAAAAGTGCTTGTCAACTTTGACAACACAGAGCATTTATTATTTAAAAAAATACAGTGTTTTTCCATTTCCTGAAAAACTGAATCTGGACATCTTGAAGCTTCGTAAGGAGTTAAGAACCATGGGAGCCATGATATACACTCTTAAAAAAAAGTTGTTTCAAAAGGTTTCAATGCCATAGAAGAACCTCTTGGTTCCATAAAGAACAATGTAACATCTGAAGAACCTTTTTGTTTCACAAAAGGTTCTTAATGGAGAAAAGAGGTTCTTTAGTTTATAATAATGAAAGAAAATGATGGTTCTTTAAAGAACCTTTGACAGAAGGGTTCTTTGTTGAACCAAAAATGTTTCTTCTATGGCATCGCTTCTTTTAAAGGAGTCATATGGTGCGAATACATGTTTTTCTTTGTCTTTGGTGTGTTATAAGTTGCCCATTTATTAGACACATAAAATTGCAAAAATGAAAGTGTCCGAACAAAAGATGCATTATATCTAAATGCAAATGCTCACCCAGACGTGAACCTTGTGTAACCACACCCCCACAAATTAACAAAATGACTAAGACCACCCAAATGTATACGCAAGTAAGGTGGTTATGTTCCAAATATGGTAAGAGGGGTTACATTTCCGTCACATGCTTGCAGTATTCGACCAATCACAAAGCAAATGGTTAACTGGCCAATCATAGCACACTTCGCTTTTCAGAGCAGCGTTTTTTAACCTTAAATCATGTATACAAATTGCATTACATCTTCAACAAAAGATAACATTCATTTTAGTCATGTCATATAATCCCTTTAAACCCCTTTTTAAATGTGTAAAACAGATGGTTCCATATTTGTGTCTTACATCTCCAACAGGAGAAAACGCGCCAGTTTACGGGATTTGAAAATAGTTGCATAGGCCTAAACAAGTGGCAGTGTGAAACGTTGCGGGGAAAAATAAAAACAATTCCCAGAAAATGTGAAACATAATGCAAATCACCTTAGAAAAGGAATGCTGGCTTTCAACCCTATTCACTTCAGAATCGTAGCTAACTTTATGCTTAGCTCCTGCTGCGTGTTAAATTTAGAGCATTTTAGTTTGGTGCCAGCACTCGTCTCCATTTAATGAACTAGCATGACTTAATATCCCCCATCAATGACGTACTGTGCGGAAAACATTCTTCATTAAAGTAAACAAGATTGTAGTGCTATTCTCCAACATGGCTTCACCTAACTAAATTAAAGCATCATTTGCATAACCCAGATTGATGAGTTAGAAATAAAAAAAATGGGTACGGTGGAAATAGGTGCACACCCTCTTGCTGTGGTGTGATTTCTAGATGAAACGTCGCACTCCATTAGAAGAGCAATACTTCATTTTTTTTCCATCACATTTTGTGATAATAGCTCAGAGTCGCTTTTCTCCCACATTTAAATACCTTTTTATTGCCTTTAAATTTGATGAAAATGTTTTGCGGCGCACAGAATTTAACTGCTATCTTCTTGTGCATGATGCCCTTTGTGAAGGGTAGCATCTATAATACAATCTGTGGATATTGGTCTCAACAAAGTACAAATATGGAAGTCAAAAGCAATTGAATGTTCTTTTTTGTTTTTTGTCATTAGGAATATATTATATTGGAAGAATGATGACAGAAATCTCCAATTTTTCTTTGAAACTTGTTTATGATATTTTAAAGCACCATGGCACAAAAATAAGATACTACAAACATCTTTAGGTACTTGATAATCTCATAGTTACATGCAATACCATGAAATACTTGAATAAAAGCACAATAAATAAATTAATAAATACACCGCCTCCTCATTTCCAGATTTTAGTAAACACATTAAGAGCAGGTCTCTTCTCTGCGGGTTGACAGATGTTATACGAGTGTACGTGTCAATCAGATGGCGGGGCTCAGAGATCAGAGATTCTGTGTTGTTCAGGATGGTGAAATTGCAGTCGACCCAGGCAACAGATTCTTTTTTGAGAGAGATTGAACTGAGGCTCTGCTGGTTTTGCTGCCTGTGGAGTCAGACACCTACTGCATTCACATGCCACTATCATACTTCACCATTGCTTGATATAAAAAATCTAAAGCCTGTGTGCTGTCTCAAATACACAACTCTGAGAAACAGACACACTAATATACTTGGTTGAGTGACTGCCTGTCTCACATTGCCTATGGAATTCAGCTGAATTAGGTTCAGTTTGTGACTCATAAACGTCCAGTATAAATGCATTTACAGTGGCACCAAAAGGGTCATATTTTACGTAGTCATAGTTTTTATTAATTTTAATTTGAACTAGCGGTGTCACACCATATGGGTAGTTGACAATATTCTGTTAATGTGTCCTATGGTTTGACAGCAACATTTTTGAAAGAACTATGAAGATAAATCCCTCTTGCTGTTTTATATTTTGAGTAAAAACAATTATTAAATTATTAATCTAGTTTTGTAAATTTTTACTATATCACACCCTAGGACATGTACGGTATATTTTTCAACTACCCATTGGCTACTGACAATAACTGTGATAAACCATGATTATCGATACTGTGTTAATATAACACTTTATACAATATAAGTACCGGGAATGACATGAAATATGATATTGTGACAGCCCTAATCTGAATAGTAGGAAGACCTTTACATAAATGAAGACCCTCTTTTCGGTCATACTCATAATGAATAATGAATGTCATCAAGCGATGCAGTTTGATTAACAGATTCTTTGTGACACTGATTAAATAATTCAGTGTAATTTAATGTTGCATGGTCAAGCTTCAGTTCTTTGTTGACTGACAGACTGTATCACTTTGATGCTCCTCTCAAAACATATACTCATTGAACACAACATTTAGCTGGTTTCTGTTACAATGAATCACACTGTTAATAGACTAGACTTGACTAAACTATATTGCAGAATGCAGAATAGAAGTAATAAAGAATAGAAAATAGAAAGCAGAGTACAGTAGAGTATAGAATACATAATGCAGAAAATTGAATACAGAATAGAAATAATATCTAATAGAAAATAAAGTATAGTAGAATAAAAGAAACAGAATAGAACAGAAAGAAAGAAAATAAAAAAATAGAACAGAATACAGAATACAAAAGAGTAGAATATGGAATAGAGTAGAATATATAACAAAAAAGAATGGAGGATAAAAAATAGAAAATAGAATAGAATATAGAATAAAATGAGTATAGTATACATTATATTGAATAGAATATATAACAGAATAGAATTGAAAAGCTTTTCTGACTGAAATATATATTGACCAACACAATTATTGTATTTTTGGGGGCCCATTCTGGGTGGGGATATCTGAAATACCTTATACCCCTGATTTTCTAACCTTTTAATTTGAGGACCGAAATATGTGGGTAAAGGTCCAAGTTTCGTGGCAGACTGCTAAAATACTCTGCGAAAAAGCACTTTCCAGTCATGCAATATGCATTAAACGGCCTGCAAATAGCTGTGGTCAGTCTGCGTGTATCATGTCTGAGAGCGAGACTAGTGTTACACAGAATTACAGCATCCACATGCCGAGCACCTCCTACATCCGCTCATAAACACACAAAAGCGTTAATAACCGTCAAGTCTGCAGACAGGGTGCAGCAGCGCCAGCGGACCTTCTTACCGAGTCACTGTAAAGATGTTACATGAGAGGAGAACATGTCACACAGGAAAACCAAAGGCCTCCCCGGAGCCTGATGCAGGCGCTCCACAGTCTTAAGGGAAAACAGATGTGACCCGAGGCGTGGAGGGGAATGACAGGTGTTTCACTCTCTCACCACGGCTGATGATGGAAACGAGTAAACATCTCGGCGTGAACATGCGCAACCCAGCAGGAAGCACAGCTTTAGGTTGGCACAGGTTCAACATGAGAATGAGAGTCTGGCAGCTTCTCAGAATGCTGCAGTGGATTTCTATAGAGCGTCGATTGAATCGAATGAAGATGAGCCGTATCACAGCAGGTGGTTTCTTCTCATGTTTGGATGGAATGTTATTTAATGGTTTGAGTTTATGAATGGGGTCGCACAAAGACCTGAGAATAAACGTTTGGTTTATTAGGAATGTAAAAGTTGGCTATTTAAGCACTGCTGGAGGTTCCAGATGAAATCGCAGTAAGAAGGTTTACAAACAGGTTAACCAAACATTTCAATCATCTTTCTGATGACTCATTCTTTCTGAAATGTTAAGATTATTTAGACTATTTTCTAGTAGAAGGAAGCCATTTTACTTCATATAAGTTGCATTGATTCATATTTTTTTGCTTTAATATTTTTTTTTGTATACTTTTTGTTTTGCGTAACATCGCCCTTCAGCACTGATTGATTCACAATAAAGCACAGCCTCTACTACCTTATTGCTTACTCAAATGGCACTTATAGATTTTTATTCAAAATTATATTCAGTACATGTCTACATGTTTAATAAATTAACGGCAATTAGACTTTGCTCTTAAATTCCAAAAATAAAACAATTGAGACAATTGTCAAAACACGCAACCAACACTCTAAGAGTATGGAGTTCATATTAAAATCTTCAGTAAGAAGGTTATTGCAAACTTTTTGTTGCGGGTTTTTATTGCAGACCAATATGAGCTCACTTAATGACACCGTAGATATCTCTTAAAAGATATTTGCAAGATATTCATTCATTCACGTTGTTATTTTCTAAGTGAAAATATCTGAGATGAGATTTCCATTTGATCTCCCTATTTAAAGGACAGTTCACCAAAAAATAAATTCATCATCATTTACCCACCCTCACCCTGGATACATTTCTTTGTTCTGCTAAAAACAAAGGTAGATATGGAAGAATGTTTGCAACCAAATCAGTTCTGGGGCACTATTGACTACCAAAATTGATTCTGTTAGTTCTGTTACCATATTGACTTACATTGTAGGTTTTCAACTTTTGTAGTCAGTGGTGGCCAAGAACTGTTTGGTTACAAAAATTATCATTAATTTCAGCAGAAAAAAAAACAAGCCACAAAGAATTGGAACAACTTGATGGTGAGTAAATGATGACAGAATTTTCCTTTTTAGGTGAACTATGCCTTTAATCTCATTGGTGTATAAGAAAGCTATTTGAGATACTAAAGAGAGCTCTGTAATATTTTTCTCTTCAGAATGTTCTAGATGTTTGAATGTTCTACGTCAAAATAAAAATCTGTTACTTTGACATTATTCAACATATTTAGCGAACATGTTAAATTTGAGTTAATAAATAGACACAGTCAAAATAAATGATGTTATTCAGTATTGTTTCACAATGGTTTTCTTTAAAAATCCATTCCAACAATCTGTGGGGCGTTGCCAAGCCATTAAAGTGTATAAACCGTTCCAACCCAGGTACATGAGCATATTCATTAACTCATCTACCTGGCATATGTTATTATGTACATTAAAGAAGCAATCAATGGCAAATCAAACTCATGGTAAAATCAAGTCCTCTGAATGAACGCAGCGTATGATGAAGTGCTGGAAGTCTGCTGCTAAGCTCCCATGATAATGAGAGAGAGAGAAATGAAGAGTGAGAATGAGAGGCCAGGAGAGGCTCTTATCAGAAAGCTCACAGAGCTTACAGCTCCTTTTGAACTCTTCAGGTCAATTCTGTGAGCAAGGACAGCACAGGGACCAAACACAAACAAGCTGCCAGCAATAAAGAAATGCAGGTCAGAGGTGCCTGTATACAGAGAGAGAGAAACTTGCTTAAGTGCTCTCTCTCTCTTCCTCTCTCTCTTACTCTACTCACTTTGGCAAAGTATACAGGCAACAATTTTAAAAAGCAAGAATACCAGATTTTTTCATCGTTTCTTTACAGTCCCTCTCTCTGGGCTTCTATCATATTGTATCCGTTTCTGTACTTTGTCTGTACTTTCTCTGTAAGTCTGTACTTTGCTTTCCACCCATGAAACTGAATTCTGTGAGTGGTTTCATAGAACATCAGGCAGAATGAAATATTAACAGTGCACTAACTGAACTCACCCTATAAAATTACTTTGGTTGGCGTAACTCAATAATGATACGTTCTCAAAATTTTCCAAAAATTAACAATCTTTTTAAAAATGCATTAAGTTGATGTATCTGGTGTAAGTATATAAAAATATATGTTTAAAAACATTTTCAACATTTAAACATTTATGAGATAATGATAATGTGCATTGTTGTACAATGACCTTGTTGTAAAAGTTTAGGTTAACATACAAAACATTTTGTTGCGTGTATGCAACCACTCAAAGCATTTTTATTAAAAACTCTGTATTGACACCATTAAGAGACAAATTGCCTATATAAGAGTTTTATAAGATTATACCGTGACAGTGCTTTTACCGTATACAGAAAAGCTTATTTTGATATATTTGAATTGTTTTGTTGTGTAGTTAAAGCAGGAAAGACTCTTGCTAGTGTTTTTTTGTGTTTAATGAAGCTTGTTATGGCATTACTCCCTCGGTGTGCAGATGGCTTTGAAAAAGAGGAAAGCTAGAAAACACTGAAACTTTTTCATCAGAAAAGGTCTCGAGAATGCAATGCAGCTTGTTACCGTATTGATCTCTTTCAAGCTGTACCACATTTAGAGCAGATATATAAAACTGTACAGCATGTACAGAAATGTCTGATTTCTGGCAGTTAGACAGTTTGCTCAGCAGTCTGCCTTAATCCTATTTGTCCCATTCAGATCCATGTGCGCTGTAAAATTTTTAAAAAAATACACGCTTATTTTTCTAGGACTTTAAAAAGGCTTCTCCGAAACGTGTCTGTCTTGTTATCTATCTCTCTCTTCCGTTCTATCTGAGAAGTGATTTATTGTTTTACATATGCTGTGTAACTCAGAGACAAGCGTTCTAATGAAATGTCTCTGATTTAGTTTTAGGTCAATGGTTTAACAAATCAGTGGCTTTTAAAATAGGTCAAGAATAAAATCAGTCCTGATGAAGTCAGAGGAGTCACACTAGAGCTATTTATCAAAGATGTGCTTTAGGATAATGCACCTATGTGCAACACACATTATGCAAAAGTACACATTACATTTATTTAACTGTAACTACATCTGTATGGTTTGTACCTTATCCCATATATTTTTATACATTTACCCAGAAAGATAATACATGACTGGATTATAATGATATTTATTTCTTTAAGTAGTATCACACATGTATCCGATCTTGTAATCAGTCATTCAGCGTATTTCAATGAAGAAAAGTAGTCACTGTGGTGTTTGGTTTCATTGTATGAACCGCACTGAACATGGACCAGAGAAAGCAAAAGATAGAGTTGTCGGAGGAGCTAAGAAAGAAAATAATAGACAAGCAAGGTAAAGGTAAAGGCTACAAGACCATCTCCAAGCAGCTTGATGTTCCTGTGACAGCAGTCGCAAATATTATTAAGGTCCATGGAATTGTAGCCAACCTCCCTGGGCGTGGCCGCAAGAGGAAAATAGACCCCAGATTGGACAGAAGGATAGTGCGAATGTTAGAAAATGAACCAAGGATAACAGCCAAAGAGATACAAGCTGAACTTCAAGGTGAAGGTACGTCAGTTTCTGATTGCATTATCCGTCGCCTTTCGAGCAACCCAGGAGGACTCCGTTTTTGAAAGAAAAACATAAAAAAGAAAGACTGGAATTTGTTTGGTTATGTTTTGGGCTACTTTTCTGCATCTTGAATCTGTGCAGGGCACAATGAAATGTCAAGACTATCAAGGCATTCTGGAGCGAAACATACTGCCCAGTGTCATCCCAATCACCCAAGAATGGATAACAACAAAACAGGACTATTCTGAAGTGGCCTTCTATGAGTCCTGATCTGAATTCTTCTTTTTACAATTTCCTTTGTTACAAAGCAGCTGGACATGAGACATATTGACTATAAGCAAAACTTTTAGTGTTATTCCCCTGTAAAAACAAGGGAAATGTGAAAACACAGAAGACAGACACCCCCACATACAAACGCTCCACACACACAATATGCACACATACAGTACTTACACACATCGACATAGACACACACACACGGACGGACACACATACAAGCACACGCGTGCACACACATACACGCACGATTAAACGGACTAAACATTTCTATATGCAATGTTTATTATGTAAAACTTCTGAATTCTAAAGCATCCCTCCCAGCCAGGCAAATATTTCAAAACAGTATGCAAACAGTAGCGAGGAATGCAAAACTCCAATTGAAAAAAAAAGCTCAGGAGAACCCAGATCCAACCAGGGGATTCCAGTTCCCCTCTGGCAAAAGCTACTACCTCTGCACAAGCTCTACAGTGCTTGCACGACAACGCTAAATAAAAAATAAATAAACTTACTAATAAGGTAAATTTTAGATTTAAGATAATCATTAATAATCTAATAGCATTTGAAATTTTGTAGTGAAGCCGTGTCAAGTCGCCACGTCCTTTATCCAGTTCTATCATCTTAGCTCTTGTTAGGTCCCCGCTTCCCATTCTTAGCACTGCCATCAGGTCTGGGCATGAACTGTATCCTGCGGTAACCTTGGAACAATGCGACAAGACTGGCTGAGTGTAGAGTACTGTTCTGCACTCTTTGATGCAACAGGTACATCAGTTGTTGTTGGAATTGTTCCTGGTTCAGGTTGATCTAACTAATGCAGCCTAAACCCTCTGAGGATTTATATTATAGAAGTGTAGTGTATGCAAGATTTCAAAAATGCATCTTTAGTCTAGATTTAAACTGACAGAGTGTGTCTGCCTCACGGACAGTGCAGGGAAGAATATTAGAAAGTTTAGGTGCTAGATAGGAAAAGGATCTACCACATGCACTTGATTTTGAAATTCTAGGTATTACCAACAGACAGGATGCCTGAGAGCTTAATGCACGTGGAGGACTGTAATACAATAGAAGTTTGCTCAAATACTGCTCAGCTTAACCATGTAGGGCTTTATAGGTAATAAGAAAGATCTTAAAGTTAATGCGATGCTTTATAGGTAACCAGTGCAAGGTTGACAGAACCTGGCTAATATGCTCATACTTTGTGAATGTGTAAGAACTCAATCTGCCGCGTTTTGGACCAGTTGGAGTTTTTGTAATAAGCCTGCAGGGCAACCACCTAACAGTGCATTACAGTAATCTAGTCTTGATGTCATGAATGCAGGAACTTCTCTGCATCTGACAGTGACAGCATACGGCGTAGTTTAGATATATTCTTAAAATGGAAAAACACATTTTTACAGGTGTTGGGAACATGGCTCTCAAATGACAGATTACTATCGAATAGAAAGCCAAGATTCTTAGTTGACAACAAGGGTTTGATAGAGCATCCGTCAATAGTTAAGCAGTATTCTTGGTTGTTACGTACGGCGGTTTTCGGTCCAATAAGTAAGAATTAGCATTTTCATAATTCAATGGAAATGCTGTGTTTCATGAGGCTTTGAGGAAATCTAAAGTTGAGTATCATCAGCATAACAGTGAAAGCTAATTCCGTGTAACTTTATTATATCTCCGAGAGGTAGCATGTATAATGCGAAAAGCAGAGGCCCTTTGACTGAGCCCTGTGGTACACCGTACTGGACTTGCGATTTGCGTGAGACCTCATTATTTATTGCTACAAATTGAAAACGGTCAGATAAATAAGACTTAAACCATTTCAATGCTATTCCGTTAATGCCGACGTAATGTTCGAGTCTGTGCCAATCACTTTAGTTAGTTTCAAGTTCTTTCAGAGAAAATTTTGCATTATTCGTTGGTTTTTACCAGAGGGGTACCACCAAATTTGAGCACGTCTGGGTAGTATACTTTTACTTATTTGACGATTCTGTATTAATATAGATTTTATATTATATTCCCACATTATTTGATGTGTGGACGTACTGTGTAGAACGTGTAGAAGTCTTTTGGAAAGAATCGGAAGATTAGTGATAAAGTGATGTGTCATTTAAAACTTGTTATTTACGTTGGTGAGTGACACTGTTATTTGTCTCTTTGATCTCTTCAGTAGAGCTATTAACATAAAAAAATGTCATGAAATTTCAAGATTTTTTGCGCATGTAACAGACTGTCAGTTTTGAACGCTTATATCTTCTTAATTGGAAATTTTGTCAGTGCGTAGGAGCATATCAGTTTATTGAGGTCCTTAAGGCTAACTTATTTTTGTAAAGGAAAAAACGTTCGTATTTATTTCACTTGGGCTTTAAATATATGATTACTTAGTATTTTACTGTAACAAGCTTCAATAAAAGGAAGGAAGGTGGCGAGAACCGGAAGACAATAAAATAAACATTTAATAAAGTAATATAATAGCCGGCGACCCCTCACGGACGACCGCCGGCAAACAACAATACAATACAACATAAAACATAAAATGAAATATAAACACAAGTTCGGGCCCGGTCCTCTCTCTTCGACGGTCCGGTCGCTCGTTCCTTTTATGCTCCCAATCTCCTACGGGATTCGAGCCCGGTGTGCGCACGGCTGGGGCCCTTTAACAATTACTCACCGGACTCGAACCACGGTCTCGCCCCGCCTACTCTACTACATACCCCCATCACCCCTCACAGGCCGGGGGGCACCCCCGCGACTGTGCATGCTCCCTCCCCCTACCTCGGGGGGGGTGGGGTGGGGGGTATGCAGCAACGAGACGAGACAACGGAGATGGGAGCCCTCGGAGCGACCGGAAAGAGAGAGGGGAGAGAGGAAAAAAAAATAATAGTCCGGTTCACTGACATGCTGCCGCTCGTTCCTCAACCAGCTGAGTACTCTCCTTCGCGGTGCCTTGCGGTGGCCCTGGGGCTTCGGTGGACGGCTCGACCGTCCGCCCCCTGGCGGCCGGCGGTGGCTCCTCCTTTATCTGGGAGTCGGGGCGAGTTCCCCGTCCCCTGCTCCTCCCCCTTGGGCGGACGGACGCAGGCTCCGCCTCTGGCAGGCGGTGGCCATTCTTGGCACTCCCGCCCCCTGCTCCTGCCCCTCGGGCGGACGGATGCAGGCACCGGCCTCTGGCGGACGGCGGTAACTCCCCCGCTCCCGCTTGGACGACAGCCACCCCACCTCGACCCAGGGGCACGGCAGCAAAGGTCGCCGTCCCACCGAAGATTTGACGCTGGCCGCACTGTGCACTTCCGTTCCCCAGAGCCACCGCTTCGGGCAGCCACTGGCGGACGCCCTTCGTCCGCGCTGCCCGAACTCTCCGGCACCGCGAGGCCACTCGGCGGCGAGGACTCTCCGACAGCATGTCTCTCCTTCCTCCCGGGTTTCGGCACCAATGTAACAAGCTTCAATAAAAGGAAGGAAGGAGGCGAGAACCGGAAGACAATAAAATAAACATTTAATAAAGTAATATAATAGCCGGCGGCCCCTCACGGATGACCGCCGGCAAACAACAATACAATACAACATAAAACGAAATATAAACCCAAGTTCGGTCCTCTCTCTTCGACGGTCCGGTCGCTCGTTCCTTTTATGCTCCCAATCTCCTACGGGATTCGAGCCCGGTGTGCGCACGGCTGGCGCCCTTTAACAATTACTCACCGGACTCGAACCACGGTCTCGCCCCGCCTACTCTACTACATTTACTTTACGTTAAAATAATATTATATTAAATATATCACATTTATTTTATATATATATATTTTTTCTGATCTGTAAACAGAAAAATACTTTCTGTGTATAAGCATTCTTAGCAATTAAAGCTGGTTAAATCAAAACAAACTAAAAAGTAATCAAAAAAAGTAATTTAATATTTATTTTATAAATTTAATAAAAAAATATATAAAAATGTATTTAATAATAATTTATTATTTAATAATAAGTTAAATCATTTATAACTTCATTTAAGAATAAGTCTTCACATGAGTGTCATTTTTCATGTGGCCAGAATCAGTCTGGACAGTACAGAACACAGTGTAATTGTTTTTATGATGAAAATAAACGATTTTAGGAACTTTGCCACAAAACGGTATTTATATCCACTCAGTTATTCAAGTCCTTCCTCTTGTGCATTAGGTATGGACTGCAAGATAAAAAATAATATGTATGCTATTTATTCACAGTGTGCCAAAACAGCCTCTAAAGAAAATAATCATGCCTATCTACTCTAAGGAGAAAACCTGTGATCTAAAAGAAATGTTTATTCTCACATGCTGAGCAGGAGAGCCTAGACTGATGCTTCAGTAAAATTGCTCTCCTTCTCGTGTTAAGTAATAGCGCAGAAACAGCTCTCCACACAGCTCCTCTTCGCCTTTGAAAATGTACCCCCTCTGGGCAGACTTTGCCACAGCCAAAACCTTTCATTTCCTTCATTGTTTGTGCTGACTTTAATATTTCATGAAGCAGGTTTCAGTGTTTATTTGCCTCCCATTTGCGCACACCCAGCTTACTGCATCTTGCATTTTAATGGGTTGAGGGATGGCGTCCCTTCAGAGCAGGTTTTCAATTCCCGCCCCTCAGTGTGTTCTGTATTGACATTAGATCTCCCTGAGCCAAATGCATCTCGCTCAACTTGTCCCATCACAACACCTCCTCCACATGAGATCAAAAGATCTTCAAAGCTTTGAATAACATCAGCTGGGTCTGTCGAGAAAATTTCCCTTATCCTGAAATTACCTTGATTACTCTTTTATCATCAAACAAATCTGTTATCATCTGGTTTAAAAATGATTTCCGGTATGTTTCTTCAACAGAATAATTTGATTAAAATTATTAACTTTTCAGTGAGGATGTACATGTGTATATCATTACTGCTTTTGAGGTACAGTGTACTAAAATTAGGGGCATCTAGAGGTGAGGTTGCGAATTGCAACCAGCAGCTCACTCCACCCTTCCCTTTCGAAGCACTATGGTGGCAGACACAGGACTAAGGTATCATCACGTTTGTGCTGCTTTGCCGAAGGGGATAACCATTTATGAAACGCGCACTGTAGAGCAGTTTGTCGATTTAGGGCTACTGTAGAAACAACATGGCGAATTCCATGCAAGGGGGACCCGGTGTATGTAGATTATAAACTCATTCTGAGATTAGAAAAACATAATGATTCATTATGTAAGGTCTTTATACACCCCTGAAGACATAGTTATGGATATTTTATTGCATTTCTGTCAAAAGATCCTCCAAAAAATGACACATTGGACCTTTAAACCCTTTCACCTAATAAAGGATGGTGAAAAACCCCTTAAACTTTCTTTAAGGAAGGATCAGAAGAATTTATTATGAATACATTGTGTCACCTTGTGCCAATAACTACATTTCAAACCCAGACAAATCCCTCACAAACACAAAGGAAAACTCTGGCAACCATCAAGAACGCCCCAGTATAATGGCGTCGTGTTTTGTGCTCACAACCACCACTCACATTTTCTCCTTAAAATATAGTTGGAATCAGTGCTAAAGTGAGCAGCATTGAACTGTTGGCCTCATGTTCGATAATGAGAATGACTGAAACATAGATTCAGATTCACCAGAACTCAATCTCAACCAGGCACGTATCCAATTGAAAACAACCAGATAACTCTAAGCCTAGAGACCAGTGTGAACAGACTTTCTTTCACACTTTTACCAAGCTGTGTTTCTCACCATCAAAACAGTAACAGCTCTCATTAAAATGTAAAAACTGAATTTTTCATAAACAAACAGCACTGATTTTCACAATGAACATAAAACTGTTTCCTTAGTCTTTTAAGTCAAACCCTATTACACAGATTGTAGGGTGATTTTAGGTTGTTTGGGACACTTTTTGACATTCATCTCAATGTCAAAGTATTCCAGTTACCCTAAATTCACACTATGTTTCAGAAATACAGTACAGCAAATACGGCTGTATCAAAAATTACACACTTGTACAGTATACTTCACACACGTTTTTAGTGTCAAATAGTGTAAGGAGTGTGTTTAATTATTTTTGTAGGTCATCCCAGAAGATTACGCCACACTGGTTCCCTCGTCCGAAAGCCTATCAATTTTTCTCAAATAAGCTTTGTGATTAGCAAAGTTTATACGTTTTGTCTATCAAGACAATATTTACACAATATTTGGTACTTTGAAGCCAAATCACAATCGCCAGAAGTATAAAGCTAACATGAGGAATAAACAGAGTACATTACAGTCGCTCAATATCAAAGTCACCGCCATCAAGCCTCCGACAACCAGCTAGTACATCTGTAAGACGTCTGCTAAAGATCAGGAGATCTGTAAAAACATCTGCTGTGAAAAAAGATTTTGCTAAATATCTTAGAAAAAGCAGTTTTACATCAATTTAAAATCATAAGCATTTTATAGACGCCTTACATGTGAAAGCAGACGTCTCCGAGACGTCAATTAATCTCCCCGTCAAAGTATGTATAGTTGCTTTTAGCAACTGGCCGTTTAACTGGTGTATTTGATGTCATAAAACTTAAAAATATTAGAGGTTTTGCTAACCACAGACCTTTTAGGCATTTAACCAAAATCCCATTAAAAAAACATAAGACTTTGGGGCAATGGAACCGAAAGTGCTAAAATGCTAGCTCGCTTCTGACTTTTGCATTCAAAAATACATAATCTATACTCCACAAGAAGTGCACTTCAGGTACATGGGTGATAGACTCATTCAACTGAAATTATTAAGTGTAGAACATCGGACACTTCTCACGTGCAGTGGTTGCAGTTTTGCATATGTAGTGGAAAAGAGGCGGAGCTATCAGATGCTGCGGAGATGATTACGCTTTAGTCTGTGCATGCTCCTTCTCCTGATCTCCTGTGGCTGTGCCACGTGCTGTTCCGGGAGAATTGTTCAATAAGGGACTAAGAAAAGTTGTTGCAAAACTGTTTTATACAGTATGTTCAAAAAAAACTTTCTGAAACCTGTAAGATCACTGTGGGAGTGTATCGAGCATAGAAATACTACGTAATATGCCCAACTCATTTTTTAATAAGTTGACCATGTTAAGCATGAGAAGACAGCACGTTTGACATTGTAAAGAAGTCAAAATGAATGACACACCGTTGCAGGGCCGCCCGCTTTAAGAATAATAAATAATAGTATATGCTTCATCGTTTTTGTCAGTAGTACAGCAACTTTAGCAACCAGTAGTACAAAACCAAGGTCAGCAAAGATTTCAAAATGTAAAAGCTGAATCGCATAACCTGAGGCTCTTACCACTCCAGTCCTATCGCATTGTTCTGGAAGCTTGGATTTCTTTATAGGTGAAGAAAAAGAAAATTCATGGTTTTAGTTCCATGTCTTAATGAAACTGAAAATGTTATTTTAATGTCTTACAAGCAATACCTTTTGGCAATTTAGAAATTTATGGTTGTCACATGAACTTTGAAAAGTTTCACATAAGAAACCCTTGTATTAATTCTATTCAGCTTTGTATATGTTAATGATAGTCATAAAGTTCAGAATTAATCCTTTTATCTCGCCACACCAATGGCATATTTAACGATGAAACTTTCAACTCCAGCCTGTGCTGATGTTTGACAGGAACTTAATATGAAAGTGAAACGGTCAAAGGGACTAATTGTACATTTTCCCGGTCCCCCACTGCTGGAATCAAAGAGCCTCGGTACTTCTTCCCCCACACATACTCAGTATTCTACTAAATTGCCTTTAGCCGTTTGTGAGAGCAGCGTATTATGACCTCGCCAACACTTTGAAATGGCTCAGTAAGAGGTAAAATGACATCGGAATGTCTGATATGTGACCCTCTGTCTGACCTATTGGATCTACGGCTCGCTTTTGCTTTCTGTACTTGGGAAATGATGGTGTGGGAGGAGGTGCTGAGTTAAAGTCAAGTCACAAGGTTTAGGGCTTATGGTAGAATTGAGCATCTCTTAAACAATGCTTAAAGCAAGTTATGTCAAACGGAACTTTATGTCGATGGAGTTCTATGAATTGCTTACCGCTCTGAGAGAAGCAAGAGCCAGAATATTACTTTTCCACCCCCAATTCCCTGCGAGTGGGTAATTAAGCACAGTTCAAACGACTCATGACTGATGGTCGAGACCCAGGACCCGGCTGCAAATCTGAACATTAATGTTTCAATTTTTTTCCATTAATTTAATCACATTTCATATGCTGATTTGAATTGGCCACGCTCTTCCACTCTGAGTTGACTTTAATCCCAATCTAATTACTAATTATACGGTTGGAGGTTGATTGAACCAATCCTTCCACTGCAGGGCCAATTTGCTCTCTCTCTCTCGCTCTCTCTCTCTGTGATGTGGAGCACCTTTTATGTTTGATCTCTCAAAGGTTTTGAGGACAAGGGGATTCAAACAAAATGTTTCTGCTTTTAATGACAAACATGTCTGGACCTGACGTAATGCCATTTTGAGACATACCAATACCGAAGTAAGCTTAACTTTAAAGCCCCCCTGAAATCCAAATCATTTTAGTATGAACATGATCATGGTCATCATTTAGTCACCCTCATGTCATTTAAACCTGCATGATTTTCTGTCTTCTGCAGAACACAAAAGAAGATATTTTGAAGAACAATGGTTGTACCCATTGACTTGCACTGGTTTTGTATCCATACAATAGAAGTGAATGGATACATTGTTTGGTTACCAATATTCTTCAAAATATCTTCTTTTGTGTTCTGCAGAAGAAATAAAGTTGCACATGTTTTTAAATGACAATGGGATAAGTAAATAATGACATAATTTTAATATTTTTGTATGAACTATCCTTTTGAGGCTATCTTTAAACTAATGTGCTCCAAAAGATATACAACATTTCTATTTACCTGTAAATACTTGAATACTTGAAAGACAAATGAGAAAGGAAAAAAAAACATTAACACTCTCTCTTTCTCTAAACAGATATAATTCTGGCTTTTGTTGAAAGTAGTAACTTGGTATTAGCACCTATTGTATAATTGCTCCTGTATGACATATTGCTTTATTGCTACCTGAACTCTCTGTAAGTCACATTGGAAAAAGGTTTCTGCTATATGACTAAATGTGAATGTAAAGGAAAATTTAGAAAAGTTTACAGTCCCTCGCTTCCACCAGTACAGATTTTTATGACATCATTCTGTGCTTCAACTTCCTATGAAATTCCAGGTCAACGCATCGAAACAAAGTTGCCATTTAAAGGCCCTTTAGAGGTCTTTAACTCTAGAACGATGTTCCATGTAATAAAGTTTAAATAAAGTTCACAGTTTCAAGATGGTGACAAAAGATACATACTTAAAGATACATTACACTTATTTTAGTTTACAGTGGTTACACTCTTATTCTTGCATGCACGAAAGATCGTGTGAAGAAATAACAGGAAAAGATGTTTCACATTTATCTGCATCTGTATTCTTTGTGTTTTATTTTATCTGATCGCAGAAACAGACCGACAGTATCAATCTTACAGGGGAAAATATATTTTACCGCAAGCTTCATGGGCTATAAAGACCTGATGACATAAGCAAATAGAGTTATCCAGACATTTCCAGTCTAAGAACAAGACTTCTGTGTATTTAGGGCAAGCGCAGCACGAGAACTGATTTGTTCATCCGTGTACAGCAATGCAAAACCTCCACCTTTTTTCTATAGTAATCTGCTGTAAAACTGGAGAGAGACCATTTCAATACATCCCACAGGTTGCTCTTGGAGCTCACCGTTGACTAAAGAGCACATGGGAAGTCCATTTACTTCTGACATCACTCACCACTGGAATAAGTGATGCCAGTGTCTGTGCTCCTCTCTGTCTTGGTCACATATGAGGGAAAAAGTGTATTTGAAAATGTCAGCACAATTAAGCACAATGAAGCTGGACCTCTAAGGTCTCTGGAATAATAAATGGGGTGAAAGATAGAAGGAGGCCACCTTGGCCATCGTTGAACGACTTGGAGATACTCATTTTATCCAGATGTAAACTCCTCCTTTTAATTTCTATTGATGTCTGTACAAGTGTGGGCGTGTGCTTGATCTTCAAAGCATGCACACGGTAGTGATCGCAAGATTCACATTTGTCGACTGATGGGAAGTCCAGCTGTTGGCCCGGCGGCTGTGTGCTGACAGCATTGCGTTTAGGGTGTGTTGACCTGGCTAGGATACTACACAAGCAGATGATGCTTTAATGGAAAAACAGATTTTTGAGGTGTGGCTAAAACCAAGATCGAAGAACCGGGACTGATTTGGCTTGGAGGATCTGATGCACGTCCAAAAGCACTGTAACCTCTCAAACCGTTTAGCGCCTCGTCTTACAAGTTGTCGACGACTTATGTTTATATCATTGAAATAAATGACCAAGAGAATTTCACTCCTCTTCCCTCTCTCGGCAAAATGCAAAAAAAGGTCTTTGGATAGCGAGATACAGCACAGAGCATTACATTTCACAGAGAAAGCATCTGTAGCACATTTTAAGTACCAATAATTTTACAATTTTGATATACTGGAAGAGCATTACAATGCGCCGTCTTGAATGTTAACCACAGCAGCGCCAGGCTGATGGCTCATTGTTTGTACATTTGCCATTACGCGTTCCCCCACAGACCGGGTTTATATAGCATTTAAATGGCTTTACAGTAATCTCTCCATCTGAGGCGAGCAAAGTATGGCTCCCACCCTAGCACAGCATTAAACCAAGATCCTACTAATGGAGGACTGCATGAAGACAATTAAAGTGCCATCTAATTAAACTGTCTAATATGTATATTACAGCCATTACAGAGGCTGATTTGAAGACAGAATGTGTGCATTAAGTCACATTAAACTGTAATTGGAGTGGTTTCATTAGACAATGACTGGAGAGTAAAGTAAACAAATAAATCATGTTTTTATGTTCCGTGTTCATGCCTTCTCTTGCGGAACGGCTGCTAATAGAAAAATAAAAAGTCAACGCTGGACCGTGATGGAGTTGGCATTTTGGCATTTGCGGTGTATATTTTCATGGTGCTTTACCTTTGATATATCCATTGTGTTCGCAACTTGCCCAAACTCATGAATAGTCTGAGACCAAATATTATGTAAGCAATGAATTAGTTATCACTGTCTGTACTGTATTTTAAGTGTAATATATAGTGTATGACGCTGTGTGCGAAAACATAGCTAAAGGCTATGATCATTTGATCATAATTAGATTAAGAGTTCAGTCTGGATTTCATAGAGAGGGTCAAATATATGTCATATTTTAATTTTAGATTAAATGAAAATGTAAGAGAATGCAACGCTAAATCAAATGCTACATTTGGTTAAGAGAGTGAGTTTCTTTCAAGACTTTTACTCACTACTACAAAACACTGCATGTTGGTGATGTGACAATAAAAAAGTGATTTGAAAAAGAGTCTAAAGAGCTGTCAGAAAATGAATGTTACACTCAAGCAATGATAATCAGACCAAATATACATATGTGAACGTGTATTAGAACTTTTGATGCATTTGTAGCACTATTGTGTGTGTGTATTGTGGGTGTGTCTATTGAAAGAGTTGTTCATAGTTGATATATATCTATTTCAAAAATCACAGATGCTTGGTTGCCAAGTGAGCTTGAACAAATGGTCTGTGTGAATGAAAAACTGAACTGCCATCGTGACTTTGGTGTCCTGCTGTCAGTCTCAAGAGAATAATGAGAACTCCACACAATGGGTCTGATTTCAGTCCTCTAATCAAACATATCTAAATGCCCCCTGATTAAATGGCACACTCAATTAATCAAGATGGTGATCTTTGCTGAAGAGGACATTACTGTACATGTGCTTGATGTAGATGAAAACTAACACTCATATTGATGGAAGAACTGTGATTGAGCTGCTGGCTCTGAGATTACAAATGTTTCAAGAAACAATACGTTCTAACTTTTGCTTCTAACCTAGCTAACATAACCATCCAGTAAACTATGCAATTATGTTTGCAGACTTCACTTATACTCCACTGAATATAAGATATTTTATAAATAAGATTTTTGTATAGATACATTTTGATGTGGAAAGAGAAATCAATGCAACGGCTTTATCAGTATTAATGTTAAAACTTTTTAAAATTAACGCAAAAGAAATTGTCTTGTTAAATTAAGATTAAAATTTACCTTCATTAGCTGACCCTTCCCTGTAACAGTTCACTCAAAATGTAAGACATACAAGGTGCTCTTTAATAATTATGATGCTTGAGTCCCTATCAGATTTACACTACAGAGAAATTCCACGGTCATACTAGACTTTGAGCATGTGAAATTCGTTCAACAGTGCTGCAAAAATGGGCGAGAGCGATACCATCTTTTATATTTCTTTACCTAGAGCTCACTTTGTGACGTTTTGATATTCTATTGGTCTCACGCATTCACATGATGCAAACTTGCAGGGCAACCTAAAACTTTTCTATGCAGCGAAATGTCTTTGGACGAGCTTGCGTTTCCGGGTTTTTTATTCGCATGCATATGAATAAAGTCAATGGAATGAAAAGTGTAGTGTGACCAAGAAATAAACACTAATGCATTTATATTGAATTATTATGTGAACTTTATCTTTAGTATATCACTGCTGTCCTTCTGAACATATAAACATAAAATGTATTGATCATGTAAATGAACCGATATAATGGAACAGAATAGATAGCATTTTAGGTTTATTTTAGATATAAAATGTTAATAAGTGCTTTTACATAAGTTATACAATATTCAAGTTAAATAAATTTGTGTTGTTTTGTATCTAGTAAAAAAGTACTTTTCAAGTATTATGTTATGTTGTAGGCCTACTGTTCAAGGTTAATGCTGTTAACATTCATCTCTGTTTAAAAACTTGAATAGCTTGACTGTGTTGTCTTCAATATGGGTGGCTTGCCAACTATCACCACTTCATTCAGTGACTTAGCTTACACACTTAAAAATTCTGGGATATTTTAAGCCCTTGGGTGGGTCCGAAAGCGTCATTCAGTGATCAACTAATCTGGTTCCAACATGTGAAAATCTTCTCTTGAGAGTTGATGGGATTTCGTTCAGAGCATTACTGTTAAATCTTCTGCAGTTAAGCACCAAAACTGTTTTGGCAGAGAGGAAACAATTCACACTCTCCACATGGAGCAGTGAAATAACCGTATATGATGTGTGCCATCCAAACCAGTGCCGTTGCCCACCGACAGCGTCATCTGTGGGAATTTACACGCGTAGATATTGTGAACTATAGCCTCTCCAAATGGCTCTCAACCGTCATTGGGTGCTCAGTGGATCGAATTCGCCAAAGTCGTTTTGACGTTTCAAATTGCGCTGAGATGAAACAATATCACAGTTTCGGATTTCAATTTAAGGCCCCGGGGGGATATTGTTTCAAGCCATTACTCCTCATCATGGCTGAAACGGCTCTCCCCATTGTGTTGCTGAGCTCTGAGACTTTCCGGTTCTCATCTTTACACCCAATGTACTGCGCTTAAAGCATCCTCTAAGTACAGCACACCCGCCCGCCCGCCTCCTGACACTTGAGCAATCCTCCCCACTGACTGTGTTGAATACTCTCTACAGTAACCTACTGATGAGCCTAGTGCACCAATTTATCTATCCCGAGTCAGACATTCTGGAACTTCTGGAATTAAAGAAGTGGTGGAATCATGCAGCTTTAATCTGCTCTCGCTGCGTTGGCGTGCGCGGGGAGTCGCACGCGTTGCCGTGGGAGGCGAATGATCTCGCCCCTGTCCCCCGCTAACATGACGTTCTTTCCTGCGACGGGCAATGATCTATCTGTACTTATTATTCCCCCGCCCTCCGGCTGAACGAGATGAATCATACCTGTCAATCGCGTCTCACACGGGGGCGACCGTGTTTGTTTATATCGATCAGCGGCATATGTGACACAGCTGTTGACGGGGCCCGGAGCCTGCCGCTATCACTCCTGCTCGTCTTGGCAACCATACAGTTGGCAGGGAGAGCAACAAACGCACACAAGGCAAATCGATATAAACAAACGCGCGAGCAGATCAAGAGTAATGCCTTTCGCCTGCGTAGCCTGTCGGGAGAGTAAAACAAAGAACAAATTCATTTTGATAATATGGGGGCCCCCTCTACCCTAACCGCAGCACAGTCACCGTTGGGTTGAATTTTCCTGCGATTTAGAGATTTACGACGTCTGAAACCTGAGCACACATCCCCAGCGTAGAAGCCTGGCGGTTGAGGGGCGAGGACAAACCGCAGCATCTGCCCGTGATTGCTAACCATTTATGGGTGTTAATTTGTGCTACCACTGTTTATAAAGTTCAAGGATAATTACCATAAAGGTCAAGTCACAACAGAAATTAACCAGTCAACGGGCTTCTCCGGTCTCACAATGCGTCTGGAACCTTCCACCCATAGAGAGAGTCGAGGGTCTCAGGTGATTAGGGTAATGTTTCAACATTATGCAGATGTTGGCTGTGCCCTACGCATCTGAGCCGTTGTTCATTTGCAATATACTTAACTACCACTACTCCTGAGGTTGCTCAGGAGATTTGATGAAGTCCTCCGTTGTGTTTCATTTAAATATCGACATACATTTAGAGATTGCACTCATAACAATGCTGGGTTAATTTTAACCCATGGTGGGTCAAAAAGTAACCGACTGCTGGATTATAAATGAACCTATGCTGGTTTGTTTTTAATTTGCGGTTGGGTCAAATATACATTTACTGCGTTGATTTTACCCAGTGGATTTGGGTTTGTGCCTTTTTTAACCCATTCACGGATTGTAAATGACCCAGCTATTTGTAGTGATGTTTATCCTAAAATTGCTGCAAAACCTTAAGTTTTAAAGGGACAGTTCACCCCCAAATGAAAATGATATTTGGAATATATATATTATTTGATATTTGGAAGAATGTTTTTTAATGCAATTTTCAGTTCTGGGACATTATTCACTTCCACATTCGATTTGTTTTAAAATATTTTTTGAAGAATGTAGGAAAGCGAACAGTTCTGGGGCATCTTTGACAATTTTTTCTACTACAATGGTCAATGATGTCCCAGAACTGATAATTGTATAATAATAATTTCAATTTATTATGTACAATTTGGTCAACGTCTTTGGATAATTACAACTTTTTCTCACAAGTTAAAGCAATTTACCACATATCAAAATTTGAATTATCATGTTACATGTTACTGAAATTACTGTTTTACATAAAAATGTTTTACGCTGTAGAAACAAACGTAACAATTGTTGACATTAAGAATAGATTATAATTATATAAATGAAATCATTTGAATTTGGGTCAATTTGATGAGAAGTGTTTGAGTTTAATATCTTTAATAATATTGACTGACTATTGCTCTCTTCGAGCTCAGTTTGTGACATTGTTGACATCTTAAACTTTAATCAGACTTCTGAGAGTTCTGGGCATTTTTCGCAAGAGAAATTTCTTAGAGGCAGCAGTAAAAGTTTCCATGTTGTTTCCATGCTGTCTGGGAGAAATAATTGACACATTACAGAGATCCCGTCTGCATTTTTTTTATATCACAAAAATCTCATCTCATCTGTGATTTTTCTTTCTTATGGGCATTTAAAGCTACGTGTGGTGCTAAATCACAGCCTGAAATGCATTTTCTTTGGTGCCGGACTTGCCAGTATAAACAGTAAGACTGATCTGTTCAATGTGTTGATGAGGGGGGCCTGCAGCTGCACCTGTGTAAACACAACGCTCTCTCCCCGAGGAGCTGAACTCCGCAGCTGCATGGACACACGCCCATCACTGCCATCTGAGACTGTGGAAAAGTTTCTCTTCTGACCATAAATACAGATATACTGAACTAACTGTCACCCGATCAAGGTTAAAGTGTCAAACTGTATTAATAAGATATGTCTTAAGAAGTCAGCGAGTAGAATTATGAGAATACGGAGCACCCGGTGTGAGGCCAACGCAAAGCACTTTCACAGTGGCTTGTGAGATACTAGTGATTAAGTGTTTGCTGAAGCATATCGGACACAGAAACACATGTTCCCTTAACAGAGTTAATTCAATAACTCACTTTCCCAGGTCAAAGAATGTTCTCTGAACTTATCCTTTCAAAAATACTTCACACAGTCTCACATTTCATCCATCAGGAGGACTTGATCTTTCTCAGAGACGTCAAGGTTAGGTCATTGACTAATTCTCAAATCTCTAGATGCAGACGATAGCCAACCCCATGGGTCTTCTGCGCAACAGGAATGAGCATTATGTTATGTAAGCTTTATTTTTACAGAGAGCTTTTCATTGTTAACACAGAAACACTGATATTATTTCGCTGCAAAAACAATATGATAAGCTTAACTTTAACATGACAAGCTTAACTAAAAGTTTTGGATGAAGTTTAACAGGAAATCCTGAGTACCGCTCCACAGTAGCAAGGCTTAGTGCAGAGAACAGCACAAACTTCAAGGTAAGATATGCAGTTATCAGTGCATGAGGCATTTATGAGTCTCTGCATCTCATGAGCCCAAATTCATTTAGTGGCTATCAGTGCTCGCACACTGTTGCCAAGAAGCAACGTCTGTGCTACAGCGATAAAGCAAAGAAATCCACCATAGACTTCAGGCATGGAATAAGATAAAATATATTATACGAATGAGTGTGTGTGAGGCCACTGTACTCATCTTTTAACTGTATTTTATTGTAGCTCTTTAAATGTTATATGATTTTGTTTTTTGTTTATTTTGTTTCAGAGACTACTTTGGAAAGACAGTTCATGAGTGGATTTTTAGACATATAAATAGGATTTTCTTTATGGCTAGTGTATTTTCTTGGTTTCAACAGAAATCCCCATATTCACTTGTCTTGCTTATACTCCATTTTGTTTTCCTAAAATACATGCATCCATAAATTATAATATCAATTAAAATATAATTACAAATAATCTAAACTGTTACTTAAATTACTGTTAGCCTTTTTAGCCAAGTATGGTGAAAGATAAGCATACTAAAATGTATTTTAAAAAAAGTACACTGCAGTATCAAAAGTGAGATTAGGAAATGTGCATTGTGTAGAAGTACTATAAATAAAGCTATCAGCATATCAGCGATATGTCAATAAATGAATACTTAGTATGAAAGATCGGTATTTTAAACAAATTGTTTTTTTTTATTAGGGAAACGCTGTTGAATTGAGAAATGTTGTATTTGACAAAACTTTAGCGTCCCAAGGTACTTGTGCAAATACACATTTTGATATAAATATACAGTTGGGGTGTCCAAGTCCTTAAACCCAAACACTGGGGACGTCTCCTTTGCCTGAACTCTTTTCAAAAATATTGCAATCAAGAACCATTGCCAAGAGAGAGAGAGAGAGAGAGAGAGAGAGAGAGAGAGAGAGAGAGAGAGAGAGAGAGAGAGAGAGAGAGAGAGAGAGAGAAGAGAAGAGAAAGACAGTCCTGATGAGTGCTCTAGCGAAACTGTGTGTCTGTCATTAGCAAAGCATTCTCCCAGTGGGTTTTTATCGATTTACCATGACTAATGGATGGTGGGGGGAAAATCACTTTAAATTAAAATTAGGATTGGTAATACATGCAAATTCAAATACTCCTCTGCACCCAGTGTAGATAAAATGTGTGAAATGTGCATGTTTCCTTGTACTTGTTCAAGCAATTGTCTAGTGTTTCCCTTACATAGCCTAAAATCTGCTCGGATACACAAGCAACCGAAAGGATGAGTGCCCCTCCAGCAGTTATTTTGCTAGAATTGTCCTGTCTGTTGTGAGTATAAATATTTTTTTTAACAAATCTTCGCTAAGAAATATTTTATTAGACATAAGATCCTGCTATATGTCTAGTTTTCCTGGGTCCAGAGATAACTGCATCTAGAATAAGAGTGGGGATGAAAAACTGCAGAATCACGTGTTGATTTCATTTGTCACTCAAGTATGGATTCTCTGACAAGAGCTGCTTTTCATTGAGTAATTACAGTCTTGTGGGATCTTTTTTGAAACACTGTCAACTTGCCAAGGAAAAATGGATGGTTTAGAAAGAAGAAACTTCCAAAGATACAAGGAAATCATCTTCATTTGAATCCAAATAATGTATTGTGATAAAGCTTAACCTCTCTGAATTAATCACAAAAGATTTGGTGCAGCATGCAAATGAGAAAGTTAATTATGCAAAACACCCGGTAAGCAAGCGTTCCACTGTCTCTCCCTCAACAAAGGTTTATTTAAATAATAAAAAAAACCTTTTGTCCGGAGACCTTGTGCTAAATGTAAAGCTACACTTTAAGTATTGTACATTTAAAAACATATAGTTCACTTCATGATTGTTGAGAAACATTTGTAACACAAAGCTGTTTGTTATTTTCATTTTCATAGCAATGTTTTTTTACTGTTTATAATTAAAGCATAATATCTTCCAACTTAAAGTCCCCATTACATAAAAATAAAATGTTCCCCTGCTATTTTATCTTATAAAGTGCCAGAGCTTGATATCCTGTCTTAATGTTTTAGTATAAGTAGCATCAACACATCAAATAATGATGGATGTTTCAAGGCACTGAAGTGGGATATTAATGAATATACTTTACATATAAAATTTTAATGAACATTTGAATTCTTTTAGCACTTAAACAGTTCATGCTGTTTCACTCCACGGCTAAAGGAGTTACTTACAATCCATTTTATGTCATGCCCAATAACGTCCTTTACCTGTGAATGTATTCACAATGCAGGTTCTCATATTATTATTAATTAACTGAACTGAGCATTTTGCTGTTAGAGTCAAAACTGCAAAACCCTTTTCTGCTTCATGTTTAATTTCATATAGCTAATTGTCAGAGATGGACAGTAGAAACGGACCTTGATGCTATGCACCAGGAATGGTTCCGGAGTGCAAACAGGTCATTATAGTTTCATCCGCAAATGTCACTTGTGTCACTTTATGAAAGTAGTGTTAAATTGCTCTGTATCAGTGTTCTCCGCTGAGTAAATAATGTGTTATACAGGCTCATTATAAGCAGATTAGATCTATTAGTTACCGCTGTGCTGCTCTCAAATCAGCTGCCCATAGGAGAGCAGAAAATCATTTTAAACTTCAATAAGTTACAAGCAGTGGCAACCCGCTCCATAATCCACACTGCCCCAGGCAGCAATAAGACTGGATGTAATTATGCAGGCAAAATTCAACACAAACAAAAGAAATGGAAATTAGCCTTAAATAAAACAAAAAAAGGATAGAGGAGAGAAGAAAACAAGTTGGTCTCTTGCTGTCTCTCTTTTCTGTTTCACGCTCTCTGTTTCTTTCATTATGAAATTTCGCGTAGTGAATTTCAAAGCATTGTGTAAAGATCTCAGAGCACAAATACCTGGAATTGTTAAAGTAAATTAGCCTTCTCCCTGAGACGCATTTAATGTGTTACATGCGGACAACAAATGTATTACATTTTTTTAATGTCAATTATTGTAATGTCAAGTCTGAAGCTTAATGTTTTTGATTCATCTTGAACATTAATCTTTGACACATCACATTTCCAAGATCTTGTAAAGAAGCAGTCTAATATAGTTTCTCAAGACATTAAATAACTACAACCAACAAGGCCAATGATGTTTATTTGTGTCTTATCCTTATTATGGCAGGATTTGACAGAAATGTGTATTTCCAAAATCATCTTTGGCAGAATAAGTATGTAGTGATACACAAAGTGACATGATATTTGATATGATAAAGTTTAACAGATTCACATTTAATCTGGTTCCTCTCAGTGCACGTAAATGCTATAAATACTTTTAATACATTGAATATTGAATTTTACACATGTTCAAACCGTTTTCTATGGTGTGACAGTAAAAAGTTGAACAAAATAATAATATGATTGTGGGCTATAATAATCTCTTTTCTCATTTTATTTCAAATATTTAGCAATTTATATATGCGTGTATTTTTGTACTCAACTGAAATTTGTTTTCTTTTTTATACCCTTTAATTATTATTGAATAATAAATATTTTGCTATAGTACTGTTTTTACTGTTGGTTTGAAGCTTTAATTTGTGATCCCGCCCTCTGAATGACGTCCACAATGATGTAGTAACTACTGATTGGCTGCTCACATATCCCTTAGAAATCCATCAGTCTGAACCAGGAACTACGGAAAGGATTCTTTCCCTCTTTCAAGTGGTAAGTCTGTTTACGCTCTCGAGTATAACACTCTCGTTTTTACCCTGAGAGCGTTTCCATGTATATGCCATAAATCTCATGAAAACTAGGGATAATCTTTTCTAACGATCTTGTGCGCGTTTACAGTCTCTAAAGAAAGTAAACATCGTTTTTGATTTAGCGCCCGCCTCCTGCGGCGTCAGCAATTGGTCGATGGTTGCGCTCGCCGTTTTCTGATTGGATAACGTTGGAGACTGTCTCTTCGCTTCGTACAGTCCAGGAACTGCGTACTACGTGTGTTGCAGTCGCAGATTGAAAATAACTGTAGAGTTGGAAACCAGTTGGGTGCAGCTTTGTTACGTGGCATTCAGATAAACAGAAGCAATGGGAATCGATCATATGCCATACTACTCTGTTATCAGTTGTTGGAGATTGTGAAACATTTAATAAATAATGCTTAAAGCTTTGCCTTTGTGCATTTGAAGCCAAAATGTGAATCGATACACTTTTACTTATAAGATTCTCCTTAGTTACATTATTAGAGAGAATGGTTGTAATTCATCCTCTGTTGCACTTTTTGTTTTGAACACTTAAACGCACAATGCTGTCTTTATTTAATTCATTTTCGAAAAGAAATGCCTGAGGTGCTTATTATAATCTTAATTTCTTTCAGACTGAAACCTTTGTTGTATTGCTTCTGAAAAAGGATTCTGGTCTCAATTTGAGTCTTCAAAGCACTGGGACACATGGCCCCCAGCTACCTCCCTGTATTTGTGGATTGACCTCAGTTCAGTCAACTTTCTTTGTTGTCTGTAATTGTGAATTTGTTATCTTCGAGGAGTTTACAAGTATGAGAATATGTGAGCTTAATATTTTATTAATCAGGATTTTTCCTGCATAAACAAATTGGAAGCGCCTGCCTCAGACTCCCGTCAAAATTATGTCGAGTATCTTCGCAAAAAACCTGCGTGTATTAAAGACTTCACAGACTGTCATTTGTAACTGCATTTGTAACAACCTTTTTTCCAACGTGAGGTGGATTTTGAGCTGTACATTAGATCACTGTGTGTGTTCCATGGGATTCGAACCCTTGACCCTTGTGATGCTTCACCAATATTGATCCACACGAGATTCAAATGGCACACTCTCTGTTAACATGTCACTTCCTGTTCCATGACTCACAGATTACAAAGCCTAAGGGGAAATGGGCAAAAAGAAGACAGAAGTTCTTAAAGGATGGACAGGGTTACCACTTAGCCGCCCGTGTCCGCTTCCCTCAGCAGTCCCACTTATTACAAAGGAAGTGTTTGGTCATTGTAGGTCATGCCCCCGGGCTTTAGCTAAACTGTTGTGTAAACACAGTAATAGTTCTCTTCCTCCGGTATCTTTGAGAAAGTAATTCATTCCTTTTCTCGTGCTTTGTTGTCGGAGCCATTGTAATTACATCAACCCAAAGTAAAGATTAAAGACTTCAGAAGTGGGATGCTGAGGTGACCCTTGAACTCATTTTACATAAGCAGCCATAAGGGGGGAGGTGTTTCCTCGCGCAGTCATGCCTCGAGAGAGGATGAAAACAGCCTTGTAATTGTGTTTCCTTTGACTCTTTGGAGTTTTTTAATGCCAATTATTCTGGGAATTTAGCACAGAGCTGCACACCTTCCCTCCGGAGAGCTCCCGGTTATGAACCAAAACGAATCAGGTCGGAGGTCTCATGCTTGATTTCTGTGGGAAAGAGGAGTCAGAGGAGTTTAAGCATTATCAGAAACACCGAAGTGCCCTTTGGCTCATGCACCCTTTTCCTAGCTGTTAACATAAGAAACACTATTGATTGCATTGCAAAGTATTGTTGTGAGGAGCGTGAAATGATGAGACTCGCTGAACACCAGACATTAAAAAGAAACTTGTGGCGTCACTGTATATGTATGCATGATGGTTTTATGCACTAAACCCATAACCAGTCTTGAAATTATGTTCCCTTCAAACCAACCATTGTAGCACATCATGAGATAAGTTATTTTCTCTCATTTCCTTTCATCTCAGTTGCTATGGAAATCAATATGAGGTCTCTATCAGGAATGTCAGAGCAGTGTAAAATGAGACGGAGTGTGTTTGCTTCTTTAATGTAAATGGACAGTGTGAAAGTGCATTGAATGATCAGGAGCATTTGAATAATACACCTTTTTATGATCTTAAATAAAATAAAATACTAAAAAAGAACATCTATAAAATTAGGGTAACCAGCAAGGTGGATTATGGGCATACAAAGACTTTTAATTTTTGTTTGCATGAATTAACGGACGTCTTGTACTACCTAGTAGTAATGTGTCTTATATCAATTTAGATCCCAACAAAATCTATGTCTTTTTTCAATGTATGTGCAATGATGTTGCCGTTCTTCTAAAACCTTGTATCTCCATATTTCGTTATTTTATTTTTTTATTAATAGACACCCTTTGTGTTTGTCACTGGGTTTTGCAAATTTCTAAACAATAAGAAGTATTAAAAAGTGTTTGTCAACTTTGACAACACAGTATGTAATCATTTAAAAAGTACAGTGTTTTTCCATTTTCTGAAAAACTGCGAATTGCGAGGTTTCAGAAGGGCAGAGACGACATGTAAAGTTTTACTAGTCAGTTTTTGTCATGGCAGTAATTTAGAATATTTTGTAATAGTACTATAATAGTATACAGCAGATGTTTAATAAGTTACTAAATTTGAGGATGTGTTTTGTTTGCTTTTAGACGACCTTTAGAAAACCACTTCGACCCATGTGTCACAGTGAGATTGTTGGAAAATTAAGAGCAGTATCTTTCTATGAGGTCACCTGTTAATATTCACTTTTATACGCAAATAAAGGGAAAATTTGCTGTTGTTTAGTGTTTGTACACGTTACTGAAGAACTGCAGTAGCTTTTACCTCTTTTCACTTCAAAATGTTTTTCATTTTGTGTTTTCCTCAGGTGCACAAGGATGGGAAAAAAGGATGCGAGTACTGTCAAGTTGTCGGTGGATCAGTACCGTAAACAGATCGGTAAGACTCTACGGGATTTCTCATAGGCTTTTTTTATAAAATTGGATGCTAGTAACCTTAATCAAATATTAATTCAGTGGTTTATTGAAGAGAGTTTGAAATGTAGATTTTTCCTTATTCATTCAAACCGTTCTGATTATATAGCTTGTGACTGTTACGCGTGAACAGACTTTGTAATCATGCTGGTCAGCTGGGAATATACCAGACTCAAAAAATATAAAAGCCTGTATACAAGTTAATGGTCTATTTGGGTTGGAAAAAACTATTCGGCGTTAAAGACTTTGACAGGGTGAGCACCCTGGTGACATGGTTCATGTTCTCTCTCTTTTTTATAAATTGATCAGCTATAAGAGGAAATAAAGTTCAAGGGCTAAACCCTCCTGAGTTCAACACCTCAGTTATTACTTTTGGCTTCCTCAAACTTATTTTTTGAATGATGGTGCTTTACAGCCTATCAATCATGTGTACTACCTGTTAGCATGCCAGCTGTGCTTGCGAAAGAAACATGGGGTTTGTTTCATAACTAAGACTTTGCCAGTCTGGTTGCTATGGGCTGTGAGGAACAACAGTGCTGTACACTCCTGCACAGATGTATAAATGACATTTATCTGATTGCAAATTCAGTTAGCATACAGAAACAGAACTCTTATTGAGTTTAACATGCTGAGCGTAAAGTATATGTAGGGCACGATAGGCTCCCCTTAAAGCTGCAATCCGAAACCTCTCATGTCTCATCTCCATTTGAAGCATAAAATTTGCAGGTAACTATAAGACAATGGAAACTGAGGTTCCCTTTCTGTTGGTCTCTCAATGTTGTGTCGAGAATGACAGATGGAGTTCGCCCTTGAGAACCAATCAACTCTGACTACTATAGAATAGGCCAATGAAATTTGGCGAATGAAATTTGCATGCCGGGCTCCGCCCCCGGATATCCAGTATAAAAGGAAGCCGGCGTACAGCATTCATTTACCTTTTGTTCTTCAGAGCCTTCGCTCATGACTATGAACAGAACGAATTCAATGAATTCTTCTTCTTCTACATTGCCGGATCCACGACGTGTGGCAGCGGATCATCCCTACCTGCAGCGAACTTCCCCTGGGTGTCTCGGCAGTTCCGGAGGTGTTAGAGATTTTTTCTAAAATAGTCCTTTTCAGGACTGACTGAGCATTCTCCAGCGCGGCATGTCTCGCTGTTCTCTTGGGTGCGGCACCCTCATCGAGGAGGGGGATGGACACGATCGCTGCGTTAGGCGTCTGGGCGTCCAGCACGCTGAAGCAGCGTTCGTTGACAGTGCGGGCAGATTGTCATTCAGAAGTTACGGTCACGGTTGGCTGTCTTCCTTCGGGAACCAGGCACCATTTCGTCTGCTATCTGGGCTGTGACACCCTGGTATGTGCTACGGCCCCGATTACGGCCCCACCCACGTTAGCAGTGTTAGTGATATGGGGAAATCTGCGAACGTAAACCCGCCAGCCACGTGCTCACGGGGCCGATCGCACCCCGATTCGCTCTTCTAAACGTTCCCCAACCGGCGGTGGCATACCGTCCGGATCCTCACGCACACACTCGGAAACGATGTATGACGTAGATGAGATGCCGCACGCAGCATCGGAGGGAGACTGGCATCCGACTCTGACGAATCCGAGCTCCACCCCCAGCAGTCGAGTTCAGGAGGAAGCAGAAGTGATGTCATCCGTGCTAACCCGGGGATGCGTGGTTCCTGGGGTCGGAGCGCGGTGCAAACCGCGCCCACCCCGGGTGCCATGTTTTTCCCGGAAGTGCATGAGGAGCTGTGTAAAACTTGGAAGGCTCCAATCACGGATCGTTCCAGTGAAACCAGCTCCGGCTCCCTTACTTCCCTCGATGGTGGGGCAGCCATGGACTACGTCGAGATCCCCCGGGTGGAACGTCCGCCCCCGGTGCACCTGTGCCACGAACGGCTACCACCTGGGGGGGAATCGTCCACACCTACCGTCCAAAGCAAATAAGACTTAGGCATCACTGGTGTCGAAAGCTTGCTTTGCCAGGCTGCCTCCTCTCTCTACGCCATGGCCATCCTGCAGGTCCGCTAGGCCAAGGCGTTGAGAGAGCTCCACGAGGGTAAGGCCGACCCGGGTATAATGCAGGATCTCCGTGCCACCTCTGGCAGCGCTCTACAGGTGAACAAGGCGGTGGCACGGGCCCTGGGTCGGACAATGTCCACGGTAGTGGTCCAGGAGAGACACCCCCGGTTATACCTTGTGCAGAAGGGTGACACCAAGGAAGTCCGCTTTCTTGATGCACCCATCTCGCAGGGTGGGTTGTTGGTAACACCGTCGAGGACTGTGCTCAGCAGTTTTTGACGGTGAAGCAGACACTTGCAATTAGCCACATTTTTTTCACGCCGCGACTCGGCCGCCTAGAGGCCTCCGAGATCCCGCGTGATGTCTGCTTCCCTTCAACCCACGACCCCATCGGCTCCGGTTCCTGTGCCCCCACAGGCAGCACCCCGGTAGCAGAGGTCGAAAACCTCCACCCCATCAGCAACTTTCTCGCGAGAAGGGACACTGACGGGAAGACTCCAGGGAGGACAACATCGGGCCCGAACCTTCACAGCCACGGCTCTGATTGGTCGGTACGGGACGACTCCTGCCTTGCGCCCACTTACTCACAGAGTTTTTCTGTTCTCCCCGGGTGTACTTACAGCTGATCGCACACTCCACTGGACTGTGCCCGGCGAACAGACCTCACACCCTGGCGAGGTGTGAGGTCGTACACATACGACAGCTGTCACCACTCTCAAACCGACAGTGCGTGCCGTTGTCCCGCCAGGCAGGTAAAAAGGCGGAGCCAACCTTCCCTCCTGGGACCCCCCGCGACAGATGGTTAGCTCCGCCAGCCAACGAACCACCCCCTGTGGGAATGATATAGCAGACCGTCCCCTTGGTCTCGCTGGCCTTCAAGCGGTCCGTCTTGGTTACTCGATCCAGTTCGGCAGAGACTCTCCCAAGTTTTGGGGCATCATCTCTCCCTCTGTCAGAGGGAGGGACGCCTCCGTACTTCGGGTAGAGGTCACCACCCTTCTGGCAAAACAGGCATCGAGTTCATCCCTCAAACCAAGATGTTCAGTGGGTCACGACCCGCACTTCATCATTCCCAAGAAGACGGCGGGTTGCACCCCATTGGTCTGCGTACCCTGAACTAAACCCGGTGTCAGCCCACGTCCTGCCTGGCAACATGTAGGACTGGCATCCGGGGGGGCGTATGCCTGCGAAAGCACCTTCCCACCCTGCAAGAGGTTGGGTCAGTGTGCTTTCTACCTTTTCTTCTTACCCAAACACATGGCCTAGAAAATTGGTACCTCACCAACTTTCCTTCTTACCCAGACACTGGTTAAGAACAGGCATTCCATCCATCACTAAGCAAGCACCCCCTGGGGGTTAGCTGGGCAGAGCAGCCTTCCCCCTTAGGCCGGGATACCATTTGACCTATCACAGATAGTTCTAACCGGATCTGGTGCTATCAGACGCAGTAACACCCCCACCGTGGGCTGTTCCGTCTGCTATACCCTCATGACAGTGATTCCCACACATGGTAACCCATGAGCTTCCCCAGGTGGACCTCCACCTTGCGGTTAACTACCCAGTCCGCACGTTCCAATGCGTTCTCCTCCAAGGACGAGACCATACTTATATCCACCATATTCCTCTCCACGGGTAGGAGGTGGCCTCTGCAGCGCTTCTCTGATTAAGAGTTGCGCTCACCCGGTGTAAACCCGAGCCGGACGGCCTCAAATTTCATTGGCCTTTTCTATAGTAGTCAGAGTTGATTGGTTCTCAAGGCCAAACCCCATCTGTCGTTCTCGACAGGGGTGTAGCAAGCTTTTAAAAAGTACGGGGGATGGATGTGGTTTGTTTGTTAACAATTAAAACGACGAATGCAATGGCAGAACGGTACAAGATGTGTAACATACCAGATATAAAAAGCTTCCCATTTAAATGACTGATACTAGAAAATAAGTCAAAACTCTGTTGTTAAAATACAGAACAGTAGACTTGCTAATGAATAAGAATCAGAAATACTTTAAAAATCCCAGGGGGAAAAGACAGTGGTAAACTTGATAGTGACATGGGTCGGACAGGACTATGACTGAGACTGCTAAAGTTCGCTTACTTGCGCCTTGAAAAGGGGAAATATAAAAAACGCCCACACAAAGCTTTTTCTCTGGTGGTATAAATAATGTTACAATTGACAATTTAGTTCTTCAACAGGTACAATCAAACATAAGTAACCACAAAAGTATTCAGCTAATCAAAAATACAAAACTCAAAATATCAAAATCAATAGCACTGGCAATAAACCCATAAATACACTGCTTGACAAGGACAATTTGTCCCTCCTCCTCGTCAATTCCCTGCCTTCTTCATCACAGTTACTTTATACATTGCATGCCACATAAATAACCGAATTTAGCTAGCTTCTGAACAATATCCCAATTGGCAATTAGCATTAGTCTAAATAGACTAAGAAAACACTCAACATATCAACAAAACATAAACATAACATCTCCCCAAACACATATCAAGGTTATTTAAAAACCTCAAAAGCATAAACACTCATTCAAAGTAACTGGAAAAGGGAGACGTAAAGAACCATAACCATAAGATCCCGCCTCCTCAGCACGAGCTGACCGATAACACACCAAGAGAGGCGGGACTTAAGGCAGAACAGCCAATGATCATCCGGTCACACTCAAAGCCAGTGTCCTGTTTGAGAGGGAGGAGAGAGGAAGCAGCCGCATCGAGCGTAGACACAGAGCGGACAGAGAAACTGAGGAGCGACTGCTGTAATGCGTTTGTACAAAACTGCAGAAAAACTGCAGAAAAAGTGCGGGTGTTTAACCCTCTCACCGGGAACCCACATCCCCCACGGTTGCGACGCCCCTGGTTCTCGACACAACGTCTCGTTCCCTCCATCAGGGAACTGAGGTTACATACGTAACCAAGACGTTATTTGACTTGTGCCAGTATTCAAAAGTACAGATTATTACAGTGATAATTGATTTGCACAAAATTCTAATGACACAAAACTCTAGGCTATTGGTCACAATATTTTAACCAATATTGTTAAAGTTCCTGTGAACCGGAAATTAGGATCGTTTTTATAATGATTTTTAAATGGAACTTCTAATGAGAAAAATAGTGGGCGTGGCTTTTATCTTTCTCTGCGATTTGATTGGATGTATAAAACAGCCGTTGAATTTTGAAATGAATCTGTCAGCAGACTGACAATTGAAGGGGAGGAGTAAACGGATGCTCCTCCCATCCGTCTAACATACATCATTTAAGATGGATAGTCATTACAGGTTTTCAGATTTTAACTAAAGATTATGAGGGCACACAGATTTCAAAAAGAGAATGACCCACATTGATAAACTTTTTACAATAAACACTGCAATATTTCATGAAAAAGTAGCCATTGTAAAAAAATTCACTGCGACTAAAAATATGCCCTAAATAATTCTAGATGTCATATTAGCTTTATTGACTACTTTTTTCTGAAATCATAGAAGATTACTTTCTATCAATAATATAGAGGATGTGTAAAGAAAACATATTATGAGAAAAAATATATATATCTTAGTACATAACTAGGGATTTTTATGGTCCTATCTTGGTTTATGGAGTGTCCAACAACAAGTTTATGTACATAGAAGGTGTAAAAACATTATTATTTTGAAATAATAGGTAGTTATTCTTACCTTAGTTCTTGACCAACTCTCAAATGATTCGTTTCGCGATTCATCTGTCTAATCCCCTCCTTTCCGCTAGCCTAGTCTGATGTGATTGATCAAATGTTCTAGTCTGCTAGAGTGAAGTTTTCGCGGGGAGTCTAAGCAAAACGTAGGCGGGACTATGTGTAGTGAACTAGTGATGCGCGGATGGCGGTTAAATCCACGGGCACTGCGGATGATCCGCATGTTGGGTGTGTCGGGTAATAAAAAAATACATTCTGATTAATTGCGGGTGGGATGCGGGTGGATGAGATCATATATAAATATTAACTAAATTTCTCTAAAAATACGAATGTGTTTTAAATGCATTTTTCATCAGTCAGACACTAATTTGCACTCATTTAAAAGAAATATGCACGTGCCGGCGGAAGAGAGGGGGGTCCATTTCTTAAAGCAGAAATGGAGGCGAAACAGATCCGGGACAGTGGGAGAATTAAAAACAAAACAAAAGGAAGGAAGGAAAGAAAGAAAAGTACCTTGTGTGAGCGTTTTAGCGAAGTGGTTAACAAGGATGTATCAAGTGCTGGGTGTGTAATATGCAACAACGGTGAGGCATTGTGTGGATAATTTATTTGAAGCAGCGGTTGCGGGTGACATTTTAGCTCATCCGCGCTTCTCTAGTAGTGACGTAAATCTGTGGCAGTTCAAGAATCGGACTAGGGACGACTCGTTTTCGTGATTCAGAGTCGACTCCCTTTTTTCCAAGCCAAGAACTTTGTTATTCATTCACCTTCGGAATTACAACTTGGCAGACTGCTAACTTTCAAACACAGCAATATTACACACTGCATGAAATGTAATTTTCCTGATGTTATGTTATATACTCTTTTAGAATGATTAAAACGTTTTTGATAAAATTCACAGAAAAACTGAAAAGCTCCATGGTGCCAGTCTAATATGATAGTGTTGCTATCGACTAGAACAAATATATTTAAAGATTAAAAGCAACATAATAGTCCTGTATGTTGTAATTAATAGTTATAGTAATGATCGTAATTATCCAAGATACCATCTCATTCTTAAAGGTGATAATTTTGAATATTCTTATTAGTTTAAAAAATCTACAACATTTTAAATATTATTATGTTCGATCACATGACCACTATCTTAACCTTTTCTCTTTGGAGGCCATTACCTTACAGATGATAAAATATTAAGGTGTGCTATGGTGTTTTTTGTTGTAATTCAGTGTTCTGGGAGCTTCATCAGTTTCATTATCTTTATTGAATTCTTTCACCCCCTTGCCAAGAGCGTATTGACTTGGTTTTGTCATGGCACTAAAATGACTTCTCTTTTTTTTCCATTGGCATAGATTCAGTCTTGATTCTATTGGCTACAGGGCCGATATTTTCTCTCTGCAGAAAGAACCTTTCTCATACATGCCTCGCATGATTTTATGTGATTTCATATCACACTCTTTTGTAGCACTATTAAGCTTGCGTTGCTCTGTCACCCTGCTTTATTGTCCCTGTGCTGCATGACTGTGAAGGCAACATAACAAGCTGAACTCCCACAGGAGCCTGCGGATCTCAGACATATTCCAGTTAGTTTCCTTTCCTTCTCGTCTCATCAATTCAAAGACATAACAGCATGTTCTGGACAATTGATTCCTCTCCACACAACATTTTTCGTCCACTTTGCTTTGAAAAGAAGTCCAGATCAGTCTATTTCCAAGAATCGCTGTTTAACAAAAAAGAATGCACCTGAAAATAGCATAACGGAGCACAAAGGCAGAATACACATCGTAATTTCACATCGTAATGGGAAGGTAATTTTTATCTTGACATGTCTTGCAGGGTTTTTTTTATAAAGGAGGAAAGCTTTTGTGATGTCAAATACCTTGTAGGGCTGTAGGAGACACAGTTTAAATACTGTTATTAAGCTCTATAATGGACTGCAGAGAGCTGTCAAGAAGCAGAAGGGTTCCTCAGGTCTGTGTGGTCATCCCCCCTCGAGTCAAGATCATTCACACAATCCTCTTTCCTTTGTCCGGCAATTATTCGCATGAGCAAACACTCACACACATCCCTTCCTATTAACTCTCTCTGTTTGTCACGGTTATTTTGTGTGAACGTGCACTCGGTGGATTTGTGTATCTGTGTATGGCTTTGATATCTCTGCTTCAAGGTCTCTGGTGTGATGTTTGTTCTGAATGGCCATCACGTGTTGAGAGCAAGCCTGGCATCACCGCCTGGTATTATTACAGATCCTTTTAAAAACAGCGGACTGACATGGGCCTTTCGAAACATACAGATATCCGGTGATCCCCTGCTGGCAGGACTGTAACCTTTAGCTGTTGTTCAACACTTACCACTGACTGTGTGCTAGGGTTGCTGCCCCTCCTCATGTGTACAAACAAAAGCTGTGGTAAAGTGCTTTTCTGTTTTATGTGGTGCTAAGTTGTTTTTGACTAGATTCATACAAAGGCCTGTTCCCAAAATCTCATGGAACTATATGGCATGGCATTTTTTTTTTGCTAATGCAGAATATTTGTCATTTTCTGGTGATGGTACCTGAGTGGAACTGTTGGATAATCAGGCCGTTTCCTAACCATACGTGATGCGATGCCGCGACACGTGATAAAATGTATATTTCCATGTAAATCAGAGGTTTTGTCCTAACCAGCCGAGACAACAGCTATTTTTAATTTGGAAACGGTATCGCGGCTGACAACTCCACCCACACAACGATCTCATTCGATGAATGTTCTACACCTCATGAATATTAATCGCCAAACATGGATGAGGACAGGCTATATGCATGATTACGTACGTTTAGATTTTAAATTGCATAGCTATATATTCTTATTGGCTGTGTTTTGTGATTGATTGTGACGTCCCACCCCTTTTTCACATTCGGTACTATAGTCAAACAAATTGCTTATCTCAGGAATCTCATCGTATCGCATTTGGTTAGGATGCTTATCAAAGTCGCTGTTCTTTCTGATGTCCGAATGAGCTGTTTTTTCAGATTAAAGAAACCCATTTTACTTTTTAGTAGTGCTGTCAAACGATTAATTGTGATTAATCGCATTCAGAATAAAAGTTTGTGTTTTTTAAAATTTAAAAACATATGTCTGTGTACTGTAGGGTTGGGTATTGTTTGAATTACTGAAAAAATATGCATGGCTGTATTTAAAAATATATTAAAAATATGAATAAATGTTTATATTGAATTTCAATTAATGGTAATTATAAAAAAATTATAAAAATATTTCCTAACATGTATGTTTACGTTTTTGGGTTTATAAACACAAAATGAATATGCACAGTACACAGACAAATATTATGTAAATACAAACTTTTGTTCTGGATGTGATTAATCGCAACTAATCGGTTGACATTCCTACTTTTAAATGATTAAATTCTGGTCAAAGTTGACAGGCACTTTTTTACTTCTCTTTATTGGTTAGATATTCGCAAAACCCAGGGACAAATATAAGGCATGACTAATGATAATGATATATTGGGGAAAAATTTAAATCACGAAATATGGAGATTTTTAAGTTGTATGAATGAATCTGCCTAATGCATAAATTTGAATGTATTCCTTTATTTAGTGTTTCTGTTATTTCGCTGCTGTCAGGCTTAAAATTCTGTAGGCTATTCAACATAAAAATATTCAGTTTATTTGTTTTGACAGTCGGTTTATCAGACCTTTTTGAGATCTTTATATATAAATTTTGTAATTAATTGCATTTTTCATGCCATATTTATTCAAATTGATTTGATGCCAACATGTTGTCTTTCACTGATGAAGACACCTGAATTAATTGTTTGGCACCCGCACACTTAACAAATTGGCATAACCTCTGAATAGCAATATGATACTGTGTGTAATAGGCTATGTTTCGTTTCAAAATTATTTCTGGCAAAAACTTGGACCTGTGAAAAGCTCCTTGCTTTTTTAATTTTAGTTTTTTAGTTTTGGTCTACTTATATTTTTAAAGATTGGAACTTAATTCATTAAAACTTTCCCTGCAATGGCTACAGTACAATTAATTGCAAGAAGCTTTTTTCCCTCTCGAAAACCTTGTTTTCTCCTGCACTGAAACGCAATTTGTTAATTACCTACATACGGCAGAAAGGATCCTGGCTGAAGTAGACGGTAGAGAAATCTGTTTGCGCATGAGGAGTCACGGCTTTTGAAGTGAAATCAGCTGTGCCCGCTTTGAAAGGCGCCCCCTGACCCCATGGGTTGAATCCTGTCACTTTCTTGTCAACATCTGACAGCACAGTGTGCGTGAAGGGGTCATACCGCTCAAGTCCACAGGAGACAGCGACACATTGTATTAGAGAGTCTCAGCTCCGCTCTTGGTAAATAAGTCGGGGGGTTGCACACTGCGACGATTCAGTTGAATGGTGATTAATGATCGAAGGTGCATTCAAAGCCCTGCTCTGTATTGCCTGCCAATTTGAACCCAGCAGTGGTGAGACAGCGAAGCCAGAAGGCCGGCGAGTCGTCGTCGGCGTGCGCTCACGCAGAGAGAAACGCCTCATCGAACTCGATGGCGCGTGATGCGGCATGCGGCATGCTGGCAGGGCCACAAAGTCTCGCTATATAAACAATTTATTTCCAATTCTGACATGATTACAATTAACTATTCATTTGGAACAGATGGCTGAGTCTGTTTGTTGTGAGTATTTACACCACAACAGGAAGTTTCAAGAAAAATAAGATGCGCACCTAATCTGTCCCAGTTGGCTTGGAACAAAATGGGTTTTGCTTTTCACACCGTGTAAAATCTCTGCAGGTGCAGGCGTATAATTCTGTAGACTTAGATAAAGAGAGGGAGGAAGAGACTTTTGTAATATGTTGTAGTTTTCTGTTCATCCATCAGTTTTTAAAAGGATTCCCACGGTCATGGACAACTTACAACACTGGAAATTACTCAAATATTATGTCACAGCAACTTCTATATATGATTAAATATTTTACAGTTAGAATAATGAATATAAAAAATAAATAAGCATCTACATGCAAATAGGGATGGGCCATATAAAGTGTTCAAAAGTGATGTTCAGGGGGTATATATATGTACGATATTTGGTTTAAATGCCCCTTAGGTACCATTTAACCATCAAAATATGATGTGTATGAGGCATACAAAACAACATTTTGGTTGTTCATTGGGCAAAATTGTTTAAGCAAACTACAAAGTGCATCATATCAGAGACAAATAATGCATAGAAAATTTGGAAAAGGAAAGATTTGACTGCAAATTCATTTTTTAATATTTGCTGATCCTCTTGTATACACTGTAAAAAACAAATTTCTCAAATTCTCAAGAAAAACATGTAATTTTACGTTACAAAAACTGATGGTATTTTACTAGAGCCCTAGCTGCCGGAAAAAAAAATCTGGATTTTTTATTTTTCAAATACGGCAAAAACGTCAAATTTAGAGAAAATTCTCTTTATTTATTTAACGTATTTTAATTGGAGCACCAGCTGCTACAAAATTATGTTTTTTTTTTTTTTTCTCTACAATATAGTAATACTTTGTTGCTCTTGTGCTGAGGTAAATATGTCTTTAAAAACTTTACACTTGTTGTGTGTATTGTATTGCTATGAATTCAAAGTTCTAATACTTTTTAATAGTATATGTGAAGAAAAAAGTTGGACATCATCTTTGGCCAGAACTGTCCCTAAAAATCCTTTAGTTAGTTATTCATTTTGATGATTTTTGATGTATATTATTATTTTTTTCCCAATCAATTCACCTCATTCTTTTGTCAACCTGTTGTTGTTGTTACAAAAAACACAAAAAAAACAATCAAGCAATACTTTGAATCATTCCAGTGTGTATTATTTTAAAGGATCTGCTGACAGAAATGTGATAAAGTATACATAACTATGCTTTATGGTGTATAAAAGACCTTACATTATGAGGCGTTATGTTATATCAGAATGAGCTATTTCTATACACCTCGGGTCTGCTTACATGGAATTAACCATGTTGTTTCTACAGTAGCCCTAATCGGACGGCTCTACAGAGTGTGTTTTGTAAATACGTTATCTCCTTCGGCAAAGAAGTGAAAATGTGAGTGAACGATTTCCTCCACATTGCTCCTTTAAATGAATATGTCCGTTAAAGTAAAAAATCACAGTTTTACTTAAGTAGCAGTCAAACTTTTACTCAACACCGAATAGCTGGACTTTTTTCTCTGATAATGGCCACTTGCAGACCCAGTTCGCTCCCACAGAAGGTGCACCATAAGGCCAGGGAGATCTGTGTGTCCCCAGGGAAGGGTCAGTGTCTAGCTCAGGCATTTGAGAGTCTCCAGCCCTGCCGGTAAAGATGGGTAAGGATACTCTAGCTTTCCCCCAGTCCATGTAAATAAGTCTTAATGAACCAAGAGTTGCACTTGAAACGGTCCATGTGTGTCAACAGCCCTCACAGAGACCTTGAGTCTGACCCGGATCTGCTGTAGCCATTGAGCGCTTCCCCCGCTATTGCCCACCAAGCTGTTGCCTTTTTACATTCTCCCGTTTCTTCCTTTGTCTATTTGGTTGTGATTACTGACACTACACCCCTCACACACACCTTGAACAAATCCAGGTGGCTGCTTTACCTGGTGGGTTTAGTGCATTGAGAATAGAGCGCTGATAACTGCCGCTCAGGTGCACTGGTGCGGTCACAGTTTTGTATTTGTGTTAACAGTGGCTAATGGATGTGTTTGGAATGAAACACTAATGTTTTGCTTGCTGCGTGCTGTGTATTCTGCAATGTAGAGTATTCTGTCTAGTATACATACTGGCATATTGTTTTATAATGAATGCGGCAGTTAGGCTTAAAAAGACTGCTAAAAAATACAGTATCTGGGAGGTAAAAATGTACACCCTTATATCGTTCAAAACATGTATGACTATTTACATTAGGGTGAATAAATAATGACAGAATTTATATTTTAGGTTGAACTGTCGTTTTTCTCAATTTCGAAATGAAATGTCATGTCGTTTGCATATTTTTTATATATATTTATATTTCTGCAAATATCTTTGTATCTGCACACAATACATCGTGTTTATGAATGCATGGTAGATAGTAAAGTATGAGTGGGAGGACTTTAAAAAAGTCAGCCTCTGCGACTGTCTTTTGTACATTTAAAATATACTCAGACTAACAGCATTGCATAAATTAATTTCTAATTTGTGTCGTTTAAAGTACTACTGAAGGTTAACAGCCTCGCATTAAGTCCTGTTAACAAAGGTTAAAACAGGCAAATACATTAAGGCCAACTAAGAATGTTTAAACAAAATCCATTAGTTTAATGATTCCTAATAAAACATTGACTAAGACAATCGAAAACGCATTTCATTCTCTATTTTAAAACATTAGTCGGGTATAAAATCAAAATGCAAATGCGAATGTAACTTAGTGTCACATGGCAGAAATGACCCTTCTGCCTCTTGCTCTCTCAGGAAAACAGGATAACAAGAAAACCAAGTCAGCGCTGCGAGCCACTCGGCTGAGGGCGGAGGCGAAGAGAAGTGCCCCGGGAATCAGGGTGAGATGGCTGTCTTTCATTCTCATTATTTCCCCCAATCCCAACTGATCCCTTTCTCCCCCATCTGCCAAACCACACACGCATATTATTCATCACACCTCTCCAACCTGAGAGCAACTCAGGCAGTCTCCATATTGATGAGGCAGAGAAGTGCTGGTTGACTCTCAGAGGAACGGCTCTCCATCTCTGCTGCTTTCTCTCTGTTTCTCATAGCTGTCACTCCAGAATAATAATCAAGAATTTGAGCAACTGGTAAACAACTCCTTTATTCTCACTCTTTGTGTGATTTCCATTTATTAGTGTTGTTCGCATATGCTTATACTTAGTGTATTTAAGTGCTAAATATTGATCTTGGGCACATAACTTGTCCTACAACGTTTGTGATGGTTTGTGTGTGGTGTGCTATTACTTCTTAAAAGGTCTGACTTGAGTTCATTGAGGGATTTGAGCCATTTATAGTGACCAGAATATCATAGAGATTTAAGGGGTTGTTACTTTTTACTTGGGTCAGCAAGCGATTACTTAGCAACCAGCCATAGCTGTTATTGATTGCAGCTCTTAAAGGGGCAATTTGGAGATTTTTAGTGGTGAGATTGTTGATTGCAGCCAAAGCCAAGATGTCCTCACAATTTAATATTTGTCTTCCAACAATTGTGAAAACAAAATAGTCAAAGTAAGACAATTTTTGTGCAGCATTACGTTTTGCAAGGATTTCTTCTTGTGTTGGAAATCAACAGCGCTCCTCTTTACATTACACATATCCACTTTAATGTGATGTTAATTCTAGACTTCATGTGCTACAGTGATACAGTCAAAAGATGTAGATGACCCGCGTTTACTTCATGCTTCGCAAACAAAGGAAAACCAGACGCTTCTGATTACAAATTCTTCAAAGATGAGATGAGTCTGTTCACTAAGTGATGCCATAACTGCCTTCTCATCTATTTAAGAAAAACATGATTCGTTCTTGCATATGAGTCAGTATCAGTTTCAAGGCAACCTGGACATTTTGAAAGAGGACATCAGCGAGAGCCAAACAATATCTAGGAACCGTATCAGTGCCAGAGACTTGTTGGCAGTATGCTTTATCGTTTATCAGATGGATCACAACGATATCATTCCTCAATTTCATTGGCCATCATAAGCGATTTTTATATCACCCATAATGTGAACGTCCCTTAACAGTACAGGCAAACAGAACCAACTTTTTCTACCCTAAAAAGTAAATATATGGATCGTTTAAAAAACTGCCTTTCTTGTTATGTAAAAGTACTTGTACAGATAATTAGTTACCAGTTAATGTCTTTATTGCGCAATAATTTTCTCTAAAGTTCCCTTTATAGAAATAGTGGTAAAATTGCTAAAGATTCAGAGCATGGCAGTGAAGCGCGCATGTTGTCTTTAGGGGATTTGTTTGGCACGAGAACTTGTACAATATGATGTTTTATCACTTCTCTCCAAGTCCAAAACTCCATATTGGGTGCTGAACTCAATACACCAGCAGCAGTGCTAAGACGTGAGGTCACGGACCTGACAACTACCATCCAAAACAAATGAATTATTCATGTACTGCGATATTTTCACAGAGAAATAGACGGTGCAGAAACACTGGCACAGACGCACAGAGCTGAATACAAGTTTCTTAAAACTTTATACTTGTTTGTGTTGGGTTTAGTTTGGTATGAAGAAAGCCAATGTAAAAGCTGAAGATTAGCAAGTCTTAACAGCTAAATCGTTATTGTTAGAAAGCCGAGCCATCATTACAATTCTAAGTCTCATTAGTCTTTTATCCAATTACGGAGGCTTACGTTTGAGGAAATGTTCTTTTTTTATTTTTCAAATGACTGAATGTCTTGGGACATTCAGTGCCAGTTGTCTTTTCAGAGGTATGTTTTAGCTCATGAGCTCATAGGTTAAAATATTTGTTTATTGCTGTAAGCTATGTCCGTTCTTTCTGTCAGCAATTTAGTTCATTGCGTACAGATGAAGATTCAGTCATCGACTTGGCTCAAGTTGTTCTAGTTTGTATTGTAAGTCATGGCCTCTGAGCTGCACACTTGAGTTTCGCTCTTAGTTTCTCTGCGGTTTGTCTCTCCGGCATCCTTTTGGGTCCAAGTAATGGACTCAGACCACTTGTTTTTCCACAGGTCATTTTCTCTCGCCTGGTATGCTTTGGCAGGTTTGACCATCCTTCACTCAACACACTTAAACAAACAACCCTCTCTTTTTACATTGTTTTGAGCCTCATTCAGATCCCATCTGCGAGTTCTGTACGTGCACATGCTCCAGAGAGCAGGTCGAAGCAGAGATTTGGGCTGTCCCCGTGCATGTGCGGCAGACCTTGGCAGGTTGGCAGCCTCCGCAGTCTGCTGTCTTCCACGCGGCGGCCATTTGGTTTGCTGGGATGCTGGGGAGGCTGCGGCCGGCTGGCCACCTGCTGTGGGTACCGCTCGGCTCCCTGGTGCACGGCTGAGCGGATGGCATCACCTGGCACGAAGCAGAGATGCTGGAGGCCTCAGCTGCGTGCACGGCTGGCCTGGAAAAATGGTGCCAACTTTCTACCCCTGGAGCTGAATATTGAAAGCCACCGCTGCCAACTTGAACTGTTTCACTCCTCAGTGCATTCCATTGCATAATTATAAATAATGTACGTTGAGTTTTAGCTACCGTTTCAATTAAGTACCATGGTATTACTGTGGTTATTAGACACGGTGGTTTGAAAAAAATAACTTGCGAGATGCCTGATTCTGTGAGATTATATGTTCAATAAAAGCATTGGTTCACATGGATTCTCACTCTAAATTTAAAATGATTGTGAATCTGATATTAAATTTACTATTAAGTCAGTCAATCTAAACTGTGTTAAATAGTTTCTTCCAGAAAAAGCGTAATTCTCTATTGATTTCCAATATATAAAGCTTGCTGCATGAATATATCATTATTTAGTACAATAGTATATACTAAAGTATTACGGTACTACCATCTGATACCATCGCTGTAACAAAGTACAGTCTGACACGGGACATTTTAACTGTATTTGAAATATACAGCCGCGGGAAAAAATAAAAGACTAACATTAGAATTAGAATCATTTTCTGCAAATAAATGCAAATAGAACCAATATTTTTATTTAGAGAAATATTGTTAGCATTGTCGTATTGTTATTGCCAAACTAAATAAATCTTACGTGTGTGAGAACATGTGTCTGAAAAACAAAGTAATTTCCTTTATCTAAACTGTGTTAACAACATGAGTCCCTCTCACACGTTTGTGTTTCACGACTGTTGACAGACCTCAGATGAGTGAAACTCTCATTTCAATGCCTCACACACACCCTTCCTCTCCCACAAAGATACCACCGCAGAAGGGTAAGGTGCTCTGGCACACCTGGATCTCACCGAGATAACTACACAGCCACTTCACACGAAAGGAAAATCCCCTTTCAGCTGTTTCCGTTGGACAGTGACGTAGGCGCACCTGACCATGTCTGCGAGGGGCCAACGTTCTGAACTAAAATACCAGTGAGTTTCCGTGAAACCAAAAGACCGTGAGAATTTATACAGGGACGCTTGTGGTGTGTGTGTGTGTAAGAGACAGTGGCCGGTTGCCAGATGAATGGGAACTATTTCCCGGCATGTCGCAGCTGCTGCTGAGAGCCGCATGAAGCTATTGGGAATATTCCAACATTTTCCATCAGAATGTGGGAGACTGAAGCGTTGGCCGTTGAATTATTAGCTTCCTCAAGACAACAAGGTCCCTTCTCTTCTCTTACACCTTCTCATCTGACAAATTAATTTGCCCACGGCCTCGAGATGTTTTTATGCCTGTTTTTCATATAGGAAATACATTTGTTTTTGTGCCTTTTTACTCAGAGTATAGAGACATTCTTGCAAGCGATTGTATTTGTTTGACGTACAAGTTTTGTATCTTTTTAAGGGTTAGTCAGACTCACAGATCTGGGTGTGTCTGGTGATAAAACAAGGTTGAGAAAAAGTGTTTTTTTTGCAAATGAGCAGCAGTGTGATGAAGCGACAACCAGTATGGTAGAAGATAAACTAGGGGATCGCTTAAAAAAAAACTATTAAATTCACTATATAATATTTGTATCTGGTCCCACGCACACAGCAATAAAATACAGACGTTTATATACACTCTCCTTTGCCTTGACAATAATAAAGGGAACAGTTTGACTAAAAATAAAACACTTTCCTCGTTTAATATATTTTATTAAAAACATGTTTATGACACTTTCAGAAGAATACAAAAGAAGATTTTTTGAGAAATGTCTCTGTGGTGTTGTGCCTATACAATGGGGGTCAATGTTATTTGGTTACCAATGTCTTTAAAACATCACCCTCGGTGCTGTGCAGAAGAAACAAAGTCGATGAAAGAATTTCATTTTGGGGTGAATGGTTCTTTTAATTATCGACAGCCACGATTCTTCATGAAATTAACAATATATTTTTACTGGCAAAACATTCCATTTGGTTTCAGTTTTTTAAGAGGGCAATCAGTAGGACAACAAACAGGAAGTTCTGCTCGTACCTGAAATACGCAAGTGCTTGCCAAAATACATGAAACATGGCAAACGTCCCTGGGATATAATGATACATGGCGTTCGCACAAAGCGGTTGAATAAAGAAAGCGAGCCTGTGGTAATATATGAAACTAAAGTGCATGAAATGTAAAAGTTTTCCAATTAAGAGAGGCTTAAGCTATTTGGTGTCTGGCTGGAACAAGATAAATGCAGCGGGCAGCGATGCTAATGAGGACATACACACTGATGACTGGTGCCGTGGCTTGTACACAGATAGTCGTGGACGTTGTGTCGGCTTTTAATAGCCCTTTACAATTTATCTGGTAGAATTATTATTAGTCTCCTGTTTGGGTGTCTTATCTTAGTCTGGGTGGATTTGCATGCTGTGTTAGTCGTGTTTGCGTGTATAGGAACATAAGGGTTAGGGGTGTATTATGGAGTATTATTTCTCTTTCACTGTATTTCTGCTTGGTTTTGTCATTGCAGTCTTTTTGCTATGAAGAAAACACTTTAAGACGACCAGATGAGAATACATGATGCTGTGGATTAGCTATCAAACAACAACAGCGTCAATAAAGACCCTGAGCAAAATAATTTCTATTCATCACGTTTATTCTGCGTATTAAGGAATTAAGGTTTTGTTTAAAAGATGTAAGCTCTGCTTTATCACAGATCTTGCCTGAATCATTCCCTTTTATATGAGTTTCTTAGCAAATATGAAAAAGTATTACAGGGCTTTCAGGATTATATTCTGATTGGTCAATCAAGACATCCAGAGAACTGATGTTCCTCAGTAACCATCACACATTCAGGGATTAAGTGTTATGAGACAACTCATCCGAGCTGCTTTACCGTTACTATGTAAATGTAGCACATAATACAACAACAAATGCATTTTTTGTTACTCAAATCAATGCTTGTATCCCGTTGGCTATGTAATGAGTGGATTACATACTGTACATTCAATTTGTTGTTGGAATCTTGTTTTGACTATAATTTTTTGACTATAATTTAAAACTATAAATCTATAAACGGTTTCAGCGGTAAAAACGTAAACAAATGTTATGTGACCCAAACCATTAAAGAATCAATAACTGTTGCGTGGTTTTAATTAAATTTAGTACAATTAATATACAATCAAATATTCATATAATTAATATTCATATGAAGTAAATACAAAAGAAACGGTTATATTATAACCAAACACAGACCGTGACAGGTGCGTGCGTCCAATGAAACCATCTTTACTAGCAATTTTATCCTAATTGTTATTCATGATTTGAAAAAGACAACTTCTACATACAAAAAGTCTTGAAAGTATGCAAGTTCTGATTAGAAAGTTTGATAACGCATTATCGAGATGAGGGACAATTGCTTTGTTAAATACAAGAGTGCTGTTAATGAAACCGAGGTTGATGAGAATTTGTAATTTAGCACAAAAGGTAATAAATGACTGTTTTAAATCTAATTCAAGCTTGAATGCCGATCCTTCAGCCATCATCAATTCAGCTCGACCATTAAGCTCCAAACAACTCTTAATTAGAACGAAGACATTTCTGGGAGATTAACTTTCTCTGAGTCTGCTGTGGCTTCCAAACCCTGCCAGAGGAAATATAAAGACCCAAAAATATACAGATACTAAATGCTGAATATTCCTGGTGTGCATTACAAATCCATGCTGGAATGTGAATTAGCCTTGTTTGAAGTAAGAAGGAGAATAAAATTGTTTGAACGTGTATGTATGGTAATCTTTTTTGTGATGTCGGTCGTCCACATTAGTTCTTACTTAAAGGTCCAGTGTGTTTTTTGGAGGATGTATTGACAGAAATGGAATATAATGTACATAACTATGTCTTCTGCGTTATGTTTTTATTACCTTAGAATTAGTTATTTCTATCTACATGCACTGCGGATCCCCTTACTAAACGGAGGACTTTTAGTAAACTACAGAGCACGTTTCTTTAATACATTATCTCCTTCGCCACATAGCCTAAGTGGAAACGCTACGACATCTTAGTTCTGTGTCAGCCACCGTAGTGCTTCTAAATGGCGGCCAGGGGTGGAATGAGCCGTTGGTTGCATTTCACAACCTCACTGCTAGGTGTCGCTAAAATCTCCACATTCCTTGTTTAATTACACTTATTCAGAAATATCATAAATGTAACCATTCTTTTTTCTTTCATTTCAGGACATCTTATTGATTATTGTGACTGTTCTGATCTTCCTGCTAGTTATCTATGCAATATTCTACCTCAACCTGAGCACCGAGCTAAACCTTGACTCAGACATGGACTGAAGGATTTTTTCCTCCGAGGATTCTGGAAGGATTCTGGCTGTATTCATGGCATGCCAGCAGATTCATAGTACTACACATTCCATATCTCGTCTCTCCTCTGTCTTTACCTGCGGAAGACAATAAGATGAATCTTTAAGTCCATCGCACTGTTGAAAAAAAAAACAGTTTTTTAAATGCTATTTTCTTTGAAAACTTTCTAGATTATTAATAAAGCTCAGCATGCCCCGCAGCTCTGAAGAACTATTTATTTTTCTACTTTGAATTTCATTAAACATTTTCTTCTCAAACTGTAGGACAGATGGATTAATGTTAATCAAACCGGTTGGATTTGCCTGTTTAATATTTATAACAGTGTTTTCCCCTTGCTGTTTGGGAAAAATATGTAAATATTTCAGTGTTTTCTCCCCTCTAAAATTACACTGACAATGAGATATGTAACATTCTGTAGCGCAAACACCTAAATGTGAACATCTCTGGAGAACGTGTGTGTGTGTGTGTGTTGTTACTCAATCTGTCATCGCAAAGCTCTTTAGCACATCAAACATCATAAACTTTGGTTATTGAAAGACAAAAGAGCGAGTATGAATGACAGAACATTACCGCAAAGACATTGACTTGCTCTTTCTTCTCATTTGTGCCTGGGACCGACATACAGTACAGAACGTCTTATCAATCATTGTGAGATAATGTTACTGTTATGTAGTGCTTTTTTTTAAGGTATTACGAGAAGAAAGCATAGCCCTGCCTTTTTCTTTGACAGTGTTTATCCTACACACTGCTGTGCTTCTGCCGAGAGCGGGCTGGAAAATAAAGATGATGACATCCATAGATCCTTTACATTCTCTTAGTATAGCACGTTGGATCACGAACAAACACGCAGTGACGACTTATTTCATTCCAGATCGTGAGAGTTGTTTTTATCTGTCTCTGCGTGAGGTATATGTCTCTAACTCAGGACAACTGCTTCGCTGCACAGCCCTTATTTTCCTGGGACATCTCACTGTTATCATTAATTTAGGATAGATACCCTATTGAACAAAATATTTTTGTAGTCTGTCTTTGATTTAAACTCAAACGCTTTCCAAGTCCTTTCATACCGAGACTGATTCAACCAAAACAAAGAGTCTCATGTTCCTCGTTGACTGTTATGGTTGTTTCTCTTCTATTCTTTCTTTCATACATGAGATAAACTAATAAACGTTGTCAAAATGTGTTAACGCTGATAAAAGGCTTATTGTGTTAATTTTCAAATGAATTGTAAAACAGTGTTGAACTTGTAAATTATATCGGTTTCTGTGCCTTTTGGTGTTCAATATGGTAATGTCGAGTGGACAATGCAAAATTTAAGCTTGATAGTTTCTAGCCTGCACTTAAAGGGATAGTTCACCCAAATATGAAACTTCTGTTATCATTTACTCACACTGTTGTCATTTCAATCCTGTATGACTTTCTTTCGTCTGCAGGACACAGAAGAAGACATTTAGAAGAATGTTGTGAAACTTTGGTTACCAACTTTCTTCAAAATATCTTTTTTTGTGTTTTGCAGAGGAAAGAAAGTCAAGATGAATTTTTATTTTGGTGAACTATCACTTTAAACATGACTTTTCCTGTACTGTGTGTTTTACACAATTAAGATTTCCCAAAATGGTTGATTCTTGACAACATAGAGGGAAAACGTGAAGTTATGTTTTTATTGCAGAGACCAGGGGAAAAAACTAAATTATGGTCGACACAGTGGTAGCCACACCCTCTTCTTTGCCACAATTTGATTGGCTATTACTCATTGCTGCTCTCTCACTAGTGAGGAACGGGCAATTACATTGTTATGAATGTGACATTTTTAGTTAAAACTTAAAATATAAATTCTCAGAGCATGTATTTATTACAAATACATTGAACCATCTGTTTATATTTTACTAAACCCCTGATGATAGAGTCCAGACATTAGAAAATGTGAATGCATCATGAATGCGTTATGAATGTCACAAAAAGGATGCTCATTTGTGGGAAACAACATACTTTATACGATTTCTGTGAATTAAAATCTGCAAACTAGAAAGCAAGATACATAACAAATTGAAAAAGAATGGGTTTTCATAGAACATCAATATTTATGTATTTACATTTGTATGTGCTAATTTATGAGTAATATGGACCGTTATGGATTCGAAAATTCTGTTATGGGAAACTGATTTAAAAACACAAAAATGCTTTAAAAACTGTGATACTTCACATGGTTATTTAATCCACCAAATACTGGCCTACGGTAAAAAAACGTTCAGGTTGACATTTACATGGAATTGCCCAAAAGTGTAGGTCTAAATATTGTTTCGCAAGCTTCAGTCTTGTACCTGCAGGTACGGCTTGACTTGTTAAGCGAGACCCCTCGTGCTAACATCTGATTGTGCCTTGTTAACCTCCAGTGCCCAGTTTCATGCACATGTGTGGGCGTGTATGGGCAATGTTTGTGTAAGTTGGAGGTGAGGCTCAGCTGTTGCCATGGCTGCCCTGGCTGCAGAAGACCTCCCGAGAGCCTGTGTTAGCGATGTGAGCGCCCCTCTGCCTCGGTCATTAAGTCAATGGCAGCTAAGCGGTAGGAGCCCGGTCTAACCGTGCCCAGTGCCACCAATGTCAATTATATCCAGTTTGACTGTGTTAGTTCATGAACCCGGTGCTACAGCTGGGAGCTGTTCTCATTCACACCCCACTACACTCATTAACAGCAACAGGTGGCCAGTAGTGGGCAAACAGTAGAAGCTGAATGCAGTTTGGGAAAATGGCACTGCGACTGTAATTATCTCTATAGCTGCCACGGTTGCTGCATGCATTAATGAACGCGCTTTTATCGTCTCAAACGCATCTGAGCACTGTTTATGGGAGCGTCGAAGATCCATCTTGAATATTAAAGCAGTGACAGTTTGAGGAGTCTTTTGATGGAGCGGTGGCGTCAACGTCTGCCAGTGATCATGAAGATTGAGATAGACCTCGTAAGGGCAAGAAACTGTATGCTGCTCTTATTTATATAATGTGTGAGGAACACATCAATTGTAGGGCCCTATGGAATCTGTTATTTTTTTTCCAAATTCATATTTGTGTTTTCTATTTTTTACTATAGAATATGAATATATTTGCCCTAATAAAAATTACTTAGTCACCATGAAACGGAAGTTGCGATTGATAGGCAATGTTAAATGTCTACTTAAATTTAAGTACCATTTTACTAGCACATTTACTTCTATTTCCTAAAGAAAACGATAACACTGACGTTTTTTTCATTTGGTTATCTCAATAATTTGTTCAAGAAAGTTTTTTTTGTCAGACATTCAAACTTGTCAAATTATGATCAGGCCATTTATGATCAGAATGAGATATGTGAGGACCAATGGTGGTGTGCATTGCTGCTGTCAAATTTGCGGTGATGTTAAAAGTTGACTGTACTTAATTGTTTGAGTAACCCAGTTCCCAATATAATTGAGTAATGGGATATTTTAAGATTCATCTATTAAGTTCACTTAACTTGATGATTCAATAGTTAAGTTGATTTGTTTCTTATTTAATGTACTAAATGAAATTGCTTAAAATATTTAAAAGAATTCACTAGCCACTCTATGTCAACCACTGAATGAATTTGATTCTTCACAGAAATACACATGAAAATGCATTTCTGACACGTATATTCATAATTGTAGAAAAAAATATCTGCAATGTTTACCAAAGAAACGAAGATACAAATCGGCTAAACTGTGACTTCACAGAAAACTTTTTTAGTGTAAAGCAACATCAGTAAAATGACTTTAAACCCATATGACCTTTTTGTAAAATATTCAAATGTCCTATCAGTTCTTATTCACTGACCAAATATGAATAACATTTTGACCTCACTTGAACCCGCCAATAAGAAATTATAAGGTATAATCTGGATTTTGTGCAGGTTGATTTTGTAGAACCTTTTTATTCTCAAACTAAAGTAATATTAAATACACATAATGTAAATAAGTTGTCACAAATAAGAATATGTGAATAACTCAATTTTGACAAAAATGAAGATAACAATATGGTTAAGTGAATGATGACAGAATTTTCTTTGTTGGATAAATCTCTTTAAATTCATTCATTTCCCCTTTGTACATAAACATTCTGACCATTACCCCTAATATTATCTTTGTTGTTTCTGCAATTACTATGAAGGTTGGTGCTGGTCCACTGGTCCTGGATGATATATGGTCAATTTCATGCAACGTTCCTATTGATTCCTGACATCGTGCCTGTTATAAGATCTTAAGAGCTCCTTACATGATGTGCTGTAATTAATGAGCTCTACAGAAGGTGCTGCAACCTTGGCTGCCTCTTCATCCCAGAGATCTCGCTTAATTGGAGATGATCAATCGAATTTTATTTCCATGCGTTTACATGGGAATTAATCAGGTGCTAGCGAGGTGGCGTTAAGCGTGACCTTAGCAGCGCTGCCAGAAATTTGCGTTCCGTGGCGTTGTATAGCTTCGGGTGACAAATGGACTGGTTGCGGTGGCCTGAGATTGTCTCATTAGTCATGTGAAGAATGTCAACTAGAGTAATTACTCAAGCCCAGCTCCACCTTCCCACACACATACACGTGTATCCCTCAGACACAAAGTGCTGTTAGTTTTGTGATGAATCATAATCATGGGCCGGCAGTGCTCTGGCACTTTCTGATTTAATTGCATTTCTTTTATCATTCCCCGTTCCAAGTTTTAAAGTGGAGTTTCTGAGATTAACTGTTTAAATTTGTGTAATGCTGCTCTTATGGATGATTTATGTAAGTGTCTGCACTGCTTGACTGCAGAGTGCAGGCGTTTCTTACCTTTGAGTAACGCTGCAGACTGATCTGCTTAACTTTAGGCAAACTGTATGTTCTGTGATATGTTCTGTATCTGCTCACTGTTTTTGATTTGTGTTTACTTTTAGGGCTTTCGTCTGTAGATTTCCGTGTTAAACTTTTGTTCATGAGGTTTAAAAGCCAATACCCGTCGTTGAAGTAAATGCCGAAATTAAAATTTGTTTTTAATTTACTCAACCTAAGGCTAGTTGTGACCGAAAGAGTGTTGGGGGGCTTCCTTTAGGTGCTAATATATGTATCTATATCTATTATTAATATTTCTTGATGTGTTGATATTTGTTTATCTATTATTAATATTTGTTGGTCCTTTCTTGTGGTATATTTTTTTTTCATTACTTTAGGCTGTCTTTATAAACATGTTGCACAGGCGTTGTTTGTAACATTTTGCCAAGACCCTAAATTCTACTCAAAGATGGGCTTCAGTTTATACTCCATGCACACCAATGCAACAAAACATTTTCTATGTATTTAAAAAAACAAAATCGGACATCAAATTTGTTCACTACTGTAGGTGAGATGTATTACTGGAAATAATGTTATAAATAATATTTAGTTTCTTCCGCAAACTGATCATTTTGCGTCCTAAGATGTCAAGTTGGCGCAGGGATTCATTTTGTGTTGCTTGTATCTGTATTTTGACTCTCAATGAGAGGATATCCACACTTCCACAGTTTTAAATCACCAAGAACCATGGTATCAGCTAATGGTTGCTGTTCACTGGTATGAGAGCTAAATTTTAGATGGATGGAAGGTGAGGAAATGAATTGCATTTTTTTCATAGAAGAGTTAATTTGCCAAAAAATCATGTTTTTTATTGTGCTTTCCAAGTAGTATCAGTCAAACTGCTGTTAGGCTGGGTTATTAAGATTAAGTAATAGTAACTTGAAGAAATGAAGTTAACTGACACATTAAACATTTATTTATAAAGCACATGTAAACACAATATAAATTGATCCAAAATGCTGTGCAGAGTACTAAACAGATGTGCTCACTTAAAATAACAATTACCGATTTCCAAACGCTAAAGAATAAAATACAATTTAGGAGGAGATTTACAACAATCCAACGAAGGAGCAGAACTCACATGATAGGGAAGACTATTACAAAGCTTGGGACCAGCCACAGAAAATGCCTGATCACCCTTTGATTTATAGCAACACCGAGGCCCTCTTTTTAGACCCTGTAAAAAAGTGTTGCTGCCGCATTTTGAACAACTTGTAATCGTCATAATGAAGACTAAGGAAGACACAAATAAAGAATGTTGCAATAGTCCTTGTGAATCATAATTGTGATGTTACAAAAGCATGAATCACAACTTTTAAATCTGTGCTTGAAAGGAGATTATACAACTTTGAAATAGATCTTGAATGGAAAAAGCTTCCTCTAATAACAACATTAATTTGTTTATCAAAAAATAGTAAAGAGTCAAAGATCACTCAAAGGTCACTAAGATTCAAACAAAATTGGATAATGGTCGTCTGACCACATGCATCAATAATCTCCAGATTTGAGATTTAAAAAAACTTGAGACAGCACAAGATCATGTTTGTGACCCAGATTGTGATTGGACCACATAAAGATGGTGCAAAGTTCAAGGACTCTAAAAGAGTTACAAATTCTTTGACCAACGGTGTCAAAGGGCAGCAGAGGTGAATGTTAAAATCTCCAAGAATCAATTGTCTATCTGCCCGAGTCACCAGATCGGAGAGAAAATCTGAAAATGTATTAATAAAATCCTGATTACATTTAGGGGTTCTGTAAATCAAAGAATATAACGCAGGGCCCTATAAATCAACCTTCAATAACTGGACTTAAAAACTCTAAAAGATGTCCTTGGACACAGTCTTGCATTTAAAACACAATAAAACATGAAAACATTATAAAATAAAAAGTTTTAACTGTGATCTGTCTTTGCAAATAAACTCTTCAATTATTAACTTTGGGTTTATGGTGTTTTATTACATAAATATTTTACCATAACTTCACAACTGCAAAAAAAACCGTCCAAAATTGTGAAAAAATAAGATATTTTTAAGATCAATATACATCAACATACTGAATAAAAAATGACCAGAGGCTAAAAGAACCATCAGCAGGATGGCTATTTTTACAGATTTATCTTGTACTGTATATTGTAGAAAAACAGATTTTTAAACAGATTTTTAATATGGTAAAAAAATATCAAATTACAGAAAAAGACTGCAGATTTTCAATTAAAAACATGTGATTTGAGATAGAAAAAAATGGCAATTTAGGGTATTTACTGTGGCACCCCAGCTGCTGGAACATTACAGTTTTTAACAGGATTTTTTTATTTTTTGAAAAAGTCAAATTACAAAAATACTGTAAATATACTAGAAAAAGTTAATTTTACATGAAAAACAGTTATTTTACTGTATTTTATAATAAAACAATAAAAAAATATTTTTTTTCTATGTAGTCCATACATATGTTGTACTGTAAGAAATCTATATATTTTTGTTCTCCACTGAAATAAACAGCTAGCCTTTCTAAAAACGATACCACCCTAAGCCTTTATTCTGTTTTGGGTGAAATTGATCTCTTTTATGTAGAGCCATGCTTGTGTGTGTTCTCAGCATTCCATGCATTTTGTGTGCATGTGCTCGGTATTCAGGTCACTTTCTGGTTCAGCTGCATGCTCCAGTGGAGCTCTCTCTCTCTCTCTCTCTCTCTGTGCAGACACCTGCAGCACTGACCGACAGGCGAGATACGAATGAAGGGTCACTTGCAGGAGAGCCTCATTTACTCTCTCTTCATAGTCCTGTGTGTGACAGGTGGGCATGGCGGCCCTTCTAACACAGCCCAATATGTGTGAGTAACATTGTACCCAGACAGTCATTAATGGCGCACAAGCAGCACCAGAGCTTCTGATTCACATCATATGTGTCTTCTAATCCCACACAGGGAACACCTATCTCCATTTCACCTCTTTATGGAGTCTCTGTTTTGACCCTTCTTTCTTCACATCATTTTTAATTTTTTTCTCCACACGTGCATGTTTGCGTCGTCTCCCAGAAGAATTATTCGGCGTAATGTGTTCGTGCTGCCTGCAGCGTATTTGCATTTCAAAGAGTCTGCACATCATATACACAATTAGGGATGATTATACAATTGCGTTCGGAGATTGTGCTGCAGTCTGATGAACGCGGCTTTGAAACTGTATGTATCGTTTACTCACAAAGCAAACCAGATCTACCAGTGCATTTTTCAAGAATAACCACATTAAACTCTAACTCCTACATGTAAAACAGTTGAGTCATTGTTGAACACAGGTAAAGAAAAAAATGTAACATTGATTTCATTTCCACCGTAAATTACTTTTGTAATAGTGAGGATGATTTATCCAACCATTCCGCAGACCTGCTTGTCTTCTGCAAGGCCAAGATTGATTCAGTTTTATTAAATAATTGTGTTTAATATTTTGTAATAATATATTATATTTTTATTCTGTCATAAAATTAGAATTGACCTAGTTTGAGTCTGTGAAGATGCTTTGTGCACTCTGTACTATGAATGTCATTTCCACGGCAGGTTGAAAATCACCTAAAATGTATCTGTTATTTCCCAATGTTATTAGGGTTGTTAAAATACACTTGTTTTGACAATAACTGGGATTTAAAAAAACACAATTATTAATATTGTGTTAATTTGATATTGTGAATAATTTTACAGGTGTTGAAATTGTTGCCTGAAGAGCCACAATGGACAAACATTCTCTTTCTGACTGCCTACAATTTTTGATAATGATGTTTGTGTCAAAAAAGGGAAAGACGAAATAACCAAAGTTATAGAAGAATATGACTGATATCATTATTTATTTATTTGTAAGAAAACATTTAGCGATATTATTGTTATAAATAATTATTTTGGACACAATAATTGGGTCATGAAAATCTAACATTACCCAAGAATTTATAAATTGCCCATTGGCTAAAACTGGGTCAAAACGGAGATTTCGGAGATATCGGTGTTGCTTCCCAGACATAGATTATTTTAATCCAGGACTAGGCTTTAGATATTAGTTACTAGGATTTAGATCTTTAAATTGTTTTAAAAAACATACAAAACATCTTGAGACAAAACAATGATCTTTTTTAAGATACAGTATATCAGTATAAATTGATTTTGATCAAGACACCTTTAACATCTAAATTAATCTTGGACTAGGTTTAAACCCTGTCCAGAAAACACACCCCAAAAAGTTCCAGATGAACCACATAAAGAAACTTCGGGGCTATTGACGACATCTTAACACGTGAACTACGCTGGTTTAGAAGAGCTTGCTTAAGCTTTAAAGCACAAACGTTCATTTAAACCGAATTAAAATGTTAAACAAATGTCTTAAATGTAAATAAATGAAATAAAACATTTAAATGAATAAATTAAAACAGAATCTTCAAGACCAGTTTTTACATTTTGCAAAGTGGTCTATATGAGAATTTAAAACTACAGTGTAGTTTTTAATATGACTTCTGATGTACGTGGAAAAATTACAATATACAGTTTATTATCAGACATCAATATGCACAGTAATGTGTGAAGTAATTTTAGATTTGCATTCCAAAGAGATTTGAAGAGAATTAACTGTATTTTCATATGAAACACAGCACCCTTGTAGAGAATAGAGAGGAATAAGGTGGGAAAGCCACAGCGCGTGTGAAACTGATGTGCATGCATTAGCAGGATCTGTGGCGCTGTGGATTAGTACACCTCTGTGCTTTGTGAGGTGTGTGGTAATGCCAGACTTAAAGGATTTATCTTGCTATAACATAGTCTGATTGGATCTCTAATCCCAGATGTGCTTTTAATCTCAGATCGGGGAAACTGAGATGGAATGTGTCAAATCAAGGACACAATGAAATTTGATCACGTGAATGGCGGGTTTGTATAAGGCTAGATGGACGTTCTGCATTCATCCATAACGGGGGAAATGTTAGGTAAACAGAGACAAATAAATGTAAAGCGGTTTGTGAAATATGTATCTGTGTGTTTTGGACAGCACATTGCAGGTGTTCCACAGGTGAGCTATGACACAACGCTTTGTCTATTTGCATGCTCGCTCGCTCTCTGTGTGCGTTAGCGCGTTGTGTTATTCATAGAAACGCACCTGGGCTCTGTGCACCTGGTCCGGCTGGCCATCATAGCGTGGCATGCTGCCAGTTCCTGTCCAGACCAGAACCCACATGTGCACACATATACAAACACGCACACACAACAGCATCCAGGCCTCTAGATAATAAACAATACGATTATTGCAGAATTAAATCGCACAGAAAATAACAAAGAGCCACAGGTGCAAAACTGTACAAAGATAAAAAAACTTCAAGGAATGTATTGAATGTCTATTTGAAGACACAGCTCGGCCTTGGACACTGTTAGAGCTAGAATTAGCTTTAAAAATACAAATTCAAACTTGTATCCAAAATTTATTGTATCTTGTATTACTTATATCTAAAATCACTCCATTATTTGCATCAACGTTGTTTCATAGCAGGGTCTTTGTTCTGATGAACACAGAGAAAGATAGTTGGAAGAATTCTTGTAACCAAACAGACTATCTTGGCCACTATTGACTACCATAGTAGAGAAAAAATTGTGCCCCAGAACTGTTTTCTTTCCTTCTTTTGTGTTTATCAGAACAAATACATTTATAAAGCATTGATTCATGTGAATGGCAGGTTTGGAACCTCTTGAGGGTGAGTAAATGATGATAGAATTTTCATTGTTGGGTGATCTGTTCTTTTAAGTCGTATCCCGGGATTAGAATTAGAACGTTACATTACAGTGAATTTTTTCAATTATTTTTTCTATAGACTGTAAAATGCTTGTGCGGAAACGGCCTGAAATGTCAACTGGAGTAAAAATTCCCAGTCTATGAATAATATAATTTACAGTTTTTCATGCTTTGTTTTAACAATAAACCCCACTTTCTTATTTTCTGACAGTCTTTTTAACCAGAGCAAAGTTGCTTAGTAAAGTTTGTTTAAAATATTGATAATATGTTAGATATGAAAGATCTTTCAGAGTGAATCGTCAGGGCTCAAAAAACTAAGCAGAAATGATTTAGGGTCTCAGCGGCTTTAGTTTGGCAGCAGTGAAAGAGAAGAAGACAGATGCTATGAGAAGACAGAGCTATCAATCTCACAGTCATTCACTCTCTGTGAAACCCACATGAATGTACACACATATAACACTGCATAAAGCAGCACAACAAGCCCAATATTCACAATTGCCTAAAGCCAGCCGTCTTTATTTCACCTGGTGAAACAGTGAGGTCTATGTGAGTCCCCTGGGGAGAGACTGGAAACGAGCAGGGGGCATGAGAACCGGCCTCAGCATGAAAGCAGGGGCACTGCCCCGTAACAAGGGCCCAGAGCGAAGCATACAATTAAAGGCGCTAACGCGTCCACCGCCGTCCTCATCTCTTAGGTCCACCGCTGTCCCCCAAGGGCAGGCGAGACCAACCGTCACTTTACCACACAGATGCGGCAATCCCACCCTACAGCCAGACCGCCGAGGGACTTCGGCGTGGCCTACAGGTCACCGGGGGTCAACGGGAGAGATATTCTCTCAAAGACAAGCTCGGATTATGAAGGGATGCCTTTCATCCTCTGATTTCTTAGCTTTTTCTTTTCAATGGTCATTCTAGATGTTTAGTGCATTGTGGTTTTATAGAGGGACAGATTGTGGGAGAGCAGACATGAGAGAGACCATTCATGAGATCTCATGTGAAGTTGACACAGGTCTGAGCAGAGATCCCAAAAGAGAAACATCAAGATCTTTGACATTTTTTTCTACTTTGTGTCCCACGACACTGCACTATGGGTTTGAAATTAACTTTTGCACTCACTGGCAAATTTGGATGATAGTCTTGTTACTATGTTACCAGCTTTTCAGAAGTTATGCTGTATGAAACAAAATCTCTTAAACCAACCAGTCACATACGTATTTTTCGAAAATGGAAGGCACCTGTCTTTCCCCTCAAATAAATTTAACGTTTGTTAAAAAATACTGTGTAAAAGTGTGTTACCCAACAAGAAGCATTTTAGTACGACACCAGCACACCAGTTATTTCAACCTTATCTCAAATGAATTCATAAATATTTTTAGAGTTGGTAATTTGTATGAATTTGTGCGATGTGATTCGTAAAAAACGTTTGATTGTTAGAAAAAGCAATACTTAAGCTCCTCCTTTGAACCCGCCCCCAAACCTAACGTCACTGTTGCGAAAGCAAATCCTAGTAAAATGTGCAAATAAGAACGTATGAATTAATACGAATTAGGCACCATTTAAACATAAACTTTAAAAGATATTGGTTTACATCATGTGTTATCATTTTTATTGTTGGAACCCAAAAAAATGAGGAAAAGAAAAATTTGTAAACCCTAAATCACTAAACTAGTAAGTTATGAATGCCACAATTTCCGTCACATATATAGCAATAATTTTGACTCACGGTTGTGGTATTTTCAGTTTCTTTCACTCACATATGCATTATTTATTTACTAGTCCAATATGTTTGGCAAAAAAAAGCAGGTGGCAATCCGTCTCAACGATAAGATGTTTTGACGCTCAAGCCAACACAAGAACAATCCTAGTCTGGGGAAATATAAATAACAAGAGAGATAGAGAGTATCTAACATCTGATGATTGTATTTTCATGCCTGCAAGCTGTCCTGATCCAAACCAACTTTTGTTGGCACGGATGATGATGCAGTTTACACAGGTGTCTCATACTCTCTGAAAAAGCCGGGGCCTTTTTATTTGCATTTGACTCTTATGTCCTCCTGGCAAAACAGCAATTCAGGTACGCACACGCAGAAACCTTCCACAGTTTACAGCTCTGCACAGAGTTTTGTTTAGCATTGTTTTGAGGCTTTGTAAAAGGAAGAGATATAGGGGTGACTGGGGCTATAGGTATCACATATTTCACTTGAGTGAATATTTCTCAGGGTGGGTTTATTTTTGAAATTCAATTTCTCTATGGGCATACTTTAAAGTCATGGCTACATAAAAGCTTTTGAATGTTTCCACTGTTATTGCCCAGGGAAAAAGATAGAGTTCATTGAAATCATACTGACCTTTTAGACAGCAGGCTCCAGAGCATATTGTGAAGAATGCTGTGGTTGTCTTCACTTGGTTACCCAATAAATTAGTTGGGATATAAAGATGTTATCATTTTAGCACAGAATTAACACAATATTATTGCCTTCCGCTTTTACACTATTAAACGTGTTACAAAATATTATTTGCAATGATAGAAGAAGCATTTTTGGTTCCCTACAGAATAGTTTAGTCAACGTTTTTTGAGTATCTTTTTATTTTTTTAATGTAACCATAGTTTTTGGATGTTATATTTATACAAACATTTAGAAAAAAATGGCTCTTCTTTGACACCATAAAGCACCTTTTTTAGAGTCTAGTTTATGGCAGATCCATGCAAATCTCAACAGTTTTTACAAAAGGTTTTCACAATACTGATCAACATTTTGTGATTTAAATAACCCTGTTGACGTATCTCTTTAAGCTCTTTTAAAGCATGATTTCAGGATAGTCAGGTAGCCTAAGTGCCGCTTTCAGAATTGTGACATCCTTATAAATGCACATGAAAATCTAAATTAAAGCCCCTGTAATAAAAAAATAAAAAAATCAAACTGTTTCTCCTTTTATTAAAAATAAGTTATAAGTATTCAAAACTGACAGACTGGCACGTGCTACCCCCAAAAAGGAGAAATTCCATGACATCTGCCTAGACTACAGCCTCTCGTCAAGGTTCTCGTTCAATTTAAATCTGATCCGAAGAGTCCCGCCCCCTTTACTATGAGAGCTGCGGAAGCAACGTCATGTCAGCCACTTGTTCGCACATTTATTATGTCCTACATAATGCACTAGATTGGAGATGAGGGATGATCCAGACTCATGATCCAGTGTAACCATAAACATTAAAGTCTCAATTTCGAGTTAGTGTCAAACGAGCGGTTGCACGTGAGTCTTCTCCCGTTCCGAGACTTGATAGCACAGAGCTGATCATTTTTGCGTAATCATACCAAAAAATCAGCCTATAAAACAAAATGTTTCCGACTCGTTTCGAGTCTACCCAGAAAGTTGTATGTTAAAGTCCCAGTGAAATTAAAGCTAGTGTAACAGAGGCAAGCTAGTGTAGAGCTGTGCAGTGTGTAAACCTCACTCCTCGGCCTCAAGGACTCTCTAGCGACAGACGCTAGAGACTGCGGTCTTTAGCCTCCTCGCTAGAGCGCCCGATTCCCATTCCGAACCGACTCGGTTCGAGGCCCGCCTGTGCAGGTGTGGTTCGTTCCGTTACACTAGGCCTATTTTTCATGAAATATTGCAGCGTTTATTGTATTGCAGTGTTTATTGTAAACAGTTTATCAATCCCTTCATAATCCGAGCATGTCATTTTAGATGATATGCAGTTTTATAGACGGCTTGGGCGGAGCCCCTTCAACTGACAGTCTGCTGCCAATTCTGTTTCAAAATGCCACCGCTGTTTTTATACATCCTATCGAATCGCAGAGAAAGACGAAAGCCACGCCCACTATTTTTCTCATTCAAAATTCCATTTAAAACGGAAAACGGTTCATGGGGACTTTAAGGCTTAAGAGGGGGCGGGGTGACTTGATATTCCTCGCGAATTTTCAGTTGAAATTACGTCAACACATCAAATCATATGTTATACTTTCCAATGCATTGCGCTGGGGCTTTAAATATGTTATGTTCTATAAAGTGGCATTATTTCTTCAATTGTTGCATATTATTACTTCTGGTTTATGCTTTTTAATTTACAGAAATCTTACAAAGTATGTGGTCTCTCAAAAAACTGTCATTTTTTGTCAGATCCATAACGCATTTTTTCCCCTTTTTAAATATTAAACTCGTGCATAGATTGATAATTTGCTGGTTTTTAGACTATCAACCTGGGGTTTAGTAAAATATAAACAGACGGTTTAATATATAACATATACATTCTGTGAGAGTTTATATGTCACATCCATAACTCAAAATGTCATATCCATAATTCTAATTTAAAGGTGTTTAAATTCCAAACACAACAACATTGCTAGACAAAACAAAGACTTGTTTAATAGAAAGCAAATTCTTCCAAGAAATGACGCATAACCTCAATGTGACAACTAGCACCAGCTCACCCTATACATGTTATCTTTTTTTTCCATTGTTTAATCCAAACCATGAGAAAACAGCCAACTGTTGAAGTGTCTTTGGCTCTCCCAACAGAGAACGTGTCCCTCAGGTGTGCATCCTGTCAGGATCCTCCAGAGGAAAGCAGAGCTGGTTGTCCAGTTGAGTAATTACAGTGTGTTTTATGGCGCAAGCTGAAGAGGAGACGTGTGGAAGCTGCAACCGTAATATGTTTTGACAGCTGTAGCAGCAATTGTGTGGCCACAGCGAGCTCCTATCAGTGCCAAGCTCCTACTTAATGATGGGAATGAGAATGGCACACCTGTGGCCCCCTAATCACACGCTCAACATCAGACTGGACCGATACCGCTGGCTTGACGTAGTCCCATGCAGCATTGGCACATGCGGCTCCTCACGGACCCATTCAGAGCAGTACATTTAAATTTAAATGAGCAGCAATGATATCTGGAGGAACCGAGTGATAATCAGCTCTGTTATGTTTATTATCAGAATGATTATGGTCTGTGCCAGTTTGTTTACGGCTGAGGAGGGATGAAATATTATTAATGCGGGTAACTGGTACAAATCCAGACGCCATCGGAAATTAATTTGCAATTGTGCTGAAGTAAACAGCTGAAATTAAAAGTTTGGAGGGGTTTAGATTTAATGCTTGTTTTGGAGAATTAGTCGATAGAGTTTAAAGGAATAGTTCACCAGAAAATGAAAATGTACTGATGCTCATGACATCATATAGGTGCATATGACTTTTATTTAGCCAAACACAAGAAGAGATCTAATAAATATTTATAATAACTATTTACCTGCATGGCTCTTCTTAGATTTGTGAAGCAACAACTAATAGTTTTTAAAAACCCCAAAAAAACATCAATACACGGAGAAGACAAACGCCAGTGTCACACACAAACGTAAATATCAAGCTTTTAAATAACACATCACTGGGATCACTGATGTTCCTGTTCTTTCCAATGGACTTTTACACGACTGTTTTTGTTTTGTTAAATGCAGCTTTGCCAGTCGACTGTGTGCCGTAAACGAAACGCTATTGGTTATCTTAAGAGGGGGCGGGGTAACTCGATATGCCTAATATAAAAACTCAAAACTCTAATATACGCTAATTGGTCAATAACGGTTTTCTTAAGTGAAACAACATTTCTTAGAGAAGGTGGTTAATGTTTCAGGTTTTATATCATTATGTTGTATATGAGAGTGAGTCAATTATCGGATAATTTTATAATCCACTTTAAAGGGAATGTCTTAATTTATATAATAAATGTTTTTCATTTCTGTGGTCATTTTCCTTATGTAAATAATTTGTTTCATGGAACAAAGAAGAACATTTAAAAAAGATGATACAGCCTGATCTCATGGCACGATGTCATTATTTTACGAGGTGGTGATTTCATATAAATTCATATGATGTGAACCATAAATTGTACAACAGCATACGTTTTTTTAGAAAAAACAATAATTATGCCCTGACAGGAAACCTAACACCAGTGGTGTGAAGGCTAATTGTACAAATGAGAACGTATACAAATAAATATAATATTCACGAATTGCCATGAAATGATGTTGAATTTTCATGAAGTGAGAGTAAATTGTGACTCAGGCTTGAGAACATTCTCATTAACGTAACTGTAAAAAATAGTCTTTATTGTTCCACAGAAGAAGTTTTTGGGGCAATCATCATAACTGTACCTTTAACCCAAACTGACCTGTAACATTCCTTTAATTTCATATTAAGCTTGTTCCACTAAAATTAGTTTTAATAGGAGCACACAGATAATCCATTAAATAACTTCAGCGCTATAAACGAATCGAATGAGTGAGAAACACTCGCTTGCTATCCTCACCACCTGTAAGCTATTAGAACAGAAGCGTGTGGTTAAAGCGCTGCGGGTGGGACTCACACCTTCAGGGGCTTCTAGGAGCAATGAGGTACCCGACTGTAAGTATCCAACATCTGCTCCCTGGAGACAAGCCGCATGTGGGAGAGACAGATCATAGGGCTTCATGCGCACTGGTAGACTTGCAATCTCTATATCTCTTGCATATTTGCCCCCTGAATCACCCACACCTCCAGGTCAAGAGGTTGAACCTCTTCTCATCCAAAATCTTTCATTGAGAAACTCTAAAATAGCTATAAACAACCCAATATGTAATATTTCACAAATTATTGCGTAAATGTTTAGTTTAGTAATACAACACATATGGGTATGTTTTCTTGACAGCTCAGACACAAGACCTCACTTTGAGACAAACACAGTCAGCTGTTGATATCTGAAGATGAGTGTTCATCTGTGAGCTGTTAGATAGATCTATCTGTCACAAACACAGACGGCCAAACCTCATCATCGCCACAGCACCATATGAAAGATTTCCAGCACAGATCTGGAGCTCCTTCCATTCACATTTATTCTCCACCGCTGCATTTCCATCAGCGATACACCTGCTTCATATGCAGTGTTCGCCGAATTTGTTTCTGTCATGTTGCATTTATTTCCATTTAAACATATCCGGGCCTCTTTGTTAAAACAGAGACGGGGAGGAAAAAGAAGCACGAAAATGAAATCTATGTTTACGCAATTGAAAACTGCAGAGCAATTCCCATTGAATGGGGACCACAAATTTGCTTTGCTCCATTGATGTTCTATTCATCTCAGTTAATGTTGTTACTTTGAGAGGCAGAATGGCCATTTATAAGAGGTTCACAGACACAAAGACTGTTAAGAAGCCTTGGGATGTATGTGCGTATGTGTGCATGCGTGTGTGGTGGGAGGTTTGGGAGCTTGGGGTTTGTATGGGAAAAATTCTGCCAACTCCTGTTTTCTCCTGTGTCTTAAACTCAAACAAACAAAGATACTTTTTAAAAGAAGGACAGAAAACTTAACTGAAAAAGTGTTACTTTAGTATAAAAATCATTTTGTCAGATAAGCATAACAATACATTATTTCACACAATACCACTGAGACATTTCTCAAAATATCGTATTTTGATTTCCACAGAAGAAAAAGGTTTTGAATGACCTGTGGATGAGTAAATGATCAGGATCAGGATCAGATTTTTTGTTTATGATGAACTATCGAATCAACCCGAGCTCGCTTTCACACACAATGCTTATATATATAGATCTGTGCCTTAAATAAGAATACTTAAAGGGGTGGTGCAACGGTGTGTCATGCATGCACTAGGCCCGCCTGTAGGGGAATTAGTTAGGGCTCCCCTGGAAGACTGGGAAACGGAAGGATCTTAGTCCCCGACCTTAGTGCTTTCAGTCTCTTTACACACTTATGATTGTACGTTATCTCCCACCTTACTGATACATATCACAACAGACCGGCAAGGACAGGCTTCAGTTAGAGTAATGTCACGAAATGGCTTCCTGAAGGCGTATGTGTGACACAGTTGTACACATCCCTCCCGAGTCTAATAAGATAGGTGAGATGCCCCTACGCCCTGACAGCCCTCAACAAAAAGGTTACACTGCAGGAATAAAATGTTTTCCTTATTTTTCTCTGAAAGAATCCTCCTAGTTGTGCACTGAAATAAAATAATGAAAACAGTAAAGTTGCAGTATGTGTGATTCTTTTACACCCACTATAAAACAACCACTTTCAATATAACTGTAGGAATTAATTTCCTTTTAAAGTTACAAATTCCAGTAGCACTTCAAAAAGGGAAACACTTAAAATTCCTAAATTTACTGCACATTGAATCACGATATTGACAAAGAAAGAGTTAACTGGAAATACCAGTCTGCAGAACGATGAGTGGAAATGCGTGCATTGAAATTAAATTAGTAGTGTAGTTGACTCACTCAACCCCAACGAAATGTCCGGGAAGTTGGGTATATCAAAGAATGAATCAAAGAGATGAATCAAACTGACATGAATCAAACTAAGATGCCGTTAGAGTGGCAGGGCAAAACATCTGAAAATCCTACTCTTCCAAAAGCAAATCTCTCTGCATTAACTGCAACATACAGCAGTCTTTGTCTCTGTTTCAATAACGCTGTGCCACCATCAAAACGTATTGAAACAAAAAAAATTCAAACTACACAATTCAAGCAAGAAAACATATTATGCACTCACAGTGTCATTGTAGCCCTCAGTGTTTTTCAAACATAAACTGTTTCGTAACAATTTTTCTTAGTCCCTTATTCGACAATTCTCCTGGAAAAGCATGCGGCAGCAAGGAGAGCAGGTGAAGGAGCAGACGTCACTTTCATCTGTGTGCAGGAGAGAGAGCATACGTTTGAGAAGTTCAGGTGTTTGTTTGTTCACTGCATTTGTGTGATCAATGTTATGTAATCTGTGGATATAACGCTGGATTTGGAGATCGTTTGAAACTGATATATGGAGCCGTCCTAGCGCTAAAAGATGCCGGACATGAACCACTTGCAGTGAGTGAAACTGATGTCTGTGTTTTGTTGGTAATGGGCGCGCACGTGCTGATGTTCAGCCAAGTTGGTAAGCCAGCTGCACTGCAACAGACAAGCCCTTCAAAGAATAATTAACACAGCCCAACAAATCACTGGTTGCCCACTACTCTCCCTGGAAAGCATGGCTCACTCCCATTATCTCTCAAGGGCCAAAAACATCATCAAGGACACATCACATCCAGGACACCGTTTGTTTAATCGTCTACCCTCAGGCAGGCGGTACGGATCCCTAAGAGCAAGGACCACTTGCTTAAAGGACAGTTTCTCGCCAGTTACCACGAGGACTTTAAAGGCATAAATTGCACTAAAGGCCATTGTAAATATGTACAGTATATATATTATTTTAGTCATGTCATTCAGCTACAGCTTCTTAACTTAATTCTAATCTTTTCTGTCAATGTGCAATATCACCTTTTAAACATTTAGTGACAGTATTCAATGTGCAATATCACCTTCTATGTTTGACATCACCTTCAAACATTCTAAACATTTAGTATCAGGATTCAAAATGCACAAAATATCGTATCACTTTTAAGTACGAATTCACTTAATATTGACCTAATATGGTACACAATACCTGCAGTAAATGTGAAATATATACGTTCAAAAATATATACCAGTGTGCAATCATATCACTTAATCACTACTGTTGCTTATCCCATTTCAAATTAAAACTTGTGTACATATTGAAAATTCACATTGTATAGTCTATTGTCTTTTATTGTCTGTGATTACATGTTTGTCATCCTAACATAAGGAGCAGTACTCCAATTTCATTGTATGCAGAATATACAATGACAAGAAAGGCCTTCTATTCTATTCTATTCTATTCTATTCTATTCTATTCTATTCTATTCTATTCTATTCTATTCTATTATGTTCTATTCTATTCTATTCTATTCTATTGAGATGCCTTTTATTAGAACTCGTAAAATTATTTTAAGTAAAAAGAAGTATCTGACAAACATCAAATCTAACACAATCTCGCGGCCAAAGATTTACAATTGTAGGATCTCATTTCTACATTTTTTCAAAAATTGCTTTTTTGTGGTAGTGGTGGGGCTTCAGAATTGCTTTTTTTCTTCTAATCATATGTTTTTGAACATTTTACAATGTAAACTGTAAAACATTTACGAATTCCTGTGAGATCAGGTTGGCAAATCAAGCTTGCACTTTAAAAAAAGGAAAATGTACCGGTACATGTTAATTTAAAATTTCTGTTTATGCTAAACCACAATGCACTGCAGTGCGAAATTCAAGATACTGGTGAAACAGTTGTAAAAAATCAATATGGAAAATTCCTTCGTATTAATACGATATATTGTGCCCTAGCTTAAAGATTTTGTACAAGACTCTTTATACCATACCATACAAGAAGAAGCTGGGTTGGTCCATTGAGGCATGTTTGCTCTTAAAGTTATGCCAGTTTTACCTGCTGGTATTGCCATGTGCTCGGTCATTGAGCGGTAAATTGGAACCTACTTCTTTTAACATAAAGCTAATTTGGGACTCTAAACATATACTTCTTAATTACCTGAATTAAACACAACTGGCTTCATATGTCCCTCGAAAACAAGTGCCAGGTTAACCTAAGCACAAGCATGAAGAAAGATGAGTAGTTGGACACATTTGGCGCAGTGCGACTGCTTGTAATTGCGGAAGCTGAGCAAATGCTGTTTTTGCCAAATGAAATTACGCCTTCGCAGGCCACATCCAGAGCCTTGATGGTCTCATCAGCAGGGGAGGACAGAGAGAAAATGGGCGTTTATTCACTGGGCTTTGTAAACAATCAGCCTAACCGTGCAGCCTGAATGATTGGACCTGGCAGAAGGAACCGAGCGGCGAGGAGGAGCTGGAACAGAGGTCCGGCGTCCTCACGGTCTGCGCGAGGGCAGCTGCCACAAAGGCTCACAGAGCGCCTGGGGCCCCTAAATACACACACATACACATACTGGCCACTCAAAGAGCTGCTGTCTGCCCCATTCACTTGCGCACTAATCCTCTCTCTCTCCTATTGCGAGAGCGCCCGTCTAACTGGCAGCCGAAGTCCATCACGAGCCAGCCAAGACTCTATTCCCATTGAGTTCTAAAAGAGAAACTTAACTTCACAGTGTTGCACTTGAATGTGCCTTTAGTTGAATCATTATGAAGAAGCCATTGAGTCAGTATGGTGCCCGGACAAAGGGTTCCCGGGCTCTGCATTGTCATGATGGGCTGAAGTAAGTAAGCTCTTAAGCCGGGGCCACTTTTACACCTGGAGTTGATTTGAAGCATATGTGCCTTTGATAGGCCAACAATTGGTCATTGATATCACTTGATATTTATCCTAAATGATATTCAGATTGTTAACCGAAGGAGAGCTTAGGTAGATCACTTCGCTTTTGGAGAAGCACAATGCGGTAAATGATATGGAAATTCTGTGATCCAGGGGAAAAAAGAGTCCAGATTTAATTTGGCCCCAAACACAGTGACAAAACACTGGGTGAACATTGCTCACACACCTGTTTCTTTCGTTTGTACAGTACACTGTACAGTATATGTGATTGTGTTAAGTTTTAGTATCACTTCTTCTGTGAAACACAAAAGAAGATCACTTGAGAAATGTCTCAGGTTTTGTGTCCACACAATGGAAGTCAATGGGGGTTACCAATGTGGTTACCAACGTTCCTCAAAATATCTTCTTTTGTGTTCAGCAGAAGAATGAACCTCCTACAGATTTGGAATGATATGTTGGTGAGTAAATGATGCATGAATTTCCCTTTCGACCCTTTGCCAGGCCAAGAATATACTGTAAATGTACACATTGTTTACCAAGTGGATTATGAAATGGAATTTTTCAGATTTAGTCTCCCAATACCCACTTAAGCATATTAGACTTTGATGCTATACTGTACAATAGTATGCTAGTGATATGTAATGTATAATCTAACAAGAAAACAACAAAGAACTGCGGCAGGATCAACTTACATTATTTCACATGATTCGTCGGAAGCTCGACAGACAGCATGTGCATTGTATTGAACATACAGCTCAGATGTTCAAATTGATCAGCTTTTTTCTATGATTGTCTCTCGCTTTGTGTTTGGGTGCATTTTGCCGTGCGCTTCGTTCTGCTGAGTGTTAATGCGTGGGTGCATGCACGCGTGATAACGTCTCGCCCTGCGTGCGGGGAGCCTGGTGGCGCGCTCACATTCGGGGGGCTGCTCATCAACGCCATGCCATGCCCCATCAGCTCCATCAGGATGTAGGAGAACAAAGCCTGTACATTTCCACAGCCCTGCGCCTGCTGGGAGAATACTCATCATAATTAGCCCAATGATGAGGCGCTGTGATGCATCGCACAGCAGGTCCCTGTCTGCACTCCTCTTTTTTCCTCTCTCTCCTTTTCACTTTCATAGTCTCTGAGGAGCAGCAGTAGAAAAGAATGGGGAAGATTTAACTCGATACTGCTGTTTGCAAAACTCGGCAATTTTCTTGTGGCATTGTCGGATAAGAGTTATTTTTGTGTGGCATCTTATACAATTAATTCCTTTGTGTGTTTAGCGATGCGCTGGAATGAATAGATTTTTTACCTATGGATTTATTGTTGAATAAACCGTGCCTAATATATAACATTAGCATTTCACATCACTACAATTTTGATTTTAACAGATGATAAAGGAACAGTTGAAACATAAATATCTCTATTTGCTGCATTGTATGTCATGTCAACCCTATGGGTTTCTTTTCTACAAAAGTATGCATTACGTTTAAATACTAGGGGTTCCATATACCAGCAGTACCCGTGATACAAAACCCTTGATTATTGATACCGTGACAATTCGACACCTTGATATTGTAAATTATTCAACACCCATGAAGTTTTGCCATAAGAGCCACAATAATTACATACTCTTGTTAGAACTTTTTGGTTTGACTTAAAAAAACAAGTTATCTTAAAATATTGAGTTAATTCAACTTCAAAAACAATTAACTTAACAAGTCCTTCAACTCAACGAGAAAATCATTGAGTTAACTACAGTTTTAAGGCAACCAGGTAACTCTATTTTTAGTTGAACCAAACCAAAAACTAATGACATTTACAATGTATATGTACTTTCAAAGTAATTTTGAATAAGTAATTTAAGTAATTAAGGAATTTGACTGATGTAATTATTTGTTCATTAAAAAAACATGTAAATAATTTGTGACGCTATCAAACTAACCATAAAGTAAAAATGTGATGTTGTGATAGGCCTAATGTATGTATAAACTTGCTATAAGTCAAATTCATCTTTAATTTTGTGTATTTTGTGTTTTTTGCGTTGAATCACAGTAAAAATACAAGTATAGGGAGGTGGATAGAATTTTTTAGGACATTTTTTACAAATTGTACTCCAAAGGCAACATTTTAAACTAGTGCTGACTTATATTACTATATATGATATTACTATCAATTTTATCACAATATTGTCATACGTGTATCATTAACATGATTTTAATAATCATGGTTTATTATCACAATTATTAAAAAAAATACAAAAATAATATTTTTTAGTGCATTAAAATAAGTTATGTGGATTTTTCATGTTTTCTTTCTTATGTATAAAGTTTGGCAGTGGTCACTATTCACTTCCACTGTGTATAAAAGAGCAGCATCAACATGCCACTTCTGCTTTTGTTACTTCACAGAAAATGGAAATCATACTGCTTTGGAACGACATAAGGAGTTAATGAACATGCGGATGAACTGTTCCTTTAATTTTCAAAGTGTAATGGGAGTGTGACACACTTCAGTCTGTCAAACTGCATGAAAACAATATTGTTTACACTTGGCTAGCTCAGTGTTGAAAATAAATTTATTCTAAATGAGTGAAATGTATATTTGGAAGCAGGAATTGTTGGATTTACCTTGGCGATTAGCAGCATCCCACCTGGAGCTGTGGCACTCTGCCCAAATGTCGCTTGCTCGGGAGAATGTTTTAGTGCAAAACAACATGCCTGAAAAACAGTGCTGTTTACACTCTTTAAATCTACATTTCATAACATATCATAACATGCTAATGGACTGGCAATGATGATGGCATTATAAGCCACTCTAGATAAATCTGTCTATACTACATATGACAAGTAGCCGAGCCACTGATGAGAGATCTTGTCAACAGCAGGATCCAATTCATTACAAGCAAACAAGATGTTTGGTCAAATCAAAGGCTTTGTAACCGGTGGCTATTACTGTAAATCTGCTTAAACATTTTCATATGCTTTCATTTACACATCGATTGCATTGTTTCAATGTTGGTTGCTTTCCTGGAGAAATCATCAACGTAGTTACATATCATTCACCATTCTCTTTCACTTGCAAGGTTGAAGTAAAGCTGTTATTATGGTTGTTGGGTTTGAATGTGGTTTGTTCTGAGTTTGATTAATGCTGCCTGGGTTAAACAGTCACTGAATGCCACATGTAAGTGATGCACAAGACAGATCTGAGAGGTCAGGAGGGAGTTTGGCTCAGATATCTTGGCTGTGTGGGTTAGTGCGGAGTGACGACTGTGAAGAAACATATCAGCAGGCCCACGCAGAATCTGTGGGCGATGCACTCCGCAGAAAGCCCTGATAAGTCTTTATATGTGGAATGGTCATCATTCACAAAAAAAGAACGTTTGCTTATGTTTCCTGCATTTTCTGGAATATTTTTGTTTATGGTGCTGTTTTTTCTCTTATTTTTTCTCTTATGAAAACTGAAAAAAGTCAAATATTTTATACTGTAAAAGAAACTCTGTAAAACTGTAATATCCTTGCAGCTGTGGTGGCAAAAAGCAAAATGCTTTTCATCTTATTTTACACCTAACTTGTTAACTTGTAAAAAGTATTTTTCTGTAATTAATTGTTTTACCACATTACGAAATATGTGAAAATTGTGTACAATTATTTTTTTACACAGAACATGAAAACATAATCATTTCGTGTATGACTTTTTTTCTTCTGCAGAACACAATTTTCTTAACCAATCAGCATTGGCCTCCAATTACTTCAATTATGGATACAAAATCATTGAGACAAAATGGTATTAATTTATACTGTATGTGGTGTTAATTAATTGGGGGTAATTTTCTTAAAAATAACAATAAAAACAATGTCACTGTATTGTCAAACTAGACATTTCTTTACAGGCTTTAAGAGATTGAACTCTTAGTCTACAACGCTTTCTCTCTCTCTCTCTCTCTCTCTCTCTCTCTCTCTCTCTCTCTCTCTCTCTCTCTCTCTCTCTCTCTCTCTCTCTCTCTCTCTCTCTCTCTCTCTCTCTCTCTCTCTCTCTCTCTCTCAGGGCTTTCCCCGTTGCAAGGTCAAGACTGTTACTTTGTTACTCTGTGCTGTTATGTCTGAGCGCATAGGCATGTGCATTTCTAGATATGCTTGTGTGTCCCTTTGTGTTTGCATTATGAGCGTGTGTCCGCCTGACCATATGGGCCCAGGAGGAGGGTTCTGCTGGGCAGAAGTGACAGGCTACCAGTATGGCCTTGTGCTGTAGTCTAGGCCGCTCCAGTGCTCATCCTTCCAGCCCCCTGCATAAACACACTGACACACACGGCGGGGTCCTCTCGTGGCCCGGGCAGATGGCACCTCTTGCCCACATGCCAGGAAAAAGCATGCAAATTAAAGGTTATACCCAGCAGGTTTGAAGCAGTGCCAGCACGGGGTGGCGCAGCAGCCCTGGCCCACCTGCTTCTCAGCCTGGAGACATCTGGCTCGGTTTTGTGGTATGAGCAAGAATGCTGTGAGGAATAACTGTCATCTGTTCGGTCTGTTCTGAGGAGGCCGTGCTGAGCGTCTCCCTGAGCCATGAGAGGGATGTTTTCGCTGCTTTAAAAGATCTCATTAGTTCTCGAAAACAGTTTTAGTCAAGCCATTTTGTTTTGGGGAAGCTACTTTAGAAACTGTAGCTTAAGCTTGCCAAGATACTTGTAAGTTTAGTCAATAATGAATTATTTTTTCACGTCATTTCAAATCTGTATGTGACTTTCTTTCTTCATCACAAAAGAAGATATTTTGAAGAACATTAGTAACCAAACAACATTGACTCCCCTTGACTTTCATTGTATGAACACAAACCCACTGAGACATTTATCAAAATATCTTCTTTTATGAATAAAGTCATATGTTTGGAATGACAAAAGAGTAAATTAATGAATTGTTATTTATGGGTGAGCTAAACTTCTGAGTAGTTCAGAGGCCTATTGCACTAAATCGATTTCGGTAAGTTTGAGTTTAGTTTGAGCATACTTGAGTTATCGGGATCTAGAAGGTGGATTGGTTAAAAGCGGGATTCCTCGCAATGATAACTTGCGCTCCACGTCTTACCTGCTCTGAAGCAGGTTTTATTCTGGGTAAGTGATCGCAAACCAAAACTGGACCAATCAGTTTTGAGCAAAGTGAAATATATCTGATGCAGTGAAGTCACTCCCCTCATATCTCGCTACAAATTATTTTTTTTGCTGATAACTGCATTATATTGATATTTTATTGATTATAATTATGTAGAATTGTATAACTCATTATTACATGAGTTGATAATCGCTTTATAATAAAATAAGCAATTAAATAAATATAACTATATACTGTTCATATAAGTATAAGCTTCAGTATGTAAAGCTTTTCAAAGTAATAAAGCATATGTGTTTTCATTTGACTATTTTGTAAACCTATATAAATTATTTAAATTCAGTTGATTCACTTGCATAGAAAATGTCAATAGTTGTCTTCTCAAACTTTCACTGCGGCAGTGTTTATCTATCCCCGGTAAATGTGTTTTTCAATCATGATGTCTTTATCTTCAACAGAAAAATGAATTGCACTGATCCTCACGAGAAGTCGATCAAACGAACGATGCTTTCTGTGCTCAGTGTGATTGGCTGTTTCCCCCACGTGTCACACTTTCAAATGCACGCACCTCACGAACTCTGGATCAAACCTGAGTTGAAAGACAACGATACCAAGTGTTGTGCAACTGCGGATCCTGATCTTAACCAGGTTGGATTTATCTGATTTTCTCAATCCGTAACTTCCTCTGCAACCCAGAGTTTGTTCATCTCCCTTTGTGCAATAGGCCTCTGGTCTACTTATCTGCCACAAAACCATAAAGGAAATGATATAAACAGCATCACATCAATAAAATGATGCGGATACACTGAGACCAAATACTATGATTTCTATAAATGATTTGACTACAGTGACTAACAGTATGCAGTCTTCAAAAAGACGATGTAAAATGTCAAGCAAAAATGCTAGGAATCCATTAATCCGTAAATAGTTTTTTTCAGTTAATTCTAAAAGAAAAAGAGAAACATTCTAGTTGAGTGCATATGCATTTTCTCTCAGCTCACCTGAGGTTGCCAGGTTGTGCGCTCAACATATTGTGACATAAAAACAGCTATGTACCCTTTTGTAATGTCACAGCTTTTCTTAGAACTGCGTTATGTTTACTTGATACTGTTAACATTGCTTCAGATACATTTAATAACATTCCTTCTAACATAATTTCACAACCTTACGTGAAGTTGTCATTAACCTGAAAATAAATCTAAGTTTGAATTCGGGTTGTGTCACTGGCTCACCAAATACAAAAAACTCAACATGTTTACATGTGAATTACTGAATCAATTGTAGTCATACTTTATGCATTTCACAAAGAGCGTTTTTGAGGTTACAGTTCATGCTTAAAAATCTGGATTGTGTTGAAGGCATTTGGACATAGTTTTACGAAAGCCATCCTTAACTATTTTTCAATATGATCTTAGTTTTTACTTGTGTCTAGGAGGACTGAAATATTATGACTTTAAAGTGAGTTCACACATGTTTTGACAAACCTTACTCTTGGAAAGTTTAATACGTCTGTTGCTGTGTATTTAACTCAACACTATCCAGTGTTAAGACCAACTTGAGCTGATGATGAATTTCAACAAGTGTGATGTGTTGTTTGTTTTTATTATAGTTTCAAGCTAAATATCAAGGTCTCTAACATGCCAACTGCCCTTCCTGGGGTTGTTATGGGACTGTTTGACCCCACAGTAACCCCAATCATTAAAGAATGAGTGTGTGTTTGTGTGAGGTTATGCATCCATGTGTGACCTGCACTAAGGTGGGGACTTTTTTATCCATTTTTTTAACAATGTTGTTTTAAGTCTACAATATTCAATAAATAAATCTATCATCTTTTGTGTAATATTGTTTTTCTTAACTATGAGTCAGCTATACCCTAAACTCTGAGTTGGTTAACTCAAACCTTGCTTACTCGAGGTATGTTGGTTCTAGATCACGTTTGATGAGTAAGTTCAATCAACCTCACGAATGATACCCAGAGTTAAGGCACGCTCATAGAAAAACCATGAAGACATTGTCAATCACAGATTTCACAAGTCACCATGGTGACAGCGCGGGAAGGTTAACGTTGTTGACTGAAAAACAATGTTATAAATTAGGTATTTTCACCGTAAACTTAAATCTGCATCAATGTATAAAGTATGGGATTAAAAACCATAAAAAATGATATTATTTAATTTCTATGTTTATTTAACTATTCATGCTATAAATAAATTATTTAATTAAATATATAAATTGTTTAAATATACGTACTAAAAAATATAAACTTACCATGGCTATCCTTGTTACATAAAGTCTAGATTTGCTGAGATGTTTGTAATTGTTATTTTAACGTGTCTACCATGGTACCAAAATTGTGTTGTGTATATGCATTTGATCACATTGCAAATTTTGTATGCATTATTAAATCTCTTTTGTGTTGCTTCTCTGTATGTTCCTTAAAAAACCCTACCTTTATTTTGTTTTCTAAAACTTGACTGTCTCAGCTTTATGTGTAGCAGTTGCTGATGTAGTCATTTTAATGGAGACTCTTTTAACTGTAGAAACTGCTACAATTGTCATAATTTTGGAAAAAACTTTTGTGTAATGATTTTTACACAGTGCTCCGTAGCAGGTTATCTTCAGAGAGTAAGTTGCTATGGTTACTTACATACCCAGAAAGTTACCTCTGTTTTTGGAACCGAAAGATGAGGCTATCAGCTAACCTACACTTAAATTTACATAGGTGTGTCACAAATCCAGCTTTCTGGATTACCCCCCTGCTGGTTTATGGTCTTCAGTGGAGGCATGGTGCAGGTAAGCCCTTAGTTTTAACGTTTTGACCATGTTGTTTCAAACTTAAGTATCTAACTAAATCTGGGCCATGTTTAAAGGGTTAGTTTGCCCAAAAATGGCATAATTTTCTCACCCTCAAAATGTTCTGTAAATGTCTTTGTTCTGATAAACAAAAATAAATATATCACATTTGAAGAATATGAGCAGCTGAGATTTGTGGCACCATTGACTACCATATAAGAAATAGTAATCATATCTTTTTTTATGCTCTGTAATTTACGGAAACAAACTGGGGCACCTTTGACTATCATTTTGACTTTTTCTACTCTGGTAGTTAATGGTGCACCATGTCAGTTGCTTTTTTCTCAACATCTTTCTTTTAGTTCAGCGTGAACAAATATTTATACAGTTTTGGAACAACTTGAGGTTGAGTCATTCATGACAGAATTTTCATTTTTTTGGGTAAACTGTTTCTTTAATGTTTTAAAACATGTGGCTTATTGATGAAAAGCGTGTGGTTAGTTCAGATTTACACATTTGAACTGGTGAATATTTAAACAAGAAATAAATCCCCAACAATATCAGCTACATTAAACCCAGATATCACTGATTTCAGTCTATCAGGAATCACCCTACAACCACATAGCAACACTCTAGGATTGTGGCTACAGGATTTGCACAAACAAGGATTATTGCCAAAAAAAATGTAATGTAGCTGTAACCAATTTCCCATTAAACATGAAAGTCAAAGCTTTTAAAAAAAGCATATTACAGCTACAGTTTACTGATACAACAAGCATGGAGGCCCTTTTCACAATGCTCTCATGTTGAAGTAATGTTTTGCCATTTCTGTTTATCATTTGTTCAGTTGTGCAATCAAATAGAGAAATAACTTCAGAGTCTGGTCAAGATAGTAACTGCTAGTGCTCCAGTACTGGGAGTTGTGGTAACATAACTTTGTTCTGTGTGGTGATAGCATTTTAATAGCTATTCAGACTGTGGCTTCATGTCTTTTATATTGCCAATATTCTACAGTAAAATCAAATCATATTAATACCCTCTCTACCGTTTTTTAGACTGTGCTGCTTATATCAGAAGTGCCCTCAGCTCTTCAAAAATCATATTCTCAGTTTCTATAGCCAATTTCTTCTGAACAAGCCTTTTGAAACGCATATGTCTTGGGGTATTACAAAGTCAAGTGTGTATTTCATATTTTTCCCCTGAAATTTTCTAATTTTAAACCAAAAGTTATGGCCAAACCACTCTGTAAAGTGTCTGACTCAGCCATGATATACTGCAGTGATAAATGTACTTGTTTGAGATCGAAAAAGCTAAATATTTTCACAATGCTAAAATTACACTGATTTAGCTCCATGTTTCCTCAAACCTATTTCATAAATCATTTTCAATGTTTACCTTGCTAACAAGAGCAATCCATCTATTTCATTTCACATTGCTGCCTCTGTTTCCTTACCTTGCGCTGGCCTGTCTCATTTCAGTAACACCCTCTCCAGCTCGTATCTTTACACTGTTCCAGTATGTGCTTCTGAGCGTATGACATAACACATCATGTGTGTGGCTGTTCCTTCACCTATGGGCTGTTTCGTTCTGTGGACTTGTGTGAAAATAAACTCTCTTAAAACACACGTTCACGCTTTAGTTATAACAGCAGAAGTTTATTTAAGTTGTCCACTAACAAGTCCAATAGTTTATAAACATTAATCATAGAATACATTTTTTAAGTATAAAATTATGTATTTTTCACATTCTGTGGTGGAAATTAGATATTAGATAAATAGCAGACTTTGTCTATGTATTGCTAAAGGGAACTTTATGTCATAGACAATAATATTTTTATGGCTGTCAAATGATTAATCGTGATTTATCGCATCAATAGAAAAGTAAAAAAATAGGTTTGTGTTCAAATAATATATGTCTGTGTACTGCGCATGTAAAAAAAATTCCACATAGATGTATATATATTTTTGTTTTTTATATATTTATGTTCAGCAATAATTGAAATATCCAAACATTTATACATTTTTTTCTTAAATATATGCATGTATGTGTTTGTACAGTAAATAGCCAACAAAACTAATATGCCCAATGCAAATATATTACGTAAATACTTTACAGGGATTAATCGCCTGCATAATAGCCCTATAATATGTATATTATTATGGTTTCTGTAGCTCAGTGGTAAGAGCAATGTGTTATAACAACACAAGGTTATGGGTTCAAGCCCAGGGGATTGCACATACCTATCTATAAATGTATAGGATAATGCAATGTAAGACGCTTTGGATAAAAGTGGATAAAATTTTATTTTTTAAAATGTATATAATTTGGCGTGATTTAACATGAAACGTGGCTTGAAATAATCATATTCAAAGAATTGTGTCAAATGTTAATATGATCATATTTATAAATGTATGTAAAGTTTTTTAGCTGAAGGTTCAGAAAATACAGTTTGTACATTGTAAAAGTAATGGGAATGTCTCTGGAACGTCCCCATAAAACATGGAAACACAATTTGTGTCTATGTGTGCGCATGCATACACAGTCAGGGTGTTATCTAGTACTGCTGTCTCTGCGCTACCAGCTGTGATTGAGGGTGATTGAGTGTCGCTGTGATTGAAGGTGAAGTGAGCACTGTGTGATGTTCCATCTCTCGACCCCACACACTCTCAGTCTGAGTGGAAAGTGGAGGGGGTTAAGCTCCGCCCAGTCTCTCGACCTCTCTAGAGCCCGCTATCATATCAGCACTCCCGCTATGTGAACCCTGGGCCACGATGGACGATTGGGTATCTGTCCTCAACCGGCGTGAAAGCTGTTATAGTTCTCATCTGTAGACGCCAGCATTCACATGCTCACCCTTTCGCACATGCCAGTGTAAACAGATACTGAGAGATGTATGCTGCACTTTTTATTTTTAATGCTTTTACAATCCATTTAGCCATGCAGTGTGTTTGTGAAAAAAAATGCTAAAGTTTTAAAGAATGCCATAAATGCATATATAAATATACTTTAATGTCAAAGATATACATACCTGGTCTTCTGTACCAGTTCCGCTTGGTTTGTTATTCAAGTGCAGGTTTTGAACCCAGGTTTGCATTTTTCTAGAGTGAGTATAAAAAGTTTGGATCAATAGATTTCCTTATTCACCCACCTACCTGTTTGCAAAAGTCAGTGTTGATTTTTTTGTTAAGTTCCTTTACAATATTCGATATTTACCAGATTTAGGAATTGTCCCTCCTAAAAACTCCTATTCAACGCCTGCTCACACGCTTAGAATATACTGTGGTTTCATAATATATTAATATTTATTTTAATACACTGTCTGGATAGCCTTCTTGTGAGTTTTTGTGTCTGATGATTGTGCATCAGCATGTTGTAGACACTGGGCTAAGCCCCCACTGGGTATTCAATTCGCTGAACACATTAATTGCCAAAAAATAGTTTGGATGCGTCCACCCCCGACCTTTTATTGTGAAGCTTCATCATGTCTGTCAGACCACCATCCCTCCACATCTAGTGTTTTTGATGGCATGCGCTGACTCTAAATAGCCCGTGGAGTTTAGGTGATGACATACTGAAGTCTAGCTGTGCCAGTGTCTTAATTAGGAATGCCACATGCCTGTCAGTGCGATGGGGCAGAGCGGAGCCCTGCAGCCCAAGAGCTGACGACCGAGGGTACATCGGGTGTGGGAGGGGACGGACATGTCAGTCTGCTTAAGGGCGCCACCGTTGTCTAATGTGTGAGTGACAGATACCAGACAAGATGACTGAAGTAGTTTGTTTGTGTGTGCACTCTTAAAATTAAAGGTGCTACGCAATGCCTAAGAACCAGATTTGGCTGTAAAGTTCTACAAAGAACCTTTGACTTTGTTTTACAAAAGATTCTTTGTAGTGAAAAACGGTTCTTTAGACTATGGAAAGGTATAGAAGAAAGGGTTATTTAAAAAATCTTTGACTGAATAGTTCTTCAGTCAACCAAAATGTTTTTTCTATGCCATTGCTCTGAAGAACGTTATATTGTACCTTTATTTTTAGGTTGTAGAATTGATGGTGCATCTGTTTACTTTTATGCAAAAATGTTTTTAATCAATATCTCGTGTTTCAGTAAAAAACAATACTTAAATGCAGTTAAAGTGTAAAAATAATAATTCCTATAAATAATTGTAATAATTGAACTCTGTCATTTATTGATCAGACAAAAAGATCTCTCTGTTTGTAGTTTGATGTTTAGACAATCATATTACACAATTTGACTTTAATACTTGATAAATTAAGAAGCATGCTATTTTTTATAGATAGAATCTTTATTGACGCTGTAGAAAATTCTGTAAAAACTGTAATATTCCACTAGATGTAATTTAAAAAAAAAATAAATTCTGTAAATTGAAAGAGTAACGTTTCGTGAAATTACAAGTTTCTTTTGTTTCATTCGTTGAATGTCATTCATGTAAACAACAGGTTTTATGCCTAAACTAGTCATGTGCATCGCCAAATTGTCTTAAAATCTTATATCTCATAAAGTCTTAACATCTCACATATCTAACATATCATACTTTTTGTGTTGCTTTAGATGTTCAAGTGCAATGGTTCAGATTGGAAATCAATGTTCTCAATATGCATGACAGAGAACATTAGTATGAGATTTTGACTCTGTGAGTTTTCAAGAGAACAGAGACTGAGGCATGGAAAGGGATGTTTGAGCGAGACAGACTGTGAGACTTCGAGAGGTGAGTGGGGTGGGGACATGGTCTCATGACATTGTACAGAGTTTATTTTGGCTGGCGGTGATTAGCTGATATGGGAGGTGCTGCAGACACGCTGCTTTGAGTTATCTGAGGCTCTACAGACAAAGTGCTCTCCACAGAACCACGGTGATACAGCACAAGACCAGTGACATCAGTCTGGCCCTCCTAAAGCATACTGTTCACACACAGATACCTGATAAAGAGTCCTTTCACGCTGCCTTCACACACTGATTACACACTGAGTTTAGCGGGCACGGCCCTGATGATACACATATCATTGTTTGCATTGTTTACTATTTGTTCTACTAGAACTGTTAGTAACACTTATCCACATTTATCGATTACACACAACACTTACATTGAGCAATAGGTGTATTTTATACACCGACTTCATAAATATGATGTATTATTATTGGTTACTTAAGTAATTTGGAATGAGGCGCTGTTCTGTATATATTGACGAAGGCTTGTTGAATTTATATACCAGTTTTAAACTAGCTGGTTTATAAAACTTCAAATCTTAAGACCGCTGTTGATGTGCTGTATGTTTCCTGCAAGCAGTTATATGTTGCATGTTATAATCATGTGAGACAGAGAATATTTGGAGTATGTTTCTGCTCCTAGCGAGCTCCAGGGTATGACTGCTCTTAGTTAACAATGCACTTAATGCAGAGTTAAGTGCACAAGCTGTTTGCTCTCGTGAAGCCCGTTCTTTCATTATCACATTAAAAGTGCACCGATACAACTTCCCCTGCCGTTTGTGAGTTAACTACAACCGACTGCCCCACGTGTGCCACCGCCCGCACCATGTCCACTTTCTATTCATTACCCTGTAAAGGGACAACTGGGTTAGGCCTGGACCAGGTGTTAAAATCCTACACTTATCCAAAGCCCTTCAGGAAGACGGGAGCACTGCGGCTCCACACACACTTGGAGTTTATGTGAGGATGGGGCACAGTCGATTGCTTTGTGGTGTGAAGCCATGCAGAAAAGTCAATAGAGAAACGTGAGTTCTTTTTTTGGAGACTGTACTTTATTATGAACTTAAAGTTGAACTGCTTGGCCCATCATAGCACCGGTCTTAGCCAAAGCATGTGTGCAATAAAAAAATCATTAGCATGGATTACAGTACATAAAATTTTAAAGGTGAAATGATTGAGAGGGATAATTCAGGTCTTTTTGGGTGAGATGTATCACTTATGTTTGTTTTGTTTTATTTTGTTCTGATATTACAATTATTATTAGAGCTGCGATGTAAGCTAATGTAAAATTATTTTAAAAACAATATGAAATGTAAATGTTATGTTGTTTTGTATCGTGCACGGAAACACGTGTGTGTGTGTGTGTGCGTGCTTGCATGTGTGTGTTGGTATCACATGTTTTGTGATACCAACAACCTTTTGACTTTGTCGTGATATTTTAAGTCCCTATGAGGAAAACAGCTTATAAATCCAACTAAATTTTGATTGTTTGAACATTTTTAAATGCTTTCTTAAAAGGTTTGTGTGAGGGTTAGGATTAGGTGTATTGTAAGGGTTAGGGAATAGAATTATGACTTATCGGCATCGGCTGATAAATGGTCATGTTGAATATTATCGGAATGGGTCCGATAATAAAATCAGGTTGATAATTTAAAGTCGATAAATTATGAATCAATTCCTCTGGTTGAACCACAGATGCACACTGCTCACAGTTAAAACACACCACGGTATTGTCTTTCAGTCTTGATCATTCACTTACTGTTCTTAGCAAAACAGTGTAGATGTAAGGTAGGTACAGAATATAGATACTTATGAATGTGTAAATACAAGAATTTGTTTATTGACAGCCATCATTGCAATGCACAATTGTTCTCAAATATCACATGAAAAAATCACATATTAAATCTGCTTCCAATCCTAAATTTAGAGTTTCATGACATAGAATCTCCTAAATATAAAAACCAGTTCCAGCAATTAACTCAATCCAGATTGCTGGGAGAGAGAGTCCACAAGAACAGAATGGAAAATGAATGGAGTCAGCAGACCCTGGGTGCTCGGTCCCTCACCCTTGAGCCAACAGAAAGAGCAAGAACAGCTCCAAGATTAACAGTGTGACTCATCGTGTTCTCCCGTGGTACTTGCCCTAGGTGAAGTGTAAATTAAATCCTTCAAAAAAATCAAGAGAGGTTTCTTCAGAGCACTCTCGATGGTGACTGAACTGGTCAAGAGTGTAAAACTCAGTTTGAAATGTGAAGCATTTAGCCAGCCACTTGAATGTCACAGAGGATAAAAGACTAAATCTAATCACCCTCTCTAAACACAAAGAAAGCTGCCTGAGTCACAGTGATTTCGAACCAGCAGTACTTTAATCCCAAGTGCTTTTCGGAAGGATTTTGACTTTGTATTGTTAAACCTTTAAAACAGAACTTTGTAATATTTGGGATGTCAAATGATTTAAAGGTTTATAATAGCTCATCTTTATTTACTTTACCCTTTACAAGATTTGTGTTAGGTAAAGTCTCGTGAGTTAACAAAGAACATTTGTTCATTTATTTAAACTTCTAGATAAATGTTCATTTAAAAATGTATTATTAAATTCATGTTGTTATTAATTCCAGCGTTATGGGTTTACTAAACCCTTGATGATAGAGTCCAGATAACAGAAAAATATAAGTCTGTATACACATGCTTTCTATTTTAAAAGACACATTTTTTTATTAAATGTTATGACAGAAATTAGTTTTTGAGAGACAACATACTTTGTAGGATTTTTGTAAATTAAAAAAGCACAACCCAGGACCATAATACACACAGATGACTTTAAATACAAAAAATGATGTGCCCATGTATGAGGAATATTTACCGATATAGATTTGACAATTCACTTACCTGAAGATGGAAAGCTATGAAAATCAAATGCTTTAAGAAACTTTAAGAGAGACATGGGTATTTAAACCACCAAATATCGACATCTGACCTTACAGTATGGTAAAAACCTTAAAACTTTTTACATTTTTTATTTTGACAGTTTCATGGAATTGCTTAAAGGAATAGTTCGCCCAAAAAATGGTCCCCATTAATTCTCCATAGTAGGAATAAAAATGACTATGGTCAAGTTATTGGGGACTATTCTTGGGTGAACTATTGCTTTAAATGCTGAAAGTTTTATTAGTAGGACCTATATTTAAAAATAACCATTAATTCATTAACATTATCTGATTATTAAATGTGGTATAAATTATTTTGTGTATTTGCTTTAATTTCAGGTTGAATATTATATTATTATATGATATTAATATCTTATCAATTAAGTTTCAAAAAGTAGAAAAATACAGTATGTACATTTTGTCTTACAGTTTGTTTGATTGACATTTCTAGTGACCAAATATACATAATCACTTCTGGACAGATGTAGATTTCTGCATCGGTGCTTTCAACCAATCTTTTAAATCTCTAAAATAATACAATATGCTTTCTCGTTTGTTATTAACGTCAAATTAAAAGTTATCTGAATGCAGCTAAAAATGCTCATCTTTAGTCCTCAAATCAAGCATCCTTGGAAACTTTTCCTCATGATATCTCGCCGTAATTATACCAGCTTCCATCTCTAGAACAAACTTAGAAAGATTTGTTTCTGCAAAACATTCAATATTTGCTTTCAGTTTAAAACACACATGGCTTCTTTCAAGACGGATTACGCTGGGGTCAGTCCCAAGCGTGAAATGAAGTGGCAGACCCATACAGCGTTGACCCCAGACACAGATACCAACACTTTCCCAGTGCCTGTGTGTCGGACGCCGCCTCATCCAACATTCCTGCCCTATCGCTGTCTTCACATGAGTGCCGGCAGGGCTGGACTGTGTCACTGCATTGTGACAAAGTGAGACTGGAGCTCACAGTCCCAATTTGTTTCTGACCAGCGGTCTGCTTTCTGTTTGCCAAACCTTGTGATAAGATGCAGATTTGCTCACTTTTCTTTTAGACCAATGAACTTTTGTGTTTCTTACTCTGAATTATGACCCACCCCCCATCTCCCGGGCAGGTCCCCTCTGAGAAAATTCAGAAGATAAATGACTTGTCTTCATGGTGATGCCTGCTGCTCGCTGACAGCTTCAACTCGAACAACGTATGACGCGCTGTGCTGGCTCGGAGCCTGTTGGAGTTTGTCGTCTCAGAGACGTTTCGCCCAGTCAGACATCCTAAAAGAAAAGAGATTAACTCAGGACAGGGCTCCACTGGGGCCGAACAGAGCCCCGTGCGATAAGAAACCCTGACTGCTCAGGGAATACCTTCATTTTTCACATTCTTTGTATGCGTCTGGAATAGTCAGGGAATCATTTGAAAACCGAGCGTGTTGGGGGCTCCCACGAGATTGTGGGAACTGTTTGAGAGATGACTAATAGACTTCTTCAGAAGAAAAGTACATGGTGTTGAATTGGGCAAAATGATGGGTTAGTCGCAGTGTTCTCTAAGGGAATAACTTGCCTTTTAAGTCATCAACCAAAGTTGATGAACATCCCCAAAGGGTTCCCATTTAAACCAATATTGATGGAGATGTTTATGAAAGCTGCCATTCTGCACATTAGTTGCAGCTTATATATGATGTTGATCAATCATATACATGTGCATTTTTCTACAAACTGTGTTGTTTGACACAAGATATTACTTTGTACGTTATCCAGAAACTTCCCTGTCCTGGCAAACGTCATTTCGTGTCTGTTTACTCACAGTCTGCCTAGTGTCTGCTCTCAGATGAATCTGGCCAAGCTCACCATCATGTACTTCCTATAAATAATAATTTAAAGTTGCATAACATGGGATTGTATTTCTGATCACAATGCATTTGGATTTTTGGGGATTTTTATATTTAGTTCCAGTTCTCTAATTTCATTAAACAAATGATTTTAGACAATATCTGGAGAAATCATTTTTGTAGCACTCTTGTGCTCACCAGCTTTCAGGACTGTTTTTGTTGGCACAACGTAATGGCTGAAGCTGACCGCAGCGTCTAAAATGTACATTTATCCAATTTACCATGCCAGTGTTTTAATATACTGCAGCCATTCATTCAATGTACATCCTGTGATCTGGACTGTTGTACGTAGTAAAATACTATAACTGTGAAGCAAAAAGAATAATTATCCAGTTGAAATAACAGTATGGTGAATTATGATGGTTAAACAACATGACATTCCCAAATGGATATTCCATATCTTAAACTCTCCGATTTAGTTCCCATCAATATGCAAGCATAACCGCAATGCAATAATAAAAAAGGTTTCGCCGATCTAAACTGCAGGGTTTTCAATACGACAGTGTTAAACTGCAGAGATCAGACCACACTTCAATTTTACAAAATCATTTCTCACAGAGTCCAGATCCTTCACTCCTGAACTTTCTCTAATCATCAGCTGATGAAGTAGTCCAAGTCTGTGAGATGGAGTCATGTTATGCTTGGAAAGCACCGTGGACTTCGGCAGTCTTGAAGACCATATGTGAAGCCACCGTGTCTTTAGCTTTTAATAAATCCAGATAGCGCTGTTATTATAGCTTTTTTCTGAGGCTGCAGATTGAACTAAAATATTACGGTCATCCACCATAAATTCAGTGAGCTCGGGAAAGCCACAAAACCGTTTCTTTGTTCAAGTGAGTCCATCTCGAGGCATGATGAGAAAATCAGACCCGGGACTGCCATGCTGGTGGAACCCCTGGATGAGAATTTAGGGTGGAAAAGTTGATACTCTCTCCATTTCTTCAACGCCTCTCTTTTCATCACTGTAGCCCTATTTTTCTATTAAAGACAGATTCACATCCTGATCTCATCCTGTAATTATTTTACGATGTGGCTTATTCTTATGAATTTGCACAATGTAGACCATTCAAAAATGTACAATAAGTAGAAAAAGCAATAACGAAGCCCACTCCTTAACCTAACCGTAAATGATGTGAAAAACATAAAAATGGCCCTGGACAAAACAAAACAAAAATTTGCCACTATGTAAAAAAGTTACGAATTGTTGTGAGATTGCTTTTGAATTCATATATATGAGGACCACTTTAAATGTTTTAAACCTGCTTTTCTGTTTCAGATTGGTCAGACTCAGTCCATCCTTGAAGATGGCGTTGAATGTAAATGAAGTTTTGTAGTGCTGTAACGTGACAATAATATATTTTACATTCACTCTACACGTCAGTCATTCCCCCAGTTAAAAGGAAATAAAAACTTGAATGTTGAAGAGAACTTTAATAGCATTAGTCCAAAGCACCAGGGATCCGCGATAGTCCCACCAAGAGATTATCCAGCCCAGAACATTCCTGCCTTTGTGCTTTGAGCGAGAGTCCCTCTTCACTCCGGCCTGGACTTTGATTTAAAGTGCGCTGTGAAACCCCACAGTAATTTGTGCAAAAAGGAAAACACAGACATTTACTGTGCAGACCCAGATATGTTTAGTGGCCGTATACCAGCCCATCTGGTTTCATTTTAATCCGGTTGGAGTCGCACATGAAATTATACTTGGCTGTCTTCGTTTTATTAGTCAGCTTTGATTTATGACCTTCAAAGTAAAAAATAATTGGCCGACATTGGACGTCTTTTATAAGACTTGTTCGGGGGCAAACACGAAAAGCTGGAAAATGAGTCAAAACAGAAGGAATGCATGACGTAATGGTTTGAGAAAGAGCAGGGACTCCAGTCGAGGTTCAATGTGTATTTTTACAACAGGCGCCTCTTTGGCCAGCTATGTTTCGCCATGCCTGGGGCTTGTGTACACAGCGTCAAACAGGTCATGTAAGTTTCTAATTAAAAAACATCTTCATGCGACAAGTCAACGAATCATGACTATATTCAGGTCCAAAGCAATCAGAGCGTTTGACGCAGGGTCATGAGAGAGCTTTACGTGGCTTGTGAGGCCATATACGTCTGTGAAAATGTGATTCCAGAATTTTTTTCAGATATTATGTCAAGTTCACAGATGTCACATCTGCCTATGTATTCAATGGAGCTTCTTCAGACGGTCTCAGATTCTTTCCAAGTTATTTCAGTTAACTGGGCTGCAGGTTTTGTATTCAACTGATGGGACTTTTTATCATTGAATATCTCTCTCTCTCTCTCTCTCTCTCTCTCTCTCTCTCTCTCTCTCTCTCTCTCCAGGAGGCATCCGGAGAGGGTCATGGGATGTGATGGTAAACAAGCGTGTCGAGTCACTGTGCAGTTCTTCACAAACCACTGACTCATAGACGCCCAGGCAGACTAGGCAGACTATGTGACTAAGGCCTGTAGTGGGAGGTAAATACATCTTTGAGTTTCATTTGTTGGAAATAACAAACTATTTCTGCTTTTCAGACAAAGATTTTAATGTTTTTTGCTTATAATTTATCAACCCTATAAATACATTCTCCATGAAGAATTGGTGTGGAACAAACTGTGTTCAGATGTGTCAGTCCTTTTTAGACTGTTAAATACTGAATGCATGTTCATCTTCACATACATTTGAAAGTGGAAATTTTTACGAAAGAAACTCCAAAATGAATCGATCTACTCATGAGTTTGAGGAAGAGTTTGGTTAATTTGGCTAAATCCTTGTTCAATAGTTCATATAAACACTTTTTGATCCTCCTGTTTGCTGTTGTATGTACCGGCCCTAATTCACAGAATTGCTGTGAATAAAGTGAAGAGTCTGTCATTTTGGAGGTCTGAAAATGACAGTCCTTGAATCCGGCAAAGAAATTAAAATTCATTATCCATTTGCCAAACATCTCTCTGAATGATTTCCTCGTCCTTGGGTACCACTCATGAAAACTTGTGTTTGGTACGACAGACTAATAACAGTTTAAAAGACAAGAAAACGCAGAGCGGGACACAAAAGAGAGAGACAAATCGAGTACATCTGCAAGAAATATTCCGCACACCTTCAAGTGGAGAAAGTGGCAGATCGAAAACATTTTCTTTTCCTTTTTTTTCAGATTTGGAAGGCAGCCTAAAAATGTGCCTGTCGCAGATGTTTCGGCAGAAGGTGTTTGCATGCTGTTCGTTAATACACTGCCATACGGGACACAGTATGACCACCACAATACCCGGTAAGTAACACTCTCTGTGTGTGGAGCCGAGAGCCAACTTTACCTTCTGTTTTTGTGGGAAGTTATACCCTGTGGATTGAGACATACCTTGCTGCTGCCGCATTGCCCGTGACTGATAATGGCATGTGGGAAGTAATGGTTTGAGGAAGATGGGAGCAAAGCACTTCCTGTAGTGTGACAATGTGTGAAGGGCTCGAGTTCACCATCACTCATCTTCAATGTCAGGGTACAGTGTTGTGGTTGCTGCATTGAAACTGCAGTTTGCCTAGTAGCTAGCTTCTTTTATACTAAAGTGCAGCCTTTAAAAATCTTTGCAATGTATTGTCAATTGCATAATTATGAGATTAAATAATAATATGTTTTTGATATTCGACATTAACATGCCATCACGTTTGAACTTTCCACAGTGCTATGTATGTTTCCATGGATACTCTATATTGATCAACCATGTTAGCGTTTTCTCCCACAAGTGTATTGTTTTGCTTCAGAAGACCTTTATTAACACACTGTAGACATTTTGAATGCTTTAATGATGGATGGATGTACTTTTCGAGCATCGCCAAGATATAACATGACAGCATTTTAATATTAAAGTATTTGTTTGTATTCAACTGAAGGAATCATATACAAGAAGTAAACTATGACAGAATTGTTATATTTGGGTGAACTTAATAGTCAGTGAGACTAGTATTTTATTCCGGGCTGTAGATTGTTGGTCTGCATGTACAATAAAATGTTTCATAAAACAGCATGGAGCATTGTGTAGCACCACTAGCTTGTGACAGTAAAAAATCTCTGTTGCCGAGCTGCTGCCACTGTAGTTAAGTTAATAGCATCTCTACATCTATTTCAAAACTCTGCAACGCTGAAAACATGAACCATTTGTTCATGATTTCTCTTCATTTCTTTCCTGTAGTTTTCCCAGATGGTTACAGTAGCTGTGAGTCTCTCAAGATGGATTTTAGAAATACGCCTGTTCTGAGTTCATTTTCCCATACAGTATCTGGGAATTAATGTTGAAAAGGCAATTCCCTTTAAAATGAAACGTATCTTTGCATTTTAGGATCAAGAGCTGCGCCCCTTATGAAACAAAAATATGGGAATATACCGAAAAAATTATGTAATGTATTAGATAATATTTTTTCAAGTGCTTATATTTTTCAATATATGTTTCTTATGTGTTACAAGAAATTGTAATATTGAACTACATTAACAATGTATTATTCTTTATTAATAAACCGGAAGATATGTTTTGTTTCCATAAGGGGATTTCAACGCAGTTCATATAGACTTCACATTCTGTGTTTTTGGAAGGTGTGGTGCTTTGCTGTTGTCAAATTAATAAGGTTTGTTGCATTTTCTTTAGCACACTTCTCACAGAGCAACATTTCAAATGAAATATTGAAGGCAAAAACACAAAATGTCAATGTTTTGCTTGAGCTTTCCTATAATCTGATTCCTTACTATGGTACTGAAAGCCAAAAACAAATAAGGTACTATACAGTACTACTTTTGCCTGTTGGCATGGCTGCTGCTTCTGCATTAGCCAACTTTGTTTGTGTTTAGGTCTTTGAAAAGGTCAGGAGGACACGGCACTGGGACTGTTGACCATCAGCTTCCGAGTGGAAGCTGGAGAGCCAGGGCCACCCCACTGGTTTCCACTCTTTTTGTAGACCTAGACCTACCTAAGCTGTTTTCCAAGTGTGTGAAGGAAATTTTACGATGCAGTCATGAGCACTTGCGACAGGCATAGGGCCAACGGTGACTGTTAAAAATGAGCACTCCGCCTTTTAACCTAATTCCGCTCCAGTGCATTACATCTGGTAAAACACATGCGGCGCGCGGCCTGCTCTCAATTATAGCATCTCCTCGCTTTCATCTGCTAAGAGTCTCTCTGACTTTCCAGAGCAGATGCAGATATTGGGTAATTGAGACAGTCCCTGAATTCTTGGACGGGTGTCAAGAAGGTTTAACGTGACGCAGTGGTTTCAATGTGTTGAAAGCATTTGGCACAACAGAACAAGTGGCACTTGATGGCTTATATTCTGCATCTCGGCAGAACGATTTCTGCTTGTTTACTCTCAAAACATTCAAGTTAAATGTAAGTCAATGTATGTGTGCTTCTCATGGCATTGGGGAGCAGTTATAATTATCAATAGTGTGACAAATGGCACGTGAGCTATCTCGTTTAATTTTTCTCTTTCTCTTGTTTCCCGTTTTATTGATGATGTTTAGTCAATCTGTGCTGTTTTATGATGTCAGTCTAATAGTTTTTTGTTCCGGATAAAAACTCTTCAGCAATATATACTGTATCAATCATCAGTTATAATAGCTTATAAATGAAATGATCCATGTTTTATTAATAGCTTGTATAGCTAAATACCTTTCCCAAATGATGGCTTGACTCTAGCTGAGGTACTTCAGATTATGAGTAGCTCTTTAAAACTGCATTACTGATCGAATGATAAAATCCGCCGGATGAGAGGTTAATACGCAACGCATTTCAAATGTAGCCTAAGGAATATAAGTTACGGCACAATTACAGAAGAATTCAAAGAGCAAAACATCGTTAGTTTCGTCCACATAAACACGTATCGTGTTATATTCTCTGTTTCACACTTGAATGAAAATGTCCTCAAAATCTGACATATTGCATATTTGTTTCACGGCTTCTCTCATTGACTTGCAAATGCATAGGATGAGGGGGGGGATCATCAGTTATTAAAATTCAGGCAATGTATTCCTGTGTCTGCATTCTATTTGAGAAACGTTATTAATTTCATATATCAAGTTTGGAGCGGCCATCTGTTCGCTCTGCACTGCTGCACCTCCCTCCATCTGCCCGGCTTTAGCGCGAGAGAAAGAGGTGCGTTCGCTCCGGTGCCACGAGGCGGTACGGGGAAGTTTCAGCGCGACTTTTTGATTTGTCACTCATCTGAGGTTGGGCAAGCAGACCCCGAGCACTCTCTCCCCCGACGCGCTGCAACTCTGTTTCAATAACCAGCCTTCCCTGCTCTCTCTTTCTCCCCCCTCCTCGTGTTCCCTTCTTCTTGCCTCTTGTTTTCTTTCTCCCTTGTCCTCCGCACCCCCCCAATCCCTCCCTCCGTTACTCGAGGAAGCAGATTGCGACGCCGGCACAGTGAGATGTGTCTCTGCCACAGTTAATTTAGCATCTGTGCCTCCATGAATATGAATACATTTACAAGTCTTGGATATAATTAGGCACTGAAGTGTGGAGAGGGGCACGCAGCTCCAGGTGGGAAGAGAGAGATGCTGGGAAAACAGGTTGGGCTGCGGAGGCTCGCAGACAGGTGACCTTTGTAAACAGCTCGTATAAATTGTGGACTGAGTGAGATTGAGCTGAAAAGGGGGACGAACGCACCAGAACGATACAATTTCTGCCAGTTTTAATGTTTGTGTAGCACGGCCGTGGCGCGTGAGTGCGTGATGATGAGTGAATAAATCTGTGTGTATTTGCAACCCCGTGTGTTGCCTGCTTCACAGTACAGACATTGTCTGCAGTAAGTGAGTCAATAAGTCTTTCTGATGATATTTTATTTACCGAGGCGCTCCGCTATCCAGGCACAGGGGAGGGACGTGCTCCAAAATGGCTAATGTTGTGTAGTTTTACCATATGCCGCTGGCTTACAGCTTCAGTAAGCTGTAACTGCATTACAACGCTGTTCATTTTAAATCATCCATAATGTAGTCTTGTAATAACTTAATGGTGAATAAAGAAATCTGGCATGTTGAGGTTTACATGAAAGAAAGAAATTCCCAAACAAGTTCCCATTTAACTAAAGCTCCTGTGTTGAAATTCAATAGTTGGACAAATGTCCTTCCTGGCAAATAGCCACATACTGTTCACATGGTATAATATCGACTTTTCTCTCCTTTCAGTCGCACATATTGCCAAAGCAATGTTTTGAATAGCTTACAAAAAATGAATATCATGCCAGATGTATATGACTTCAGCTTCTTCAATTAAACACAAAAAAATGCTTCATCATGGTATTTAAAATGTTAAAGCTCCAAAAACCACATAGGCCTACCTGTACATAAATGTTCATTTAATAAAAGTAAGTTCACAAATGTTTTTTGAATCAAGACGACATTTATATGATAGAAATCTGTTAATATTTTTTACTTATTTGGCCATATAATGTGAAAAAACAGATCTGAGAACTTAATTTAATCATGGTGGCATATCGACAACAACCAATAAGATTAAAGTTAAAATTATATGTTTTTTTTCAGCTTAAGAAAATCTTTTTTATCTGGAATTGCATGGGGGTAAAAAAATAGATCTTTATGTTTAGTTGAACCGTTGCTTTTAATTAGGTTTAAAACATGCCACATTGTTAACACTTTTCCACGTAAATTAACTTGTGCAGTCGTGGATATTGCACTTGACTTAGTTATTCATCATTAAAAACTAACTTCGCATAACTATATTAATATTATATTGACCTTCAGTCAGACGAAAAGACAAAAAAACAAAGGTTAAAGTTAGTAATAGAGTCAGAGCTTTCTCACAGCATGAGATGATGAGAGGTAACTGAATTATGATGCAATCACGTTGGGTGACTTACTGATAAAAAAAGAGTTTCATATCTGAATTATGTCAAAGCTCTGTGAAATAAATCACATCAGAGTAATAAAATAAAGGCAATAAAAGAGGAAACGGTACATGTAATTAAAGTCACACACCAGGCTCCTGCTGGAATAGCCTCAGTGGGGTCTGGATACCTGAGGTGAATGAGAAATTACATTTGACGGTGTGCCTTCATAGAGGTTAAATTGATCTTGTAGTCAAACTATGTTTTCTTCCGAAAGCTTAGCCAGAAGATAGGCATGCATTAGCTTTAAAGAGCTTAAACAGATGAGAGATTCAGAGTCGTTCATCATATAGGTGTAATGTTTTGGTGCTAATTGACTGGAGACTTTCTGTAGCACAATGTGAAGTGTACGATTTAGCACGCCTTTGATCACTGTTAGTTCAGGAGCTGATCGTTCCCTTCATTATTTTGATCTCTTTTCACAATGTATTAGAGCACAATAAAATTTTGAAATTTCTCTATGGCTGGAGAAAAAACCTAGTGTTAGCGTCCTAACGCTTTATGGACAAATGGTGTCTGTTCAACAGGTGCACTTGGACCGCAGTGCGAAGTTTCTTGGGCAACGGGAGATCCGACAGGAAGTCTTTTTCTGTGCTCATATGGCTAAAAGGTGGTAGGGATTGCATCAACTTGTCCATCATCTTACTAGTCCTTTAATTCTGCCAGGCATTTTGTCTTCCAAGTCTGTGGCAACTTGTCATTGAAAACATGTCATTATAAAATGATTAAATCATATATGTTACTTGAAATCAATTAAAAAATCGTCATTAATATCATTTGAACAACTTGAACTTAAGCTAGAAATGTTGCCCCAGCAATTATTTGAAAAGTTCTAGACAAACTATATATAATAAAATCTATATATATATATATATATATATATAATAAAGCGGAAAGGAAAGCTGAAATAAAATAAAGGAAACGTACATAGTAATATAATATTTAAATTGACTAAACTAAAATTAACATGATTGTATATGTAAAATATAAAAGAATACAATAGAATTAAAAAACAATACAACTTAAATTGTCTTATCATGTGACTTGAGTCGTGTTGTAAACATGGTGGGCACTGGCCTGCTAATTGTGTGACATGAATTTTAGTTATCCGTAACGGTCAAATATAGAACATAGGGGTAAAATTAAATGTGGAATGGTTTTCGTTTATAAAATAATATGTATAAATACACATGTGGATGTGCTGGGGACACTTGGGATGGTCTTAATCATTTAAAGTGTTTGCATGCAGCCCCTAGAAACTATAAACAAATGGGGGCATGGCTGTTTTTTGCACCATCTGGCAACACATGACAACTCAAACTTCATGATTCTGGCAATGGAAATACATATACTTTTATTTAGCACCCACGTCATCTCACCCACGTGGACCTTCTGTCCACTAATACACTAATCCTTTGGACTTTTGGCCAAAAACAGTCAAGAGTGCAGATGCTGCATGGCATATGGTGAGCCTTTATACAGTACATAAAGAACAAACATTTACATACTTTTCTGGACAGCTAAGTGAACATAAGTTGCACATAGTAAGGTGGGGACAACACAGGATAGGATTTTGGGGCTCTGTGCTACACTGTAGACAAAGCTTGGAGTTCCCAATTCTTGGAAAATGAGAAAAATGTGAATTAAATCTTACTCCCCCAGTTTTCTCCATCTCAGAAAGTAAAACAAATAGCAAAAGACTTGAGCTGTCAGCACTGTGCCAGGATGCACCAGTAACCATGCAATGTTTATGTGCCGCTGTCCAAAATATACATAGTTTGAGAACCAGCCTGTTTCAATTTATTCAGCCCTTTGCAATTCTGTCATACGTTCTTAATTTCAATATCAGTTCTTTTGGAAGCTACCTCCCATTTTGAGTTTGTGACTTGTGCAAATATGGAGTTGGAGAATTTCGGGTATCTACTGCGTTAAAGAGCCATGGATCTATAGATGTACATTCCTCAGCCGGAGATCAGCAAAAGGCCTTTATCTCAAAGTTTGACATAACTTAACCAAACCATCCATCATGCAGCTCATGCCAACAGTTAATGAATCTTGGGACATTCCCACGTCTGCATCGAGAGTCAACAATGATACTGTAGGTTGACATTACTGATGTAAAAATAGCATTGTTTGATTTTATGAGTCGAAACTGAAATCTGGACATGAGCGTAAGCTTAATGGTCTATTCCTCATACAATTCTGTCCTACTGTTTGGTTTATAATGTTTCTGTGGTTAAATTGGAAGAAAATCAAATGTAAAAGATTTGCTTCCCAGGAAATAATGCTACCTTGAATGCATTAAATTAGGATACTAATGTCTGATAATCAATAAAATATAACCATGAACTTACTTTGGATAAATATTGTTTTATTTGGTGTGAACTGGGTCTTTCATTTCAAAAAGCTCCATTTCTGCTACATATGTGATACCCTTCCAGAACAAAATGAGCCATGTGTGGCATAAGAGGCGGTTTGCCAGCCGGCTGAAGATGCAACTCTGACTTCAGCACGGTGACATTGACCTCTAGAAAGTTCCTCTTTTGTCCCGGGCATCAGCGGCGTGCCAAGGCTGCAGTCTGTGCCCTGTGAGCTGGCACTGCCAGCAGGCTGGAGATAGAAGAGGGTGGCACGAGCCATCTGGGATATCTCCAGGAGACGCACGGCAAGCCTCGCACTCATCAGCAGGTTTGAATTTGCACCATAATCACAAACAGATGCTCTCTTCCTCCTCCACCGCCCTCCTTCTGCCTGCTTTCTTCTCTCGGTTGGGCTCAGTGTGAAACCTTTGACCTTCACTGTATTCAGAGGAAAAGGCCTGACCTGATCAAGGGGTGAGAGGAAGAGAAATGTATGTTTAAAATGTTAATAAATTTCATGAATAATCCAATACAGTCTTAAGTGAAGTTTATTTGATGCTATCTGTCTTTTTATATCTCTGGCCATGTGACCAGCGACCTTTGTTAATTCAGGTGTTTGATTCTTGTGAAGAACCTTGGAGCCCTTGCTACCCTTAGGATATTGTGTTGTCATTATTTTGGAATCTGAGGGAAAAAATGCCATGTGATAATGCTCGGAAATTGAAATGTAGTTGATTAAGTTTTTTGGTTTACTTACTGTACTGTAAGTTTGAAGAAACTTAATAATAAATTAAATAAATTAATATATTAATTAATAAAAACAACAGGAATTGTGTTTACACCTACCCTTGGTCAGTCCTGTGATAACGAATGTTAGGTGCACTTGTTTTTTTATTTATTTTTTTATTTTTCTGTTGTCTGTGACAAGTTTGTCGGGTCGATTTTGGGTTTCGTCTGACTTTGTCTATCTCTTGTTGGGTTTTCTGTTTACTCATTTTGTCTATTGTTATTTGTACAACTGTTGTATCCAATAAGTGGAAAATTACAAATAGAAAAGAAACAGGAATTGTATTTAAAAAGTATTTTGTTTAATTGTTTCAGTAATGGGCACGGTGGCTTAGTGGTTAGCACGTTCGCCTCACACCTCCAGGGTTGGGGGTTCGATTCCCGCTTCTGACCTGTGTGTGTGGAGTTTGCATGTTCTCCCCGTGCCTCGGGGGTTTCCTCCGGGTACTCCGGTTTCCTCCCCCTTGTCCAAAGACATGCATGGTAGGTTGATTGGCATCTCTGGAAAAATTCTCCGTAGGGTGTGAGTGTGTGAGTGAATGAGTGAGTGTGTGTGCCCTGCGATGGGTTGGCACTCCATCCAGGGTGTATCCTGCCTTGATGCCCAATGACTCCTGAGATAGGCGCAGGCTCCCCGTGACCCGAGGTAGTTCGGATAAGCGGTAGAAAATGGATGGATGTTTCAGTAATGTTTTACAATGAACAAACAAATTCTAAAATTGCAAGTTGAGTCAACATAAAAAATTATATTAAAACAACCTAATTTAACCTTTTTTATTTGTTTTTGCCTTTCCTAAAAAGAGTAAAAGATTCTCATGATCATGATTTTGTATGTAGCATGTCAATAGGGAACATGTTGCTTTTATTGTAGCCTGTTAACTGTAACCCGTTCCGTATACAGGACACTAAGTTTGCATCAATATTGTGCATGTCATTTCTAATATTAAAACAACCTAATTTAACCTTTTTTATTTGTTTTTGCCTTTCCTAAAAAGAGTAAAAGATTCTCATGATCATGATTTTGTATGTAGCATGTCAATAGGGAACATGTTGCTTTTATTGTAGCCTGTTAACTGTAACCCGTTCCGGACACTAAGTTTGCATCAATATTGTGCATGTAATTTCTAATCATTGGAAAGATCTAAGACTCTAGAATACAGATTTCTTTGTTTTGTTTATTAATAATTTATTTAGGGAGAATAATTGATTCTTTTTTAGAAAGAGTGTGCTTAGATTTTTTGTTATTCCTTTCTTACCCGTATTTAATTTATTTATTTTTAATCACAGAAAAACATAAACTTTTTTTTTTTCAATAAGCCTTACAACATCCCCTTCTTTTGTTTTTTTGTGTGCGTGTGTGATTTTTTTTTTAGCAATAACTAGCTACTTTTCTTTTTTCTAACGAGACCAACCGTAAATCTGTATTCCAAAGATTTCATGAGTTACCGCCATTTTAGTTCCAACATCCGTTTTCATGTGTAGGCCCAAAAAGGGCTCCGACAGTTAAAGGCCATAACTGCTGCTTCCGTTGTAAAAACCTCTATAAATGAACTTATTTTGTGGGCCGGTACGTGCAGGCACTCTATTTTAGTCTTTAGCGTACCTTCACTTTTTCTTGCATACCTGCAATTCTCACATGTCAACGGTACTTTGTCACTTCAAGTCGAAGCATCATTGTATGGGTGATTTATTGTCATGATATCCCGCTACAGGGAGGGAGAGCTTATGCTACGTTCAAGACAGCTGGGATTTCCGATATTTCCAGCTCAAACCCCAAATTAAATGTCTGGAACGACACTTGAAGTCGGACATGGGTCCTCTAAACTCTCAGATCGAACAACCCTGGCATCAGGGAGACGCGTCATTTAAAGCCAAAATGCTTCCAGTGAGATTAGCGCGGACAGAGAAGCTCTTAGGTGATGGAAGGGTCTGTAACACTTCCAGTTGGAGAAAGCGTAATGGCAAACAAGATCCATTGACATCCCTTAAAAAAGCTAGCCTCTGGTCTCCTTTACTGCATTTCGCTGGAGCCATGATGTTAACAGAAGACACAACCTTCAGCCAATCAAATTGAAGAAGACAGTCTGCAGGCGGGCACTAATGACTGACTGTGTAATAAGATGTGAGAAGGCAAACATTACATAGCCAATTTCAGAGATGCATACAGAGATAAAACACAAAGTTTTAAATGAAAAGGTGGTCTGTCACATAATGTATGTTCGACTTGCATGCCTAAAGCGCAACATATACGCTTTTTTGAATCAGTTGTTTGGCAAACGGTTCCTTTAGTCAATAAATATGTTGTACCAGCAATCTCCAAATACTGTTTTTTGTTCTAGAAATTTCAAATATTGTAATAATTTGCACAAGAGAGCACCGTAACCTTTTTTTTACACTTCTAGGACTGGCATCCGCTACGGACACAATGTTTTGACACTTTTCTAAACATGCCAGCATGTCATTTTTTTTTATGATAAACGTTTAGAAAAAGAAAAAGCTAAAGGAAGTGCGCTGTTCAGAGGATTAATTTACCTGTAATGAAATATGCAGAGTAAAGTCTGCTGCTAATGTAGTATGCTCAGTGTGTTTCCACATGTCTCTTTTTTCCAATTGTTGTTGAATTGTTACACTTGCTCTCTTGTTTCTGTTTACCATTTAATTGGTGCACGGTTTAGTAAAAATAAATATATTTCCCATCAAAACAAAAAAAAATGACAATTGGAGTTTAAATGTTTTTTAGGTGGGCCCCATGAGCAGGAATACACTGAATATAGTAAACTGTTGTCGAATTGCATGCGTTCACATATTGAACAATCAGCGGTGCTTGTTCTGCGAGCATAGAAACAGTGAGGGTTCACTCATCACCCATGATGGCCTCTTGTTCAATTAAGCACCTCTGCTCAATAAAGCCGCTTGAGTATCTCCATGTGCCCCACCTTGTCGACTAGCGTAATCTTGTTAATTCCCATCTTCAAACCTTATGTCCAGTCGCTCAGCCACTGCCACATGGGTTTTATCGATTCAGCAACTCATGTGGTCAATGTTGCAGCAAACCCCGCTGCCTGGCCAGCCTAATGCAGTCAATAATTGCCTGCAAAATGGCTGCTGCAGTCGAGACAACTTCATCAGCCACGGGACTGAGGGGCTGTAGCGAGGTGAAGTCTGTAGGGATTGGGGAGGTGGAGAGGAGCTGGCACGTTTCTCCGGCACGGTGCAGAACACCATCCGTGCCTCCCAGGGGCCAGGGATTAATGATTTGTGTCTTTCCGCTACAGTGGCACATTGTGCCGGCGCCACAGATAAAAAAACCTCCCCCCAACATCTGGCACCAACCCCGTACTGAATTAGATGGGTTTGCAGTGGCAAGAGAATCTCCCTTTTTGTTTTACCCACTATACTTCCTTGCCAGGGCTGTGGTTAACCAGGCCACGCTCTGGAAGAGGGCTCTTACCAGGAATGCACTCTGCTTATTTTTTTGCTGACTGGTTTCACAGACTGCTAGGGTACTATTAAGTGTGCCTACTAAAATTCACAGCAGATGTTGTCAGATGTAGTCAAGCTCTGAAATAAAACGAGAACTTGTAGTCTTATGTTTTCATTATTTATTTATGTTATGTTATAAATGATCTATTGGTATTCATCAAATGAAAGAAAAATACATCGAAACAACAGTTCTACAATCGAGTGATCCTGGAATTTGATTGGACAAGAGGTGCTTCAAAATGGAAATGATACATAAGTATAAGTATTTTTCTACTTAATTTTATAAAAGTATTTTTAAAGTATTTTTGTAATTTACATTGAATGAATCCTAAAGCAATTTCACATTAAACATGCATGAATTCCGAAAGCAAGTTTTTGCTGTAAAGCATGACTGCATCCAACAAGGACAGAGTTTTCAGCGCCACTTCAAAGTCAAATGAAACGTCTCTAGATGTCTCAAGAAGTGTTTAAGGTTACACTATGGGGCATTTTGTCCTTGTAAGACATATTGATTCATTTCTCAGTTGCTAAGTAACCACAATAATTGCATTCTTTAAGCAGACAGCCAATTATTTTCCTGATTTTGTGATGGCATGATGAAGAGGCTTGTTTATGAGTGGTATTACTAAATAAAAAAACGAAGAAAAATTAAGCACATTGAAAATGCAAAAACTCTTTCAAACGACCATGAACGCACGCATTCACATTTGTTTTCAAAGGTTTGTAAGAGTCTGTGTTGCAGACAAACAGAATAGATCCCTTACATACAATAACTGTTAACTTTGAACATGAAACTGGTGATGTAGTAACATTTTCTATACACAGAGCACAGTTTGTTTGCATTTTCCTGTCCTCTTTTGATTGACAGGATATATTGACTATGATAATTGGCTGATTTTAAACTATCAGCCGATAGTGTGAAAAATTGCTTTTATCGACCAACTATTGGCAAGTGCATCTCTACCCATAAGGATTCCTAGAGTAGCTTGCAGCAATATTATCAGATCAGTTTTGGGTAATAGATTTTATTTAAATGCATGGATGCGTTATTTGTAACAATGGGGCTTCCAAAATCAGTTTTTCTGAACACTGAATGCTTGTCTACAGTATATATATTAAGTGAATATACTAAGATATTGTCGCTGTCCTTCTGAAACCACAAATGTCAAAATTCTGTGTTTTCCAAGATAAAAAGGACTTTTTAATACATTTTATTGGTTAGATATTTGCAAAACGCAGTGACAAAAGGGTGAGTAACAATAATGATTTATGGCAAAAAATATAAAAACACAAGTTATTGAGATACGAGTTTAAAGAAGGACGACAGCAATATGGTGTATGACACTATTGGAACAACATGTTATACAGTCTGATAGCTTTTTCAAAGCAAACTGAATATTTAAGAAAAATTCACTAATTTAATCCAAAAAATAACTAGTCATGTGATAATCTGTCTATGTCTGCCTTCATCCATCATTTTTTCATCATTGTTTTTTTAAATGTACTGTATGTAAAATGAACATGCCCAACAATTCACAATTTATATCATAAAATTATAAAAAGCTTAATGGTGGAGAATCATTTTATTCTTTAGCAAATACGCTGATTTATATTCCCATTGTCTCTGAAATTCGCTCAAACCTGCATGTTATAAAGTACAAGGCAATAATATAATTTATGGTAATATAGTGCAAAACTCTCATGCCGAGAATAGGGTGGGGGTTTTGAGGGTCTTCCGCATCGCGAGGAGCGTATGGGATGGGGATGCGGCGCTCCTTGAGCACGAGGTTCGAGGGTGATTAGTCTCCGGTGCATTCCCGTTGATGCGCCGCGTTTGACAGATCTGCACCCGGCGCGCTACGAAGGAACGTGCCGCAGATGGCGTAATTAGAGGAAGCTGAGCCAGGGTGTGAAATTTATCTTTGATCAGCACCTTCTCGCTAGATTGTCATCTATGTTAATATGATGATAGCAGAGCAGAGATGGATGGAAACGCCTCGGCAGCCTGAGGTGGGACTGTGTCTCGCTCATTTTGATCTGATCGTAATTCATTGTTCTCCACACACACACCAAAATTTGGGAGATGCATTCAGACCGTGAGCTCTCCTTAGAAGCTATAACACTGTCATTACAGACACCTGTGCTTTTGAGGTGGTGCACCGCTTGGAAAGTTGACTAGAGACAAAGCAAGATATGCATTAATTCTCTTTTCAGTTCTGCTTGCGGTGTAAATGCCCCGACTCATGCAAATTTACTTACCCAATCTGATACTGAAAATATTAATAGCAAAAAAGATAATAAAAGTGCCTGCAAGCCAATGCTATTTAAACAGTTTTACAATAGACACAGTGCCGAGACTTGATTACACACTAGGTGAAAAATAAACTAAGGAAGAATAAGAAGAACACTATGTTTCTTTGGGATTATTTGCCTGTTTTGGGTTTTTTATGTTGCAGAGAAAACTGGATATGATGAGAGCAAAGGGGCTCAGGGAGATGTTTGGCCCCGGGCCTCGTTCACTGGCCCATCGGGGAGTTAGGAGTATGGGGAGCGAAGGAGAGAATGGTTAGAAGGACGAGGAAATGAAGCTTTAGGGTCCTGTCACAGATGAGGTCCACACTCAGCTTTCATCTGAACGAGCCATTAAGTGTAATGACGTGTAGGTGTAATGGAATGTGCCTGTAACATCTGTGCTGAGCGAGCGAGCGAGAGAAGGAAAGACGGGACAATGTTAATAGATTTGCAGAGACACTGTAGGGGGAACAAAAGATTTTTTTTCATTCTTCTGCATTATTGCTCTAAGGTCCATCTGGTGCCTGTGCGTGTGTGTTTTTATACACTTGCAAACGTGTGTGATGATGTGTGTCTGTTGCTGGATTTAATGACTTATATTTATCTTTACAGATATAGTTTTGGATGTTTTTTTGAGTGGTTTGTTCTGTACCAAATTTGATGAGGTGTTTTTAATATTTTTTATTGGTTAAATATTGGTTAAACTCAAAGTCAAACGTAAAGGAGACCGATATTAATATTATAATGTATTAAAAGTCATGAAATTTGGAGATATGGGGTTTCTGCCCGACCGTGGGGAATAAGGGAAAAATAACAAGGTTATTATCATCAAATTGTTGTTTTTTAATCAAGATTGTTCTTAGCGCACTTTTCCACCATTACACTGAACCGTTGTAAGCAAGGTCTGGAGCAGTTACAGTTATGTTTCCAGATGAGCCTGGTTCAACACGGCACGATTACATACTGTTCTCAGCTCTGAATTTTCGACACGGTTGTGCTGAATCATGCTAATAGAATGTGTGCAGACACGTTATAGCTCAGTCTCTTGTGTTACCAAGACAGATTGTGACGCGTTTGTGTTTAAATTTTCAAGATTTCCATTATTTGCCCTGCGGTAGAAAAAGAAACCATTTACGAACCGCCTGGCCCAGACTGGCACAGAGTGAAACGATTTAAGTCTGGATAAAGGGAATTCTGAATTTTTTTCTAAACACATTGTAGACGTTAGAAGTGTATTGCTGAAACACATTAGAAAGACACAGAAGTATGTAGTACTGAATTGGGGAGTTAACTGTCGGCATTAACGGAATAGCATTGAAATAGATTAAGTCTTATTTATCCAACCATTTTCAATTTGCAGCAAAAAAACAATGAGGTGTCACGCAAATCGCAAGTCTTGTACGGTGTACCACAGAGCTCAGTCTTCGGGCCTCTGCTCTACGCATTATACATGCTACCACTAGGAGATGCAATAAAACGACACAGAATTAGCTTTCACTGTTATGCTGATGATACTCAAATTAATATTTCCTTGAAGCCTCATAAAACACAGCAGTTCCATCGAATAATGGAATGCATAGTCAATATAAAAAACTGGATGAGTAACAATTTCTTATTACTGAACTCAGACAAAACAGAAGTGTTACTTATTTGACCAAAACCGCCGTACGTAACAACCAAGAATACAGTTTAACTATTCACGGATGCTCCATAAAACCCTCGTCGTCAGCTAAGAATCTTGGCGTTCTATTCTATAGTAATCTGTCATTTGAGATCCATGTCGTCAACACAAACTTCTATTGTATTACAGTCCTTCACGTGCGTTACGCTCTCAGGCATCCTGTCAGTTGGTAATACCTAGAATTTCAAAATCAAGTGCAGGTAGTAGATACTTTTCTTATCTAGCGCCTAAACTTTGGAATAGTCTTCCCTGCACTGTCCGGGAGGCAGACACGCTCTGTCAGTTTAAATCTAGACTAGAGACGCATCTTTTTAATCTTACATACACTACACTTCTATAATAGAAATCCTCAGAGGGTTTAGGCTGCATTATTTAGATCAACCGGAACCAGGAACAATTCCAACAACAACTGATGTACTTGTTGCATCAAAGAGTGCAGAACAGTACTCTATTCTCAGCCAGTCTTGTTTCTTTGTTCCAAGGATACCGCAGGATGCAGTTCATATCCAGACCTGATGGCAGTGCGGAGAATGGGAAGCGGTGACCTGACAAGAGCTGAGCTGATAGAGCTGGATAAAGGACGTTTATTACATTTTTAGTTTAGCCTTGTCATGCAAGCACTGTCGAGCTTGTGCAGAGGCAGCAGCTTTTGCCAGAGGGGAACTGGAATCCCCTGGTTGGGCCTAGTTTTTTTTCTCGATAGGAGTTTTGGGTTCCTCGCCACCGTTTGCATACTCTTTTGTACTATTTGCCTGGCTTGGGGGGCTGCTGTAGAATTAAAAAAATTTACATGATTAATATTGCATGTAGAAATGTATTGCCTGTTTAATATTGACCTGTGTTTCTCTCTCCTTAATTTTGAATGTGTGTGTGTCCGTGTGTGTCCGTGTGTCTATGTCGAAGTGTATAAATATGTGTCCATATTGTGTGTGTGGAGCGTTTGAATGTGGGTATGTCTGTCTTCTGTGTTTCCACCGTTTTCTTGTTTTTACAGGTATATGACTTTAGTTGTTTTGCTTATAGTCAATATGTCTCATGTACCGTTGCTTTGTAACAATGGAAATTGAAAAAAGCGCTATACAAATAAAGTTGAGTTAAACCGTTAAACAGTTTTTCACCCATTCCCTGTTCAGGATTTTTTGGGCGGGGCTAAAACGGGGGATCGATGATGCAATGGAGCGTACGACCATCCATGGCCCCTCCCCTATCAGGCGTCTGCTCAATCACAAGCTCAGGGGTTGTAAACTCACACGCACACGCTTTCAGGCTCTCTCACTCTACCCAGCTAAAAAATCTCATGCCAAATAACAAGCAAATACAGAGTATTGCAAATAAATGCAAATAGAATCCGCGGCTGTATAGGCTATATCAAAACATAAATTCCTGAGTTATGCCAGGGAGCAGTAAAATGTCTTGTCCACTCCTCAATGTTACCTGATAAAGTAAATGGGCTGATCCTGAAGCACATTGACAGCTTGTTTAATGGCTAATAGTGTTTGTGAATACTATGCATATGTATATCCAGCCTGTTCCGGGTGTGTGCGTGCGTGTGTGTGAGCACTCACATGACCCCACTCATGATTGAGAAACTGGGCCGCAGCCAAAACGCCCACCCCAGAGCCTGCTCATAATAAGCAATAATGTGATATTTGCTTTCATGCCTTAAGCGGGTGGAATATTTGGACCTCCCATTTAGACACAACAGGAATTTGGCACTAAATGTGTACAGGTGCACCGAGAGCGAAAGAGGGAAAAATTCCATTTCAACATCTGTGTCAGTGGCTGTTGCTATCTCCCTAAAAACCACCAGAAGATGCTTTAAATAGCTACGAGAGCTGGTGCGTGGCCAAGCGTGCATGCCCTGAATGGAGAGGTTTAACAGGAGGGCATGGAGGATTATACTGTATTTACAATTAATAGATTATGTTTAGGGGGGTTTTAGGACTGCATATTTAATCTCATCCCCCCAAAAATCTTGGAATAACTTGTGTCAACTACTTAACGTCGACTACAGTAAGATATCTGCGACTTTTAAAACTAAATCCTTCAATCCGCCATTCTAGTGTTATCCATAGAGTCACAATGTTGGGCAAGCAGTATACTCTACGTTTTGTCTATACTCTGAACACTGAACACCATTACAGTAAAATCACAAAATAATGTCATATTGTGTGAATATAGAGTATATAACCACAAAACATTCAATTGTAACTTAATTAAACATTGTCAGCAAGATTCAAGATCCGATATTTGTCTGATTCATGTGAGCTCAAACTCAGATACAAGCTTAATTTCTTCTGAAACTAAATCCTTGATTCACCTGTGATATTTGTTCTCTTTTATCTTTTCCCCCCTCGTTCCCTCTATATATTTTGTTCTCCCATGCGGCTGGATTGCAGCTAAATCTAGGCTAAAATGTTTTAGACTGCTCTCTCTCTCTCTCTCTCTCTCTCTCTCTCTCTCTGCGGATGTCCCTCTGTGAAGGTCCATATGCTCAGCAGCTGGTGTATAAGCATGTGTGCTTGGTGTGTGAATCAGTAAACTGTACTTTGTAGAGAATGGGTAGACATGTTTCCGAAGAATGTGTCATCACGGTTTTCAGACATACAGTGATGTTGCCTTGCCATTTAAGTGTTTGTCAATCTTTTGCACAAGGCTCCTGGCATGAATGCCAACAAGACTGTTCTCTTTGCCGATTAATGCCTTTACCTTAAGTGCAGATGTATGCTGTTGAAGATTTATTCATTTACTTTCAGTGTGATCTTATAAGTTTTTGTTGGTATTTGTATGTGAAGTGTGCTTCTTGAACACATGCACTTTTATACATTTGGCATTGAAAGATGCTGTACAAAATAAATGTATAGCTACACACAGGATTTCTGGGTTGCTTTCAACCTAGCGTTGGGTCAAAAAGGCATGGAGGTTGGGATTTAACAAAATGAGTTAAATTATCACAAAAAAGGCTTATATTTGACCGACATTGGGTTATAACAACCCAGTATTTTGGGTTGAAGCAGCCCAGCATAGGTTATTGTGCAACCCAATGGTGGGGTTTGACCCTTTTTGACCCAACACCTTAAAAATATTTGACCACATTTCAAAAATATGTGAAGGCTCTGTAAAATAAAAAGTACATAAAATTACTTTGATATAGTGTAGAATCTTAACAGAAAAGCATTTACATTGAAGCGTCGCGGCATACAGTATTTTTGGCTGTGATTTTATAAAACAATGTAAATATACAACATGTGGATGATTTATTATTCTTTTCTGGAGTTTGTTCATAGTAAATGGACAAAATATTTGATTGTAAAGGTTTTATATAGGTGTTTTGTCTATAAAGGTGTCTGTCAATCTTTTACTAGGTGGATGACTTTTGGCTTTGTGCAAACGTGACAAGTCCAGAGGAGCTACATTAATAACTTTTTTATTGCTAATATTGCAATGTGTTAAATGGCTATAATTTGATAAGTGATGTTATTTCTATTCGCATGCTGTTAAATCACCCAATAAACTTCTGTTAACATTCGTTGTTTGTTCTCACTAAATAATCTTCTGTGCTCATTCAACACGTTATATGAATACATTTTTCTATTATTCTATTAAAGAATATTTCTTTAATATTAAGTGTGACAAATCTTTACCTTTTTTATTCTCACCGCCTTCTTTTCTGTTAACATCCTCAGATTTGCCCAGATGTATCAGACTGCTTATCGGTCATACCATTTAATAGACCGAGTTAAAAAAAGCCCACAGCTAAAATGGTTTCACGGAGGCAATGTTATGCGTTCCATTTCTTCCATCAAGACTGCTTATTATTCAGCTTTCTGGCTAAGTGGCTGCCATTCTAAAAGGCACCTTACACAGCCGTTAGCCCATCTTTAAACGTAATGTATTGCTGTAGAATGTATCGGCCAATCAGAGAAGAGCCCTTATGCTCCTCGTAGAAGGGTGTGATTTTTGAGTCGAAAATTGTGGCCTGTCAGTATAAAAAAGACTTTGCCTCGCTGCGTTTTTAGATTTGAAGCGTTTGTACCTTCACCTCAAAGGAGGCAGAAAAACATTGTGCTTTCCCTTCCGTTCTTACCGTGCTGCAGCTTTTCAATGAAAGATGTATAAAATCGAAGGATAGAAATCGTACTTTAATCTGCACAAATCTTTAAAACGTGCAATAGCAATAAAAGCAATAAAAACTGTTTTTTAATAATCTACTCTAATAATACTAGACTACATCATACATTGTGAGATGAACATTGATAATTTACATCTCACAGATAATTTGTGCATTTCATATATGCATTATTTTATTCATCGTTGTTGTTAAATTTTGTTGTCTTCTTTCTTCAACATTTAGATTGATGTAGAGGGATACTAGTTTTGGCAGTTTGCAGGGCACCTCTTGTAGCGCTTTTATCAAATCCTTTTTGCTTTTGTGGCCCCGACATCTTATGAATTTGACATGTGTTTCACAGTAATGAAAATGTATTGTGTGGCATCTGTTTGAAGTTTGCTACATTGTGCTTCTTGCTTCAGTCTGGCTAAAGGTGCACGATCAAAGCAGGGAGTGTCTCCTCCGAGGCTAGAGAAACATACAGCACGTTACTTTCTTCCTCTCTTTCTGTCTCTTGCACTGTAGGGTCAACAAAAGCCCTGTAATCTACCAGCCCCCTCTGTTTGATGGACTCTCGACTATGATCAGACTCCTCAGAATTGAGTTCCATAACTGACCTGGCCTGACCTGCAAATAACAGCAAAACCAAACGAGTATTTTTAAAGACATGCACGCGTGCAGCCAGATGAATGTGTGAGTGATAAATCACATACTTAAGATGTGTTCGTCTTGTAAAAACAGTAGAGAAAAGATGAGTTTCACATTGTAATGACTTTTTAACAGGGTTGCAAAAAATTACAAACGAAAAATAAAACAGGGCAGATTAAGAACCTCCATTAAATGACATTTTTTTTATAAAAAGAAAAAAATTTCATAGCCCCTTATTGGACAATTCTACTGGAAAAGCACGCAGCACGCGCACACGGCATCATGGAGAGCAGGTGAAGTAGCATGCGCAGACGTCACTTTCACTTGTGTGGAGGAGAGAGAGAGCAAATGTTCGCGAAGTTCAGGTGTTTGTTTGTTCACTGCATTTGGGTAATGAATGTTATATGAACAGTGGATATAATGCTGGATTTGGAGATCGTTTGAAACTGATATATGGAGCCCAGCGCTAAGATGCCGGACACGAAACGCATGCGGTTTATATGTGGTTTAGTTCAGCCTACCCCTCCCCCCTGCACGTGCCGTTGATTTCGGAAGTAATCGTACAGCTGAATCTATCTTTTATAAATATGATCAAACTAAATACTCTTCAAAGATACAATGTATGCAATACTACTCTATAGCTACTCAAGATTAATATGAGATTGACAGAAACCCCGTGTCTAAGGGACGCTTTAATTTAAAGGTGGGTGATCCTGTCCAGAACTGTTTTTTGTCATGTTGATTGGAAATTTCTTTACATACTGATAGCAATCGAGGAAAATTATATATCACCTGTAAAAGGCGTAGTACCAAAAAACGTTCGCCAAATCAAAACGTTCTGGCTGTTTCATTCATTACATGAATTAACAAAATACATTCATGTGTTTGGAGGAGGCGTGGTTTAAGACGACGAATCGCATGGAGGGTGGGATTAAAATGTCAGTGCTAGCAGGCTAAAGTAAGCACCTTTCCAAATCAACCACCCCAACTTTAAGATTAAGCCACAAAAGCGTGCATGTGACGTTGTTTGTGTAATGTCTAACGTTGCATGTATAATGTCACATTTCTTTATGTTGTTGCTTCGAAACCAAAAATACATGTTTTACTTACTATTTGTATTTATGCTTGTTTGTAAAATCATCTGTTTTATTCAGTGAATAAGTGAAATCACTTTAATCATCTCAGCAAACGAAAAGTCGAAATGACTAAAAAGATGCAGTATTTTCAGACCTTGAATACTGCACAAAAATGTTTACATTCATTTAAACGACTAAATGCTCATGTTTTAATATGTATTTAAGAAGAGTTAAGATAAATATATATTTACTGGAATAGCTCTCATCTTTCACATTCTTTAACATGATGAAGTTTGCTTTTGCTGGAATTGAACAGAATCGAAAATGGAAAGGCCACGATGTAAATGCTGAAATAAAGGCAAATTTGAAGTGGTCTGTAGAAGAATGTATTTATGTAAATATATTTCTAAAACTTATATAAAACATGTATATGTCCACTCCAGTGTCCAGTCTGTGTTGAGTCAGTTGTTTTCTCAGCGTCCACAGGTGTTTGTGATGACCTTACATCTGTTTCCCCTTCCACTCTTCTATTTTGCACTCCCACTCTTCATAATACCATTAACCTGTCTGTCCTCACAGGGATCACTGTAATTTACTTTCTATTATTAAATTCTACAAATGCAAAGCAAACGGGAACAAGCTTTGGTTTTAATGAGGAAGACGTTTCGAACATGTCGGTTATATTCAGCTATTTTCTTTTCTTCTTACGCCTTTTCTCAACTCTCAAGGCTGATATGTATTAAAGCACGGCTCTTTTAAAGTGGATAATGATGTTCACAAAGAATGCAAGTGAAGTATGAAGATTTGGAATGAAATCATTTAACATCACATCACAAAAGCAGAGTGACAAAAGTCCCAAACTAACTACCTAGAATCCCGGCGAAGGCCAAATATCACAGCGCATTTACCTACGTGTTAAAGAAATCGCCCGTAATAGCCTTGAATTACTCAAAGGTATTTCATGAGCAAAGAAATTATGTTGGCCGTGGATGAGATGCTTTTACAAGCATAAAAATGTATATAGGCAGTAATTTAAAACACGTTACTAAATGAAAAATCTAACAAAGTGTTAATAGTAAAACAAAACTTTGCTTTGTAAATCCGGTTGTTAACATGCGTGTTGTCCCCTTTTCAACCAAACATCTCTTTTCAGGAACATCTGGTAAGCATTTAACGTCGTTCCTCCAGTGACACTAATAAAAACCACACACTACCATTCGTGTGCTTGCCAAGAAAGGGAGGAACTTTGGGATTATTTATTTGTTTTCCAAAGGAAACCAGTACTCACCAGTGTGGGGTCTGAGTCATGCCGCCTGTTTATTTGTAATGGGATCTTTTCTCAACACTGGATTATATGTCATCTCTCCCAGCGCACAGTTCATCTGAGGAGTTGCATCATAGGCGCATATCATTGACACAGCATTCAGCATTCAGAGCTGGCGCTGTCTCACTGTGTGGCTCGGAGACCAAAAACAAACACATCTATCTGAACCGATTCCTAATAAAGCACCAACGACCCCCTCAAAAGCTGTTTTTCTTTGGAAAATCTGCTTTGCGTTACTCTCGAATGGAACGACACAGAGAGAGTGTTATCTACTTACAAGGGATTCAGATTTGTATTAAAGCGCTGTTTAAAGCAGATGTTTTCTCTCATTTCAACTGCTCTTGGATGTCGTCTGAGGGAAAACATCTTGATCCGTTTTATTGTGCTGTTTCTTCATGGATATTTCTGCTCACTTCCATAACGTTCTGTTGGGAGAAAGAGACACTAAGCATGGTTCTGATATCAGGGCTTCCAATACAGTAAGCTCATTGTATTAAAAAACATTGTCATAGACATCTCTACAGCTCCTTTCAGGTAATTGCTCCCCTATTAGTTTCTGCCCAGTGCATCTGACAGATATGAATTGGATCTTGCCATGCAACCTGCTGATAAATGACATTTAAAATGGGCTCTTAATTGTTAGGGAAAAGTGTGAGGTGAAAGAGAGGAGTGATGTTCCCATCCACACACCTGTGATTAGAGAGCGTGAGGTGCGTGTGTCTGCCCTCCTCCGTGGATAGAAGCAGATGACCCTGGGGGAGGCATAGAGCTCAAGGTGCACAAAGCAAAAAGGCACAACATTTTATGTTTTGTATAACTGTAGAGGTACAAAAACAAACCCTTAAGGGCACCACCCCAATGACGGCTATTGTACCTTAAAATGTACAGTTTTGAACTTTTCTGAGTGTAAACAATGTCTTTCATTAAAAGAATTGTCATGCACTTAAATGTGCTTTATGATGTAACAATTTTTGGCTTCGTTTACGTCTGAAGAACCTTTCTGTTTCACAAAAGGGTCTTAGTTGTGCAAAAATGTTCTTTAGGCCATAAAAAAGTAAGCAAGAAATGGTACTTTTGAGTGAATGGTTATTTTAGGAAACAAAAATGCTTTTTGTATGCCACATTTTGTGGCACCTTTTTCTTTTTTAAACAGATTACCGTTTGACAATCTCTTCACATTCTCATAACAAGCAATAAATAAAGTGAAATAAATATAAAATATTTCTATGAGTGGTATATTGTATATTTATGTATATCAAAAGCACTGTATGTTCCTATGACCATAAATAAGTTTACATGATTGTAGTTTTCATAAACAAAGTTAACCATGATTTTACCACATTTAAAACAAAAAATAACCATGGTTATTACGAATAACCCATAGGTACCTGAAGTAAAACAAATGCTAATCAATTAACCAAAAAAACAAGGTTTATTTTCATAAAAGGTACTTTATGCTGTAATGTAACTGTAATGTTACTGTAATGTTCCTGTAATGTGTAAAAGGAGAATTTTTCCATTTTATGCTTTCAAAGCTATCTATTGTTAGCTGCTCCCAAACTGCCTACCCTAGCTTTAAACAAAGTTCACTCAAAAATGAAAAAAAAATATATATTCACCCTCATGTCATTCCAAACCCATATTACAGTCTTAAACGTTTCGGTCTGTTTTTCATACAAAGCTATCACATGACTTCACAAGACTTGGAACAAACTGTAAGCGTCATTTAAACCACATTTCAGCCCGAGTGCTAATTCACATTTATCACATTGCTATGAGAGGCCAAAAAAATCGTCAGAAAACATGTTCTGCTAAAGAAAGTAATTTAAGTTTGGAACAGCACGGGGTAGGCCTACATAAATAATGACGCCATTTTTAATTTTGGTGAACTATTCCTTTAATACCCTGTGTTATTTAACGCACACATCTGCAGAGGGAGGAATTCTATTAGCAGTACGCACACACACACACACACATAATTAACCTGATGCTATGCACAGCTGGCCACCTCTACCTCTGCGCCACAGTGAGTGTGGGTGGCAGGGCAGCAGTGCTAAATCAATCTCCAATTTCAATCTCTAATTGCGATGCCCTTATGCATTCTGCCACGGTCCCAAACCACCAGCACTACGTCGGTATCCACGGTCAGATGGCCATATTTCACCTCCTCGCATCTTTTGAATTACAAGTGGACCACCAGAGCACATGCGCGCCAAAATGATTGACAAGTTACACTTTGAAAATCTGACTCCATATCAGTTTCCTGGAAGACCGAGCGACTGTCACTTAGTCTAATGATCAACAGTGCTCGTTCAGTATGAAGCACACTCAGCGCCAGGAATGGTTTTGTCATCAATAAAACCGAAGCCAGAATCCTGCGGCGAGCTCCGCATTGATGTTGCTGTTAAGTTTCAATGAAGAAATGTTATCTGCCAGCACGTCTGAAAGTTTGCATGCTGCATGACCACGCTAATGTAATTTCCACAGCCACACTACCTGCGATTTCTCCGGCCGGCGAATTTACGCATTCATAAGTCGTGAAATGAAAACACAACAGGAAGCGTGAAGAACAGATGCGCCAGACCTTGCTGCGTGAATCATCAGCGAACGTTGATGGAATATATCACTGACCTGTAGAATGTGTTTTTTTGCAACCACGCAGTTTGAGAAAGCATCCCATGATTCATTCGTACGGGCACATCCTCTAACGTCAGAGCGCAATCAAAGGCAATGCTCCTTGAGACATTATAGCACTCGTAAAAACCTCTCATCTCATTAGCTTGTGCCGCTAACAGCACAGAATATTCATAGGCCTACGTGATTTTATAGAGCGCGCGTGATCGGAAAGTGAACAACGTGACGATTTTGCTATCAATCACTCATCCCCCTAACATGATAACATTGGACCTGACCTTCCTGTGAAAGATTCTGCATTGACTGAGCCTTTCAACGTTATTACCAAAAAGGCCTCATTAGCCCTTATCCCTAGGGGTGCCGGGGAGTGCGGGGTGGTACGGGGAGAAATGAAGACATTTGGTGGAGGTCGACCCCTTCCTCGCACGCTTGTGATGGAGATATGGATTAAACAGCTGGAGGGGGGTCTCTCGAGACCATTGAGAAAGACACTGCACTATAGCAGTAAAAATCCATCACGCATATTTCAATTGCCCCAGCAGCATTAATAGACACTACTGTTCTTTAATATTTGATGAACTGGATGGTTGGGCCATCTAACGCTGGGTAATCAAGCAAAAGGTAATAGAGGAGCGAAAGAAAGAGAGGGTGACCTGCCATCAATTTTTAACCCTGAGAGGAGGTAAAGCGTTAATAAAATGGAAAACACAGCTACACATAAAAATACACAGACATGCTGGCACAGTCGCTTGTATTGTACATTCATAGTAGTAACCCAAATCAGGCAGCTCTCAAGATTTGAAACTGAAACATATATTTATTTTAAACTGTGCATGGTAAATAAATACTAGGTATTCAGGATGACAGATGAGTGCACAGGTATGACAGGCAACAAAAATAAGCTCATAAAGGTGAATTAACTAAACAATGAGATCATTTCTATTTTTCCAAAGTCTAATAATTTCCATGTTTCTGTCACCGGAGCCAGAAGAGGGCTTTTCATTCTAACTGCTATTATTAGGGGAAGAGCAAACAAGCTATTGCCAAGGACCCGTGTCTCCATATGGAACCCATTCCAGCCCCGTACCCAGTACCAGTATGTTTCACAAGCGCTTATGTCCATTTGGTGAAATTTGTCAAAACTAATAAAAAATCAAATTGATTCAAATGCTAACACATGTTCAGGAGACCCAGACAGCTATAGCGCACAGGCAAACGGTGGCTGAAACGGTGCGGTTTTGATAGTAATTGTAGACAGGAGAGTAAAGCACACGTTAGGCTTCTTTGTTCTTGACATTGAATGATGAAAAGCCTCTGACATTTTGAACCCCACAGGAATCGTCCTCTGGGTTGTCAGCGGAGGTTTGCGGTTCTTATATAAAGAAGCATTTGTTTAAAATTTCCAAGTCATCATAATAATAGGTTTGTGGATTTTAGTGTATTTGTATTAGGACTGAAGTCTTATTTATGCTAGTGTCCTCTAAGAAGTTGTCAAATTTAAAGCTGACAAAACGAGGAGCATGTCCAATTCTTGAAAACTTGAAGTGATAATTTACCCAAAAATTCTAATTCAGTCATAATTTTCGTTTTAAACTTGTATGACTTTCTCTCGTCTGCAGAACACAAAAGAAGATATTTTGAAGAATGTCGATGACCGAGCAACGATGGTCCTCTTTGACTTGCACTTTTTTTGTGTCTACACAATAGAAGTGATTGGGCACTTCTATCGTTTCTTTACCAACATTCTTCAAAAAATCTTCTTTTGTATTCTGCAGATAAAAAAGTCATACAGGTTTGAAATGACAAGCATCTCTGTGGTTAAAATGTATACTGTGTGTTGAAAAACAAAATTGTATCTGAAGTGAACCATTATACATGTATGCTTAAGAAAACATGTGTTATTGCATACATCCAGCCTTATCTCAAAGCAATTTGTAAATATTTTATAGGTGGCTAATTCCTATCAGTTGAATGAAAGATTATTAGAAAAAATACACCACACTGAAGCCCCTCCCCTGGCCCCTGGCCCCTCCCCTAAACCTACATCACTGGTATAAATGAAAATAATACTATAATGTACAAATGAGATCATATGTGTTCATATGGATTAGCCACCTATAAAATAGTTTAGAATTCCTGTGCAATTGTGAAGGTATATCACTGTAGGCCTGAGAGAGTGGGGCTATCTGATATTCAGCCCTGCCTCCAGTAGAGATCCTTGGAATCGTTCCTTTCAGGGAGTGTTTATGTAAACCAGCGCAAATTATTCCACCAATTATAGGGTCACTTGGGTCAGCACAGCTCAGAAGGGAGGAAGGAATCCAGACCGTGCCGTGCGGAGAGGGGTTGAAAACATCTGCTGTGAGGGTAAAGAGTGGATCTGGAAGGCAGCCCTCACTTCACTCATGAGATTATACTTGCCTTCTTATCTGATAAATCAAAGCGGAGGAGGATCTGTCAAAGTAACAACAAAGTGGACTGATTTTGATTCCAGGTGAGAGTGGGAGGAGCACAAAAGAAAAGACTAAAAGCCCAGTTAAAATTTTCACAGAACTTCAAATGATGACTACAGTGTGCATCAGTCGCGATTTCTTTAAGACTGCAAGGGAAGCTCAGCTTCCACTATAATTGTCAAAAAATGAATGGTCAAATATATGTACTATTATGTTAACATTTTATTGACTAAAAATGCGTTATACACGTTCATCTCGAATGAAAACAATTTAGTTCAGAATCAGCTACTTAGGTCGGCTGACTCGATTTCCTTCTCATTCATTCCCGTAGCGTACAGTGCATTACTCTGTTGAAGCCCAGCGTCCATTGACTTCAATGGGGCTGCTTTAAACAGTTTTTTTCAGTGCTTAGAAACAAGACGGTCATTGGATAATGCTGCGATTATGTCCCGCCCACGGACGCTCAGCGTCTCTGGGATGAATGGAGGAGTGGGCTGGCCCGGACTCCGAGCGTCTGCGTGATGATTGGAGGGTCTGTCGAAAGATTGCATCTCCTTTTGATTGACAGCAATTTTGTTCTATAAAAAGTCGCTGACGCTGAAGCTATTCGATCTCAGTCCCATTGCGAATTTTGCAAGTGTAGTCGAAAGACAAACTGCTGCAACCTATTTCTTGGTACTTGCTTTCCGAAATTTCTAGCCAATTTTCATCATACATTTCACACAATTATACACCACACTCCTTGTTTCAGTTTAATGTAATTCCCACATTACCTCCGTTGAGTTTAATATCTTTTTTTAGATCGTTTGTTCATTCATTCATTGTGAAATGAGCTTCCCCACTTTGAAAGACCAGCAGCCGCCACTGGTGTGCATGGCTTTTCTTTAGATTAATTCATTTACTTATTTTCTCTAAAATTGGCTTGGCTGTAATAATATGTCAAATTGCCAGGACTTAAACTCTGAAAAGTAATTTGAACAATTACCCTGAGAGAACTTCATCTCTTTATCTTGAAATAAATAAAAAAAAGGGTTCCATGATACCTTGAATTACATTGGTTAAATTTGTTCTGTTGGTGTTATTGTGCATGTCGCAATGAGTTTGTTTTTTTAAACACTGACAACATGACACAAAAAAACACCTGACAATGGTATGATCATTCAACTGGTCATATTAAGTACACTAAAAAAATACCCGTACAAAAATGTTGATATTATGGAAGCTGGGGCACCAGAACAAATCTAAATATATATATATTTTCTAAATAATTTGCCTTTATTTATACAGTGCAGTGGAAGAAAGGACTGGAAACGAAGTTGGAGAGAGAAGGTCTTGACTCGAACTTGGGTTGCCCAAAGTGCAACCCAGATGCCCATTGGCTCTGATTTAGAAAAACTTGTACATTTGCTGTCTATTACTATAATTTGACAGAAATCATGTGTAATTTTAGCGCATTTCAAAAGTACATGAACATTTTATAAAATAAAACAGAAAAATTTCATAAGTAAATGCATTCCATCACTGAACAATAGGATACACAACAACAAAATCAACAAAAACAGTTTAAACAAAACTGGCAAACAGTCAAACGATACAATGAAATAAAATAAATTATTCAAATCGCACTGCATGCTAGGTAGAGGCTAAATGGGAGCGAACCCCAATTTTTTTGTGTAGACCAATTTGAAAACAAAAAACACAGATCCAACTTTTCTTGCTAGAGAAAAGTAAAATCATAACAGAAAAGCTGCATAAAAATACATGTTTTCCTGAAATCTGTAAATAGTTGTAATGTCAGAATTTTACAGAAAACATTTAACCAAGGGAAAGTGCATTTACAGACACTTTTATCCAAAGCAATGTATACGTCAAGTAACACATTTAGATAATACATGTTTCATGGGATTTGTTCCCTCATGACCTTGGCAAAGCATCAAGCCCTTCCATTTGAGCTACAAAAACGGGGCTATTTTTCAGCATTATTTAATGATCAAACAATCTTTTGTTACGGTAAGAGTCAAGAAGATGGGGGTGGTGCAAGAACAGAGAAGAATACTCTGTTCAAGTGAAATGATTGGTTTCTTGTCGCTTCAATGATCACATCCTTCCCCCTTCTCTCTCTCTCTCCTGCTCCCTCTTAGCAGCGCTGGGGAAAATGTGAGAACCAGATGTGGAGCCTTGACTGCAGATGTGCTCGCTTAGAGGCCAAAAAAGAGCTAATCTCAGGACCTCGGAAACACACTCACGTGAACACACAAACACTCGCAAACACAGGCACGCCGAGAATTTCTCAAGCCATCCTTCATTTTGAATTATTCATTTAGGAAATGATAATAGCACTACGCTTCAGTCTAATAAAGAGCATCAGTCTCTCATTAAAACCAGATTCTGCTTGCCACATTTTAGCCGCTTCCAGGAATCACAGGAATGGGAGCACGGTGCGCTCTCTTATTTACTTAGCAGATGATAACCTCTTACCACACTCGCTCTCAACAGAGTTAAAAACATGCTCTCCTCTCTCCCGCAAACAGCCTAATGGGTTTAAATGCTCTCAAATATTAATGCATGTCCTTCAGACGCTACAAGCCAAGCCCATTATTATAACAAGCAATGGCCTCGTACGCTGGGACAGTGAAGAAAGAGAACTCAATATTAATGAAATGAGTGCGAATGGTAAAGATAGAGTGTAAGAGCAATGCTTTCAGATGACTAGCTTTGCAGGTCGCTTACACTGTATGCTTTGATGCAGTTGTTAGTTTTGAGCATGTGAATAAAACAAATAAAATGCATTGTGGGTAAAATGTAGAAGTTATATATTCTTTTATATCTTGAATGCTTTTATTATTTTTCTTGCTTTGCACCGGAAGGTATGCTCTTCTCATTCTCATCTCTATATGCTTTAGTCAGTGTTGTCACAACAAAGTGTACTTTTGTTTTGTGTCGGCTGTATTAACAATCACTTTTCAAGCAAGGGATTGGTCGCCACAACTGTACAATAATCACTGTATTACAAAATTCTGAACACCAGAGTTGCTTCCTCCTGCAAAATATAAAATAAATAAAAAGTAACTGTGTTAATATAATATAAATTATTTTATTACTAATATACAGTATAAACTTTAGTATTATAGTATTAACAAAACAAATTAATTTACATGGCTTTATAAAAATAATAGGTGTGTAACAATATATTACCACGTAGGCTATTGCAATACAAAAACATTCAGAGATGTATCCTGTAGCTATGGCAATATATTGTTAAATGAAATATATCCATTTTTTATTTTGATATATTTTCAAGTTAAAAAAAAAAATTCTACTGTGACAGATCTATTAAGTTTTTATAAGTTAATAACAAATAACCAATGTTACAAAACTTGTCAATGTTGTGGGGGGAAATCTGTCATTTGAAAGTCAATTTCTTGGTTTTTTTTTTTTATATCGTGACGCAATCGTTAACCATATCGGGTCTCCTGTCGAATCGTGAGCTGAACATATCATTACACCCCTAATAAACAATTTTTGTTGAAAATCCTTCAGATGACTATTGGAGAAGAGAGAGAGGAAAGCGAGAGAAATAGAGAATTAAGCCCTCCACCCAAATCTTCCCGTTTTATTAGCATTCTATTCATTCTCTCGCTTCCAATGAGTATTGATTGGGCCACATTTGCCATGCATTGTGCGCCTAATTCTGCCTGGTTTGTGTGTGTGTGTTTATAAGTGAGTATTGATGCGTGCATGTTTACGTGTGTCAGATTTGTGGCAGCTGTCAGCTGGTGTCTCCCCAGGATGAGCACAGCACATCCCATCTCCAGGACCCTCTGACCCCTGCATTCTCACCAGGGACCAATAACACCTCCCTTGATTTAGTGCGGGGAGGTTACATGGTACTTATGTTTAATAAGCAGCACGCAGAGCTGGGCCTCCCTGGCAGAACTTTTGGGGTAATCACCTCATATCCATCTTAGGCTGGTTTGGGAAGGAAGGATGCTACACATGACTGGTAACAGACAGCCAATGAGAGGTCCTGTGGTGGAGGGAACAAACTCTTTAGGTTATTGGATATTTTATGATTTGGTTGAAGAAAGTAATTTATGACCAATTATGGAAATGCAGTTAATCAGATTTCATCCTTCATTTCTATGAGAGAGTGAGTCATTGAAATAAGTGTGCATGTGATTTGGTTTTCAGCGGCTTACTTATTCTCAATAATAACATTTGGGTGTAGCTGTAATTGTGGATTTTGACTTTTTAAACCTTGATTTTATGCGATGTATCTCATCCACGGTGCCTCCTTTCGAAGCAAATTTGTGTATTAAATAATTGGAAGTTTTACTCCTCCCTTTTCTCCTTGCTTGTATTTGAGCGTTTCCATTAGTCCACCAGTGAATCGTATTTGAACAGTGCACAGGCAGAGTAATGTAAATGTGTCCTTTTTGTTATTTTTTGGAGTGACATAGCCCCAGTTCCTTTTCACTTTGGATAATAAAGAGCACCTTAAACATTGTACACCATCATCTCCTATTGTGTTAAAAGGACCATTGTGTGATTTTTAGCTGCATCTAGTGGTGATGTTGTGAATTCCAACCAATGGCTCACTCCACCCCTGTCCCTTTTGAAGCACTTCGGAGGCTCAAAGAGCATCAAGAAGTTGTCACATTTTCGCTTCTTTCCCGAATGAGATAACATATAGCGAAATGCATTCTGTTTAGTTTTTCAGCTCATTTGTCTTTTAGGGCTACTGTAGAACCAACATGGCAGCAACATTCCATGTAGGGGACCCGTGATGTTTATCATTATATATATCCTTTACGCATCTCTGAAGACAGTTATTGCTTTTTCTGTCAATAGATCCTAAAAAGTGACACACTGGTCCTTTAATGGAAACAAAATCATGTGGGGTTGAAACAACACAAGGGTGAGTAAATTAAGATATTAAAATGTTGGGGTGAGCTGGTCAGACATTGTTTGTTTTGGATATGCACACAAAGCTCTGTATATACCGTATGTTCTATTCAGACAGTAACTACTGCTTCACAGTGCACAACTGACAACCTGATGTAAATGTTTGCAAATTATATTGTGGATTTTAAAGCATTTAAATGTTGTAAAATAGAATAAGATTCTTGCCTCGAGCCAGTGCATCAACTCTACTGGCCATAAAAACTCCCAAAGTCACATTTCCCTGAAGCCCATGACAGAGAGGTGAAGGCTGATATGAGTGGCTGTCATGCACTGGACAGTTTTGTACCAGTCACCTTGTCTTTCCTTTCAGGAGCTAGTGAGCATTTTCTTTATCCATGAGTGCTTGTGTTTGCCCTGAGGGAAACCTAATGATCCTCTGTCTCTTTTGGTTTGTTGTGTTGTCTACACCTCTCCCAAACCGCAGAACTCACTCCACCATTTCCAGTCCCAAAGCTACAAAATCGCCTGACCTCCCTGTGCCCTTGTAAAACAGGGCAGTTCAGTTCAGCAGCACATAATGGCAGCGTACATTAGAAAAAACGGTGTATTTCTAAATCTTTTATGAAGAATTACATTGAAAGACAACAATTCGTGATGATAGTTTCTCCGTATTATGAGTAAGAGAGGCTTTTCTAGTTTCTTTTTGTGGAGACAAAAGAATAGTAAATGGGTAAGTGCCTTGAATTGCCGTTGTTAGCAGAGCTCAAATATGCAGATTGAAATGTGGTTATTACTTCCATTCTACTCATTTCAGCTGTCGCCAACTGCACTTAATTAAATCAGATTGATTAGACCTTTCCTACACGTCCCCCACAATCAAGTCATTATGACAAATGCCAGATTGTAGACAAACTCAGGGTCTCTGGACTTCTTTTTCCTCCAAGGTGTAGCCCACGTGTCACCTTGTTCCTCGGCAGAGGAGATGGCCAAAGCCATGTTACATTATGGTATGCGTGCGGCAGTTCTGTGTAAAGTTCCTGAAGCGGCAGGGTGGGGTAGGGTGCGGCAGTTCCTGTAGCTCAGTGTTAAGAGCAGGTTGTGGGTTCGATCCCAGAGGAAGAAACAAATGTATAGGATAATGCAATGGAAGTGTCTTTGGATAAAAACGCCTGCCAAACGCATGAATGAAATGGTAAACAAGAGCTAGAGAAGGCGTTTTTTGGTTTTGTACAAAACAAGCATGAATTTGTTTGTGTCTTGCGAGATGTCTCTTCTTGGCACAAGTGAGAATAAATAGAGAGCAATTGGATACTTAAAGGGATAGCTCCAACAAATATGCTAATTGTTTCACCCTTTATTAAAGCTCATGTCATTCTAGACCTGTATGACTTTCTATGTTCTGCAGAACACAAAAGATATTTTGAATAATGTTGGTAACTTAACAACACTGAACCCCATTGACTTTCATTGTAGACACTAAACCACTGAGACATTTCTCTTAATATCTTCTAACTCAACAGAAGAAAGAGTCATATACAGGTTTTGAATGACATAAGGGTTAATAAATGATGTCAGAATTTATCATTTTCTGTTTCTTTCCCTCCCTCACATTGTCTCCTATAATGTGCTAGAAGGAATTGTAAAGTAAAGAATGCAATGAACAGATATTAAATTGAACATTTCTAAACATATTGTATAAAATCAAAACATCTAAATTATTTCGTCCACACTATAGCTCAGTATTTCAACTGCATTTATTTGCATCAGATTTCATCAGTTTCAGATAAATTTTTCATTATTTACATTGTTTAACATGTGAGTACAACACATAGCAAAATGCAAATGCTTTTCAGTTCGACAGTTTGTCTGTGAGATCTCATTTAAGTCTTTTTGGTTTTGAAAGAACTAATAAGCGAAAGCATTGCTGGAACTTCTACCCCAGATACATTGTATGATAAAACATAACGTCTTCTACATTGATGAAACTCAACACAAAACTTCCAATAATTTCACAAGCATAATGAAAATATAACATTTCTTATTCCTGCTTTCAAAAATTCATTCATTTCTATTTTCAAGTAATCAGAATAATGATTGCGCAGGGCCTTTTCATACCTCTTTCCAAGCACTTTTGATGCAAACTGTTATTTTTGTTATTTTGCTAAGAGGCTTTGAAGGACTTTTATTGTTCCCAAAATGAAAAACGCCCTCTGCTCGGCATCCTTCGAATTCATGATTAAACGTTAATGTTGAGGATATTGACAGGGCATTTTCAACAACAAATGAAAGAAAGGATGGGTTGGCGGAAACCAGAGGGATAAAAAATTCCCCCCTAGGAGTCGTTGAGTTAATATTGTTGCTGGAGTGTTTCTTTGGCTTTGATTGCAATTTTGAGAGGAAATTATCTCACTGGGGGGGTGGCATTGTCCAACTGTGAGTAGTGTTCGCATTAATGCAATCTAGCTCTCCGCTCCCTCTTTCTTATAATGTTTTGTCCTAGTCAGACTCCGATAACATCAAGCCGCAGAAGCATGTTGATGCGACTAGCTGTTGCATGCCGCGGATATTGACCGCATTCATAAATTGGGCTCTTTGTAGAAGCTCTCTCCTTATCTCCCTACTGCACGGCTCTTCACTCCATGAAATGGCTTGATCCACCAGACCAGAGAATAAAAGCTTTCAGATAAGAGTCAAAATGCTTCTCTCTCAATTCATTCATCCTCTATAGCCCAAGCAATGTTTTATTGTTTTTTCGCATGTGGCTATACATGTTTGATACTGCGTTTTGTGCACTCAGGGTCATCTCAACCTTGGTCCGCAACAAAACCAAAAGGCCTTAGTTGATGCAACGCGCTTTATGATGAAGAGTTCATTTCTCACTTTTTTAAGCCCTCTATACTATTGATTGGACAATAAGAGAATGATCTCTTTGTAAAAAATGTCTTTCTCAAAAGTGGCACGGACACTTAGCATTCATATTCATTTAATTAAAGAGTGCATTATTACCTTCAAAGCATTTTCCACCCTTCTAACGTAATGGCTTTTCACTGATTCTCATGACATTTCCTTTCATAGGTGGCTGCACCTCCAGAAATTGCTCTGCCGGTCTTTGACAGCTCCAGTCTCTTTGCTCACATGCCCGATCAGACAAATCATCCGCGTCCTAATTGCAACACTATCATGCTGACACAACCTGGCCGTACCATACCACCAGTAAAAATCTTTCTAACTCAGTGGTTGAACGCTCCATTACTCTCTTTTTGGAATTTTGCAAGAAAATAAATGTAAAAGAACTTAAAAATAACTATGCAAATCAGGTAATAGTGCAAACATGGCCACAAAATAGTGGAGAACAGTAGTCTACCGCGATATGGAACATCAGCGATAATACATTGAACAGAGTACTTAATGTGTACAGAAAATGTGCATACTGTGTGAAGTATATAATATACTACACCAATAGTACAAGTATTGCATTATTTCAAACATAGTCATTTAGATTCATTTTAATGACCCCATGTCTATAATTCCCAGTGGTCTTGGTTTTACCAATAACAGTTTTGTAGCATATCTTATGTGCAAACCCATCCATCTGCCCTCTTGTAAAAGGATAATTCACCCCAAAATGAAAATTCTGACATTATTTACTTACCCTCTTGTCATTTCAAACCTGTATGACACAAAGACATATTTTGAAAAATGTTGCTAATCAAACAATGGCAGTACCCCTTCTCTTCTATTGTATGGACACAAAACCAAAGCAAGTCAATGGGTGCCACAGTTGTTCAGTTATAGAGAGAAAGTCGTTTTGTAATGACAAGAGAATTTTTGGGTGAACCATCCCTTTAAGATGTTTTCAAATGCATTTCATGAATGTGGGGGGAAGGTACAGTATGAGTGCAAATGTAAACCATTTCCTCCACCAGACAAGAGACAGAAAAAGAAGGTGTGTGATAGGGTAGAGATGAATCATTTGTAAAGGTTAAGAAATGATCCGTGACAAAAAAGCTCTTTTCTACACAGTTAAAGCTTGACATTGGTTAATGGAGGAACAAGGACAGGAAGAAACATGCAGCTGCGTTTAGTGGCCCCATTTCTGAAAGCAAAATTAGCTTTTAACGTTCATTGTAATTAATGCAGTATTGATCAACTGCTATTGTGGCTTTGATGTTACGGGTTCAGAAGAGTTCGATGGCATGAATGCAGCATTTTTAGAAGGCTAATGACATTGTATTCAAAGATGCAGAATAAAACTGATTAAATAAGTTATTATGAAATTCAAATTTGCCCAAAAAGGTGGTTATGAATGTAGGCATACACAGGCTGTTGATTACCATTTTTAATCAACTGTACTTAATAATTGTAGTAAAGACACTCATTTGATCTGTAGACATTGTTACTCTCGAACACTTGAAGTTATGCCAAGCTTAACTGGGGAAAGACATCCCCATTCACACCAAAAGAATTTCAAATCATCCACAAATGATAGTCACAGTTACCATAGCTACAGCAACCGCTGTCTCCATTAAATATCCACTAAGGCCTCGCCAAGGTCACAGATATAAACAAAGCTCTCACGTAAAAAAATTGTGATTACTCAGTGATGAAAAACTCCTGCAGCTTGGACTTTGTAATGAAATATATGATTGAAATAATGTCTTCAGGAACCGTTTTCACATACTTACACATGTCCATGCTTTAATCTACTGAAAAGTATATGCAGAGCACTCAGCACACTAAAAACTATGTGAGTTATGTACAGCAGGTGTGCACATTAAGTATGGATAAGTGTAGCGTTGTGTGTGTGGGGTGGGGGTCGGTCTGGTAGTTAAATGTTGCTACGATGACCTTTTCCTTGCCTCTTTTAGTGTTGTGACCTGACTGTGCTCATTAAAACCAGTGTAACGGATCATTCCCCCTAATTGTTTTTGTTGACAAATTAGTCCTCAGACTGGAGGCTTTTACAGAGCCCGCAGCAGAGCTCGCACTAATGAGAGATCCACTGTATATGTGACTGTTACAGTACACTTTGTGTGAGAAAGAAATGCTAAAACTAAGTGAGCTGCCTGTGAATTTTAAGAGGTGTGCCCTTCTGACTTGAAGGCTGCTTCCTCCTCATTTTAGTCAAATTCAAAGGCAGTTATTGAAAAAGACGGTGATTATCACTGCAAAATACGCAAATCAATATTAAATCAATTGAATAGTTTAATTAAAAAGTATTTAGATTTTATATTTATGCATATTAGAATGTTCCACCATTACCTTGGCAACACAGCAGCTTTCTTTTAATTGTTCCATAGAGTATCACAGGGATGACGTCCTTTTTGGCCTGCCCGGACGTAAGCGTTAACACTGGTTACCTCGAACGAAAGCCTATGCATTTTCCCCAACGACTTTTGGAAGATTGGAAAAAATAAGATCTGTACTTAACAAAGGTTTATGATGTTTACACGTTTTGTCGATCAAGATAACATTCACAAATTAACCCAACATTTGTTACTTTTGAAGAATGCAATCGGCAGAAGTAAAAAGCTATAAACACTTTAAAGGCTATAAACAGATTACACTACGGTCATTCGATATCAACGTCACCACCACCACTTTATAAAAAACGTGTTCCCTGGTAAATTACTACTCCGTGAATGCATTTCCATCCACGTTTCTAGAGATTTGTGCATGGCCATGTTGCATTATTTGTGAGATTAATATGCGCAATGGCGACTAACGTACCCACCAAAAGAAGTAGTCGCTTTTAGCAACCTGTGAAGCTTCCTTTTGCTACACAATATTTTAAGCAATTATGTGTTGCAATATGCATACCGTATCTTTTACTTGTGTTTTGCCTTTCTTGTAAAGCTCAACAATGGCAATGTGAGAAAGAAGTTGTCTGATTGTATCGCATACTTTTCTTCGAAGGGACTGGAGCATGTTTTAAAACCCACTTGCAAACTAAATTTACTTCTACCACCATGTCTTCTTTCATGAGGGGAATGTTATTGAGTCTGTGATTTCATCGCCTTGGAATTATGAGGTTCTGCAAGTGAAGTTTTTGCATTCCATGGCACTCATATGATGTGTAGACATTGTTGCTCTCAAACACTTAAAGTTATGCCAAGCTTAACTGGGGAAAGAAATCTCCATTCACACCGAAAGAATTTCAAATCATCCACAAATTACAAATGACTTTGTAAATAAAACTGTTTGTTCTCTGAAAAAAAGTCCTAAAATGTACATAACTTAATGAAAAAACATCATGGAATGTAAATACAGTGACAAAAATGTCAGATAAACTGGCAACACAGGCAAAGGAATCAGAAAAATATATATGCCTACACTTTCAATATGCTATATACATATATATTTACAGTGACAGTTCACCAAAAAAATGAAAATTCTTTCATCATCTATTGACCGTCATGTCCTTCCAAAGCTGTATGACACAAAACCACTGATACATATGTCAAAATATCTTCTTCATGCTTAGCTGATGAAATAGTCATATACAGGTTTTAAACACATGAGGGTGAATAGATGATGACAGAATTGTCATTTTTGAGTGAACTATCCCTTACTAAAATGCTAAACTTCCTTCTGCACTTATTTTCAAAAGGATAAAAGTGTATTTTTATTTGTGTAGATGTGGCACTCTCCAGGTTGTACAATCATTGGTATTCAACACATAAAGCTATGTTTTTCCATCCTCTGCCTTGCCCTCACTCCACTACATGCATGAAGTCACTCTGTCTTTCTCTCTCTCACATCCACCTGTTCTATGGTCCAGTGGAGGGCTGTGAATGCTATCAGGGGAGAGTGGGTGCGGTGCAACCCGCCTGGCTTCAGTCCATCACGGGTGCACTCAGGCTACTTTCCAAGCCCGCCAGAGCCACGCCGCATCAAGAGCCCAGCTGCGGACCCAACTGCCGCATTACAGCATGACGGATGGCTTCATATCAGGTGTTTAAACCGAGTGGCCGCTCCATCTGCTGAAGGATTTGGGAAGTCTGGAGTTCCCGAGTGATGAATGGCTAAAAGTGATGCTGCCAATCAGCTCAGTGTTGCTTCCCTGCTCTCTTCCTCTTTTTTTCTCCATCCTTTTCTTTCTTGCTCAGCCAAAAACGACTGTCTTTTTCCACCAACCACCTTTTATTTTATTTTCCTGTTTTTTTTTTAAACCTGTCTAGCAGCAGAACCTATGGTGAGTTTGATAGTAGAGTGTGGGAAGTCTCCAGACGCCAGGAGTCAGCTTGAGAGTCCACATGAATTGTCTGCAGAGCTCATTTTATCCCAATGGCTACTGTGCATAGCCACCATCATATTAAAGTCAACAGGGCTATAGTTCCGCCTTACAGACTTGTATTAAATGACCACTTATGTTCTTAGCAGATGCTTTCTAAAAAAATTAACGTACAAATATTGCAGTCAGAAACACACTTAGTTAAGATGGAGGTAGTTGTAGAACTATTTGAAATGTGTTTATGAAAAAGATGAAGTTCTGACATAAAAAGCTTAAAGGTCCAGTGTGTAGTCCAGTGCTTCAGAAGTGTATAAAGACCTTAGATAATGAAACGTTATGCTTTTATTATACCTTAGAAGGCGCTATTTCTATCTACATACAGTACACCGTGGGTCCCCTTGCATGGAATTCGCAATGTTGTTTCTACAGTAGCCCTAAACGACAAATTGCTCTTCGTAAATACGTTATCTCCTTCGGCAAAGAAGCGAAAATGTGACGACATTTATGTCCTGTGTCAGCCACCGTAGTTCTTCGGGGGAGCCAGAATTTAGTTGCATTTCGCAACCTCAACACTAGATGCCGCTAAAACTCCATATTGCCCCTTTAAATTGAGTATCTAGGAAGAGACCTCCACGACTATGAAATGTAATAGCCACATTTCGTCATCCAATCTTAAAAAATTCAAAGATTACATGCTGCAAATATTGACTTTGTTCTGTTTCTGTTGCGAATCTCATAACATTGCGCTTTATTTCGTTTATGTGAATTAAGGCATGCCAAGCCTGTAAATACAAGCTCGAAATGCTCCCTTGTTAAAAAATCTTCAGGTTATTCAATGATATCCCTTTTCACTGTGGTGATGCATTTTTTATGTTGATGTCTTCTCCTGATGCAAACAAACACCTCTGTTCCAACAGTGGACTCTTGTTACCTCAAATAATATTACTCTTTATGTGTGTGTTGGTGTCCTCATATGTACTGTTTGCCAGTTTATGCTCTCTCTCTTTCTCTCTCTCTCTCTCTTTCTCTCTCTCTCTCTCTCTCTCTCTGGATTCCTAATTTGCCTGCTTTACAGATAGGTTTCTCATGATGTGTGGGAAATCCATTTGACTGAGAGCACTTCCAGTTGTTGAAACAAGACAGGTCTGAGCAAATCAATACACTGTCTTTGTCGTGGCACAACAACAGGGACATATTTCAAAGAGCACCGTGTAATAGGGTTGTGTTTGTGTGTGACTTTCATATGTGTGTTTATATGTCAGTGACTGACAGGCAGGGCAGCGTTACACTTCATATGTCTTGTCTGTCAGCTTTTATTGCCGATGGGAGCGGGGCTGGTGGAAGGCAGCGTGATGTGTTTTTCACATGTGCACACTTCAAAAAGGATTGCACTGAGCCCGGCGCCCAGAGGACACCGCTGATCCTCACAAACTCAGGTATTGAGAGACTTATATATCTGCCACGTTGGACTGCTCTGCCTTACAGTAATCTCATGGGCATAACTGTACTTTCTTGTTATCCTTCCATATTTTCATTTACACAAAGAGGGCTCTGTTACTTGATTTATCCGAGGAATTGTCTCAGGGAGTTTTAAAAAACAAGCAGTACAGTAAATGTACGGACGAAAGCAGTGTGATTTATTGATTTGTGTCGGGGTGGAGAAAAGGGAAGGTGTGAAAAATCATTGGGTAATATATGGCCTTCTGACAAGAACTTGGTTGGAGAATTAAGCAGAGCTCTTGAGAACGGCCCACTAATTACATTATCGCAAAGGCAGAAATGTTGTAGAAGCATTTGTCAGTTTCATCCCACTTAGATTTTCACCTTCGCGCTCAGGAAAAGCATGCTGCCAGACGGGATTTGAATTCAATAATGTGCTACACTACTGCAGATCTGTGCAACCTCTGATTTTTATCATTTTGGCCACGTCTTAAACAAATTTTGGTTTTTGACTGCTATTTTGACAAGTTTGCTGACAGCCATTTAATGACTATTTTGATAATTTTTCATTCTGACAGTGTCATAAGTTTTGAGGCACAGTCTTCTTCCGTCGTTTTGCCTGTGTCTTTTTTTAACAAATCTTTTCTTTTGTACAGTCTGACATTATTGACATCTGAGATCTCACAGTGTGCTAATTATAGCTGAGATCATGTTTAGACATGCGAAAATCGTTGTCGACTGTTAAAAGTCCCAAACTGGCGTTATTTAGAGAGTTGTTGGAGGGAACGTTCTTCCAAAAAATGTATATTCTGTCATCGTTCGCTCACCCTCAAGTTTTTCCAAATCTGTATAATTTTTTGCTGAACACAAAGATATTTGATAGAATGTTTGTAACTTAACAGTTCTGGGGCACTATTGACTGCCATAGTGGTAAAAGTACAATGTCAGTCTATCTAAAATAAAATAAAAATATATAAACACTAACCCTTTCTCTTAACAGGTAGGGGTCTAGCTTTTGTTAAAACCAGTAACTTTCTATTTGCACCTACTCTTTTATTGCTCCTGGATGACATATCGCTTATTTCTGCCTAAACTCTTTGTAAGTCGCTTTGGATAAAAGCGTCTGTTAAATGACTAAATGTAAATGTATAATGCTTTTCTACATTCTTCAAAATATAATCTTTTGTGTTGAACAGAACAAAGATATTTATGCAACAATTTTACCTACCATGGTCAATTGTGCCCCAGAACTGATATGTTTACAATCTTCCTTCCATATATCTATATTTGTGTTAAGT